>JAODJX010000007.1:10435912-10467072 GCA_026776945.1 Isichthys henryi | reverse complement strand
CTGTGCCCCCCCTCGCCCCCCGCCTCCCACTCGTTTGAGGACACCCCCCCCGGTCCCCCCTGCCGGCGCGCGGGGGGGGGGGGGGGGGGGGGGGGGTTGCAGGTCAGTGAGAGCGCTGCAAGCAGTTGAGTGTTGTTATTGTGTTTTGTTTTTAATGGCAAAATGCGGGCTGTGACGCCCAGCAGCCGGGTAACATGGCGTGGAAGTAGGTGGAGTGTTGTGGGGCTGATGGTGGTGGTTGTGGGTGGGGGGGGGGGAAGGTGGGCGATAGCATCTTGCGTGTTGAAGGGCCACTTAGTGAGAACAGTCGCCTTGCCGCGATGCGCGGCGGCGCTTTTTCAAGGCCCCTTTCAAGCCAGCACCACGTTCCCGAGGTGATGGTGAGATAACCACCCCCCGACCCACCCACAGAAAACGCAGTCAGCGCGGCCATGTCCTGGCGTGGCCTTTCTTCCAGATTGCGACCGCTCGTGACCGTGTGTCGGAGGTGCACGAACACTGCTGGTATGGCGACTGCAAGAGTTTGGTGCTGGGGAGTGGACACTTCTTACTAATTTAAATCCAAAGGTATATTCTTTAGGGTGGGCTAAATTAAATACTGGGGCTACATGTCCCCCCCCCCCCAATCCCCCCATGTTCCTGCGCCCCTGGCATCTCTCTTTGGTGACAGGTTCAGGCATGAATCACGAGTGGCTGGTGAAATGTGACGGGAAAAATCATTGATACGGTCAGTGAGATTGCATCATTTTCCCTCATAGCCATTAAAGTCGATATATTTAGTCATTTGCATTTTGTGGACGGAAATAGTGCTTAATTAATCAGTGGCCAAATGTGACTTTTGACTAGCTCTTTGACTAGTCACTACGGAATAGCATAACATATTTGGCCTTTTGTTTTGCAGAAACAAGGTATCCATGGAGATGAGACGGGAAACAGGTTTACTGTGTTTAAGGTGATCTGTGACCAAGCAGAAGGCACAGTGTGTGTTTGGAGCCAGAGAAAGATCTCAAAGGAGGAACGCCGAGTTTGTGGTCTATGCCAATTCTCACTATAACTTCTGAACCATAAACCATGCTTGTAGATCTGCTTTAATCCTTTAATTTGAATGTTTAAGTCATTAATATTCTGTTTAAATGTGAAGGTGTATAAGTTTTAAATTGAAAAGCTATTTAAACCATGTAACACAATAGATCTTAAGGGGGTTTGATGTTTCTTCATAATGCAGTTTCTTTTAGAGATATTTATAGTGCATAAACATTTCAGTAAATGTCACTCAGTCTTCAGGCCCCCCCTCAAACTCACTTCATTATCTTTTGATTGGGGGGGGGGCTCTCTGTATTTCTGCAGCGGGCCCGTGGTTAAGGCACAGCGTCTCGATGGCTACAATGTCCGTCTGTCTGCTTCTGTGGTCACTGACTGTCACTCAGAGGAAAGCTCACCATTCATTTCCTAACGTGACTGACTCTATAAAAGGGGGGATCTTTAATACTCTGTACTTAGTGGACATAAATGCGTTGTGGTCGAGTTTCAGAGAGCAGAAAGGCCAATATTATGCTAACAGAGTCTGTTGGGGCTTTGTGGGAACTGTGTGGGAAAGTAAACTGAGACCGAAAGACGCAGGACAGAAAAAAATGCTGTACCTGCAAGAAGCTTTAACTCTTCTGTAACTATCAGTAGGAGACTAGTTAGAGAAGGACTTTTCAGGTTCACAAACATAGTCAGGACCATCGATGTAATCACAGCCCTATCTTAGAGCAGGTGATTAATCGTGGGCACAGTTTAGGGATTTCTTATGGTCGACTGTCCCTTCTCCTGACTTCATACTGCAGCCACTCCATTGGTTCAAGGTTTTCAGCTCTAATCAAAGTCCCAATATATTATAAAATGGCAAAAATTATCCCGTTTTTAACAAAAGATTATTAATTTTATTTTTGGATCAGTTGTGGATCAAGTATCATCCGAGCTACTGATGAACCAGAAGAGCTACTGGGTGAAAAATCTCTGCGATCTGATCCAGTTTGGAAAGACAACCAAACTTGTACACTTCTTGGATAAACTGTGGCACTCGTGCAAAAACTGATCTGCGACCGTCAGACTGTGAGGCAGCTGTAAATGAAGCGTTTGGTGCAAGGGGGTCAGACTGATTAAAAATACGGGAAAATGCAACATGACCGCTGGCGGTTAGCAGACCTGCAGATAAAAAATAGCCTGTCACGGCTGATGTTTAAAGCTCCGAAATTCTTGTATGGATTTAATAATACATATTAACTGTTCTCATTCGCAGATCCAGTGGACTTGGTTATAGGTTCAGGTTTCCTGTGTACCAGGAAACGGGACTGATTATGGGGTGTGATTTTGAAGGAGGCCCTGGATAGAAAGTCCTGGGGCTTTATTGCTTTTGGCAGCTGAGTGATTCTCCGGGTTCCCCTGGGAGTTGAGCACCGCTTTAGCTCCTGGTCCGGGACGCAGGACAAAAGGGTGAGAGGGGGCAATGGGGAGGCTGTGTTTTGTGCAGCAGCCCACGCTGAGGCTTGTAACCACAGCTGTGGGCACCCTTGGTGCTCCTGGCCCCCGCGGGAGGGTGTCAGAGAGCCTTCAGGAATAATCACACGTAACGAGGGAGGAAAACGAGGGCCTGCACCCCTCCTGGTCCCCCCCCCCCCCGACCCATCAGATGTTCCTCCACAATGGGTCCCTGTGGAGCATCACCACCCTGGGTGAGCAGTGGGGAATGTGGACCATGTGACCTGTTCTCCTCTTTGTACCCCGCAGTCTTAGCAGCAGGCGGTTCTGCGGTGCTCATGCTCCTACCTGCCCCTCTTCCAGTTAGCGGCATTCCTGCGCCAGTCCAATAATCAATGCCAAAAGTCCAAAAAGCACGGTCAATTTGATACCCTGAATGTGGGCTCTGTGAGGCGGGGTGCCGGCCTTTCATATTATTGGTTGTTATTTGATAAAAGCTCGTTTGACCCAAAGAAACCTTCAGCTTAGCAGCATTGGATAAGAAGCAATGACACAAATATGGGAGCCTTATGATTTCGCGTTAAACTCAGTGGGCCTCTGGTTTCTGTTTTATAGATCTGTGATTTGCAGCTTCTGCATGCGCTTGTTGCCAATGGATAAGTGTATGTTTTTAAAATAGAAGCAAACTGTACACAATGAGGTGAAACATTCTTTATGTGTCAACAGGTTACTGTAGATCTACAGGCAGATAAAGAGCTGGAATTTTCAGGCAAAACGATCATGATAAATTATCTTATATTCACAATCAAGACTTTTTAAAATAATCAATTCTGTTTGATCAATCGGAACTCTCAGACGGCCATTGATTCATTAGGGAAGCGCAATAAATTTCAGTGATAAATGTAGTTTGTATCATACAAAAAAAAAATTTCAGTAATACTTTCTATGAATGCCACGTCCATAAGAATCTATGAACAAAAACATATTATACATGGTGATATGGTGATTCAGCCTTACAGCTCCCTGCAACGTATATATAGCGACATCAAGAACAGTTTCTATGAATGCCATATCTATAAGAATCAGACACATTATAATGCATTCATAAAGCATTATAAACATGGCAATAAATATTTACAAAAAGACACATGTTTATTATGCAGTATAATTGCTTTATGAAACTCTCATTTATAATGCACTATAGACACCTTCAATAATGCAATCCTTAAATTCTTATACCGGCCATTATAATCCATTATGAAGGTATCTACAGTGCATTATAGATGACATCTTCACTGGAATGAAGCTTGGATGACTGCCAATAGAAGACTTTGTAATGCTTCATTAATTCTTATATCAAACATTATAATGCATTATGAAGGTATCGGTAATGCATTACAGATGACAGCTTTAAGTAAAGTGTTACCATTCTTTAACACAGCTTTATTTTGTCTAACATTTCAGCTTTGGCAGTGTGCATTAATTTAACATTGATCATGTTCTGAAGGTTATGATTTATTTTCCATGGTTGATCATTGATTCTGGTCTGTGCTGTTTGTGTGTTTCGAAGGATGATATTCCCGACTTTATCCCTGTGTTTTATTCCTAAAGATATCATTGACGCCTGTCTCCTTATTCCTGTTTTATCCCTCAGTTTGCCATTGGTATTCTTCACTCTGCCCAGGAGTTTATTCCTCAATATATCATTGGTTACAGTCTTTATCGCCTGCCCTGTTCCTTAGCTGGGGTTTCATGTTATTCCTCCGTTCATCTTATCTTTGGTCGAAACTCCGCTGTGCAGCTCAGCGGGGCTTATGTCCATATCTTAGCAGGCCGCCGTGTTTATGACCCTGCGTGAGGACGTGACTCAGGCGCCACCACAGATCAGAGGCGGCGGGGAGGGCTGACGGCTGCCTGGACTGCGCCCAGCGACAGCGTATGCACTGCGGCCTGCTGTTATCTGGCTGCGACGTGACCTCTGGCCCAGGGTCACGGAACTGCAGGTCAATCAGCCCAGGAGGAATGGGTCAGAGTGATGCACAGCAGATAATATGAAGAAAATGTAATACCACAACAAGGATTCGGTTTTTCGGCTGCGATTCAGCAGCATCCTCTGTCTGTTTGATTGTTCTCAGGTTAGCAACGGTTTGCTGAAAGCTGATATTTCTGATAGGATTGCGATGAGCCTGCTTTGAGTGATCAATGTGCTAAGTTGTGCTGAACTATGATAAGTTAATCGCTTCAGTGGTGGACAATGGGGCCATTGTGTTCTCTTTGTGCTTTGATGAAAGGTACTAGTTTGTGTAAATCTGTAAAGCGTCAAGTTCGGTTGATCATTGCAGCAGTTTAGCACCATGAGAAAGAAGGACCAGGCAGTGCTCTTAGTGATACGAGGATCTTCTCAGACTAAAAGCTACGCTCAGCATGTATACAGGGATGTTGGTAACACTTTCTATGAATGCTGTGTGTATAAAAATTTATGAACACATTCATAACACAGTATAATGCCTTCATAAAGCACTATAAACATGGCTATAAATATTTATAGAAAGGCATTATACATTATAGCCATGTTTATTATGCAATATGAATTCTTTATGAAGCCCTCATCTGTAATGCACCATAGATTCATAAAACAATACAAAGCATCATTAGTTCTTATATCGACCATTATGATGCATTATGAAGGTATTTATAATACATTATAGATGACAGCTTTAAGTAAAGTGTTACCAAGACTTGTTTGGGACCATTAGATATTATACTCTGAATCATTCATTCACAGAAAATGGTAATGGTGGGATTCAACAACGTGTCAACAGAGAAGGTAACAGGCAGTTGAATTAAGGAGAAAGTTCCAGTAAGGTACCTGCTGTAAGGTACTGTTCCAAGTTCCAGTAAGGTACCTGCTGTTGTACCTTTAGGAAACAGGAATTTCTTCAGTAAAATATCTAACTGAATAAATGGAGAAGTGGGTGTGTGTCTGTTTGCGAAGGAAGGGAGTGTAGGTGTGTGTAGCCTGTGTGCTCAGAGGGGGGTGTAAATCATTCTACACTAGCCGATTTTAATGACCTCTGTCACTGAATCTTAGATGGGCTGTCTCAATACCAGAGAAACATCTGGAAAACCTGGTGAATACAAGGCTATTCTGAGCTGATAGTATTCAGTGCCACTTTCATCAAGTGTGACAGGTGACCCAGTGGACAACCATAGAACGGGGGGGGGGGGGCACTTGCTAAGCCAGATTTGCTCTTCAATTAGCCAATCCGTAATGCTCAATTAGCCAATCCGTAATACAAGCTAATGAAAGGAGGAACACCTCTGCCCAGTCAACCAATGAGTGATTCTATGGTGATTCTATGTAAGTGAACATAGATGTGTTGTATCTGTCATCACCTGTTCAAAGTTCACCGCCATACCTGCTGCCAGCTCCTACCACCATCCCAGAGTGGAGAGCCAGCAGCCTTCTTGACGCTGTTGGATTCGCCGTCCTATAATTGACTCTATGCCAATGGAAACTCACAATGTTTTCCATCCAGCACTGATTCCTAGAAACGCTAGTCCTGATGGCCGTAGACAATTAGGTGGTTTTAAAATCTTTCTTTCCATGACACACACACATATTACTCTGCTTATACTGAAGGTGTAAGTTATGGGGGGGATGGGGGGTCGTAACGCCAATAATCACAACTGGCCAATAAACCCCCCCCCCCAAATAATCATTTAGTCACCTCACCCCGATGTTCAATTCAAAGTTACTCCCTTGAATCTGAATGAATACAGATGAATACAGACACAGGTCCTACCCCACTAAGCTACACACAGCCCCGGTTCTTTTACAGGTCCCAGAACAATAGTGCATCACCTGCACTGTGCCTGTGTAGGAGTGTCTTTCTGCATGGTAATGCATCTCATATGTGGACCAGCACTGTCCCACTGCGCGGCGTCCCATGCGATACCCAATCGTGAGGATTCTTCTCTGGACATCCACGTTGGCTCCTCTGATAAAGACCTGCAGGTTGGATCTGTCGTCTTCTCTTGAGTTTGCCTAGTTAATAAGTTTCAGTGTCTGCGCTACAGGCTCCTTGTGATTGATAGTACAGCTTTATGCCAGGAGGCCTTGGGGGGATCACACTATTGTTTGAGTTTTGGCAGCGCTGTCAAGAAGCGAGGGGCGGTTGTTGGGGGAGGAAAGAACGGAGAAAAAAAGAGAAAATGAACAGCAATTTAAAAGGAGGGCATTCTTTCTTTGGAGTTGTCATTAAGCTCACTTATAGGCGCACCGATTTCCCCCACGACTTTTGTGCCATGCGGACAGCGATTGTTGGACCGCTTCCTAGCATGCCACGTGGACGGCGGGCTCGACTCGATCAGCCGTAGCTGCGAGGACGCGGCATGGGGATCGGACTCGCCACCGGAGCTCTATTATCCTTACGAGCTGCACGGAGCCCCGACCCTTTGGGCCGGCACCAAAGGCAGTGCCTGTGACATTTCAGTTCCCCCCTAGACGCAGGAATGTACCAGGAACGCCGAACGCCCTCCAAACACCGATGGTGGTCTCTTCCTCCAGCCTCTTGACCAGTGACTTTCAGGCACGAAAGGCATGAGAAGTGAAATGCATCACGCTGCAATTAATTTCCTAATTATTTTTGCTTTCTACTGCCCCCTTTAGTGTATTTTTTTGCAAAGGAATTTACCGTAAACTGTAGATTTCTACTGACATGCTTTGGTTTAATTGTTTATATTTAGGAATTCTACAAGGAATACGGAATGCTGATTGCACTTTAATTGGTGCATGATGTTGCTTTTCCTGCAGTACATTCAGTTTCAGCATTAGGTGCTATGATTTGCTGCCAGGTTCTCATAAAGGGTGTGTGAAACGGGACCGCAGCCGATGTCAGTGAGGAGACAGAAGCAGAGGGAGAAATGAAGATGTCTGTGCCTGTCTCTTGTGGCTTGACTAATTGGGCGTGGTGGTTACGTATGTCAACGGATCTATGGTCGCACATTGCTGCGTTTCTGCTAGTGTGACTGTCCTCGGTGATGCAGCTGGGTTATCTGCGCCTGCCTCTGATTTAAATCCCTTGTTCTGCATCCATTTGATACCCATCTAAATAACTACATTTAGCAACTTGTAGGAGTCGTCAAAAAAGACAGATAAAAACATCAACATCACTTTATTAACCACCGTCAGAAAGTGTCTTTCGGAAAGCTGAGATTCTCGGCCTGGACCGGTTGGCCCAATTTTAGTAGAACAACCAGATGTACTATGTGAAAATATTTCAGGCCCGGCTTGGGGCAAATAACTTCTGCTGGACCACAAAATCCCCCAGGAGAGGTTTTCTTTTTTGTGTGGTTGAATTGCTATTGTGTTGTTCTCAACTGTTTTGGTTTTCTTCCCAGCATCCTTGCTGGGAAGCATAAATATTTAGTGTACAAACAAAACAGGACAAAACAAAACACAACCTTGACACCGTGCAGACTTGGCGGCCCCGTGGAGCCGGCGGGTCCGAGCGTGCGCCTCCCTGCTTCAGGTTACTGACCCCCGGACCTTCTAAGAACTCTCTGTTAATCCCTGACTTCTTTCTGAATGCCTGTTTATCTAGCAAGCTTCTCATCAAGAAGAGAGCCTAGCAGGTCCAGTAGGTTAAGTATTTCCATGCTGATGGACACCGTTTGCAGTATTTCTGTTGTTTTCTTGGCCGAGCGTTTCGCGGTCCTTGTCATAAAGACGCATGTGTTTGGGTCAGATGCTCATATAATGTTTTGCGAGCTACTGAACTGGAAGGAGGAGGTAGGGAGGACTACATGAATGTCCCAGCTGAAGGACAGTGGGCCTCTGTCCTCCATTGATAATCCAGACCAGGGGTAGGCAGCCTTTATCCTGGAGGGCTAGTATCCAGCAGGTTTTCAAACCTACCTGATGAATTACTATTTGCCTGAAATCAGATGTGGTTCATCAAAGACCTGGTAGGATGGAAAACCTGCTGGATCCCAGCCCTCCAGGATCAGGGTTACCTACTCACGTTCTAGCAACTCCTCCCGAGTGGACGAAGTGTGTACGTTAGCTTATGGACATAGGACTATGACCTAGAAACTTAGGCTTTGGAAAATTTCCTGCAGTACAATAAATACTTTAGATAGTAGAATATAGTGAATGAATAGGTGCTATAAGGTAAATCATTACAGAGAAATCGCCAGCCAACCTGAAGCCCTGTCAGTGGTCGGGTAGTGGCGCTCCAGGTCACAACTGTGTGCTGCCTGAGGTGCAGCCCGACCCCTCGCTCTTCAGGCTGGAAGCTGACATGGTAATTCCATCCCATGGCTTGCTTTCACAACATGAGATCAGCGCATCTACGTCACCGGGAGTGGGACGGCACCCATGGGCACGTATTTACGTCGGAGCTAACTAGCACCAAACCGCACGCTTGCTGATCAGTGGGCCCTACACCCTCTCAGACCAGACTGTGGGCGGTGCCTAAATCCAAAATAATCCTATCATGAAACCCCCATCGACAGCAGAAAGTGGGAGGAGGCGTCATCCGGCCCTGCATGCAAATCTCTTTCTGCATGGATGCTTTATTGGTTTTATTTGCCTTCTTTCAATTACAGTTGCTGCTGTAATTATGTCCCAATTTCTGAATTTTTCAAAAGGCTGACAGCCGGGCAACAGGCTTCAGATCATCATCATATCTGTCAGTCAAAATCGCAGGTGTAACAGGAGTTAGGGCCAGATGTGTTTGCGTTTTTTTGTGGGTATGGAACATTTCTACATGACTTCATATCATGTATTTACTTCATACATAATACATGGAAATGATTGAATATTTATTTTATTTTTCTGTGTACCTCGTTGATATAATGTGGCAGTGCCTGTATTACCTGCATAATATTATGAAAATGATATTCTGTTCTCTTTTCATTATCAAATATTTAGTTTCCAGGTGATGCAGATAGATGGAGCATGAGTTAACCGTGAAGGTTTTTTGTTTTTTAATTAAATATATACATTTGTGATATATTTGTGATATATAGTTTTCTGTGGGTACTTTGTTCATCGTTTGAAGACAGCTAGACTGCTTAAGGACATTGTTTGTAGTGTTTTCCTTACGGCTCCTTTATTGTGAAACACCTGGAGAGCAGTGAATGAGATGTACATAATCGTGATTAAAACTTTACCTCAGCCGGAAATATCGTTCCTCATTTTTGTTTTTCTCAGCTTTTAAAAAGGAATTCAGAACTGCATATAGAAAAATGTTTATCTACAAGAGGATAGGAAAGGGCATAGCGAAATAAACACAAATAGTTGCTATAGACTTTGGCGTTTTTAGGTAATTGCGTGACTCACCCACCCAGCGGCAACAGACTGTCCTTTAAGAGCCACCACAGTTTCTGCTTGTACACTGTTAATAGAAAAAGAAGATGATCGTTGAAATCCTGGGCTTAAGTGTGATTCTCTGTGATTCATGCCAAAAGAGCATACGACGTGGTACACACCCTACAGTCTTCGTGTGAGTACCCTCCCAACTCACCCTTATCTGGAGCATGGGGGTAAACGCACACAGAGTCAGCCTGACAGCTGTCCTCTGTTTTCTGGCATTTTCGGGTTTATAGATTTAAGTTACCGTTACTGATACATTTCGGAAAACGTTCCATCTTCCAGCTAAATAAGGTTATTAGGCGTCGGCAATATGATTGAAGTACGCCTAGGTGTCTCCTACATGCGTTCTGCATTTTTAAAATCCGTAATCTGCTTTTGAGTCCTGTCCATGCTGTAGAACAAGGCTTGATAATGAATAATGAATGTGTGGTTGCTGGTTCTGTGTTTGCTTGGCTCGGTGAAAGAATGGCTGGGCCAACTTGGACTGCCGTGCCTCCAGAGCTAAACTGACGCAGAGCAACTGATTACGTCCAGAGAACATCTGGCTGCGATCACGGCTTATGGGTGGTGGGGGTGGTGGGGGGTGGGGGTCAGGATGACGTGGTGGGGGGTAGAGGGGGCGTGTGTGTGCTTTAAGGGTGGCTTGGTCTGAGAAGCACATGGGATCCAGCTGCTGTCCAAGCTGAACTTCTGAGCAATCCCGGGGCAGTCTTCAGAGGCCGGCTCGCTGGGTTCGATTGTTAATCTTCACGTGAAAAGGCCGCATTTGAAAGGTTTCGGTCCAAGAACACAATCTGCTGTGTATTTTCATACTTGGTTTCATCAGTGCTCTCGTTTCTAATGGAGCCACGCTTGGATGAACTTAGCCAGCCTGTTGGGTGGGAGGATGCGGCCGTCACACGGGACCCAGACGAGTGGGCCTCTTCTATCCCACGATGCACCGCTGCTGCTGTGATGCAGAGGCCTGATGCCGGATGGCTGACTGGGCAACCATTTCACATGACTGGTCATTCCCAGCCCGTGGGCTGCAGCCGTACAGGAAGTCAGAACTCAAAGTGGCCGGCCTGAAATGGGGAAACTGCCTCTGTCAGCAAAATGTGTCGTACATGTTCACAGCATGTTTTAAGCCTGAAGTTCACTCTGTCTGTGCCGCCTCCTGTTTGCCTTCTCTGTGTAAACCTCGCTGCGTCTCTCTCCTTTGATGGCTTACAATTCTGATATGCAGTTAGCATCAGACAGTGTCTGACTTACCGCCAACACAGACAGGGCTACCGTGGCGCTAGGCTGCCCCTGTAACAGGCAGTCACATGCTGGAAACATACCCCGAGAACCTTCTTGGGAAGCAAATAAGAAAGATGAGTGACTGATTTGATCTATTACAGCTCAATGGAACTGGGGGCGATATTCACATTTCAAAGGCAAGATTTTATTTCAGCATAGAAGTCGCTGTATCTTTTCAAGGGGCGTGAGATGTTTCTTCGATTTATTATTTGCAGCATCAGATATGTTGGGTTTATTGTGTTTCTGCACATTTCTGCCCCCAGGGTATTTACAGACTAGCAGGAGGTCATATAAGAATTTGGGTGAAAAGAATGTAGTTATTATTGTTTTCTGCCTCTGTCTGTTGAAAGGCATGTAATGTACATCACTGCGCTTATGATTTGATTTCTGATAAAATCACATCTTTTTTCGCTTCATGACTCGCTGGATAGGGATTTGTAAAATTTATGATTAACCTGTATCATGGTGCTGACGCCCACTGGGCAAATCTGTCTTTGAAGTCCCAGGCAGATGTTGCTACGGTCGTGATTCCTGGAATGCTCCCACAGCGATGTCACTTCCTCTGTCACGGATACGCCCCCTCACCCACCACGCCCAATGTTGTTGGCAGGTGTGAATCATCATCACGCCAGCCATGTACAGCCTTCAGCCTCTAACACTGCTCCCCCTCCTCTCCCCACCTCCAAACACTATCAACTACAAAATTTTACACCACAGCTCTTGTATCTTACAAGGAATTCTGTGTCAGTAATACTCTTTTGTTTAGCAAATGTATGTGCTTGTGACAACAATAGCATGTATAATAATAACAAGCAATTACGGCTACTATGCAGAAACCACAAGCATTTTTTATTTTAAAGTATGTCTGTAGAGAAAGAGCTAACATCCAAAATAAATCATAGTACTTCAATGAATTTTCAATGAGAAGTAAAGAGCTGATGATGTTTTACAGGGTTGAAAGGTTGTTTTAAAGGAACAGGATAATAAACCTTGGGAAGGCTGCCATCGGTGTCCAGGGACTGTTCATTTTCACACTGGGAAAAAAAGTTCACTTTGGCACCTGTCCCTAGTGGACGTTCCGGCCGTCAGGTTCGATTTCCTGCGAAGATACTCCTGTGTGGTTTGCTGTCTTCCCTGTGGCCGACTGGTTCTGATGAGGTGGAGCTGGTTTGCTTGCCCTGCTGCGGGGGTACACGTGATGCAGTCTAAACCCTGTGGTTACGCGCCTATCTCAAGGGAGCTTTGCTAAGCCCCCTCCCCTGAAACACACACCCACACACACACACACACACACACACACACACTCAGGTTTGTAATTATACCTTTCTGGGGACTCTCCATTCATTTCTATGGGAATAACTCTAATCCCAACATGACGACCTACCCAGCACTAATCTTAACCATAAGTAACCAAAGAAAATATGAGACTTTAGTCATTTTTACTTTTCTTGATTGCACGGATCTTTGTGGGGACCTGAAAAATGGTCCCCACAATGTCAAAATTGCAGGTTTTCAATCACAGTGTGGGGACATTTGGTCCCCACAATGTAATATAAACCTAATCCACACACACACACACACACACACACAAACACCTTGCCCCTCCCTCTCTGTCACATTGGATATCTCAGAACAGCCCAGGAAGAGAGAAGAGGCAGAGTGTGTCATTTTGTATAGGCCTNNNNGGGGGTGGCCCTGGGGCGGTGATGGGGGGGGGAGGAAGGATAGTGCCAGAGCCTCTGGCTAAACAGACCGCATTCCAGCAGCGACGGCACCGCGGACCCAGCCTGGACGCCAAACCTCTCCCCCATTTAGCGGCTAACAGGCTAACATTTGTTTCCATATACTCATGTTATATTTATGTTTGCAGAAGCATAGCCAGCCTGTTTAAAACTTCTGAATAAAGCTGTCCGTTGCCCGTTGAAATGGACGCATTGTGAGAGTGTGGTCGTCTGATAACGAGCCGTTTGCTCTCCCAGGTTATGTGGCGGAGGCCTGTTACGTACATCACAAGCCTGTTATTACCGTGTCAGATTTATTGTAGCACATTTAGTTTTGATAAACTGTTGGGGGCTTCGCTCTAGTCACTGGGGTAGAATTAGTTGAAACGGGAGAGGGCTCCGGACGTGGGAAAATGCACCCCCTCCGTTGGCAAGCGTGGTTACGGTTTGCAAATAAAATAGCAGTGACACAATGGGGGGATGGGGGGGGGGGTTTGCGGCATCAATGGCTCCGGTGGAAGCCGTCTGACTGGAAGCGGATCTCGGGGGCCGTTTTAATCACACGGCGCGGGGCAAATATTTACCCTCGAGAGCTTGCCAGCTACCAGGATGGCCATGTTGGTGCCCCCCCGTCTCCTGGTCCCCTGGCCCTTGTGTGACTTAATAAGATAGTGTGCTGTATAAGAGAGGTGTCATGGTGGCATTCACTGTCATTGTCAAGCAGCCATTGCCGATATATGAGGTCCATTACAGGGTTGCCACTCCCATTTTCCCACTGAAAGAGTAATGGGGGGGAGGGGTGCATTAGCCCCCTCATTCATCCAGCGCCTGGCTGCCCTCTCTCAGATTTCAGATTGATGCGCTGCCAGAGAAGATTGTAGGTCCTCTGAGCATTTTGAAAGATGATCATTTGATTTGAAGCTAATGAATAACGATGGGAGCCACAGAAGTGAAGCACAAAGGAGGAGCCGTAGCATGTGACAAACATGGCCCTCAGGCAGGGCCCACTCTAGCTACAGGCAGAATAGGTTATATACTAAGGCCCGCAAACAACTTGCGTTGCAGACGAAGTGAAATGGCCATCAGTAGGAGGACCTCCCAAGTACAGCTTTGCCAAGAGCCCCTGAAAAGGTGGAGCTGGGCCTGTCCTCAGGGGTGGAGGACCAGCGCTGCTCATTTCCAGAACCACATGTCCCACAATTCAGTGGGCTCCTGCTGCCATCTTGATGTTGGTGAAGTTCCCTATAAGGGTTTTGACACTTTGTCATTTGTCATGTTTATAAGTCACGTTTGATGAACGGGGCAGGTCTCAGTGCGAAGCAGATATACAATAATCTAACAGTAACCTGAAATCCGATCATCGTATTGGGGGGGATAATCTTTTTAATTAACGGCACTTTGTAAATCTCTTTGGTTTTTTGAACAAGTGAATTATACTTTCAATAAAGTGTGAAATTATATTCAAAGAAGAGATTATTTATTTATTTATTTATTTGATGTGGTGACTAAGCATGGGCAATTCCCGGAAATGCCAGTGCCAGCTTGCCTGCTTCACAATTCCCAGAATGCTACATATGAGTCACTCCGCCCCTTGGCTGGTCAAATGAGAATTTCCACTTGGTCAGGTGACACGTGGGCACGTCCTGGGACCAGGGGCCTCTATCCTATGAGATGATCTCACGGTTTGTCCTGATGCTTTGTCATGAGCTGGTTAAGTTCTTCCATGAGTCTCATTTTTCTTATTTGGACCCCCCAACCTTGTATTTGTTTTTTTTTTCCTGACTATGCGGACCATGTGACCCACCCCTGACCATCCCAGCAGTGTGAACATACTTTTAAGTCTCGGCCCTTAGTACTACGACTCCTGAAATGCTGGTGGGTCCGTCCGTCACATCCAAATCTCACGGCTGTCACATGGCCCTGGTTCTGATTTTTCAGTTGCATCTACAGCCAAAGGCTCTGGACTCCTTCCTTAATCCGGTCCGCTACAGTTTCTCTCCGAGCTGCCAAAGAAAAGCCTGTTGCTTTCCTAGTAGATTTAAGCATTACACACTGCAGAACAATGATTTCCTTGGAGAATCATTTACAATCCTGTGGCTTATTTCTTCTGGGGGTGTTTTAAACCGGGGGGTTGAGGGTGTGGGATTTAAATGGCACGTCGTGCTCCGTTGTGCAGGGACATCTTGTGTCATTATCAAATGCACTCGGGGACACAGACGCTGGTGGTAATGCATGGAGCGGAACGCCATCGGAAATTCCGTTTGTTTTTGAAATGCTTGTGCTTGAAGTGCAAGCTCGCACACCTAAGAAATATTCGCTACTCAATGGAGTAATCTGATTAGGGCCTGTGTGCTCCAACCCGACCCTTAAACTCTCTATGAACCTGAATAAAAATGAGGGTGATCCTAGATAAAGGAATTAAACAAGTAAAGATCTTTAAAAGCTATGATCTGGACGGTCAACGCGGGCCAGCAACACAGTTTGTGTGCTACAGGCTAACGGGTCTGAGACGGCTGCATTCAGAGATGATAAGTGGAACACATGCACTCTTTCCCCAATATCCTGACCTATCTGGCTAAAGTAACACAGAGCCCCCGCTTCCCCAGACAGATAACAGAGTCATGACATGGACAGGATGGGCCAAGCAATCAGAGTTGCATAATTGTTGTGGGGGCAGTGTGGGCCATATGTGTTGCTCGGGTTTGTTTCCTGGTAATATCCAGCACGTTGGTTAATTACCCACAATGCTCGCTGCATTGTCCAGGTCATAAAATGCCATAGTTTAATTGTGTCAATTTTCACCCATCCATCCACCCATTCATCCATTTTCCATACCCACATGTCCGACATATGACAAGTCGCAGAAAGAGTCTGACCTTTGATGAGGGGACCTGCGCTCTCAGAGTAGAGGATAATCACACAGGACCTTTAGAGCATGCTGAATGCTGTATTTTAGCATGGTCCTAACTACTAACTACTGCAAATGTCTAACTGCCTTAATGTGTCCCCATGGGGGCCCCGTCTATAAGAAGGGTTCTCCTCTAACCCCCCTGTGCTCCTCACTCTGTGTGTACTTCTGAAAGGCTCCTCCCCCTCAGAATAGTGACTCATTATGAGGGGGGTGTTTGTGACTTGCTGGTGCTGCCAAGCCATGCTATCCATGTAGTGTAGTATTTACCTGGCATGTGGCCACACGTTCTGAGGACGTAAACAAAGGGGCATTCTTTGGAGCAGAGGAGTGTGCTGGTCTGTCAGGACCCATACATGTTCTGCATGCCACACCTTCTTGCTTCCCGCTAACTCTTAAAGGCGCAGGACTGGCACTGCTGTTTGCCTAGTGTTGTCTCTGTTTGACCCGATCTTCAAGGTACAGGTGTGGTGTGGTTCATGGGTCTCTGTTTGATCAGATGTTCTGCTGGGACTTGGTCCCACCAGGTCTTGAAGAAACATCAACAAGCAACAATTTATTTTTTTTGTTGTTGGCGCACTTACAATGTTGATGGCATAAAGACACAATAATCGCCTTATATTTGCATGAAACCACAAAGGTTTTATTGTATTGCAAACATTCCCGCTGCGTAAGCGAGATGAGTCAAAGACAGGAGAGAAACACTTACTCACCTTAGTCTCAAGCCATTGTACCTGGGGGTGGGGGGTGATCGAGATGTACAGGGGTTAGAATCTTAAGGTCTAGTTGGCATAGTAATATCTCAATAACAGAACACTACATATAGACAATATCTGGGTACTAGTCTTCTTTTCGCAAAGGGGACAGTGGATTTTGTTTAAATAGCTATGTGGTGGTACAGTAGAGACAACTACATTGACTCAATCAGCGCAAGATTATGCTAAAATTATATTAAGTTAAATATCCAAATAGAGTAAATGACCTGTTTGTAGAAACATTCTGGGAAATCGTTTCAGTCGTGAGTGTATAATTTAATCTGGACCTGGCATGGTTTTCCTTTCTGCATACACTCCAAACCAGGCACCAGAAAAAATACTCATCTCTGACTGACCGCAACAGGATGAGTTGGGAGACACTCAGGGGCTGCTTCCTGTTGCAGACCTGGCCCACCTGGCAGACACGTAAAATTGGTGCACGTCCTCAGCAGAAGACGCCCACTTGTGGTTGCACGTGCCGTTGGCGAGCGAGCCGGACCCTGCTGACCCCCTCCTGGTGCCAGTCCCGTGAAGCCCTCCTGAGTGCAGTCGGTTACGTCGGTCTCTGAGCACCGCTGTGTCCTTGTTTTTGTTCTGGTCCAGAACGCACAGTGTAATTGGGATGTGTTTGGGTTATATTTTTGGACTCCTTGAGTGAAGAATGTGTTTACTCAGGAGATCTTTAATCTTTTTTCAGATCACTTATTTAAACGGTTGTCGTAAATCACATGTATATATTTACATATGGGATGGCAAAAAGGGTGGGTTTGATTACACTGAGAGGGATTGTGGTTCACAGAAAGCCATTACGGGGCTCATTTGCAAGGAGCTACAGAAGTTTTATTTTCTATTTTTTTTTCGAGAGCTGCTTCATTTACTTCAGGATGTCAACCCTGTCACCCCTGTTGCTTCAGCTTCCAGGCTCACTATGTCCCATGGGGCCATGCAGGCTGGGGAACGCCACAGCAAAAAAAAAAAAAGGGGGCTGACACCATATTCTCTGCATCCAGAAACCTTCTCAAACCCATTTGTCATTTCTCACCAGGGTCTGGGCATCACTCACACACGGGAGTTCGTTAAGTAAGACATTGCAGGTGCAATTCTTTTCAATATCGGCAGAAGAAGGGTTGGAATTTACTGCTTTTAATATTATTATCTATTATTAGAAGTAATATATTTATGGGATATAATAGCAAGAAGCAGGTGCTAAAAACAGCTGATTTTATTCAGGGGAGTGGTATTGGAATAAGGAAGAAATGTGCCCCCCTTATTTTGGGTCTTTTCATGAATTTTTCTGGACTAACATTACCCACAATGCAAAGTCATCAATTCGCACACGGTGGAATGTCAGATCTTCAGCCTTGCTCTTCATCGACTATCACTGAGTATGTATATCTGCAGCCAATCTATGGAAGTGCAAATGCCTTTTGTTCTGCGAATGTATGAAAAGTGTGGGCATTCACATGATATAAGATACATTTTCAGGCTAGAGAACGGATCAATATTTCTCAGTTGACTTATGTCACGTAACGAAACTCAGACGGGATTTAAGCCATGTCTCTTTACCTGTGCTTAACTGACTCAAGTGCTTACGGATGCCGCTTATTCATTGATCTCTGAGGTTGCTTCCTGTCATAGAGCCAAACAGGTATAAGGCAAAAAAAAAATCTACAATCACACTCAATGTTAAGTGACTGGACACCCAACCGCAAGGTGCAGCATCAGAGTCTGGCGTCCATCCCACGCTCTACTGCAGCAAAGCCCTCCGTCTACAGTGTGAGCCGTTCCCCTGTCCCGCTTGTTACATAACACAATAAAAGCCCCATTCAACTCCAAAACCCTCTTGTTTATTCCAAGTACACTTTATACATGATTTATATAACAATGGACTAACCAGTGTCGGGCAGGCATCTGAGAGAAGCAGGGCAAAGTACAAACATTAGCTCCACCTAAGTAGCATTTATCTAAACAGACTTTAAACCGGGCTGCATAAAGCTTGTTTGTGTGGGATTTTTTTTTTACAGCCAGGTTACTGATCAACTTTTTAAGATCCTGTCTCAGCCATGCAGGCTCTTTTTGTGCTGGATTATGCACATGCCGTTGGGCGTCAGATGTGATGGAGGCATTCCAGGGAGGTTATTCACATCTTACTGCATTCAGGAGCTTGTGCATGCACCTGCTGAATCCCAGGGTTTGAGTGCTCACGCCCCATGTCGGCACCCTTCGCATGAACACATTTTTTTCCCAGCAACCCCACCTGCCTGTTGAGGATCCTTGAAGGGAACACTTGAGGAAGCCATAAATTCTGAGAACCTGCGAAAGATTTCCTGATTGGTATATTTATGTCGCCGCCTTTGTGGCCTGAAGTCCAGTAGGATTTGCTGGTTGAACCACACTGGCATTGCTATGGAGGTTTGTTCCGAGTGGTACAGCATTTGGTGCCAATAAACTATATCAAGATTAGCTTTCCACCGGGTGACTTTCAAACACAATGTCAATTATACATATAACAGCCCAAGTCCACCTGGCTAAGTAACACATGGTAAGTTGGAAATGAGCCAATGAGGAAGACAGCTACACAGTGACTAATACTTGTCAAGCAAACTATTTATTAGACAGAATAAGCGATAGATTACTGGACCGTTAGCTGCCGGACAAGGCTTTGAAGGCCTGCCTCCCCGACATTTCATTAGCACAATGTCCGGCGTTAGATAAGACATGATACATGTCTTTTACCATTTTTGCCTTTAGCCTTTACTTTGGCCTATTTCCTCATTTCCACGTCATGAAGAAAATGTGCAACGAGTTATAAAAATCTAATTTAAAGGCATTAAGGACAGACTTTGAGTTAAGTAGTTCAGTGAGATCCTCATCTGGTCAAACCCCAAGCGACAGGGAGTGTGTTTTGTCCCCTTCAAGGCTTTTAGACTCAGAAATTGGTTGTTTTGCATTTATTATGGACTGAAACCACTTGACCTGAAGTGAAAAAAAGAACGTCTCCATTCACTGAATTCTGAGGCAGTTTGTCAGAACTCTCTAGCAGCGATGGTGTTTGTCTCTGCATCTGACCCTCAGCGGCCCTCCACCGCAGCCACCGAGACCCGGTGCTACCCATACTGTGCACCCAGCTGACAGAGGCCGCTAACTGTAGACCTGCGAGACAGCAGATAAGAAGAGGAAGTCCAGTGACCTGGAGACGCTATCGTCGGCCCACAGCCGTCCTGAAAACAGGAAGTTGGGTTTTGCTCCAGAAAGGCAGAGGAGGTGGTTCGGTGATGTGTTTGTGTGTGTGTGTGTGTGTGTGTGTGTATGCACCCTGTGTTGGGTTGGAGGGGGATGTGTTTATGGGCTGTTGTGGGTGAGCTTAAAACAAATGAATATCTCTTTGGAGCACACAGTGGTGTTTTAAGTCTCCATGGTCCTTAACGGACCCTATGAGTCCACCTTAGTTGCTAAAAAAAAAACATTGAAATGAAGCATGACCACCAGGTGAAGTGTCACAGGAGCTTCTAGCCATCTTTGGAGGCACATTGTCCCTTTGGAGAAGAATGAACCAGCCGGATTGCACCCCTTATTTTCCAAAGGTTTTCTGGTTCGTCATATAGAGACACCGATAACCTTATTTTCTCTGTCTACGGCTGCTTCTGCCAATGCAGCAGAACAGCCTATAGAACCATCTGAGCTCTGGATAAGATGGGGAAAGAAGGGAATTCTGTTGATGAGATCAGCCTTCGCAGATCAGGTCGCATGAGGCCTTTGAGCCTTTGGTGACACTGTTCGCAGGCCTCTCTTATTGTCTTCCTCTGTAGGGAGTTTACCAAGCATTAAACCTAAGATTCAGACAAGCATAAGCAGAGAGAAAGAAAGACATTGGGAGAAGAGCTCTGCTGGATCGCTTCTATAAATGTGAGGATGCTGGGGTTCCTGTCATCATCAGCTTCCTAGATTCCATGTTCGCAGCGCTAACGATCGTTCTCCCCGCCACACACATCAAAAGCATAGAACGCAATAGACACCCTCTCTCCCCGGACGATTCCTGTCTGTTTGTGCTTGAGCCAAGGGGTAAGAACATAGCGGAGAGACAAAAGTACAAGGCGCAGGAAAAACGAGATGGTCCAGTGCTTCTCCCCAGTAGAGTGTTCGTGATTTTGTTTAGTACTCCCACCTCCTACCGTTCTCTACTGGCGTTGCTGGTCTCAATGTTGGCCTTGGCGGCACAAGCTGTCTTATTTGTCTTATTTTGGCAGATTCATTGTGCAAGTTCACTGTAAAAAAAGGGCGTAAAAGCCACAAACACTGACAACCTTCTTTGTCAGTGTGGCAGGACCCCGATAG
This sequence comes from Isichthys henryi, assembly GCA_026776945.1. NCBI lineage: Eukaryota > Metazoa > Chordata > Actinopteri > Osteoglossiformes > Mormyridae > Isichthys > Isichthys henryi. The sequence goes on along the minus strand of JAODJX010000007.1, from coordinate 10,446,228 downwards.
CCCACAAAATGTAAACAAGCAGTATATACTTTGCTCGTGGAGGAATGGAACGAGAAACGGAGCCTTTGGCACTCTCTAGACTTTTCTCTCCCACGACTCTGGTTGACTCTTCTCCCTTCTGAGTGCCCCCCCCACCCCCACAGTAGCCATCCAACATTGGCTGGCATGCAGAAACAGAGGGCTGCACGGCACCCCCGGACGCATAGCCCTGTCCTCAAATGCCCAGAATTCCTGCGCTGTCATTTTCTCAACTGGCAAGTAACACGAGTGTTTAACGGCCCTGAAACGTAGCATCTGGTCAGCTATCCCAGCTCTCACTCCCAGCAGCTGCTTCCCAGTACAAACTGGGCCATATTCTCAAGAAAAGAGTCACCTGCAGCATTCCTGCGGATAGAGCAGAGGTGCTACTGGGTAGAACCAATCAAGGTAGCCCCTCTGGATATCAGCAATTTCGTCTTGGGTGTCAGGAATCCCATAATGGGTGAAAGCAGTGCTTTAGCTACAATATTATAGATGAACACCTTATAAGGCTGTACCAAAAGAGTTGTTGGTAGCTCTTGGGCTTGAATCAGGCCCTTAACCCACAGCTCCTGGGGCACTAAAGGTTGGCTGATCTTATGCTGTGACCCGCAAGCTATGGAGAGCAAAATGGGGAGGAATTCAATGAACCCGCACTTGTGCACACGGCCAATAAATCATTTGCCATTTAAAAGCATCAACTAATTAAATCAATGTCACCTGAATGCCTATGGTGACTTAGAATTCTAGATTCAACTGGACAGGACAATAGAGAGAAACATCAAATATGAGAAAATGAGGCTTAAAGGAAATAAACCCAAGTCTGAACGAAGACAACAGGCAGTCTTGGCTGATAAATACGGCAATTCTACTTGTGCTCTCTTAACTGAACCATTTACAAAATTTTCCCCAGATTTTTTCCCCTTTCTGACATGAAATGGCTTCTTAATATTTGATATAATCAGATGCGACATTAAGGACCAGGCGTGGCAACTGTTTATTCTCTGACCCTGAATCTTGGTCAAGTACGAAAGGCATCCATATGTTGCTTGTAGAGCCGTACAGACGATTTGCCAAAAAAAAAACCCCTCGGATTCTGTAATTTCTTCTTCTGCACCCCGATAAGATGCAAACCAGGAAAGACGTTTTATTCATTGTGACACGATGTCATGCATGGTTTGGACTCGTGTCTGTGCGTTCCCGGCTGTGGGGGTAGCTTCTGCATCTCATTTACAATAACCGTATATTAGACTTAAAACGGCCATGATGAGGAATGACACCTTGGGGTCCACAGCGAGAGCACGGGGGGAGGGGGGGGGTTGCGCCTAGGGGAACAGCGCCAGCCCCAGAAATTCCCTGCTCAGGCCAAGGAAAAGTTCCCGTACTTGGACAGAGCTTTGATGATCTCAGTGCCAGTGCTTTGATGATCTCGTGTGTGCGCTCCAGCCCCATACATCATCACTGGCACCAAATTTAATTGAGCTGCAACACCGGAAGTCAGAGGAAACGCAGGCAGAGTGTAACCCTTTTATATTTTTAAATACTAAAGAGACAGATTAAAGCACATGGACAGTAGAGGGGTGCAGGCCGATGAGTTGGAAGGGGCCACTGGAGCAGTGTGGCCTTTAAAAGGGTTTCCAAGGACTGAGAAACTGAAGCCCGCTCTCAGAGTGGTCTTTACAGCCAGAGAGAGTCAGCGACGAGGGACGGCACACTCACACTTCGGATGCTATAAACGTGAGGGGGGAGTGAAACTGTCATGTAACATATCGAACTGCTGAAATTACACCCCAGTTTCCGTGCATTTTCGCCCCAGCTGTACACGGAGGTTGAGGGAGTGCGATTGTCATTTTAATAAAGCGAATGTTTTGTGGCTACAAACGGACTTTCCCACAATATAATTTTTATTTCCGCCCCGTTCCTCTGCTAGCCTCTCGCCTTGGCTGCGCTCGTGGCCTCATCCTCTGCGCCTCTCAGTGTCACATTTCCAGCTTCCCTGGCTCTGCCAGGAAGGATTCCTTTCATGTCACATAACTGAAGAGTGTGTGAGAATGTGTGCGCGGGCGTGAGTGTCTGTCGGTGTCGTACATGGGAATACGCGATGAATTACGCAGAGATGGACTTGGATGGAATATGTTTGGAAATGAAGCGTCTGGGACAGCTTACCGAGGCCTCTGAATCCCAGAATCCCCTGCGGTTCTTGTCCATTCAACCATAACTGAGAGGGAGGAAAGGGAAGTCGTTTGGGCACACCATGGTACATGCATTCAGTCCCTTAAAAACACGCCAGGTGAGTTTTGATGTACGACCACAGGATCACTGTGGGAATCGTTGCATCTGGATGCATATTGTATTGGAAACTGTGAGTCAGAGGGGAGCCTTGGGCCTTAATCAGCCTGGGAGCCGAGCAGAGTGGCGTGGGTGGGTGGAGGCAGAGTGTCCGGTTCGTGAGAGCCGACAGGAGCAGTGGTGCTTATAAGAAGATGTCCTGCATGAGTGAGCTTTCCGTGGGCGTTTATCCACCCTAAACAAACCAAACCCAAGCATGACTTTTACTTCTTATCTGCAGCATCGATTTGCACCGTCGTTGCCGTTTCCGTCTTATCTAAGCATCTATCGACATTTCACACAAAGCATCACCCTGCCCGCCATCAAGCAAGCGTCACAACAACTCAGCGAAACGAGAGCTGCTGGCCGGTGGACTGCTACCTCACTGCGTCTGTGACACTCGCGTTAGTGCAGGTTCTTGGAGGGTCGATGCACCCACCAGGCTGCGAGTTCCATAGTTTCACGGCCCAAGGCAGAGCTGAATAGTATCATGGAGAGAGGGTCACGGTGAGCCATGAGTTTGGGAATGCCAGCAATGTGGTTCAACTATAAGCGCAAAATTCCGCGACGGCCTACTGGCTTTGAGGTGGAGGATGAATGATAGGCAGATTTAACACTGGGTGTTCAGTGACTTAAGTCTCTATGTCACCAACTTCCAAACCATCCAGCTTAACAACACTGTCCAGTTCTGGTGCCCTTAACATAAGACATCAAACCCAGTATTTTACAACACAAACAGGTAACATGGATGTCCTATAACCCATCTGTCGATTCATTTTCCTTAAGGAATGGGCAAACAATTGCCTGAACACAGTCTCTTTGTCCAATGTAGATTTAGCTGTAAATTAATGTCAAATGCTCCATGAGGGAGGCCATTGTCTCCAAAAGAATGAGGCTCTGTGTTTCCACCGCTTGATACGTGTTCAGAGAAGTATATCAAATATGAACCTGCCCCAGTTCTCCAGGCCAACAATACAGGTGCATAGCAAACAGGATTTCTCACAGTTTACATTTACAGGCCTTTATCTGGCAGACTTGCAGGTCAGCGCAGACAATACGTGCCTTAAGGATCACACAAAGAGCATGGACACAGTCACACTATCAGTCATGTCATGGAGGTCTGACACAGTGCAGTCACCTCTGTGAAATACTTAAATATAACTCAATAATGCAGGAAACTTCAACATAGAATTAACCATGAAAGACTTCAGAAATGTAGTGTGTCTGAGATACAGTCAGTTGCCCTCAAAGGCAAATGAAGAAAACCTTGTAAATGAACCAATGACAACGGTTAAAGAGACCCATACAAGTAGAGTTACTGTGGCTGTGTCATTTGTACAATACTTTCAATTCCAACTAAATAATCTCGTCATCACTGTGCTTTCCTTGTAAACTTCAGGAACATTCCAGGGCCTTAGGCAATTACTATGAGACTACAGTATAACGGATGTGTTCAGTTCAATCGACCATATTGTAAAAATGTAGGTTTGTAGTTGTCAGACTGTATTGTCAAGACTGGGGCCCGCAGGCTGTTAGAAACACAGAAAGAATACTCCGTACCGCAGAACTCATCTGAAACTGAGCAAGTTTTTTATTTTACAAACCAATGAAACACAGCAGCCATTAAAACTGTTTTTCATGGTTCAGTCCTAACCACAAAGTGGGTGATAAGAATTCCTCAGTAAGGTGTAAGTGAAGTCTTACCTACAGCACAGGTGAATAGACAGATACTATCCGGCTAATGTCCTGGCTTATTGAGGGATTAGAACTAATGACAGGTGGTGCTTTGTGTCTAGATATTGCTTGATTCTGACTGCCTATTGTAACTGGCACCAAACAGACAAACATCTGTGAAGTCATCTTCATTTATATGTGGGAGGAAAAACAATGATCGTCATCTGGTTGCTAGGGGAAGTGAGGTGCTGGTGTCGCCCACCTGGAAGCCAAAGCGGCTTCCCTCCGATGCCCAGTCCAGGAGCACAGATGGAGGGCAGTGAGAGGCCACGTGCCACCCTTGGCTCTTCGGATCAAAGTCATGCCACTTCCTACCACTTTGGCACCAAACTCCTAACATTTCACCTACCAACAACTTGGTAGTCACTTGATTTTCACTGACCATTACCAGCATCCATAGTCTCTGGGAAATTCAAAAATTCCCATAAATTGACATGGGTGGGGGGGGTTAAAGTTGCTGTAAAACTGCAGACAAACTAAGTCCTTCCACAGGGACATTAAGAGCTTGGTCGCCCCGAGTTGGCGGGATCCAATGTGGCCAAGTTCCAAAACTTCACCTGGATCTGCTGCTCTTCCTGATACCGCGAGACGAGCAAACCTGAAGCGCGTCAGTAACTTTGCAGACACAGCCTTAGAGAGCAAGATCAAGCATCTGCTATTGAACTGAGCAGTGACAAGGTTGTCTCCCATCCAGGTGGCAGTAACGTAAAAGGCGCCGTGAGCTTTGGTCTCCCACGAACTGGTCGCTGAAGTGTGAGCGGTCATCGACTGGATCACTGGGCTGTGGGGCAACGCTGAGTTAAGCCTTGGAAAGACATGCACCTCTGTACATGGAATTAACACTTACAGAGTGAACTTAAAAAATCATTTCATTGCTGAGCATACGATGACAAAATGGCCATCCTGAGTGCATCTCCAAGTTTGTTTTATGTTGGGGACCAGATGTATAACTTTGTCAGATTTACAGTCTTAGTTTCAACATGTGGGAAGGATCTTTAGGAAGATATATTCCAGGCAGTTGGACGGATACACACTGTATTGCCTTGAATGAGATGAACAGGTTAGAGAAGCCTGAACAGGTTAGTTTTTACAGCTTGTAGCCTGCATCAGGTACAATAGACGCTTCTGTGTGAGAGTGATAGGATGCCTTGGGTCTGATAAGGCACTGACAGGATTCCCAGAAAGACACACTGGTCACAGCATTACTCATATGCAGAGAGAAGGTACTTTGATAAGTCTTAAGTAGCTTAACAAATGAGGTTATTAAGAGCATTAATATGACAAGACAGCACTGATCAAATTCAGGCCTGAAATGTCTAAGCTGTAAAACATTTTTTACAAAAAAGTTACTCAACATTCGTTGCGATCCCCTCGAGTGCCACACCCCCTCGTTTGCCTCATGTGAACTCCTCATGTGTTTTCAGCTGTTTCTAGTTGTGTTAATTAGTTAATTAATTAGTTAATTAATTTAGTGTATTTAAGTCTGTGTCAGTATATCTTTTGGCAGTCCTGCGTGTTCCTGACTGTGTTCCTGATTGTGTTCTCCATTAATAAATCCTACGTTTCCCTTGGATTCCTGCTTCCCCGCTCCTTACCCCCACTTTGTGACACCAAGCGAAATTCTCAATTTTAATTTTAAGATAATTTCAATGTAACGATTCTAAGATTTTCTAGAAGAAATCTGTTTCCGTAAGACTGGTATCACCCACGTCTGGTGTCTCACATGTAAGGCACACCTATAATCAGTTTGATATAAAACCAAAATTTTCACAGGAGCCTTATTGATAAAACACGCTTAACGAGGCTTGATTGACTGTAGTTCGGTTCGGTAAAAGCATGAGTCGCAGGCAGCCTTAAGCAAGGACAGTGTCTGATATTGATGTAGAAGAATCTGAGAAAGAGGATATTTATCACATCACAGAAAAAAAATGTTATGGATTGGATGGAGAAGATTCTTGTGATTGTAATTTTTGCTGTGCTTGTTGTTGTTTGGTTAATTGCACTGCTTCAGCAACTGTAGCTAGAGAACCCACAACATCTACCGGGCAAGTCCTGGAAAGAGGCATGTGATAAGACAAGGGATGTCAGCGCTGCCAAAGGCATCAAGTTTCCCAGAGTGCATAGCACCTGACCCTGATATCATCTGCAGAGGTGTGCTGTAACTGGAGACAGTTGCGCCCAGTGGTTTGGGCCCACTAATGCATGCCATTTACTTGCGTCAGACATGCTTGAGCTGTCAATATCCCATTTGCAGTGTACCATAGCAAAGGTAAGCCAGGGGAATGGAATCCTGTGACGGATGCTACGTGAAAAAATGAAAACTTCAGATCACCTTGACCATGGTAGCAGGGCATTCCAGCTTACAGGTTTGACAGGATGAACATTCAGGCTGCAGTGTTAATCTCAGTGGAAACATCTAACATATGTCATTCTCACCGCAACAGACCAGTACCCATAAATAAAACATTGCTGGTTTTAGAAGACGGTTCAACGACTGCCGTTTATTTACTGTTCGTTGGCTTTGCTGATCTCCCAGACATTTTTGATCCCGAATCGGCCTGCTAGGAAGCTCAGTATTTCTTTTGGTAGCAGGATCAGTCTTTTCGGAGCGAAGGAATGTTTAGCATATAGCTTTGCGTAGCTTTCATTTCGATCACATGCTTGAGAAAAGCAGGACAACAGCACGCCTGCCTCTGATGTTGAAGACGATAGCAGAACTGGACTTGGGTTGACAGCTGACTTCCATTATAGGGCTGCATCCATCCTGTTTCTTTTGGTGCTGTATTCTGTGTTCACCGTGTGTTTAGTGGTTTGCAACAGGAGAAGAAACAACAGGCCAGAATACAAAAGGGCCCATTTAATGCTCAGCTGAGTGGATTTGATCTGAGCTGTTGTTGGTGATGAAGGATCAGCCTGTGTTGATTTTTTTTGCATTCCAGCATAAATACTTACAGTTTGAAATCAGTGACTGTCGGATATGCTGTCTGATCCAGAAAACCACGTGGAAGGACTCGGCACCCACGAGCCACAGGTAATCCCATGGGTATTCAGGACTGCACCTTGTTTGCCAAGAAACTCTTGGTGTGGTTTTGTCTGCCCGGCTCTCCGCCCTCCGTCTGCGGAGGGCTGGTCCTGACGTCAGTGACATGTCACAGCAGCCAATGGGAGAAAAAGTTGAATCTGACATTTGGGTAGAGCCAATGGGCAGAAAGAGTCCAACCATTTTTGCTACACTGATAGCGTAATGGGTCACAATGTTGGGCAGAATGAGTTGTTGGGGATTTGTTGGCTATAACATAGTAATGATCTGATTTCTATGACAGTCAGGGGGCTGATCATTTTGTACAAACTCAAGGGTAAAGGATGCAGCCATGTGAACTGCACGCTGAACCAGAAAGAGTGAATATTCTGGAACGGGAAATGGTCAAGAGTCTCTTAACAGCTCCACCGTCCCTCGTGCAGTTTTCATTTGGAATGGGGGGGGCTTCCTGTTCTTTGTTGCCGATTCCCAAACTGCTATATCGACTTCTCCACAGCGGTGTGTCGAGTGTTAGAGGGAACCTCGGAAAATTGGACGGAGGAGCCCGTTGTTTCAGTGGGATGCTCCTACGGCTAACCTGCCAAGTTCAGCTTTATAACTCCCCCTACTGTGTAAATCCCTGGGCAGGGGCTGGGGGCTGGAGCTGCTTTTAAACCTCTGATCCAGGTCTGAGTGGCTCCCGCAAACATGCAGCTGCACAGATGGATGAACTGCGAGTGAGAAATTGCCAATGCAAAGCAACAAAATAATTTAGCATTTTATACAAAGTATACATTTCTACATAAGAAACCTGCCCCCTCTAAAAATTTGAGGTTAGCACTGTTGCCTCACATCACTAAGATCAGCGTTTGAGTCCCCACCATGGCTCTATGTGTGGAATTTCCATATTCTGCCTGTGTCATCATGGAGTTTCCTCTAAAGTTTGCTGAGGTGAGTTGGAATTACCAAATTGCCTGTAGGTGTGAATGGTGCGTGCCCTGTGATTGGTTGGTGCCTCGTCCTGGGTTGTTCCCTGCCTCGTGCCCATTGCTTCCGGGATAAGCTCCGGACCCCCCGCGACCCAGTAAGGATAAGCGGTTTGGAAAATGGATGGATGGATAGAACATGGATCCTCATTGGGCTCATTGTCACCCACACATCCTATGTGTGTTTAATTTACATAACTGCCCTCCCACTTGCCTCGTCCTTTCTGACCCCCCGGCTGTTGTAATTCAATTTACATTTGAGTCTGCTTAATGTTTTTATTGTCCCTTGTAAAATGTTGCAGTGGTTTAACACCTAGCCCCAATGCAGGATTGCAACAGAACTAACGCATGCACCCCAGAGCTTACAAAAGCGAGGACAAATATTTTGCGGCAAGCTACCACTTGCAGCAAGAACGCATGCAAAACATGAGCCGCAGTCCAAGGCGTCCGCACTCGGCCAATCAGATAAGGTAATTGCAGCGTTTATAGCGCCTCTGCGGTGCGGCGGTCTGGAGGAGAAGGACGCTCCCAGGACAACAGCTGATCACTGGCATTGGCGACATTCAGTTTATCTCCGCTTTTCCTGCGGCATCCGTGTGGCCGAGGAATGTGCAGTTTTGTGGCGGGCTCCCCCCTTAGCCCCAGTGAAAATATTGCCCTCCTCTCCCACAGCCCACCCCGGCAGGACGCACCCCACACGCTGGCCCTCACACGACGGCCATGTAGGCTGTGAAGGGAGCCCACAGACAGAGCGAATTAAGAGAATGCGACAGCTCTCACTGCAGCTGAAAATGCAGCCTGCACCTCTTTGCACGCTCACCCCATACTGCATCCCATGCACCCTGGACCATCTGCTTCAGCAGCCAGCAGTGGATCAGGATCGCCATCCGTCATATTTAACACAGTGCAAACATTGTGTCAGATGCGTTATATTCCGTATAAGAAGATCTTCAGATAACTTCAGCTTTATTGCTTAGAAAACACACAAAATGATTGAAAGGGGAAAGAAACTCTTGTGTCTTATGTCATTCACCTATTATGCAATGTAGCTGGGAGCATGCCTGCCTGACGCTAATAATGGCTAGAGCACACAGTGACCCCTCCATGCCCCCGCCCCCCAACATGGATGCTTCTGTACTGCTGTCCTCCTCACGTGTGTCTGTGTGTCCGTCTTTTTATTATTATTATTATTATTTTATTCATCTCATTCATCCCACTGGAGTGAACAGACACGTACCACCGGCAGCCATCGTGACTGTGGAAAGGCAGTGCTGAATTTCTCCCAGCCCCCATCCTCCCCGGCGTGGATAATCGCTACTTCCGAGCCTCTCGCTGACCTACTGCTCCTCCTTTCGGGAAGTGCCGCAACAGGGAACTGGCTTTCCCAACAAATAACGGACGAGTGTTGCACACGGGGGGCTGACTTCCACAAATTTGTTTTGCAAATGCCCTTCAGGCCCCAGTTAAACTGCTCAGCTGAATGGTGACCAGGCATCTATGGCTGACTGCAAAGTGCAATTTGCACCTTGTGACATCATTAAATCTGCAGATTTCTGTATTTAGTTCATAGTTTGGAAGCTACATTAAGTAAAATATTATTATTTTGATATTTTAAAACCATCCCAGTATAGGATGATGTAAATTGCTCTAAACTGTCATGTACGTATTTACTTCTGACATATTTTATAGCTTTTATGCTTAATGCATGAGAGCTGAGTATGAAAATCAGTTCGTGCTTTTGCACAAAATCATGAAAGTGATATTTTTGCAAATATAATTAGGAACAAACCTTAAGCACTGGCATAGACTATAGAGGGATTATAATGCCTTTTCAGCGAGAGCCCCGGAACGGTGTTTTCCGATGTGCTATTTTGTCAGATAAACAGTGTTTTAAAATTCCACAGAGGTCTTTTGAGCACCTTCAGAGTTTCACAGCTCATAACTAAAAAGCACGTCTGATCTTCAGACATTTAAAAATTTTAAGAGCACAGAACAAGCGCATGCATTTTTATTTACTTTCTTTTGACGAATAACCATAAGCTGTGAATGCACATCTGTGGCATTAATGCATTTCTGTGTCTAGCTGTCGACGGGTAAAGCAGCCCCATGCAGGCACAGCTTGGACGCAGAATCAGAGACGAGCAATTCTGTGAGCAGCGAGCAGTTGGCGGGGGGGGGGGGGGGGGGGGGGGGGGGGGGGGGGGGGGGGGGGGGGGGGGGGGGGGGGGGGG
>JAODJX010000007.1:10409502-10428384 GCA_026776945.1 Isichthys henryi | reverse complement strand
CCCTTCTCCCGTTCCCACCATCTGCCACCTGTGTGGGGATTGCCGCCATCTTTAAATTATGGGCTCCATGTGGGCTCCCTCCTGCTCCGGTGCGCCCCCCCCCCCCCCCCCAGCACCATGTGAATCCTCCATTTCATGGTCATGTGACCTGCATTGGTCTGAGGTCCTACTGCTCAGGTGCAGCCCAATGAGCACTTGCCGTGTGCTGAGAGAAGCCCATTTAAGTGCCTGTTGTGGGACTCTTACTGGAAACAATCCACTGAAGAGGAAACACGATGTCTCAAAAGTGAAAGAGCGGCACTTTGATAAAGGGGGCATTGGCTAGACACACCAGGCCTTTTTAAACTCCTATTTTTAGACTAGTTTTATTATTTTCCAGTTGCTTAGCGGGCTGTTATCCAGAATGCCTGTAATTTCAGTTGATAGCCTGACACTTCCACCCACTTTTCAGCCATATATTTTCAAGGACCGTGCCCAAAACAGCAGGAATCCCTCTCAAACATGAACAATAGCACCTTCTGTCTCTACAACCTTTGGTCTCGCTCATTTTATTTTCCCCTAGGATCACTGAAAAACTAGGATGAGGGTTGTCTGTACTGTGACCTCTGTCCCTGTTGGGGTCCTAAGCGAGTTTCTGGCTCACATATCAATCCAAAAGACCTTGGGTCTGCAGAGATGGCCAATGGTTCGCCTTGACGTAAACACTCATGCACCACAGTACTGACAAGATCACATGGACCCAGACCACCCAGCAGCTAATTCTGCTTCTCCTTTCTGCATGTTCTTCTCTTATGGTCCATTTCAGTCACGGCTACTTGATACCTTTCTCCATAAGTTGGACCGTTATCACATCCTGGGCTTGATGCTGAAGCTCAGGTACCCCAATCTCACCCAAAATAACTGTGCAGTGGTCCGGACCTCTGTGTGGTGGGAGCCGATTCTGAAGATTCTGTTGATGAAGTTCTTGCCACCGCATTAAAACTGCGTATTACTACCACCTCAGGGGGCACTTCTAGCCCGGGCGGCAAAGCACCCTGCTAGCTTTAAACTCTCCTGGGGGAGCCCTTCCTGTGAGGGCCGGCCAGGGCAGCTGCAGTGGATCGGTACTAATCTTCAGCTTTCGTCTCGCCCTGGCTCGGAGGCACCATTGGAGGCCGTATTCGAGGACATGACTCCGAAGGGACCTGGGCGTCCCTCCCCAGTTTGTTTAGATCCACCGTAACCAAGGCCACGCACTTTCAGGCGCAGTGTTCACTGTACACCACCACTCCGCTTGGCACCCAGGCTACCTCCTACCATTTTTGCAATCGCCGTTTGAACTTCGATTCACTTCTGATTCCCAAAACGCCCTTCTCCGGCCCCTGACCCAAGCACTGGAATGGAGTCAGTGTCAGCACAAAGAGCAGACGGGCGACTAAAATTACAGCGCGGCCTGTGGTTCGTCTCAGCCATGGAGTCTCCTCCGTCGAGTGATCAGGACGTCACTTTGGCTTAAGAACTGGTGAGGGGGACATTTTGATTTACAGCGTTTCCAGATAGTGAAAAATACCAAAAATAAATTTCTAATCTCACCAATCCTCTAATGCCTTCCATTAGGGGGAAAAAAATCGAATAATTTATGCGCTGTTTTAATGGACTGCAAGAGAGGATGTTTCTGCTGTATGTCAGAGGAAGCGGAAAAAGGTCAGAGGTCAGCATGCTCTGCACAGAGAGAGGGCATGGGGGAGCAGTTCTGTCTCGGTACGTCGGCATGCATCGATGGTCACACCTAGGGAGGGGCCACGTAATGGGAGTGGCACGATGTCGTTAGGAAATGACCAAGCTGAATTTTGTGTGTTTAATCTGTGTTTTTTATTATCAGAGTGAAGAATCAAAGCTACTTTTGACCAGCTCACCCTCCCGTTCAGTCATGATCAGGGAACACACCTCTTACTCCGAACTGTTCCAACCCCAGGCCCCTGCGACGCTGACATCCAGCAGGTGGGGGTGTCAAAGGAGCTGGACACCAAGCAACATTTCTGACTTAACCAGACAGCATTTTTAACAACAGCTAATTAACAGGTACACTAATCAGTGACTGGTGGCTAAAAAGATTGAGAATGTGGGATGATATATGGACGCATGATGCCTTTAGCTCAACAAGGGAAGGGTTGCGGGTTCAAATCCCAGGGAGCACACATGCAAAAGTTTGCCACCCTTCCCTTTACTGTAAGTGGCTTTGATAAAATCAGATAAAAGATTTAAATGCCATCCATCCAATTTATTCCGCTTATCTGGGGTCGACTTGCAGAGGCAGCAGTTTAAGCAGGCATGCCCAGACCTCCTTCTCACCAACCTCCAGCTCCTCCGGGGGAACACCAAGGTGCTCTCAGGCCAGCTGAGAGAGATAATCTCTTCAGTGTGTCCTTGGTCTGCCCCGGGGCCTCCTCCCGGTTGGACATGCCCAAAACACCTCCCCAGAGAGGCGTCCAGGAGGCATCCTACACAGAATCCCCAACCACCTCAACTGACTCCTTTCGATGCAGAAGAGCAGAAGAATTAAATGTAAATACAATAATCATATAGATAAAGTACACATGTAAATGCAGTTTTGCAAATGTTTAACGTCCTTAACGCCTAAAAAGATTCAGGTTATAAATTGTGCTCGTTCAGGCTGTTCGCCTGAATAGTGAGTCTTCTCACATTAGGGCCCTGTGAGATCAGGCGTGTGGAGCTGGGCATTAGGCTACTCGCAGCCACGGATGCGACGTCTTCTGGGAATTTTGGGGCTGGAAAGCAATGTCTCAAGCACAGGACAGTGAGAGAGGGCCGGGGGTGTCTGCAGACCTGCTGGGATTTCATAATCTCCTAGCGGTAGACAGAGGAGCGGCTGCAGCCGGCGCGGAAAGTGGCCATAATGACTGGAAATGCTGTTCTGCAATATGCCATTTACAGCCAGCCTTTAAGGTGTTGGGGGGGGGGGGACGGTGGACTCTGCTGACGGTAAAGAGAGGGGCAGAGAGCAGGGAGAGCAGTTATCTCCCGGATCAGGGGGTGTCGGTAAGAGCTGGGCGGAGGTGGTGGGGGCCGCGATAAAGACGCCATGGGGTCTCCGCTCTGCACCTGGGGGGCCACTGCAGCCTCTCCTGTGGTTGCCCGGATGTCCTGCTGCTCGCAGATAGTGGCGCCCTGGCTCCGGCGAAACGACCTCCGCGGCCCACAGAGCAGAAGTGGCTGTGCCGCAGCTTTCGATGCCATCGCCTCGGTGACGCCCCCCCCCGCTCTCAACGCACGTTTGTCTGGAGAAGGCCTGCTGTTCCACAAACCTCCCGCCAAGCCCAGCTGCCTGTGTCGACGGCGATGAAACAACCACAGCCCATGGACCGGGAGCTTTCGGACCAGAAATTTCAGGAAAGAATGAAATGGACCCATCATGAACGGGTTCAACACTGGGGGTGTTGTGGTGGGGAACTTCCTACATAGGCCTTCTCCGTAGAGCATGTTTGCCACTAACTCCCTGGGCTGTGCCCCCTGCTGATCTGATTCAGACTTGGATGGTACCTGAATGAACCATTCAGTCTGTTGCCGGAACTATGCTGCATTGCAAATCATAACCTGAAACAAAGAGTGAGTGTTCCGAGTTACTGCAACACACCAGATCTCCCAGTGCAGACTGAGCACTGGTCTATATCTACTACACACACACTATAGTGCCAAACCGTCCTTCTTCCTGGACCTTATTACCTCTTGCACCATCACCCCTGACCAGCATGTTGTTTGACGCCAGGGCTAAAAAAGCCCCATACAAAAAAGCTATATGTCAAAGCTAGATATTGAAAATCAATATTTTACTAAAACTCACCATGCGTTATGTGTTATGGCACACCCACAGCAGGTATAATCCAAGCCTTAACAGTCACCCGAGAAACTGTATATGGCGCGCTAGTGCTCACTCTCCACAGGGGCGGCGCCGTGCCCATCAAGTGGCTGTCCAGCCCGGGCTGGCTGAAGTGGCCACTCGGTATGCTATATCACAGCATGCTATAGGCTGTGTCCCCACAGCAATCTGTAGCCTGGCATTCCCCACAACCGGCGCTTCGAGACAGCGAGATCGCGGGGGCCGACCCATGGCATACTGAGCTGTATTATTCTGGGCAGCTGCCCCTGAGGCCACACACAGGGGCAATCTGAGATAATCTTCCACCATTTCTGTTATTTTGGGGCTGCTCACGCCTTCCCTTCGTGTGTCTGTTATTTTTCGAATCATTCTGTTGTTCTTCACGAGTGGTGCGACGCAATGAATGGGGAGTGTCCGTACCCCAAGAGGCAGGGAAGCCCGAGAGATTGACCCCCCCGCCTCCAAGTCCACACCATAACACGGAGCTTTATTAAAGACACAGGCTGTTCTGGACCCTTTTTTGGAGGCTTCAGCCCCCGTACTTTTTCTATTGCCCCCCCTGAAAAATTTTTCTAAAACTGTCAAATATTTTCATATAGATTTCACCTAGCAAATTATATGTCCCCCACAAATTTAACCATGGGGATTCCAGTGGGTGGTTCCCTAAGGGATAAATCGTAGAATCTCCTTGACTAAAAATGCTGATTCCTTGGTAGCAATCGCACTGCATCCATTTTATTGCAGTTAAATGCTCCAGTGTAAGACAAACAGAATGTATTTACAAAGAAAGCTGGAGTTATTGCTCTGTCAGACCTCTAATTAATCATATGATTAACAGGAATAACACACAACCCAAATGGTTACTTGATTTTTTTTGCATTTTACTGCATGCCCACTGAATCAGGCTTTACATACTGTACTTTGCAGTGCTGTGTGTGACACTGGGGCAGTGATGTATGTCTGCACAGATGAGGCATCTATAGCTTACTGTGACATATCGACCGACCCTTTTCTCACTGGGTTTTACCAGGAAAAATCCACTCTGCTGTAAAGCAACAAACCTCCTGTTCTGTAATAAGGATGTGCAACATATATTTAAATATATGCTCTGAAGGGAGATTGTGCAATTCCAGCGCTGACTGCTTTTCAGTAAGTGAGAGAGAAGTGGGTACTGAACTTGACCCGCGAGTTGAAATGGGCGTGTGGCAGATTTTGTTCTTCCTGTGTGTCTTTTATATCCTGTTTAGTCATTGCTGCTCTGGGGAGCCAATGGCAGCGCGTGAGAATCAGGTAAGGTTTCCAATGTAGAGCTTCTCCAGGTGCAGGACAGGAGTCCACCCAGCCCTCAGTCATCGTGCAGCCTGGCCCCCTCCCCGGGGGTCCCTCGGCAACCTGAATTTGGCAAAGGCTTCTCAGAGTTTGTGTTAATCAATAAAGCAGCCCTGGACCATTGAGGGGGGGCCGAAGAACCAGAATGGTGAGGTATGGTATGATACAGTCTAGACAGATTTCTTTCATTTTTAATTTTCTTCAATATGTCTAAATACTACAAGCTGTCTAAATATTGCAGTATTAAAGTGCTTTGGGAGTAGATTTGGTAAATAAATATCAGGGACCGCACAGTGTAGATAAAGGGAATGTGGAGCATAGCATTATTCTGCGGACCGCAGTTCCCAGAAGACCAGTCCCCCTGCTGATGGTAAATTTCCTCTTTTATTCTGTCTATCAAGCCCTGACAGACTCTTTCTCATGTTCACGCTGCTGTCTCGATTACTATCTCACGTCCCAGGACTACAAGTTTACCTAACTAACCACACTGACATCCTCATCTCGGGGGGGGGGGGGTTCATCTGTGGAAGGTCTTATAGTACAGAACAGTTTGTCCAGGGGAAATGAATGGGGAAATGAATTACGAGCATTAAAACGTCATACGCGCGCACTCTTCCCCTGACCCGGGTTCAGTCACGGATTGCCCGCGCTGCACGTGTTCAGTTATGAGATGGGCGAATCTCTTCTCTCGTGCCCTTTCATCTCCTCCGTGACCATGTCATTCACAATTACAACACGAACACGCACCAGGACTGCACTTTCCCTTCGAATCGGCCAGATTGGTTCAGTTTTCAGTTGCTTTGCATCACCGTTCGAAGATGAACGCAAGCTGAGATGTGAGCCAAATCTATGGAGCAAGAAATCAAGAGTGCTTTCCCTACACATAAGTCATACTGAACATATTGTAATCAATGGTCATTCAAAAATAACAATTAGAATACCAGAAAAAAAATAACTGTGTTGTGTTGATTTCTGGGTATCAGCAGCTAACCTGCTTTTGGCTAGTCTGTCCATCTTCCTTCTGTCATGGTCAGAATAGGAGCCTATCCCAGGCAGGACAAAGGTGAGGCCCATCACAGGGCACGAACAAGTAGAGACACACAGTGAGTGATTTAAATACCTTCATTTGCTAAATTGAATGTCTTTGAACTGTGGGAAGGAACATAAGTTCATATATTCAATGAAGCCCCAGCAGAAATTCTAATAAAATTCTAGTAGATCATACATATGTACCTGCACAACTGAAACAATGTTTTTTGTGTTGCAAACCCTTAAAATTTTTACACCACCCCATGTAAGATTTTCTAGATCCACACCTGCCTCATAAGAATGACTTTGGTCCAGATGGGTATAGATCCACACGACATGGGGTTTTTTGGCTTAGCACTCCGTGTATTTCAGCATACAGGGGGTGAATACACGGTGAAGGCAGTCCAAAATCAGAGAGATTTCAGCATACAGGGGGTGAATATGTCATCTGGGCTGCTTAAAATCAGAAAGGAAACATCATGTATCTTTTAACATTCATTGAATGAAGGGACTGATCATCTTGCCCCACCCACGGCCCACTGCCCAGCCTACACTCCATTATGGTTTAAAATTTGCACACATTTGTATTGAATTCTGTTCAAATTATGTCAGTCTGTGACTCATACCTGATTATACAGGCCTCTTAAAGAAAGTTAATGGTTACTTATACCTAACATGGCACCTCCAGCAAACCATCCCCAGATCATATTTGGCTGCTCGGTCTTTTGGATCGGGGTGATCAGTAAGCTGGGGCCAAAAACTGCTTGTGTAACGTTGCTTTAGGTTTCATTTCTGGATGGGCCCTGACCACAAGCGGGGAAGCCGTGTGGGACACGGTGTTCGTGGAGAGCGTCGAATCGACTGTAAGATCTACAGACTCTCCCCAGGTTCTCTGTGAAAGATGGTCCTCAAGCCACGAGGGGCCATGACATTATCAAAAAGCAGGGAATCAGCCTGCCTGGACTGAGGCAGAGTACATGACATCAGTTTATTTATTCATCGTCTTGGTTCGTTAACCATTCTTTCATAACTGATAGGACTGAAGTCATAGTGTAGAAAAACGTTTTAAAGTGCTCAGTAAATATGTCAGTGCTGGCTAATCAAAAACACTGTAAAATCTGTTTCAGAGAATTTCTGTCTTTCAACTAGGGGAGTCACCACCACCTCCAAATATTATAAAAGTATGTTATTTATCTATTATTTAATATATTTACCGCCCCCCCCACTCCCCCACCCTGTTCCCCCATTATACTGCAGATTGTTGTTTTCCTTCCAGTAACAGGTCACCATGGTAGAGTGAGTCAATGCCGCCTGGCTTCAGGGCTTCCACCAGAGAGGACATCAGCTGAAAAGAGGAATTGAAAAGGGCTGACAGGACAGCATGGGCTGCTCTCCTCTCTTCCTCCTCATGTTTAATTCGGGAAGGCCGTACAAAGTTGGATCACGCCCGACTCTATGGACGCCACTCCTTGTTCTGTGGAGGTGCTCTACTTCTCCACCCATCCCTTCTGTTTTTCTGTTTTGTTTTTTATCTCCTCTCTACATTTCCACGTCCATCGCTTGGGAAGAACGTAGATGTTGCGCACTTGTCATTGTGCCATTCCAGAAACGGAGCAAGTGACCACGATGAGTCAGCTGTACGAGAGAGACAGGTGGGTGGGAGCGAGAGGCCAGTTTGAAAACATCCCCAACGGCGGTTGGAAGGACATGGAAACGGAATGCAGAAGTTAATGCGGCGCCTTGCTCTCTGTTTTCTAGGAGCCTTGACTTTCCTTTGAACCCTACTGAGTTCCCTTCTGAAACAACAGGAGAACACATTGCTGAAAAGGCATCTGCTCATTAATCCCCCTCGCCCCCCCCCCCCCACACACACACACACACACACTTTCATCCTACACATGCGGGGGGGGCAGTTAGCACTTCTCTCCATGACAGGCGCTAAGGTCACGGCGCAGATATGTGGACGGGATGCTGCTGGCAGGCCACAGCTCAGCGCATGATAATGTTGCCTCTCGCTGAAGACACCCCCCCAAAGCTCTAGAAAGTGGCGGAGATAATGATCCACTCTGCTCTGCGCTCCATCAGCACTCTCAGGCTGTCCTCACCGTCCTGACTCTCAGAGAGCAGAGAGGGCTGTTTAGTGTGGAGGACCTGACTGACCAAGATGACTGAGTTTATGTCTTCAGTAAAATGATTCATTTTGGTCTGTGCACCACTTTGGGGTGAGACACTGAAGACCCCTCAAAATCACGTTCTTTTTTTCAGTTTTCGAGAGGATCTTCAATACCACTGATTTAGTTCTTCAGGAATCTCTTTGTTTATGATTAAACACCAGAAAGGAACTGGATATCTTCAGTAAGGTTCTGTTCTCATGTGTAAGAAACGTATAATAAGCTGGGAAAGTTACAACAGGAGAAGGGTTTTGGCTGGTGTTTGTGGGACTGGAGAGAAAGTTTACTCATACCATTTTTTTAAATTAGCAGACGTTTTATCCAATTTGAAAAACATAGAAGTTACTCAAATTTCCAACAGCAGAGACTATGATGTGAATAGTCTCAGTGCATTAGTGTTCTGTATAATTGTACCTTCAGGATCGCAGCAGCGCGCTTGTTAAAGAATTTTAAAAATAATTTTTATTGTACCTTTGCCAGATCCATGTCGGTGTGTGTCTTGTGTGTGTGCCAGATTTGACAAAGAAAAAATAATATTTTTTCAGGCTTGTTCTCTTGGATGTATGCTAAATATTACATTTGATGTTACATCCCGTAGGTGAACGTCCACTTCGCACTACGTCATTTCTACGTTCCCTCGCCACTTAGCTCATTGGTGATTACTCTTATTACGCTTGCTCTCTGCCCCGTCTTTCCCTTCTGCTTCATTTCCTGTTTACATCTTATTCAGTCTCACCTTTGAACTTTCAGAATGCTTGTTACCAACTGTCATACGCTTGGGCGAGGAAACACCATCGGGTTAAAAATGATGGATTGGGTTGCTGCTCGCAGGATCAGTGTAGCGTGAATCCCAGCACAGTGCCGTTACCCTCTGATGTCTGACATCATACTTCATTGCCATTTGCTGTTCGTCTTCACCGCTCCTGCTCACACTTACATGTGAGAGAAGCCGGACAAAATGCAAAGTCTGAACATCATGCACATGGGCATGGGCAAGCTGTTGGAATATCTGATAGTTGAAGTACTGCCATGAGCAAAGAAATGTTCTGGATACTAAAACCACTGGCACAAAGAAGAGCTGGCATGGAAAAGGGCGTTCCTTTAATTTACAAAATATACAATACCGTGCAAAACTTTTTGGCAGTCAGTGACAATGTTTAAGGCCATTTATCTGGGGTGGTATGCGTATGTATGCTCAGTAAAAAACACAATTTAACATTGGAACAAATGCAAATTAACAGTAACACAATTAAAACCCATAAGAATTTCTTCTGTTCTGCAAGAACTTACTGATGTTTTGTTGGATTGCTAGAAGAACATCGCTTTGGCTGTCCTTAGGGGCACCTCAGTCAATAAACTTATTTGTCAAATTTTTCCAACAACTCGGTTAATTAATAAACTTAATTCATTAGGTAATTCAGTAAACTACTGATTAGCCATATGAGATCAAGTTAACAAAATACATGGTTGTGTTGGACAATTGCTGCAAATACCGGGGTGACTTTAGGGGAGGTTTTGAAATGACCAGGCTGACACACTTCGACAGACACGGTATCATAGTTTTCCACCAACATAAGAATCATTTGAACATCATTTTCTTTGACTGCCTTAATCTTTTCCCCAGTTTATCTGTTTATACAGCTGAATGTTTTACTGTAGTAGTTTGATTGCTTGCTCAACAATACAACAGAGTCTCTGTTTAATATAACCAAGAGCATCGGTCTGGCTCTAGCCCACCTAAAATGTTCATTATCACCCCCCAATGTACATTAATTAGTTTAAATATTGCCTTCTCATTCATTTTCCGTAAAATCAGGCCCCCAGTAAAGATTTTGCTTGCTTTTTCATAAATCTCTAGTGACACTCGTGAATTTAACGGTTAATCTAATCTAATAACTGTCTGGGCCTTCATGCAGAGGCGTGAATGTACAAACTATGGAGAAATAGTTACCTCCCTGTTTTACTTGCATTTTGCTGCAATCCTTTTCCATGTTGCATTAACGCTTAGCCTCTGACCCCATAACAGGGGGCTATATGAACACCTCTCACACAGAGATATGGGCTGTCCCTCAGTCAAACCTCTCGTTCTGCTGTTAAGGACACTCTACCAGCATGTCGTCCGCCTACAGGCTAGTGTCCCGGATACCATACAGTTCAGCATCCACTCAGAGATCCGGCCAAGTTACGAATTTCTGTCATATATGACGGCGTGGAACATGCCAAAAGCAGCCCTGTCTGTCGTACTGGGCAGCGGTTCAGTTTGAGGGTTTCTGTAAAGCAGCCACATGGAAAGTGCAAAAGCACGAATGGGGCAGACGTACTGTAGACCCACTGAATGAAAAATAAAAACATTTATAATAAACTCATGTCATTTAACAAGTAATTTAAAAGCACTAAAGTTCTGCTGGAAAAGGTAAAATTACAGCTGTCTCTGCCTTGGACATTTACTCCATGGGGAGAAGGGTAAATTAGGCAGCTGAATGGAATTTTCTTTGAATTCCAGAACTGGCAGACTGGTGGAAACTGGGAAAGGGGTGCGAGAAGGCTGGCGCAAAATGAGGACAACCTTTGGAAAATTTCGATTTAATCATTAACCGGGCACTGTTTGTACATCAGCTCCCTCTAAAGCATATTAAGATTATCATGAGACCAGGATTCTGTGGTGCAAAAGCTAATGTCAGTCTGTAACGCTACTGAATTTTCTCACACACATTTTGGCCCACAATGAAGCTTCAAAGCAAAGCCCCTGTTCCCTGCATGAATCAGAACAGAAAACAGCAGCATAACTACAAGCCACGTACATGAAATGAAATCTATGGTTTGTCTGAATTCCCTGAAATTCCAGTTTATTATGCAATCCATCCATCCATCCATCCATTTTCTATACCCACTTGTCCTATGCAGGGTCGCGGGGGTGAGGAGTCTATCCCGGAAATCTACAGGTGCAAGGCAGGGAATGACTATTCCAGAAATCCTTATCTGCTGGTGTGGTACCCTCTGATTGGAAGCATGCTAATATAATGCCCATATTCAAAAAAGGGGATAGAAGTAACCCAGCGAACTACAGGCCAATCAGTTTAACTTGCTTAACTGGAAAAGTAATGGAAGCTATAATTCCAGTGAAAATGGTAGATTACCTGGATTCAAATAACATTCTGATGGATAGCCAACATTGATTTAGGAGAGGTATATCCTGTTTAACTAATTTACTTGAGTTCTTTGAGGAAGCTACAAAAGAAATTGATCACAAAAAGGCCTATGATGTGATCTACTTAGATTTCCAGAAGGCCTTTGATGTTGTCCCCCACAAACGGCTCTTGCTTAAGCTCAAAGCTGCAGGGATTTTAGGAACTGTAGCAGCTTGGATCGAAAACTGGTTAACTGACAGGAAGCAGCGAGTAGTTATTAGAGGCACAATGTCACAGTGGGCCTGTGTTCATAGTGGGGTACCGCAGGGTTCAATTTTAGGACCACTATTATTCCTGATTAATGATATTGACACCAATACGTGCAGTAAACTGGTTAAATTTGCAGACGACACCAAGGTGGGTGGGGTAGCAGATACTGATCTAGCAGCACAGAGGCTACAACGGGATCTTGATTTAATTAGCGACTGGGCTGATGAAATTTAACATAGATAAATGTAAGGTAATCCATACAGGGAGCAGAAATATAAAGTACAGATATTTTATGGGTTCCACTGATTTAAGGGTAGCTGATTATGAGAAAGACCTTGGTGTGTATGTTGATGCTTCCATGTCCCACTCACACCTGTGTGGGGAAGCAATAAAAAAAGGCCAATAGGGTGTTGGGTTACATCCCTAGGTGTGTGGAATTTAAGTCAAGGGAGGTGATGCTACAATTATATAATTCCTTGGTAAGACCCCACCTAGAATATTGTGTGCAGGTTTGGTCACCATACATTAAGAAGGACATTGCTGTCTTGGAAAGGGTGCAACATAGGGCTACAAGAATGATTCCTGGTCTTAGAGGAATGTCTTATGAGGAGAGGTTAGCTGAGCTGAATCTGTTCAGCCTCTAGCAAAGGAGACTAAGGGAGAACATGATCCAGGTATATAAGATTCTAACAGGTCTGGATGCTGTTCAGCCAAATGGCTTTTTAAATATTAGTTTTTATATGAGAATTCGTGACAATAAGTGAAAATCAGCAGGATAACATTTTAAAATGAATTTGAGGAAGCACTTCTTTACACAGCGTGTAGTTAGAGTATGGAACAGTCTTTCAGTTAGTGTAGCGTAAGCTAAAACCCTGGGTTCCTTTAAATCAGACCTAGATAAGATTTTAACAACTCTGAACTATTAGTTAAGTTCTCCCCAAATAAGCTTGATGGGCCGAATGGCCTCCTCTTGTTTGTAAATTTCTTATGTTCTTATGACGGGGAGCATAACCATCGAAGGGGCAATTTTAACTCACAAACACATTTTTATTAAGGTGTATAAATTAATAATATAAATTAAATATAGTGATCTGTTATTGTTTCTGTTATTCATCTAAGTTTCTCCTGACGAAGTCTGTGAACATGTCTGAATGAATTCAGCATTCGGACACCATAAGTTTCGGGGGTGTGGGGAGGAGGGGGGGCAGCCATTTGACCTTTGGACCCCAAGACTGTTTACCCTCTTTTAGATACCCTCAGAGAATTTCCTCTGTACTCCTCTGTCACCTACTGGCTTTTTTTCCACACTGACTCTTGATATGTTTTAACAATAACAACTGTTATTTCTGTCCATGATGGAGTTCTTAATTTGGCTTTAATCAATTTGTAATGCTCTTGCAAAATCGTTGTTAAGTGCTTTGGGGGCAACTGCGTTGGGAAGTGCAGTAATCACAACTGACCCACATTAGGGCTGCCTGTTCTGAGTGCACCTCCCATGGGGGAGCAAACCCAAATTCAGCTGCGCACTGGAACTCACATGGTGACAGAACAACTCGGCAAGCTGCAGTATAAGTGACCTCAGAAATGAAATAAAATTAGAAAAACAATAAAAGTTGATAGAGGTATCCCTTTGACCCGAGCGTTCTCCCTTGTTCTGACGCGTGAACAAATGTCTCAGGCAGCTTGCTTCATATTGAGCTCAGGGCGAATGTGAGTGAGGTCATCAGTAAGGGACACAGGTGAATGTTGACTTTGGCAGAGGTCGCTCTGCACTTTGGAAAGCTGGTAATGAAGTAGAGCCAAGGGTTTCTCCCTCCCTTAGGGTCCTCCTCTGCACCGATGGGTGTTAGCATAATAGACATTTGCATCTCCCTAACCTACACCCACGTGACGCGTCGTCATTTCAGAAGACCTGTGGCCTATGCCAAAAAATTTTACCCAAGACATAAATGAGTGATAGCACAGGGTGGGCAAATGAGAGAATGACATCACCAATGTAGACCCTGTGGAGGGAACAGGAAACCAGTGTCTGAATCGACTCGTGCAAAAGGTTGGTTGCTGAGTTATGGCTTGCACTAATCTGCCTGGCTAATGTTTAACCCGTTTGGCTTAGCATGTTTACCAAAAAACCAGAAATATTATCAGTGACCTTCAGCCAGGGTCACCGAACCATCCAGAGGGCAAAGGTCAGCAGTTAAAATTCAGGTATAATGCAGTGCCTGTCTGTTAAGCTGGCAGAGTGAGGACTGGTCGCGTCACGCTGCGGGATTCACGGCGCACTTTTCTCCACCTTTTTGATGAGTTTATGTAATAAAGTTATGATTCACCCTGGGAGCTGAAGAAAGAGAACAAGCTTCTTTATGCCAGTTCCAGCCTCCAACGGCAGGATAAATATCGAGTTTTAATGGTCCTCCTGCAGGCTGCAGATGTGTAGTACTATGTTGCAACACCATCTCATACGATCAGCTTGATCTATATTGGACAGTAAAAAGGCAGGACATCATCAAAGCTGGAAAAAAGGAGTGACAGTTTACTTGGCAAACATGGTGTGGTCATATTATGTCAACTTTGAACTTAGAGCGTTTTAAATTGCCTATATATAGCTATGCATTTTAAGGAAATTCTCAGTGATTTTGTTAAAGGAAATCCTTTAATTCGCAGCTCAGTTGTTTTCCTTTCAGATTCTACGGCTTGGGCATAGTATCCTTAACACGCATTTATGACAGGAACACGGGTTTGCTGAAAGGGAAATAGGAACGTGTTGAGAAGCAACGATGTGCCTTGGCCACTTATTCTGTCATCACGGCCGCAGACGCTGTGGAATAAACAAACATGATTGCTGATATTCCTCAACCAATGCAATGAGGTTTTAGTCGGTTGGCAAACTCTACCCTGACCAGCTGGGAAGAGCATCAGTGAATATCTATCCATCAAAGGTCATCTATCCCATGAAGCACAGGTGTACAGGCTGGCCAGGGGTCCTAATCATAGCAGCACACTCACACGCACACAGGCACTTTAAATTACCATCAAGCTGCTGTTCGTTTTACACCATTTCATCTTTTGTTTGTGTCTAAGTGTTTGTTTTTTATGTGCTTATGTGTTTCTATTTGTCTATGTGCATGTTCAGATGCAGAAAACCCAGCACAAAAGGACAGACTCATAACCTACAGTATAGCTGCTTCTTACCAGTTACGAGCTTATTTTCCACATAAAATCGGAATTCACCAAATGAATTCACCTGAATTCATCGATCTGAGCAAAACAGCAAAGACTGGGTGGGCAAAAGTTGACCTCCTGCATAAGCGATCAGCTGCGAGGGTATATTTAGATCACTGCGGCTTTGGGTATACTATACTACCGGACACCATCGCAGAAATCCAGCGTCATGCTTTGCTGTGTCTTCGCCAGAAAGGCTTGCGCACTAAAGACTTCGTTTAAAAGCTACTGCAGTGGTCGTATGAAAACTACGGCGACAACTATGATGACAATCATGATCTCTATTACGGATCAGAATAACCAACAAGGCTGAAAAAAGTGTGTTTGCTTGCATTTGTGTTACGGATATCGATGATGATCCCCTTCCTGCTTCCTGCATTCTAAATGTTGGGCCCTCCAACCCTTTTTTCAAGCCAGGGCGACCTTTGAGTAACCTTGCTGTCTGTGTTTCCATATCTCTCCCCTCCTTTAAGACATAGCCGGGGTTAGAATCTCGTGATCAGATGGGAGCCAATCAGGTCTCCCACTGCTGTTTAATAAAACAATGTTAGGCCAAAGTGACAAAGAGACAAGTTATCTTTGCATATTGATCACTTCAGAGTGCTGACGTACTGTCTGCGTCAATTTTCCTGGCTTAAGATTTTTCAGTTATCTCACACCCAACTTCAGGACACAGGTCATATGATCAATTCGGACTTGCTGATTGGACCTGGTCTCCAACCTATAGCTATCTCAGAAGCTTAACACTGTTGAACTGAAATGGATTTTTTTACAGCTCTATGTGAATCAGCTTATCACAGTGACTTGCTTTTTTTCATACCACAGTCCCGGGGGGGGGGTTACCATGTGCTTCACATCACAATTAAATCATTTACAATCGTATTAAACCAGCTCAGCTCTGCTCATTGAGGTCCAGGGTCCTGCACTTTTTAAAAGGCAAACATTTAATCAGAACTTGACACCTGGAACCAGATGAGGTGATTCACTGTCTAAATACAGCAGTTAAGAGCCCATGCAGGACGTCTGAGCGCTTGGCAGTGTTAATGATGGCACTCTCTAGTGGCCTTGACATGTAACAGATTCTCTGTGTATTGACTGAGCCCTACTCTTGTCCCCTCTCACTATTTCTTCATCTAGGAACATTTGCTGAATGTTACGACAAAGGTATGGAGATGTTCAAAATGTCCAACTTTCCTGATGTTCCCAGAACATCATCCCAGTACAACTACTACTATGACTATGAATGATAATATGAAACCATATAACAGCAAAACAGCGAGTAATACTGTCATGTTGCACCTCAAAAGTCATGGGTTCAAGGGTGGCATGCCTGCAGCACACACATATAGCACTTTTATAAAATAATATTTCATTATAATGCAATATTTTCCTACATTAATTCCGTTAAAGGGATGTTCAGTTCATAATGCCATCGTGATGACATTGACCAAACCTGTGTTGAAAGGTAAAACGTGGAAATAACGTTCCACTAACGTTGCAGTAAGAACGTTGACTGCCGACTTAAAGAAGACCTTCGCATAACGTTAACTAAAGTTCTGGGAACATCCCTAATTAGCTGGGGTGTACTTTAGGTTTATTGTGGTCGTCTTGTTTTACTTTGTTGTACATTAAAAATGCAAAATTGGACAGCAGCGAGCTTATGACTATGGTGGAAATAAACCGATTAACTCTGTAAGCAAAAGCCAAAAGGATATTAAAGGAGAGCTGAAGGTTTAATATGGATGGAATGTGTGAAAGATGAATCTGTGATATGCCATAGTAAGGCAAGATCTCTTTGGAGATGGATGTTACAATGTCTGTGATTCCCAAGCTGTAACCTGCAGCGAGGACCACGGCTTGAGTCCTACTGTGCCGCAGTGGGATGCGGGCCTACAGAACTTATAATAAAAAAGAAAATGTTTTCTTTAGCTGGTCTTAAAAAGCTTTAGGTTGGGTTCCTGTTCTTCTCCTCACTTTGCAGAGAGGTGTAGAAGGCACCCATAGGCCTGTGGGTATATTGCTCTTGGGTTTGCATATCCAGTGAATGACATACTCCCGCAAACGTGTTTCGATGTGCAGAGAAGGCGTATGCCTGCCTTCATCCCTACATTGTGGCATTGTGCATTGACAGGGATTATAATCAGATTATGACTGAAATCCAGGGCAGAATGGAATGAAATCCACAGGCCTAAGAGCACAGGTGTCTGTGTCCCAGGAAGCCAAGCTACTGAAGTCACAGGTGGCCTTTACTGAGGGTAGGAACTCCAAGCACCATTGCCAAGCAGAGGGACCTCACCACTGGTGCACAATGGGATTTTTTTTCAGGGTGTCACTGCACCTCAGCAGGGAGTTGGGACCCGGGACTGATGGCGTCTACACAACGGCAACGGAGGACTGGTCACGGAAGGAAACGGGTAGCAGTGAAGGGAGTGAGTCCCATTTTCTCAGGGAATAAGATTATACAGCACCCTTGTGGTGCTCTTGGCAGAGCCAAGAGCAATATTTAATCTGCAGGTCCATGGTTTTTATTGCCATTGCTTGCTCTCACTCTAGTGTCTTGTATTTATAGCATGTTACCATTGTGAAACAAGAACAACATTTCACTTTTATATTTTACCCAGTTTGAAGAAAATGACCATAGAATGGAGGAAGTGAGCCTCACAGGGCTTCTTTGGTAAAATCGTGTAAAGCAACAATAAGGTGTTTATATCAAAGTATTCTTCTTAATGTTTACATGAAACATCTCACATTCTGGGAGTTAGCTTGATGTCATTTGTGCAGGAATGTGCAATGAAATGGTTATTGTATTCTTATCAGCTAGCTGGTTGCCGGCAGTCCTTTCAGTTAATGGAACATTAAACCTTCTTTGAGGGAACTGCCTGTATCTTCTTTCATAGGATAACAGGGAAAAAATTTGCGCAGTGTCTCAGCCGGAGTTGTACGGTTAGGAAGATTGTGTGTCTGGGACAGTCCATACGGATCGGACAGGAACGGTGGAGTCAGCACGGACGGCAGCTTCAACGAGTAGAATCAATACCTAAGCCCACGCCCAAGTTCTGGAGGTAGGCAAGCTCTGACGATTAGCATATTTTTGTCGCGAGCGTGATTCTTTTGTCTTCGAAACACACACATTTGTCACTTGCCAGCCTGACACCGACGCCTGCAGTGTTTGTCCTCACCTTTCACTTGGTGACACATTGCTAATGTGCCTCTTCTTGTCAGATGCTCAGATCAATCTGCTAGCATCAGATTGACAGAAAAGAGCACGTTTCTCGAGTGCTCGCTGCATTGGCCGCACCACGTCGAGGAAAGGACTTGGAGTGACACCAAATCGGCTGACTCACCGAACTGGCATAACCAGATTTTCTCCAGGGAGAAAAATAAACTACCCTACCTTTATCTAAACATCTGGGGCATGCAGTTGCAAAGGGCAACTCGAGAAGTGGCGTCGCAAGGAATGATCCCAGAACCGCCCAAAGTGAGTGACATCACAGAACTATTCCTTGAGAGGGACACACATAGTCCACAAAGCTTGAAATAATTCATTACTTAAGTATTTTTATGAGCCTCACTTTCATTTTACATTTACACCTGGTTGATTAAATGTTATATCCAATGAAACAAGACTGTTTAATGAATGTTTAAGAAGTACCACCATCAAGACTCGAAGCGCTTTATTCAAAAACAATTGTGAACATTAACAAGTCCAAAGCCTTTCACCCGAAAAATGGATCATCGAACCTTAACGTCAGGTTTCCTGCATGGTGAACCCTGACAAGTGTGCTTGTCCATTAATGTATCCGTGCACTCTTGACACCTGCACTCTCTGCCTTTCCTCCCACTTGTCTGGAGGGTGCCC
>JAODJX010000007.1:10385024-10395497 GCA_026776945.1 Isichthys henryi | reverse complement strand
GAGTACCCGGAGGAAACCCCACGATGACATGGGGAGAACATGCAAACTCCGCACACATGTGACCCAGGCGGGGATTCAAACCGAGGTCCCAGAGGTGTGAGGCGACTGTGCTAACCACTGCACCACCATGCCGCCCCCACTCCGACAGTCACACTTCCAAATATGCCTTTGCGAGACTTTCAGGATCATAGATTTACACTAAGTATTAATTTATAAAGCTGCATTACTTGATGAGGCCAATAAATCTGAGGCATTTCATAAATCAAATATGGATCAGAACTG
Organism: Isichthys henryi; assembly: GCA_026776945.1. Taxonomy (NCBI): domain Eukaryota; kingdom Metazoa; phylum Chordata; class Actinopteri; order Osteoglossiformes; family Mormyridae; genus Isichthys; species Isichthys henryi. The sequence goes on along the minus strand of JAODJX010000007.1, from coordinate 10,395,215 downwards.
AGACCTGCTGGCTCCAGCATGGGTGATCCAGTGAAATGTCACCAAGGTATTGCTAGACGATCCCGCTGTGTCATACGTCAGTTATATCCCAGCATTCTACACGGACAGAACATTACCGGCATTGTTTCGATGCCAGGGTGTGCAGACGAGTGTCAGTTGACTCGGCCGCCTCACTGACAGCCCCTCATTAGCGCCTCCTACAGGCCGGTAGGATATTTGCAGGCTTATTGGCTTGCTATGTTTGAGGTTTGCAATGAGGAGAGAAACCAAATATCTCGCCGGTATAACCCTACCCGTGAGACACGGGGGGGTTGGAGGAGGAGGTTGGGGGGGCGGGATCAACGAAGACCTTGTCATAATAGTCGATTCACTGTCATATCAGGTCAAAGTCTGTGGGATCCTGAGCTCTCCACTAGACGCACTGCGAACATCATCCTCGCCTCCCGAAGATATATTATCGTAGAGGACAGGACTGAAGAGCTGGGAAAATAGACAACAAACAGAAAAACAAACCCAATATGCTTCCCATCAACTGCTTTGTTGTCATGTGGCTGCTACATGTTGCCAGGATATATAATTCAATAATATTTTGTTGTTTTGGCTTTGGGCTTGCAGCCTAGCAATCTCCACAACTGCCAATAAAAGTCTTTTGTTACCTCTGTTTCACCGCAAACTACAGAGAGGCTGCCCCATATATTTACATCTACATGTATTCAAACACAAACTAAAACCCCTGAGTAACAGGGGCTTGTACTGCTTTTACAGCTGAGGTAATAAACATAAATTTAATAGATATAAGTTCGCCTCAGCTTCAGGTTATCAGGGCTCCTTCCGGGTGTTGCCGTCTGTTATGCTAGACAGCTAATTAAGCTAACCACACATATCAGAAGCGCACCGAACAGGCCAGCGGCAGCAGAACACGACGTTTCAGATGGTACACTGCGTGTGGACAGATTCTTCCATTTTTTGTGGCTTGAAAGGTGAGAAATCATAACTCGTGTAACCAAATGTGTCATGGGATACCAGCATTGGTGTGTTTGAGAGGGTTACCCGGAAAACTGCTTTCAGATCAACCTGAAGAGTAGAATGCTTAATTTTACCTAATGCCTGTGATCACTGTATTTCTGTGTTCGTTCAAGCAAGACTGCCGTTTCAGGTGGGTTAGGTATTCAGGCTACCTGCACTAATCCCACAGATAAGATGACAGAGGGTCCCAATTGGCCCCTCAAAGTCATGTGCTCAAGCAGAGATGGCAAGTGGCACTGAACAAGTTGTCAAGTGACTGTAGGTGTGCTGATCCTGACCCTGCCTCGTCATTTTAAACACTCGATACTGAAACCCAGCCCCTGCCTAGCGCCGGAAGACCCCGTGGAGGGAAAACCCGGTCCTTGTCTAATTCTTTTAAAACCAGAAAATGGAAATACGATCTTCTTAATAAGGAGGTGAGTCCCCTGGTTGTACAGTGCAGAGAACAGATTTTCACAGATGCATAATTAATACGTAACAACTGTTCTTATAATAGAGGTTCATGTAGCAAATGGCACAAAGCAGGACAACAACAACATGAACAACAGCAATAAATAATAAGAATAATACAGCATCTTTAACAGGAAATGGCATCCATGTTTATTGTAATGTTTTCAGCAACCCATTAAGCTTCAGCATTGCTTATATAAACATGCCCAGCTTCCAGATTTTTTTTACAGTGTGTAGTGAGCTTAAATTACATGAATGGATTCTGTTTTTAATTGTTCATAGTTTTTCTCCTTTTAACAGTGCAAAGACGGGAACCCACCAAAAGCCCGCAACGGGGCGACTCCTGCCATGCTCAGTGGATTTCACAACCTCCTTGGGCAGGCATACGAGAATGGAGGAGGAAGAAGAGGTTTTAGAGAGAAACAGAGAAAAGTTGATATGCTTCTTTAAGTCCTTTAAGTCTGCCTTGCAAAACCCTCACTCCCCACACTTCAGCACATGTGTGTCTAACATGTTAGTGGTGTTTTCCACAACTGCAGTCTTCTGTTTGGGATAATTACCAAAGCAGCAGTGATCTGATGCATTAATGATCCAGAAACACGAAGGGTTACAATGTTTGCTTGTGTTCCGAACTGCATCAGACCGCTGAGCGTGTCATATTTCCGTTACAGCTGTCCTTAGATACACTGCACATGCACAGACGTTTGCACGCTTATCACCTGGTCCGCTGTACTTTTTGGGCCTCTGCAGCCACCATAATTCCTTTCCTTCAGGGCAGGTTCATAATCACATGGATCCTCCCAGTGCTCAGGCACACAAGCACTCAGTCCTGTCAACCAATTGGTCCTGCGGGCGACACTGCATCCCCTTACGGATTGTCATGACTGCATTCCTCATAGGCAGTGCCATCTTTAATTAGTCCGTACAGTTAACGCCATCATGCTCCTGTTTGTTCCACTCTTGTGGCGACTGTAATTACAGACTGCTTCAGCTTGACTCAGTGTCAGTGTGATGGATGTTTGTGTATGTTTGGGAGTATTGTGGCTTAATAAAGGATTTTTGTTGTGTTAATCATGTAAAAGACGTCAGAGCATTTGTTTTCTTAAGGCTGCTGTAAAATGGTTAGCCAGCAACCAACAGCCTTTATATTTTGATAAAACAACTGCAGCCCGATGAAAGGACATCTTTATGACCGTAACCATTGCATTCACCATATTGTAAACGTTACCCTCAAGGTCATTCACGCTTTCAGACTCTGACACTCATACAAGGAATCTTATGGCAAATCTATATTATTCCATTATAAACCTAAAATTAACTGCATCGAAAGTGGTGGGGCAGTTTGCAAAGCCTACAGATTATTTACAAGGTAATAAAATCCTCACATACGTGTGCATGTGTGTGCAGACTTGGCAAGTTGGCAACCCTGGTCGCTTCATGATTGTGTCCAGCAAAAACTTCCGGTGAAGAAGCACTGATGCATTCCGGAATACCGGATCGGCACCCTGCACAATCCGATAACTGGGTCATAATCCCAGTAAGAAGGGGCCAAGGTGGCAAGAAGTAATTCTGCAAATCCAATGGCAGCTCATTTTTTTAATCTGCAAAAATCTTTGAACAGAACAAGCCAAGTTGGTGGAAGGTGGCAGTCTGCTGATTTCGCCGTGTCAAAACTGGAAGACGGAAAACAGGACGCCAAAAAAGCAACCAATCACATGATTACATTTGCAGAGTTTTGTTTTTTTTCGTTTTTGTTTTTTAACCTAAGACATGATTCCTGGCTGAAGAGGTGCTCAGATTTGCACAGAACGTTTGTGCAAATATATGTGTGTGTGGTAGGTTGCGTGATTAATGTAATGCCTGTGCACTTTACAGCAGTCTATTCAATACAACAGGATGTCTACAGTAGTATGCAAGATGCTAAGCGATCCATGTCTACAATGAGAAAACCTGATCTTAAGAGTGGCTGGTTTGGAGTGATAAAATCGTTTTGTGAGAAACACTCCAAAGGTGAGTCAGCAGAATTGTACCGGTCATACTGGGAAGTGGTTGAAACTTCCTCTTTCGTGTCTGATGGGGAAGAAGTTGAGGGGTCTTATGATCAGCGGGATGTTTACAGGGAAGCCCGTGTGCATCCTTTAACTGCCGCCCACCAGCCTCTGTAGGCAACAGTGTCTCAAAAACAAACATGCGACCATTCCCAGACGACACGCTGCAGAGGCCGAGGCCATTATTAGCGAGGAAATCGCTCGCTTCCGCTGCATGTGATTGGGATTATTTCGCCGTGTTACCGCGACACAGTTTTCTCTGCAGCCTGCTAATGTAAGATGAGATGAAGTCAGGGGAACCTGTGAAGGTCCAGGGCCCCAACTGGGATCGCAGAGGACCAGTGCAGGTCACCTGGTCCTGATTGGTGGCTTGTGAAATTTAGAAATGTGTGTAAAAGGGGGGATAAGTCACACAGGCTTTTCACTGAGTGCCATACTGAAAGAACAATAGACAGTTATATTAAATATATTAGACATCAAATCGCATTAACTTCTTAAAAGACATTAATGGATGGGACCGGGGTGGGAGGGGCGGGGTTTGCCCTGATTGGTGCCCCCTGAGGACATGGTGCCCCTGGGCACATGCCCAAATGCCCGTATGGTTAATCCATGCCAGCAGGTGACAGGATGACAGGAGAATGGATTATGAGTGACAGCAGGTACCCAGTGTAGTGACTGTCAGGGTAACATGACCCCTGGTTAATGAGAAAGGAGCTTTTGATATGATGTAATGTGCATGTAACATGACCCATGTGATTTCCCATGTTTAACTCATATCAGCGCTGAGATCTGAGTGTCCATGTGATGCACCCTGACTGTGACACCTGACTCCATCCTTGCAGAGTTCCCCTGCTCCCTGGCTCTGCGCCACAGTACGCCTGAAATGCTCCTTTGTGATGCAATATAATACAATACTGTGTAATTTGTCATCAGCTATTACAAATGAGATACTAATTAAGGCTGTAATAAAACACACCAGGGCTGTTCCTGTTGCTGGTGTCGCAACTGGAGCTTCTCAGTGTGCTGTTGGCCTGTGAGTGACATCATCCCAGAGGGCGACGGCATTGCTCACCTGATCTCCATGGCGATCCTCACTGCTGCCCCGCCTCCGTAGAGATGCTCCTTGGGGAAGCGGAACAGATACGACGTCTGATAGGAATCCCGGCACTACGGACAATGGCTCGTTCATGGGATCCAGGGGGTGACCTCTTGGACTGAACACGTAAGCCTTCAGGTACTTGACACCATCAGCGGGGTGTGTTCCTGTATCGCAGGGAAGCTCTGGGAGACCTCCCCTAGTCTGTCAATGCACAGCCCCCAAAAGAGCATTAGGAAACAGGAAACTAGCTTATTGACATCATTCGGACTCTCCTTGCTGACCATATAAGAGCCGTATACTACATGCTTTACGGCATTAATCGATCTTGGCAGAGCTGATCAGAGGGGCGATTCTGAACGACGTTCGGGAGAGATCTCTGGCCTGGTGGCACAGCCCTGGGTTGGGGGTTAGGGGCCAATCTTTTGTGGACACAGGCATCCAGCTTCTAAGATGGAGGCAGAACAAGCTCTGGAAAGGAGAGCAGGATGTCAGACTCAGGAACGGGGGGAGGGAGGGAGGACGGCGGTGCGAGTAACGAAAGCTTTTGATCACTTTCTTTGCAACGCCTTCGCCGCGGAGTCAAACCAAAACAGACGACAGGGTCTTGGGCCGCTTGGATTCCTGTGCACGCTTTAATTGACGTCCTTTGTAGTTCATTAAAAGACCACTGGAAAAGAACATCTCTAATTAAACGGTTTTGTTTCCTTCCCATGGCATGTCACTTTGAAGTGAACCAAGCCAATTGCCTGCTGATGACAGATGCTTATTTCAGATTCGAAAAGAAAAAAAAATTGCCTCCCTTTTGAGAAGACATTGTGTTGCTCTGGATTTAATATATAAAACTGAAAGCTGGATTTAATATGTGATTAGCACAAGCTGGACTTCCTACATTGATGATACAATGAAACATAGATAATGCTCTGTGGCGTCAGTGTCACACTGTCCTTGCAAAGCATTTCAGCTGGAAACTGACTGACTACAGCTAGAAAATAACGTTGTTATATAGGAAATGTTCATACAGATGCGAACAGCAGATCAATGTTATGTTAGGAAATAATCTTTTGGAATTAAACTGTGACTCGTGAGCCACAGGACAGAAGAAAGAGCATCGGTTTATAAGACATTATTGGTCAGTGGGGTGCAAGTAGAGTCGGGAATTATTATAAAAGGGCTTAACACAGAGAGTGGGGGCTGTGCATCATCTGGACAAAGCTGTGTGTTAACTAGCTGCCACTGGCTGCCGTTGCTGTACATCTGTAAGGCGGGGGATTCAACCCCAACCCACTGTAACGACCAATCGTAACCCATGAAACACTTCCTATATTTGGCCTGGTGCGTTCTGGGATTTGCGTTGACCCAGAGTCGTCCGCAGCTGGCCAACAAGTAGGGTGAATCCCGTGGGGTGAAGGGAGTGTGCTGAAACCCCGAGCGGCAGCCGTTGGACCTCAGCCGAGCCGCGTTACAGTGCATGTGCAGTGCGCTAAGGCTGGGGGCGGGGGGGGTCACAGCGTGAGGCCACACGGGCCCCCACGGGCTCCGCGGGAGGCAGGGAGTCGCCACGCGCCGGAGAGAGGGAGCAAGACAACGAAAGTGAGAGAGAGAGAGAGAGAGAGAGAGAGAGAGATCACACTGCCAGGCAGTGGCAGGGGATATGAACGCACAGGCTTGTCAGACACGCTGGGCCGGTTAACTCTGGTCCAAAGGCTAAACTCCAGCGGGCAGGGGGCCAGAAAATGTGCATGCCCAGATTGCTGACCTGGGGGGACCTCGTCCAGCCAATAGGCTGCGCCGCTGGTCCATAAAGCCTGGGGAGGGCGGGGGGGTACTCCTGGAGGCCCGCCTGAAGCAGCCCCCGCCTTAGCACGGACTGATAGCATGCGGCCCCCAGCCAGAACAGGGTCCCGGGGACAGGCCACATGAAGGCCGTGTCCTCCAGTGACAGGGCTGGATGGGGGGGCAGACCCTCAGCTGCCGTGAGCGTGATGCCGGATGGAACTGGGGTGCCGGGCCACATTCCAGATATATGTAATCCAACCGTTTATTTATACAGATATATCTGATTTTATATTTACAAGATTAAGAAGGGCTGTTCTCAAACACAAGCGTTTTCTTAGATTCACTCTGTTTTTTACTCCAACCAATTTAAATCCAACCAATTATGCTTCCATCTTCATACCAGATGATTTGGTGATCACTTCACAGATGATTTGGTGATTTGATGAAATGGATTACCCCTGTGGTGTTGGAGTTGTAGGACAGTTAAAACAGAGATGCCCCCCCCCCAGCACCATCCAGATCCAGCCCATTCCATCCAAGGCAAGCTGATAGCCTGTAACAATTTCCTGCTGCCCAACATTGCCACCTCGTCCCCAAGTGCCACTGGCGCTATCTCAGGTCACACCATCGCTGACAGTTGACCTGAGCGATAAGGCCAGACTCAGCTGGCGTACGGCAGCACACCTACTGGGCCTCGAGGACACACCAGAGATTCTGGAACGTTCTGGCTACACAACAGCACATGTGAACAAGGCTTCTATTTTATCATGGGGTAAGCTGGAAGCCATTAAAGACATGAGGAAGCTGTTGCAGGTTCTAGTCTCAGAACTTTCCTGCCATTGAACAGGACACTTAATATGTATTTCCTGAATAGGAAGTCTATCTTTCTTTGAAGAAAACAACTTTCCAAAAACCCTAGAATTTATATGGTACCATTTCGTAGTAAAATACAGTGATGTCACTGTGAACACTATGCTTACATAAGATCACGCTGAAAAAAATATAGGCCAATTGTGCTATTCTCAATCGGTAATTGTTCTGAATGTTGACTTAAGTCCTTCCATCCATATATGGCTAATGACAGAGTACCGGAAGTGAATGAGATTGTACTCATGTTTTATGGAGGCCCTTACAGCCTTGCTGTTTGATATGAGGTCTACCTGACAGCCCTGAACTTTCCTCCACTTTTCTGAGAACTTGCCATTGTCATCAACTACAATATGGGCTCTGTCTTCTGCAGATGTACGCAAGATAACACCATTTCCTCAGACACCTGAGCTTGTCTGTCAAGCTGGTAGATTGAGACCTACCCAGTATCGTACTGGGTATATTCAGGGGTCCTGCCATTTGGAGCACATGTCTCGCTGATGCCAAGTTGCCATTGGAAACCACAGGCCCCGCCCCTCTCACATGGATCGACAATGCCAGCAATTGTTTCTGGGCACTACAACTAAACCCCCCCACCACCACCCCTCCCACCACCACCACCACCCCAGTCAGAGCGACTGACCCTGTGTACTTTTATCCCACATCTAGACAGGCCTGACAGGTTGCCAGGGGGAGGAGATTGAGCTCACAGCTATGGCACTGCTCCCATTTGACAAGGACCATGCTGGCACATGGGCAATGTCAGCAGATCCATGGAGGCTCCTACTTCAGGGCTCCCTTAGCGACAGCATCACCATTACAGCCTCGATTAAGGTCCTATTTCACCGAATTGGTGGTAGGTGGCTTGTGGTCCAGTAGTTGGTTAAACAAATTCAAGAACGGAGTCGTCCCTGAACATCCAAGTGATCCTATCTTCCTATTGCTCTGTTCAATAGCATGGAGAGAGCTAATGTGTGATTGCCTCATGTCCCAGTATTATGATTAATATGTTTTCTGGGCAGAAACCTTGCCAGTGCCTTCTTACCTATAAATATGCAAAACATTTCTGTCAGTCTGAGGCAAATACTCAAAAGGCTGCAGGCATTTAGTAATATTGTCCTTACGGCTGGGATTCACAGTGCGGCTGGTCGGCGGCCCCCGGGGTCAAGGTGCTGTTGACTTTAACCTTCATTACTACTGCAACTGAGATGGGGGTGTACGTTTGGAAAGATCTGGAAGGGTTCATCATTTGTGGAGATGTCCCAGGACACGGGGATACATGTGGGGTTTTTTGAGTGGGCTGAAGCCCCCTCTGGCATGTAGAAGCGGGGCTTAGCCACTTGCTGAGCCACTGGTCCAATGGTAGGTCAGGCTAGATCAGGGCCAGCGAACGTGTTCCATGGAGGGCCAGTGTGGGTGGGTTTTTTTCTGGAATGACGTCTCAATTAGCCAATAATAAAGCAGTGGTTCTTAACTCCGGTCCTTGGGGCCCTCTGTTATTGGCTGATTGAGAGGTCATTCCAAACACCTGCATCCCACACTGGATCTCCATAGATCAGGTTCCCTACCACTGCGCTAGGTAATTTACACTGAGGTCATTCTTCAAGTGTCCCTCTACCCTTGCGAGATGGCACCTCAAAACCACCTTTAAACAATGTTGATACTTTTCAACCATTCTCAACCATTAAAGGCTATGATCTGATGACCAAAATGATCATCCCCAAACCACGCCTTGATTCTGGGGGATAATCCCAAGAAAATATGTCTGCATGTCAGGTGCTAAAAGAGCTGTGTTAAGGCATGGCTCACTGTTGCACGATTACCCCACTGTTGATAGCATCATTCCTCAGCAGATTATGTTTGCTTTTCAGGCGAAGGACTTAATTATTTCCATGCATACATGTCTAGGCTGGGGCCTCTTCATAGCCAGAAAAAAAATCCATTTCCATCATTTGTAAGGTTCATTTGTTAGCCTGTGAATCATTTTGGCCTGAGTAGGACGAGAGCACCTCTTCATTAGCAGAGCTGGCCTGGATGCTCTATTTCACATCGTACTAAATGCACTCTACAAAATGGGCCCTCAACAACAGACAAGTGGAGTCACACTCGTACCCACTACCTACAGACAAAATCCATGCAGACGGCTCTGAGGCTGCTAAGCCACCCAGGATTTTGTGAGATGATGAAGATGAACAGGAGAATCCAGAGTAATTATGTCCTGTCTGGTTTGCGGCTTCTCCAGTGCTCCAGTGCTCTTTCTCAGGGCAGGGCTGCTTCCACAACGCACTCAGCTCTGAGCACGTCGCACGAGCCACCCTCAGGTCACGTGGGATCGTGCAAGCGAAGAGGAATGACCCTGGGGGCGAGGCAAAAAAAAAAAAATAACCCTCCTGATCCTTCCCCAACTTATCCCTACTGTTTTTATTACTTGTGAAAAATTCACATTCCAACATGAGAAAATGTGCATTTACAGCAAAAATTTTGCGCCTCCAGTTCCCAGGGATACCTTCAATTACTAGACATGACATTGCCCTTGCATTTAAAGTCCTTTGCTTTGTTATATAACTGAGGTCTGAAAACATTTATGTTAATTAGTACATAACTGGTACTGTCTGATTCAAAATCCTTACATTTCTGCTACACTTGAGCACAAACTTGATTTCTTAGTAGTTGTGGAAGATTTGTAAATCCTTGTTAAGGCTCCGGTGGTGCTGCTGTAGCAAGGAGTCAATATGGTTTTTCCCACAAACAGGAGACTGATTGAGAGGTTTGTTTACGGCATAAATTCAGTTCTGCTACATAGATCCTCCTTTTTTTTAATGATGTGGCCTTCACTCCTGTGGAGGGGCGGCCCCCCCCCCCCCGGCGCCCCCGGACCGGCACGTCGGGGAAGGAGAGTGTAAAGAATAAAAAGAAAGTAAAGAA
>JAODJX010000007.1:10363400-10378834 GCA_026776945.1 Isichthys henryi | reverse complement strand
ATTGCTTCCGGGATAGGCTCCGGACCCCCCGCGACCCAGTAAGGATAAGCGGTTTGGAAGATGGATGGATGGATAATAATAATGCTACCGAAAACACAGGACTTTAATCACCGGTGTTTTCGGTAGCATTATTATTATCCATCCATCTTCCAAACCGCTTATCCTTACTGGGTCACTGGGGCCATGTTAGTTAAGAAGGATAAGCAAGTTTGTTTTTCACTCGTTGGTTGTGGGATATGATGGTGTTAAACCCATAATAGGTTGTATTCTTTCCCCCCATGCAATTGAGAAAAAGGAATCAACCAACGTTTTATACATTTTCTGCGAGTTACATCGCTGCAGAAGAATGCCAGATGTTCCCTGTTGTTTCTTGTCGGCTGGCCTCCAGTCTTCCTCGGTCATTCACTCCCTGTTTTCCCTCAACTTGTGCAAAGACGTCTCCCGTTCTCATTATTTCTGACAACTTGCAGGTGGTTACTCAGCATAAAACAACATCTTCTTACAGGATATAATGCTATACAATCCATTTCTTCATCAATTTTATGACCAATTGATTCATTAGCACTGAGTCTAGGTATATTATATATGCTCCCTAATCCAGCAAAGCAAAAGTTGAATCGTGCATTTGTTATTCTGTTCTATGCAGACTAGGGGCTGCATTCCCCTCCCGACAGGGAGTATAACTCAGGATCATGCTAGAACACCCAGGATACATTGTTCTCTTATCTGGAGCCCTCAAAACTTTTGTGCAGCACACATTTTTTCAGTACATAGTCACATTTGCGGTGAATAAGGCCTAAGGCATTGACAGCAATCCCAGCAGCCCTCAGCTCTTTTTATTTCATAGGAGTACCAGACTTATTTCAATTTTGCTTCCACTTCTGCATTGAAAGGTACATGACTGGAATCATTCTGTGTGTTTATTGTGTTTTTTTTTTTGTCTCTTTTTTTTAAGCATGAAAACAAAAATGACACCGGTGTTTTGTGAAGTATATACTTCCTGTTTGTGCTTATGGCTTGTTTGTAGTTGCCCTGTATATGATTCATAAAAATGTCTGTTGATTGAGTAAATCTAAATGTATACTACTGTAATCTAGTTAACCACAGTGGCATAACATTAGTAGTTTCTGCAGTAATGTAAGGACAGTGGATTCTGTGCTGTTTTATGGAGTGAATGGGAAGGTCTGACAGTCTGTGTTAGGATGAGGTGATTTTGGCGTTTTATTGAATGAGAGCAGTAGAAGGGCTACAAACAGTGCGGAATAAGCACCTCATAGCCTGACTCTGCTCATTTTCACCTCAATGGAGTTTAATTGGCATTGTATAGGTGGCCTTGCCCCATGATTCCATTTTCCAAAGTGTTTACATTCAGACCCCAATCAAATCAAACAAAATCCTTCGCAAAAGCACGGTCGTGCAGCCGGGACCCTGAATGAGCTGAACCTGGCAGCACTTTTTACATCGAAAACGGAAAGCTGTTTTTAATCCTTTACTTAAAGTACCTCTTGAAGCTCTCAGTGAATGAGTGGTTTGCAGAAACCAGGCGAATATCCTGGGCTGTGATCCATGCTTACATTTTAATGAATATTCTTTAGATCTTCTTCCAATAACTTCTCATTCATAATTGATTTTCAGGACTTTAGTGAGCATGGAATAGCACCCAGAGAAATCACCACTACTGAAGACTTTACCTCAGGCCGTCAGGACACAATTAGGGACAAGGCCCGTGCTCTGAACTCTCTGGTTGCTCCCATTCCTGGAGACACCGTCTTGGAAGATCTCATTGCACCTGCCAGGTGAGATGTGCCAAAGAATTATTATGCATTTTGCTTTAATTCAAAACCCCACTTCAGTATGCATATGTACATGCAGGATTACAGTTAACCTCCTGACCATCTTAAATTAATTAAATTTCTTTGTTTAATAATAGTCGATGGCCAGTCAGTATATGTGTAGTAAAGGTGGTGGTCTGTTCCCCGCGTGCTCTTTGTCTGTCAGGACGTCGGTGGGTGTCGAGATGCTGAAGAAAATGGGCTGGAAGGAAGGGCAAGGCATCGGGCCACGAGCAAAGAGGAAACCTCGAAAGCAGAACGCCGGTGCGTCACCAGCGCCCTCCAGAAACCGCTGGATCCAAATGACCCACCTTTAGCCCATGTTGTTCCCCACAGCGCACAGGCTAATTTTGTCCTGTTATGCACCTTCTGCATTTTCACCTTTTAAGCAGCCTGCATTTTCCTTGACATATTAGTGTATCGCCTCGCTGTAGTAACTCAGGTTCTGTCGCCCAGCAGAGGCCGGGCCCCGGATTTACACTTGTGCCCTTCCACCGAATGGCTCAGAAGAATCAGAGGTAACCTTAGCCTAGCAACCTAGCTGTTTTAACTTCTTGTTCGGATGGATGGATGGATGGATGGATGGATGGATATCAGTAAAAGTGGGGCTTTATTTTTGCCCAAGGGGAAATGGTTGCCGTATCTTGCTCTCCGTGAAATACGCAGAAATGTATAGAGGTATGAACAATAGAGGAGAAGTGTGGGGGTCACAGCGGTCAGCCCTCATCCACTGGGGAAACTGGGAATAAGGGGCATTCTCTGGACCCCAGTAGTGGCGTCACTCTGCCAGCCAAGGGAAATGAGGCCCTAAATTTAGATTTCACCTTATTTATTTACGTATATTCACAAAGGCTTTTAAGGTCCAGCTCAGACACATGAAACACTATTTTATTAGTGGTATTATCATTCATACACTGTGAAAAATAATATTATTACTGTATATCACACTATTCATGATCCTGACCAGGAGAAACAGCTGGAAGAGGCATGAATGTATGACCCTGTGCTTATGTGTTAAGTAAATCCTTTTGTCTTTGACAGGAAGAGGAGGATGACTACGCTCCTGAAAACGTGACCTTTGCCCCGAAAGATGTCATGCCCATTGACTTCACGCCTAAGGATGACCCCCATGGCCTGGGCTATCGGGGCCTGGACCCCCATCAAGCCCTGACAGGCTTACCTGGAATGGGGCACATTGACCTCTTCACCCTGGACTCGGACCGGACCAGTAATCTCCTGGGAACCGGTAGGCAGAAGCACAGGCGGAAGGGCGGCATATCAGGAGAGGTATGTCTGAAGAGCCATTGCCGGAGCTCGTGCTGCATCTGCGTCAGTTCTGCTCTCTGACGGCGAGGTTTCAGAAGTAATCAGTCATTCGTTTTCGAAAGCACTTCTGTCATTCATGGAACTGATTTATCATTAATGATGCCTGTGTCACTACTGACGGTTTTGTAAGCAAGCAGTTTCTCATGGTTCCCTGGTGGCTTAGAAGTCGGACTTAATGTAGTTTCTGGATGGAATTCTGGGTGGAGCAGCCAGCCGGGGAATCCAGTTAATGTGCTGTGTCAGAGGCAATAAAGCCTCGTTGGAGAGTCTCTGTGTCATTGTACTTAGCAGCCTAATGTGTGCTCTGTTCGTAGGCGTTCGGAGTGGGGGCGCTGGAAGATGCCGACGTTGACATCTATGACAAGGACACACTTTCCAATTACGACTCAGTTCTGGGGGCGGAGGAGCCGGGCGACGGGCTGTATGGCTGGACAGCTCCAGTGCAGTACAACAAGAAGACGAAAGGTGCCAGTGCTCATTCTCAGACTGATCTTAACCCCCAGCATGAGTCGCCGTGTGGATGGGTATCTGCTCTGAAGAATTCATCCTCAGGTTCCTGTGTGTCACGAGTTTTGTTGCAGCAAGCGCTGTTATATACGGGAATCCTCTATCGTCATGATCACAGTGTGTTCCTTATGGAACTCTTATGGGGAAACTTCAGTTTATTTATCAAATGCGCAACAATACAACAGACAGCGGTAGATGGAGGCAATATAATAAGTAATAGTAATGCTTAATAAAAAATTTAAAAAATAGTCCTAATAAATCGGGCCGAAGTGTGCTGCCGTGCAGTCTCCACACTAACAGCCTGATCAGCTATTAAATAACCTCACTGCTTGCCGATGGAAACTATTACGGAACCCATTGTCCGTGAGCTGACACACCGATGCGGATTCCCTGACGACAGAAGTTTGTCTGGGATGGCTACAGTGATTGAAGGTGGACCTGGCTTCGTTGTGGTTTTTAATTTTTAATGTTGTTATATACAGCTGGTTTCAGAAATCGTGCCTTTTTTTCCATATAGCACTCAAGATTCACCCTAAAGCACAAAACTCTGTCTCCATTTTTAATCCATAGATAGATAGTTCAGCATCTGGCAAGACAGTGACAGCCGTCTGTTCATGCAAATGTCCGGCAGCGCTTAAACAGTTCGCTGTCCTGTACTCTGCGTGCTTACTGCAAGGCTTCATTTTTATAGCTAATAGTAATGACCAGTTTAACTTCTTGTGAAAGAGTCTACTGAGATTGCTATGAGGGAGTGGGCATCGATGATGACATCCAGCAAATGTTAAATTATCTCAGCAGATGATCTCACCGATGATATTTGAGAAATGACTCATTTTGACCAGGCATTGCAAGCCAGTGCCCAGTATGAGCAAGATTTGGTTCATCAGCTGACATGAACAGAATCTCTTTTTACTGGCTACTGTTAAATCTGATGAGGGGGACGGTGGAAGTACGCATTGGCCATTTTTTAATTACTGTAACACTGGTTCATTTTTAGAAAATTAAGCAGCATACTTGTGTGTATGTTTGTATATATATTCATACACATGCATATACACACACACACACACACACACACACAAAGAAGTGTCAAATAAATTGGTGTTGCCCTGAGTTGTCTCAACAGACACCAAGTAGGGCTGATAAATGCGATGTGATTAGAAAACTTGCTTAAATGCTTAAAATGATTGATGTGTTAATTGTATTTTCTCTCCTGTTTTTCTGCTTGCTTATCAGGATCTAGCAGGGATGCATCCTATCTGGGTAAAATCCTGGAGGGCTTTACGTTGGCTTCCCAGCCCTCTGAGATTAAGACTGTAGGTGGCTCCTCTCAGATTCGGTATTAATTGAGATTACCATGTCGATATGATTGGTTGACCTTTCTGAACCTTCTAAACCCTCCCCAGATATTTCCTCCTCCTGAGCTTCCCCGGAGCTACAGACCAGTGCACTATTTTCGCCCAGTGGTGGATCTGGCCAGCTCCAGCCCGCTGGTAGCCCAGGTTCTCATGGAGTCAAAGGGCCACATGCCCCAGCAGACCCAGGAGAAAGGGCGACACCAGCTGGATGCCTCGCAGAGGAGAGACCTGCTGGGGGAGTCCTCTCTGACAGGTGCCAACACTCTCTTGCCGTTTTCACTTGTGGGATTTATGCATGGCCATGCTGGGAATCATCATCCTCCCTGATGCCCAGAAACACAGTGGCTTATGTGCCCATAAGATTATACATAAGTACTGTTAGCATCAGTGTTATAGCAGCACTCCAAAAAGGCGAAGACGTCTCAATTCCCACCACGTCTGTCGCCTTTAGCACCTTAGAAATATTCCAGGCAGGATGACATTGGAACATCTGCTGGTCAAAACTCACATTTTATTGACAACATCTTTACCCAAGAATGTAATAAAATAATGGCAAACCATGAAAACGGAAATGTCAACATGAAAGATGGTGGTGTCCCCGTAGCTGTTCTCTGCTCGCTGAGAAGAGAAACAAGGATCCAGTTCAATCGCATCGTGGACCAGCTGCCACTCCGTCTCCTGTTGCTTGTGATTAAAGGCTGCCTTAATGAGTCCCATAGAGGCCGTTGTGCCTGATCAGAACAAACTCTGACTCTCGAACTCGCTTTCAGCTGGATCAGCTAATCATTTTGTAGCCGCTCTGAGCTTCAGATGCTGGGGGTGTCTTCAGGTCAGGTCACATGACATCGTCTCCGCAAGCAGGTCCCAGCATGTGTTGCATTGCCTTCTGATAATCACTAGGTTTCAAAATATTCATTTATACAAAAGAGATTTTGACCTCTTGGGTTCTTGATCCTTTCACATGAGTCTTTGCTGTTGTGATACAGTGAATGCAAGTGCAACTTGTGGAAACACAAGCTGAAAATACTGTTTTCTGTTATGTATCTGAGTCACTCTGCAGCAAGGACAAAGGGATTAAAATTATAGAATTCGCTGGAATTTCCCCTTAATTGCAATCTAAGTGAACTGGCCAGGAAGTGGAGCATGGAAATTCTATTTTTTATGCGATCTTTTGGCAGGCATATATGCTTTGATGGGCTCTGGGTTTCTTACTGTCACATTTAACCAAATCGCTAGCCCACTGTGACCCATGGGCTGGCCGGTGATTTGTCGTAGTAGCGTGAATGCCACCCGTCCACATGGGCCGTCCTTCTCTCGAGGCTCAGGAGTCAGCAATGAGGGTCATCTTTCTCCCCCCCGGGGCACCTTCCATCCACGAGGGGCTTGCCAATTTGCACGACAGCCTGGACACCCGAGGCCCCTGTCATGAAGCAGTCCTCCCTAATTTCACGCCGCTCGTACTTCTTCACCGGCAGCTTCTGGGCCATGAATCAAGTCCCAGATGTCCACTAGCTTCACAGCATGGACAAATGTTTGTAATGGCAAGTATTTGGCAATGGGGAACATGCAGTCGCAAATATAATCTGAAGTACAGTGATGCTTTATTAATCCCCATGGAGAAATTCTCTTTCCCCCCCCCCCCACTTACTTCATCTTGTTCTCCATGGGGCATGTGGAGACATATACCGGTGAGAGTAAGCTTGCCGGTCACAGGCAGAGAGACTTGGCTTGTGTGTTTCTGGGTAATACCTTCTATTAAAGTCCATATTTGCGACAAGGTGGAGCGAAATGCACAGCCACTGCTCTGCTTCACTAGGAAGACATGGTTGGTTAGGGTCAAGCTAGTTCCTAGTTCACTGCGTCTTTGTTGAGACCGTCTGTTGTGGACCATCACCTTTGAAAGTTTCCCAGTTGAGGACCTGAACAAATTACTAGACGGTTGACTGGCTTCTCTGAGTGCCTTGCTCATTAAACGGGGTGATTAGTATGAATTACTAAACGAAGAATGACGCTGCTGTATAAAATGCTAAACCATACAGGCATATATTTTAGGTACTGTGAGGATAATAGGCTGGCATAGAAGCTGGTGTTGAGTATGAACGTTTCAAGCTTCCTGTGACACACAAAGAGAAAATGAAATAAAACGTTACACTCCCAGTTCAGTGGTGGAAATCTAAAGCTGTTTTTGCTAAGAGATAAACTCCCTTTCCCCTGGAGAGGAGATGACAGCCCTCTCGAAGATCTGGCACTGTCCATTAGATAACACAAGGGATGTTCTAATCTTATCTCATAGCCACTCTCCATGGCAGTATAGCTGCAAGGAAACAAGGCCATTTGAGCCCAGCCAATCCTACAGCCCTCGCTAGTAGGCATACGGCACCCCCTTCACATCTCTGATAAAATGACAAATGAGTTTTACTTGAGTTTTTAGACACATCAAAGCATCACGTGCCGTGTGATGTAACAGAGAGTGACATCATCACAGTCGGGTAGCAGCAGTGTAGTGGGTGGGGAAGCACAGGGGCTGTCAGAAGGCTTCTGCTTGAGTGACTGACCAGGGAAAATGGGAAGTTTTTGAAGTTGCTTTGGATCAAAGTTGCTGTACGTCATCTTCACCCTGAGTGCTGCAGTGAAATACAGTAAAAGTTCAGTCCGACAATGTCAGGACCGTGGTACTGCCACGTAGTTCAGTGTTATTCCTGAAAAAGTCTATCACATATCTTACCTGTACTTTAATCCTTTAATAAACGCACATGAATGATGTCGGATATTTCATACAACGTGAGGTGAAGGTTAATGATGGTAGGACAAAGAGAGACTACTAAAGCCTGCCATTCCATAGGCATACACAAGAGTGGACATGTGTGTCACATAATTATTTCTTTTGTTATTTTTAGGTATTATAGTGTAACTCTGTAATAGGCTGCTGCTATCACTTATTATGAATTTTTTATTTTTATACTTGCCTTGTGATGGGTGTGCACTCTCTGGGGTTGTTCGCTGCCTTGTGCCTGTGTCTTCCAGGATGGACTCCAGATCCCCAGAACTCTGCATAAGATATGGATGGATGGATGGAATTTCTGTACTGAAATTTTAGAAATTTGCCGTTTTACTTGAAGATGCAACAGCTTTTCCTGTATCTCTGCTGTCTGGGTCTGTAGGTCCAGCCTCCGTGTTTGACCTGCTGGATAATAAGGACAGGGAGCGACTGGAAGGCATCCGGCGATCGGCCGGCGTGACTGCACCGGGAGCCATGTCAGAAGAACGGCGGGCGGCCATTGTGGCAGCCGGGGTGGCCGCGGCCACCGCCAAAGCATCCCAGAGCGCCCCCTCCAGCCTCCCCCAGACGGCCGGCTCCGAGGAGGTGCTCAGTGCCTGGCGCAGCCCCACGGCCGACACCTCCCGCGCCTTCAGACCCTTCGAGAAGAATCCACAGAAACAGGCGCGCTACGACCAATACATCAGCAAGCTCAAACAGGGTCAAAAAGGTGCTTAATCTGTGCATGGCCAGCAGCTATTGCTAACTGCCGATACTGAGGGCTGAGGCCAGCAAGGAGCTGAGGTGTTCCAGGGCATGAGAGTTGTAGCATTTTTGCACTGGTTGATAAAAGCCAGCTGACACCGCGGGTTAACAAGCCACACTGCCCCTGTTCCCTGGTTTGGTCCAGATGCCTTGGAGTCCAGCCTGGACGGCAATATGACAGAATGGGAGCGAGGCCGTGAAAGGGACGAGTTTGTGAGGGCCGCCATGCTCTACAAGCCCAGCAGCTCCAGCCTGTCCTCCAGGTTCACCAGGGCCAAGCACGAGGACAATGACGACATGGTGGAGGTCGCCCAGGAGCAGGAGGTAGGCCACAACCCCCCGGCCGATGCAGGAAAGGTCACTTTCTGGGCAGCCTTGACTATAGCTCTCTCTCAATCGCTCTTTCTCTCTCTCCTCTGCTCTCCTTTTCATCCCAGGGCGATGTGAATGACAAGCAGTCAGCGGTCAATATGAAAATGTTCGGAAAGCTGACAAGGGACACCTTTGAGTGGCATCCCGACAAGCTACTCTGCAAGAGATTCAACATCCCTGACCCCTACCCGGGGTACGCACCCTGGGCACTCGCCGTGGCCTCTCCGGTAGCACTGGCAACATTGAAGGCAGTGTACAAGAGCTTGTCCTCTCTGTTTGACCCCCAGGTCTGGGTTAGTGGGATTACCCAAGGTCAAGAAGGACAAGTATTCTGTGTTCAACTTCCTGACCCTGACGGACAGCAGACCTGGGTCCGGGGGGCCAATGGGAGCCCAGAGTCAGCCTGATTCGTCACCTTTAGCCGGTATGTCCCTCCCCCAGGCAGACGTCTTGTCATGCTGCTTAAATTTCTCAGCGTTTTCTCAGAGTTTTTGTTGCAAATGGTGTCATCTGGCCCAGCATACGGTGTGTCCCTCCCCCCCGCCAAGTTTGAATAACACATATTTCCCTTGTATCTGAGCACTAGACACCTGCCTGTCCTCGCACTTGTCTTGTTAGGCCCACCAAAGAGGGCGGAGCCAGGAAAGAAGTCCCGGTGGGACGTGTCGGAGCGAGCAGGCCAGTCGAAGGACGCCATCAGCGAGTTCCTCAGCGTGGCACGCAGCGAGGCTTCGACATCACAGCAACCCGCTGGCAGCCAGCCAGCCCCCACCCCCTCCCTCACCCCAGAGCCCCCAACACTGTCCCAGGTGCTGCGCTGATCTGTCGCACACACACTCCACATTGTGCCCAGCAGTCAGACATCATGGACTCCCTAACCCTGTTGAGATCATTATCATCTAGAAAGTAGTACCCTGCAACCCTGATCCTGGAGTGCCAATATCTAGCAGGTTTTCTATCCTACCTGCTGAGTTTCTATCTGCCTGAGATCAGATGCGGTTCATCAGTGACCAGGTAGGATGGAAAAGCTACTGGTTACTGGCACTCTGGGATCAGGGCTGCCTGCCCTTGCTGTAATGTAATAAAATTTTCAGTCACTAAACTTTTTAAAGCTGCAGAAGTATTTGAACACATCATTCAGTCATGTGCAATAGCTGAAAGGATAAATCTTAATACCTTAATGTAAAAATAAATTGCATTTTATAGAACTGAAAAGCAATAATGAACCGTTTAATCTGGAACATGTGGTTCCTAAATCTTTATTTCTGATGTTACTATTATTAAACACACATCAGCATCTCAGGTAGTTTTCATATTTTAAATGGTGAGATTGTGTTGAAAGGTAGAGGCAGCAGATGTTCTCTGTCTCAGTTGGCACCAGAAACACAACAGCCCCAAGAGGAGGAACAGGAGAGTAGGCCTCCCATGGACCTCTTCAAAGCCATTTTCGCCAGCTCATCAGATGAGAAGTCTTCTTCATCGTCCGAAGACAACAGTGAGGAGGAGGATGATGAAGATGGCCACCGGCAGATGGAGCTTCAGCCACCTGGGCCACTCAGCACTGGAATGGACCCATCAGCACTACCAGTCCTATGTTCAGCTGCTCCAGGTGAAACTGCTATAGATGGCAGCCATCCCCCCCCCCCCACGCACAGTATGATATAGCTGCAGCCTCAAGGCTAATGGCTGTGCCTCTTATTTTTGCTGGTTTGCTTGGTCTTTCAGAAGCCAAACCTCCCCCAGAACAACCCAAGCTGCCTGCTACCCCTTCTCAAGAACAGACACAGGAAGAGGAAGAGTTTGGACCAAAGCTGCCGCCCCCAACATCTTCATGTCAGTTGTGTTTATCAACAAAACCTTGACATTTATGAGCTTAGCCAGTAAACAGTTCAGTCCGCACATTTCCGATTAATTGCATCCCCTTCTGTAGCCTGATCAGATGAGTACTGAAGATCGGCTAATGACAAATGGTGGTGAAGTAAATTTAATGAAGTAAATCCTCTCGCAGGGGCGCAGCTCCCTGCATCCTCAGCTGTGCCCCAGGGCGACGCCCACAAGAAGAAATGCAAGGAGAAGCATAAAAGCAAGAAGGAGGCCAAGAAGAAGGTACAGTAGGCTGCAGACCGGACAGCTGACCCCCCTTCCCCCCCCCCAACCACAGCCACTTCTGCTGCCTTCCAGGCGTCCAGGTGCTGTAACGATTCTCCCCTTATCTCCTCTCTCCTCTGGTTTTCAGCACAAGAAGAAGGACAAGAAGCACAAGGGCAAGAAGGAGAAGAAGAAGAAGAGGAGGAATAAGAAGCCGATCGCCGAGGGGTCTGACAGCACTTCCGACGGCTCTGAGGACAGTGAGGCAGACGGCCTTCCTGCAGACGTCTCCACAGAAGAGCTGTTGACAAGGTGAGTATAAGCCTCCCCCCATGACTTTCTCTTTTTTTATTCATGTCCTAGTACTCCAAACAGCTCATTTTCAATCAGCATAACTATAGTAACAAGAGGAGCGTATTGACATGGCTGTTTCCCTCTGTTACGCAGGCTGAAGAGTATCCGTGGGAAAAAATAGGAGTGACTCTGCAGTAAGCATCCAAGGAGAGCCCGTGTCCTCTATGAGGACGGTGACCCCGCGCCAGTTGCCATGGCACACTGTGCTAAATGTAGGGCCTGCACCACCCCCGATGCGGCCGGCTTTGAGAACAGCGCTGCTGCTTCCTGTACGTGGGGGGGGCTGCACCGCTGGCTGACTCTGCCAGCCTATTAAAGGGCCGCTGACCCTTCCGGACGATTTTTTTTTTTTTTGATTTGAAAACTGGCATCTGAAGAAACAAAACTTCTACTAAATAAAATACTCTTGTATTTTGAAAATATTTCTAATTGCTTTATTGTGTCTTTAAATTACATGTACTTTGTGGTTTTGTGTGAGCGTGTGTTGCCTTGCAATAGACCATTATCCACAGCAGGAAGAGTGTATAAGATGTATCCCATACTTTATGTTCTTTTCTCATTCTTGGTAGCAATCATATATGATTCTGGTTTCTGTTTAATACTAGATGTTATGCAGGTAAAACACTGTAAATAGCTGAAGTTTATGAGAAGGCAATATGGTAACAGAGTCTGACGATTAATCACCCTAGAAATGAGTGGACAACCTTTCGGCTGGAGTGTTCGATCTGCTACTAATTACCCGGACGGCAATTTCACACACAAAAATCTCAGTGTTAAAGCAGCAATCCTCTCCATTTGGACGACGATGTTTGCGTGAACAAGCCAAGCAAGGCGAGAGTGAGGGAGCATCAGTACAAGCAATTGTGTAAAAGTGAAGAGGCATTTAGCTGTCTTCCAAAATAACAATTCAAACAGATGGGTTGCACATTAATATGTCTCAGGTTTCCTAATTGTTTTAGAGTCACATTAGATAAGCTTTAGTCTAGCATCCAAAGAAAACTGCCCAAGGATTTTTGCCAGGACCAGCAGTTGGCAAAATTCTTTTCTGAGTTTGTAACCTTCCACTCCTGAATTTCTTGAAAGCTTGTTTGTGCTTTATTAATAGTTTGTTTAAGCCTTGTTAAAAGAACATTGGATCTGGTTTTAATATACAGCTTGGCAAAGTAATATTCCTCCTCTTTTTCCTGCAGATTCCCATCGCAGTGTTTAGGGGCCATGCTGACGCAATCAGCCGACGCTTCTTTCGTTTAGAATGCATTAGGATGTGTACAAGTCCCCACGATGACAATACAATGCGCTGGGTATTCCTGACAGGCCACCAAAACTGAACACTCATAATGCAACTGCACATTTCGCAGTGTTTCTCCTGTTTAGTGTTTGATAGTTATTAAAGTTATTAAATGATTTATATGAATTGAGCTGCATTTTTGTATTTTGTATAGGATTCTGAGCTCATTTTTACCGGCAATCGTGGCTGATGACATCTGCCTGCGGTAAGAGCAGTTAGTCTATTTTCAAGATGTAAGTGTTGTTCCTCAGCCTTCAAGTAATGAGCAGACCAGGCAAGGCCCACTTTTGCACCATTAATTTGCCTTATGAATAAGTCAGATGGCTTGAAAAGGTGTCAACTCTGGTTGGATCGTGTGACTTCTGTGATTTTGGTAGAAAAGCATTATCCTCGCATATATAAATACAGCTTAATTGTTTTTAAACAACCAAAGCCCTCAATAATGGGAAAAAAAATCGACACATCATCTTCCAGCAGGTGCAGGAAGGAAAACGATACTAAGGGATTATTTCTGTGTGTGCAGCTTGAGTGCCGTAAAATAGATTAACATTGGTGTTAGTAGTTTTAGCACGTCTGCGCCGCAATGGCAGACTTTCGTATTCATATCTAATATGCAGCAAATTAAAGAAACAGCTTTCTTTTCCAAAAGCTAGAAATATCTGGTATTATGAAAGCTAGTTCCTGCAAGGCTCTGCTCTCTGTATTCTCTGCAGTCAGTCTCTGTTTCCAGGCAACCCAGCAACAAAGGCTGTCCCTAGATAGAGGCACAATGGCTTTCATACAATCAAAACTATAAGGTTACCCGAAAGCATTTGGCACTTGAAGGATTATTGAAAATATGTTATGTTCAACTCCGCTAGGAAAACATTTGCTTAAACACGGGCAGTCTTCCAAAAGATCAGAGATATAGCTTTAGGCTGGGGACCTGTGCTGGTCAGTTTTTGCTAAATGGTTATACCGCAGTTCATCACTGTCGAGCAATGCACATTTTGGAGTAGATTTCTGCTATTTGATACTGGGACTACATTTGTTAGATATGTATAGATATTTTACCATTTTTACCACTGAACACATGTACCTATGCAAATATTGTGACATATAAAGCTGTTTCTCATGGGATATTGATTGTATCCTGGGACAAAACCCTGATTGCATGGGACACTGAAAGCGGCAAAATTCTCATGAGTCATTTTCAGTTTTCTTTGTAATACGGCCTACATTTGAGCTTCCAGCAAAAGGACACTACAACCAGATTAAATTCCTGGCTTGCTGTGTGTGTCGCCTGCTTTTATTCCAAGCTGTTCCTCTGGTTTAATTGGTCCAATTTGTAGTTAATTATGCAGATCATTTATGCAACAGATTTCCCCTGGAATACTGTAATAAAACTGCTATTTCCTGAGAGTGCCATGAAACAGTTGTGGACTTCCAATGTGTTTCATGTTACATTAATTATCTAAGGAGTTAATTAAATGACCAATGGAGGGATGTTGCTCCTCCTCTTGGAAGTTAATACTCACACTTCAGAACTGAAGACTGGAGTATTTTGGCCTCTGTGTCAGGGGGTCTTTTAGTGTCTTGTGCTGCTGGGACAGTCAGGGTCGGGGTGTGTGTCTGTCAGCAGTGTCCAGCAGCCCTACAGTGACTCACTCACCTCCTGCATCATCTCAGAGGGGGGGGGGGAGCTAGCAGCGTCGTCCACCAACACTGAGAATCCCATCTACCTCACCTGCACTGACACAGCAAAAACAGCTCATCGCGTTAAGGATAGGATGCAAAGACATTCAACTTACAGAAAAAAGATTTGAGTGAGGTACAAATTTAGCATTGTAAACTACATATTTTTTTCTAATAGCTAGAGATGGTTGTCATGAACGATTAGTATCAGTGTTATTGTTATCTTCTGTACTTTTGTAAAATGTATTACAATGTTGCAAACTATCATAATACCAATTATTGTCTGTTGCAGTTTTTATTGTTTACTACTGTTGCACTAATATTATCATATCCTATATTGTCCTTTCTGTACATTGTATTGTCCTTTCTGTACATTGTATTGTCCTTTCTGTACATTGTATTGCTTCTTTTGTTTTTATTTGTTGTCTATTTTTCTGGTTAATCCCTGCAACTTTCATCTGGTACCAGTATTCCAGGGAAATTACTCTCATTGTTTTTTTTTTTGTAGGACTACAATAAATGAAAAATAAATCTACCCTTTAAAATTATATTGATTGATTGGATCTGTGTAATTATTTCATTACTTTCACCAAAATAAACTCCAAATGCATATTTTCATGATCACAATTAAACAAAAAGTACTTGTGGGTTGTGTGATGTCAAAAATATCATGTGGTGTATTTATTCCACCATATGTTTGATGCTGTCCTTTAATGATATTTTTAAATTAATACAAAAGTGGCATTCAATTTAAATATAAAATAAAAAGCTTTACACAAACCTTAAAAAGAGAAGAAGAGTTCAATGTGGGAGGTAAATGTCTCATTGATGGTTGTTCCACAAACCATTACAATTCGATTATGACAAGATGCTAGTTCGATCTCCAAAGTGAGTGTGCTGCCAGGGTGTCCGTGGACAAGAACATCAAGTTCTGCACATTTCATCAGTGACCTCGTTTCTCTCAGAACCACCCTCTCCATCAACAGGTAATGTGCAGTTGACATAAAATGCATTAACATTTTGTAACATTAAAGCCCATCCATCCATCCATTTTCCAAACCGCTTATCCTTACTGGGTCGCAGGGGGTCCGGAGCCTATCCTGGAAGCAATG
>JAODJX010000007.1:10348761-10363300 GCA_026776945.1 Isichthys henryi | reverse complement strand
CCCAGGCGGAGACTCAAACCCGGGTCCCAGAGGTGTGAGGCGACAGTGCTAACCACTGCACCACCATGCCGCCCCTAACATTAAAGCCATTTGTCAAAAAACTTTGGCATCTATATTGCACTGTTGTAAGTGTGATGTTAATCTTCCATAGATTTTAATACCGTCATTTTATTCTATTTTGTCACGGCACATACCCAGTTATTGTATTTTAAGATTGTTATTCCTGCAATAGATTGGGGTTTTTTTTTATCACTGAGTTCCACAACCCAATTGAATAAGCAGTTGTTGAAAACGGAGTGATAGATGGATACTTTTATGGCACAAGAATTATTTAATACAAAGTTGTAGCAAGTATATCTTTGCATGCCAGGTTTTCAGTTATGTAACAGAGCTGTGTCACCAGAATGTCCGCGAGAGCCGAGATCAAGTGCAATCTTATGAAAATTACTGCTCGCATGTTACTGAAAATGCTACTGAACCATTATGGAAAACCCATCTATTGTCATGAGAAAAGAATGGAGGAAAACACAGCTGGGTGTCTGCTTCTCTGATCTCCTTTCTTTTTTAAGCACTGAAGCAGCGTGTCACAGATTTAGTGTCCTTTTAATCTGCTTGTTATGAATACTCCATCCATTGGTTTTTATAAGCCCTGTAAAGGGAAGCTGGAGCGATTCGGTGTAGTTTTAAAGGCCTGGCCTACATTCAGTGTATTTATGGCTCCCTGGGGTTTAATCTGATTCCAGGCAGCACAGGCAGACCGAAGGATCACAGCAGGAAAGAGCCTGATCTTTGACCAAAAGGACTTGGGCTCCTACGGTTTTCAGGGATTTCAGCTACGTCCTTCGATGCAACACCAATGGATCACACATGTACCGGAGAGTATAACACAGACGTCTCCTTTAAATGGGATTTCTGCCTTTGATGGGAGATTACCTAGAATGTCAGCTGCAGCTACACACTGCAGCTCTGTACTGCGTACTATATCTGTCCCAGTGTCAGGAACGTTTCATCCATGATCTTATTCTACAGGAGCACAGCATCATGGAATCTGTCACTGCCTGCATTACCATTTAAGCCGGTGTTTCCCAACCCGATTCTTTGGGACCTACAGCCGGTCCATGTTTTTGCTCCCTCTGAGCCCCCTGTCAGACAGTCCACAGTTTTGCTCCCTCTCAGCTACCTACCAGAGCAAAAACATGAACTGTCTGTGGGTACCTGAGGACCAGATTGGGAAACACTGATTTAGGGTATCACCACATTACAAAAATGCGTGGGATAATTCAATGAGTAAAACAAAATTTAACCAAACAAAACGTTGATAAATATGAGTAAATAAATAGGAACAGCGCAAAAATATATCCTAACCACGGCCTGGGATTCTGGCTGGGATTCTTTAACTGTGGTTTCTGTGGCATGGGGGCTGAAGATCAGTTGGCATGACAATGTGAAATCACCGTAAACCAGGCACACATACTCGCCATCTCACCATTTCACAACCATCAGTCCTCTGATGACTAGGTCCGTCCTTCTGCTTTCAGGCCGCCGCGCCAACATGATTGCCAACTGTTGCCTCACCAAAAATGGGCACAGCATCATGTCACCAGGCCCCTCCCCAGCTTTGAGATGTGCAGACACACACGGTGGCCGGACCTTCAGCAGTGGCCGTAGCAACAGAGTGGGCCCCTTCGTATCTTCTGTTGACAGAAAAAACTCTCACATCCCTCACATCTCAGCATTCAGAACCTAACTCCCATTTCCCATGCAGAGGCATATAGAACTATTAGCTGAATTTGTTCGCAGATTTCAATGCCTGCAATTTTACTTAAAGTAAGGTTTTATAGTTAACTTTTAATGACTGGTGCTCAGTTCTCTTTATGTGTGTCATTGACTAATCTTAGTCATCTTTAAATGTCACACTTTGCAGTAAAATTGGCAATTTTCTCTCCTGTTATGGCGTGTTACTCTGCAGTAGACAATTAGGTAAACAGTGTCAGATTTGTATAAGATCACTTCGCTTTGCGGAGCATTTAACAAGTTCAGATATGTTGTTCTAAAAAGTATTATACCTAAATAAAGACAAGAACAGATCATTCGTAGTCAGTATGTTTAGGGAAAATTTAATCAATAAAATAAGAAATAGTGCATGCCTCTGCGTGCACATATTTAGCTAAGTATAGGTACACATTAGTACTTAATAGATTATTGTTAAATAGTGTATGATATGGTACAATGGGGTATTCTCGATATCATTTTTATCCAAAGACCCCATGGCCAAGAAAACATGTTTGAACCCTCCCCACACATAGATTATGAGCAGGGATTAACATAACTGGTACGCAAGTACGCATTCACCTTTAAAAACGGTAAGTGCGACAATCGATTGTTTGTAAAAACGCAAATGCGTACTTATTTTATGTGCATTTGCGCTGCTATGACAAGTAAATACCTATGCTAAATAGAGTTAGCAAATAAAGATTAAAATGCATTATGCTTTGTTTTCATGTCAGCGCAAATGCACATAAAATAAGTACGCATTTACACTGTTACCACAATCGATCGTTGCACGTATCGTTTTTAAAGGTGAATGCGTACTTTTGTACCAGTTATGTCCATCCCTGTTTATGATATTGTTTCTCTTGTATGTGTTCTGCAATCCTGACAACTGTTAATGTTTATTAATATACAGTGTAATTTATTTTGAACATCATTCAAAACAGAAGGTGAATGTTATGTTTGGCAAATGATTCAGAAGCCTGCCAACCATTTAATTCGTGCTTAATAACTGAAAAGACCCTCATGTATTACCTTTTAACAAAATCAAATATTGCAAATTACGTTTTTTTTTTTGCTTTATTTTTTAATGAAACAAGTAATGTTTCCCGCCCTCTACCAGCTTCTCCGTGAGAGGCTACTAACCGACTTCAGCTGTGAAGGATTGTGTGTAACACCACAACCAAAGCTTATACACTATTTACAATCAGGAAGAAATACTGTTAGTTTCAATTAAAAAATATTTAATAAAGCATTAATTTTAACACATGATAAACATATACCGATATAAAAGATATTGTGTCATTCTGTGTCCCAATATGTTGATTTCATTTTTCTACAGTTTTGGAGTAAATTGCGCATGCAGTCAACCTCGGTCCTCGCTCCGGCCCCCAAGTGCATTGCATTAAAACATGCCAGAACACGTTGCATTTAAAAGATCATTTGTGGCATACACACACTAGTTAGTAATAATTTAGTAAAGTGCAGAGGTGGAATATTCAGGTGCAGAAAATTTAAATCCAAACCAAGTTTTTGTTTCAAGTAACCGGTTGAGTCACATTCACAGAGAACTCAACTGGCTGGCATAAAACAAAACCTGGGTCTGGATTTTCTGGACCTGAACTATCCACCTCTGGTTGAGTGCAGAGATATGTGTAAAATGCGGACCTTCATTTTGCTTTAACCACAGTAATATGTGGCGTCTGGTTGTTAAAGCTGGTCCTGCTGCGCTGTTACTGATCTCCTTGGTTACCAACAGCAACTAGCATAACCTTGTTCATATTCCCTTTTGCTAGCTTCTATTCTAGTGTCTGGTGCCTTTGGCCAAGTTTCTTCTCTGTAGAAATCTGGTGTGGTAGCCGACCCTATAAGGTAGGTTCCTGGTTCACACGCCAGCCAGCTCCCCTTATGCTGCATCGTGTGTCTTCCTTGATACTGCTATAGAACAAAGGGGGTCAGCATCTCGATGATGAATTTCCCCACAGAAAATTGCTCTCATGTTTTGCATGCATTTGACGACTTGCCCTGTGTGTGACCCCCACTCCAGGGACATAAGGACTGGGTGATGGATGTGGCAATTGATGCCTGCAAAAAGTGGGTTTCTTCAACCTCCAAGGTATATCCTGTGAGCCTCATTTATCGTCAAGACATCTTCATAGGTTTGGCCTTGACCTAAAAGGCTAATGAATTTCTAGAAACATCTTGAAAGAGGATATAGATGAAAGATTGGGGGAATAATGTAGCCCACAGTTTAATTAACACTTTCTCAGATTTAAAAAAAAAAACAATTTCATTATCGAAAGCTTATTAAAAATTAGTATGTGGCCACACTGTTTAACATTCTTTAATGTAGAAAATCAAATTTTATTTTCTGGTTAGAAAATGTTTTTACTGCAAATACGTAACAGCACTTACTTTTGAATAGCATGACCGAATTTATGAATAAGTATTTCTAGGACGCTGTCGTTCGGCTGTGAAACACTGAAAATTTAGAGGATCTTCCTGAGACTTGGCTATCCGGAGGAGCCCGG
Organism: Isichthys henryi; assembly: GCA_026776945.1. Classification (NCBI taxonomy): domain Eukaryota; kingdom Metazoa; phylum Chordata; class Actinopteri; order Osteoglossiformes; family Mormyridae; genus Isichthys; species Isichthys henryi. The sequence goes on along the minus strand of JAODJX010000007.1, from coordinate 10,358,999 downwards.
AGTACTAGTATGGGATACCGGGTAGGCTAAGTACACCGCTGCAACTGAGACGCGGAGGTAAAACGAAGACTGGTCACACCTAAGAAGAGTGACTGTACGCGCTGTATGTAGTGTCCTAGTGGAGAAGCGAACGCTTAACTTTCCTTTCATGCAGCGTGAGGATTGTGGTAGGACTTCTTATGTGACCCACCTGGAGAACACCAAATGTGTTTTCTGCTGAATCAAGGCGTCCTCCAGATGTCACCCCCCAGGACCACCTTGTCTTGGATTATTGCGTATACAAATAGTAATGAAGTTTAATAAACGAGCGTGGAAACTTTACAATATTATTTTCATTCTGTACGATAACGGAAGTGACTACGAAATCGGCAAATTCACAGTGACTGTCGCCCCGGATTACAAGCAGTTTCAAACAAATTGGTTACAGTATTACCAACATTGAGATAATTGCGATATTTGGGACGATGAAAGAAGATTTTTAATTAGATATTCCTCATAAAAAACGTTTTTTTCCGCGTTCTTATGCAGCGGCGCCGTGGCTTAGTTGGTTAAAGCGCCTGTCTAGTAAACAGGAGATCCTGGGTTCGAATCCCAGCGGTGCCTTTTCCATTCTTTAATTGTTATATAGTTTTCTGTTACGTATTTTATTGCAGATATTGACACAAATGAGTATAAAAAAGGACGAACAAGGTATATATATAGAAAGGGAAAAGTAATTGGGTCAAACGTACTAGTAGCCTATTAGTAGAGTTGGTTATATATTAATTTTTGTTGAATTGCTATAAACTGTACGTTTCATTTTCCATCGTTTCATTATCTAATCATTTAACGACATTGTAGGCTTCAATGGAAATGGCAGTTAAGCACACCAGAGATTATTGTGATTAATGCTGAATTTGAGATTGACGGTCGTGTACATTTTCATCGATTCATCACATGAAATTTTGGATACCTCCTAGATAATTTAATACTGACTTTGTATCACAGCAACGGCATATAAAATAAATGCAAGCTTCTATATGCTCAGACTAATTTTATACACCATATTTTGTGCCCGGGCAAAAAAAAATGGTTAGGCATATATATATATATATATATAAACATTGTTTGTTAACTGTAATTTTAATTGTTAAATATTTCATGGGAGCAATGTATGTACATTCTGTTTCTGCACTGGGCACTTTCATGCAAAGTAGCTTGAAAATTTATGGATTTATACAGTTGGATATTTTTACTGGAGCAAATCATGGTAAATGACTCTCAGGGGTACAACAGCATAGCTCCTCCTGGGACTTGAAGCAGCAAAATAGGTGCAGAAAGAAAGTTGTGAGCCTTCTGCGCTTCTGGCCTGAAATAATTAAACACCAAGAGGCACAGAAGGGTAAAACGGGCCATCCCTCCTTAACCCCCTTTTGGTCCTGTGCTTGCTGCTTCTGTAACCACTAAGGACTTCATCAGCGATTTGTGAGCTCAGACTCGGTGCGATCACTGCAAAGTCAAACGAGACTCTGCAGCGAGCTCTAGAGGTCAAGGGACCTATGAGGTAGATGAGGGTTGGTAATGCCCTATCCGTACTAATTACACAATGCCTGATTAGGGCTATGACTGGATGATTATTACTCTGAGCACGCTCAGAAGGTACAGACGGCTGGGTGACTCAGAAGTGATCTTTGGATTATAACCGCAGATGGTACTTCATCACAGACCGCAGTGTTTCTCTTCTGTTTTTCTCAAGTATTCATATTATTTAAAATCAGATATCAGAAGCTTTCGATACAACCGTATCCACACCCCCTACTTTAGCGAACAAATACTGATGTTTTTCTTTTTTTCTGTAAAGGGTTTAGTAGTACTCATGAGCCCTGGATCTTTCCGGTGAAGTGTAGCAAAGCCAGCAGACCTCACTGCACCTCACTGCCCACCATCCATGTCAGTAACCCCCTGCCTCCACCACACTATGTGAGGTATTAAGGTCGGGTTATCAGGCATTCACTTATGAAATTTTACAGGTATTTCCACTTTTGAAAATGTTTTTTTTCTTCTCCATTTGTTTTGCGGTGGTGGAAATACTGACACATGCCCCATTTGTTCTTGTATAATAATTGTAAATTTCTGTAGCAAGACCATCTCTAAACATGAATAATAAAATGATCAGTCCGACAAATAGCATTGTGATCATTTAGACACATGTACTTGTTTGTTTATCTTTCTATTACAAAATACTGTTTATATCGGCGTATATCATGCATTGTGTCTATTCATATGGAAATAAATTAAATTTCCTCGGGTCTTATGTTTGCGTTTTGGGGGTTAAATAATATTGCTTACCATTGTGGGTTTATTCAGAACTAGTTTGCGTTGCATATAACAGCAAAGCGCCAGCCACTCAATAATCAGTAGTCAGGGCACACATACGCTGTTGTGGAGTTACGTCATGAGTACTGGAGCCAGGACTAATGCATAGCGTTGGAGATGTCTACGGTAATCAGGTCTCTGGTGCTTTTGCGCATTGCGTTATCCACAGTTCGTTTCACGAAGAGCCAATACTACCGCTTAAAGATTTATAAGATTTTAAGTGAAGTAGAAGTTTCGCAGAAAAACTTCAGTATCAGAGTAAATCTCATTCTGAAAATCCGTTTTCAAAGTAGCTGCGACTCTTTCGTACATTTCTTATGCCGCCCTCCATCCGTTGGGGGCGGTATTTCTCGCCAATGTTTATAGTTGTTCATTTGAAAGGACTGTCTTATTAATATCCAAAATACAGCGACAGTCGTTATATATTTTTGGTAAACATGCGTTGTTAATGAAATAGTGTTCCAGAGTTTCCTGGATCGTGTGCTGGCTCAGTGTATTACTTATTGTAGTTTCCATTGCTTAGGCTGTAATGACACGGGAAGTTGTCAAGAGAATCAGGATTCGTGCAGGCATTGTTTTTTTCCTGCCACCTCTTATTTATCTTTTCCCAAGTTCTCCTTTGGTTGCATGAAATAAACAGTAAACGAATCCATCAGTTTCGGTTTTCCTGTCAGAGCAAATAAGTCTCTGCTGCCCCAGAGAATCGGAATTAAATGAAACATTTGTTCCATTTGTGGAGCCAGATTCGATGTTATCTGACTGGAATGGGGACCAACTGCAGCGTCGCCCCAAAATAAGCCCCCCCCCCAAACTGAAATAAACATGCATTTCAAAGCTGAGCGAAACAAAAGCGGAAGATCAGACAGCATTGTTGAGATAGAAGGTGTGTGTTTTCCTCCTCTCTCCCAAATCCCACGTCACTGGAGATCATACAGATACATGCATTAATTTAAAGAGGCTTCGAGCACCGACCACGGAGGAAAACATTAGTCACCAGTTGGACTCGACGGCAGTGGCGTGTATCCCTCTCCGTCGCGCATCAAGCCGCCGGCATGGGCTGCTGGCGCCGCACGCCTCCGTACAGCTCAGTTCCCCCTTCCTCCGCCTCGGTGCTGCTTGTGAGCAGGACAGAAGCTCAGGGTGAATCGGAGCCTGTGTGCTCCGCGGGGCACTTGGGATGATTGCGGTGCATGTGGATGGAGCGTTTTCCGCGATGGCAGAAAGAATCGCCTAGGCTTTTTTTGAACGATGGAATGGAAGGGGACGCCGGGGCTGCTTTTGGTGAAATGGATGTGTGTCCGCTTCACCGTGGTTTGTGTCGGTAGGTGTTTAAGGGTGTGCTGCTTTTTCCCCCGTTTGCATATAGGATACAAGGCGTCTCTGCTGAAGGAAGGAAGCCGTTCAGTCATTTTCTTGCTGCGTTTTTCTTTTAAGAACAAGCTAATTAAGCGTTCCATAACCTTAAATTTAGCCTTTTGATAGGTGGAAAAGTCAGCACGACCAGGCGTTGTTGCATTTGTTTCCCATAAATGTAACGTAATGCTGCTTGTTGCAGATTCACCTGCATAACAGCTGCGGGTTACAGAGGAGGTAATGTAATGTACTGGATGATGTTGGGGTTGAGTTTCAACATGCAAATCGATTGCAGAATTTTAAGTTTTATTATAATTATGAAACAAAGCACGCCTTATCTTAGTTTACCTAATTGTGTGCAATAATAAGGATTTTTGGTGCGCTGCAGTTTAATGCGTGGTTTCCCTGTGTTGCTGAGTGTTTTTATGGGCGGTAGTTGAAATGATTTTAGCGTGTGGACTGCAGATGGGAATCTGGCGGAAGCTGACGGCGTGACCGTGTCTCGGTCCCGGGATGCGATTTGCTTTGTCTGCGCTCCGCCGTGCCCGGGGCTCGCGGGGTCCCGTCACTCTTCGTAATGCTGCCTGCATCCCACCCACCACCGCCCGGCGACAGGGCGACTGCTTACCGCCTGACACTCGGCTTCGGTACTTGTTGTTGTTGTTTGGAAGTAGTTACATTAAGCATCCGCAGAAGGTGACTCGATATGTATTTGGCAGTTTCAGTTTAACGGGTATTGTTTAGGCAAGTTGTTAAGCAAATATTGGCAGTGTGAATTCTGTCAGGCAACACCATTTGACACCGATATTTTAAAATCCCAGAATGGTGTTAAAACACTCAGTGTTAGGCCTAAATTAATTCCAGCAGCAATAGCAATGAAGACCGTATGCATGGAGAATTGAGTATATCAGGATAATCTAGGGGGACCTGAGATGGTTAGATGCTCACGTATGGCGTGTGTCCCATCCCATAAAGAGGGGATCTTCATCCCTTTCACGGTACACTATGAATGCTTTTTTCAGACTTTCAAATCCAAATTATACTCAACATTGGCAAAAAGGCTTAAATTAATTAATGTGAGTGTTTCTTCCCGTACTTAAGAACGAATGTGAAGTTTCCGTGTTGCTAATGTAGGGTCAAACCGTGGACTTTGAGTTCACTTAGAAGTCACTAAAATAACTGTCCACCCTCCCCATTTAGCACTGATTAATCATTGCACCGTGAATGAAAATGGCGCAAAGAAATTATTACTGGGGTTATCAGTGCTTCTTGCTTTGAGTTATTTCTTTGTTTTCAGTGATTTTCAGCGACGCTCCGGCTTTTCCACTTTCGACATGATGTTTGCATTTAGATGAAGATGAGGTTTTTAAAATATAAACAAATGGGTTCTGGAAGTGATATGTGGATTTATTTGCTGCTGTTAATCTCTCCGGGTAATTGTGCTTATTGTAGCAGTGCAGTCGTCAATACGCGTTCTTAAACCACGACCAAGCTATGAAACGTGCTTTTGTTTTCAAAGAAGATGGTTTCAACTTTACCACTTTACAATAAGGCTCTCTTTTGCCACTTATAAATTGAGGAATTCATTAATAAAATAATAAAGAGGACTACGTTATAGCGTGTTTATAATGATCTAGGCCTACTTATGATTTACAAAATGTCACAACCTAATAACCTGATTATAAACCCTTTATAAGGGCAGTCATTGTAAAGTGTTACTGGAAAAAACATATTCGATACTCTGCAAAACATGTTATGTGTGTGTTTCTAACGCACTCAACGCATTTCACGTCAATTTACATTCAAGGGCCATTGAAAGATCACTCATTAGTTGTTTTTCAAAATCTGCTATTATGGGAGAGAAACAGATGGTGGTGCAAGCATTAAAATGCGAACGTAACTGGGATTTGTGAGTTATATATAGGATGACTGAGATCCCGCACCCAATGAAGTCAATGAAGCGGCAAAAACTGGCAAATACCTAGTGCTTTGTCTCCAGTGACCAGTGAAAATGGACCAGTACCCTCTATATGTTCTATATATAACCGCCATATGTAAGCCAGTGGAATGGTGTGACTGTAAGGAGCAGAGGAAGCGGGCGGGCGGTCAGGCATGTAGACGGGAGAATTCCCAGTTGCTGTGTGGACACCCACAGAAATTCGCACTTCTTCCATTTTATTCCTGTTACCGTTGCTCTTCCCTTCTTCTGGAAAGTCCTTCAAGTACCAGAAGAGTAGTGCGGTAAAGCTAAAGCTTACTGCGAATACTGTAGGGAAAGAACACGCTAGTTGCTGTGCAGGCAGCGCCCCATGGTGCGCGGATACGAGCTGATTGCATTTCAGAAGTTACCTCTGTACGTCTTACTGGTATTTTTTACTAAGCAGCTGACTGCACCAGCCTCTGTGTCCAATGAAACATAGCTTTACTAGAGCTGTTCTGGTTACGCGCCTTAGTCAGCGGTAGAACATCAAAGGTCCACGTCTCTAACTGATCAGCTCATACTGCTTTTTATCTTCTAGCCCTCAGATGCCACCGGTGCATGTCCAGGTGCCTCCGGTGGCTGCTGCCTGGCCGAGTTGCGTTTGGTGCCCCCCCCCACCACCACCCGCTTCCCATGTTCCTGGCTCTCTTCCTCCCTTGGTCATTGAGGTCGACATCCCGCGTGTCTATTTCTGCACTCGCGATTAGACGTCTGTTAACAGGCCTGAAAAATCGTTAGATAGAAGTGCACCGGAGAGCTGACCTTGCTATACTTCAGGTCTGATGAGATCTCTCACCTTGTGTGGTGGTGGTGGTGTGCAGCGTGGGTGAGGGAGGCAGGGTGCAGGTCATAGTGGGAGAACTTTGGCTTGTTTTCTGCAGCAATGGTGGCCTAGACACCACAAAAAATATCAGTCACTTTTATTATTGTGCACAGGCATAATGAAATCAGATTTTTAATTGAGTATGTTGTGTTGTATTGTATGTTAGTTAACCTGCTCTGATGGTACTACAGTAGACGCTCTTCTGAACAGGGCACAAGTCCCTGTTCTCTTCTACTGCTGCCCTACCGACATGATAAAACGCTCGAATTGTGTGTCTATGGACTGTTAAAGGCCGGGTCGTTAAAGCCTGTTGTTATGAAGATGGAAGCAAAGAGCACCATCCATCTTCAGAGCATGTCCAGCTGCAGCAGTTTTTGAAATATCCAATTATCGGCAACAGTGGAGAACATAGATGGCTCTTCCGAGTGGTAGGGGTTGTGGCTTTATGCTGAGGAGATTTGATTTTTTTTTGCATATCAAGTAGTGTTGCTAGAGCAATGGTGCATGAGATGTTGCCTCAGAATTGTCTGGCTCAGTGGGCTAAGTCTCTGCCTGTGAACAGAAGGTCGCTGGTTGGGGCCTGTCCTTGGTAGAATTGTCACGTCTATGGGTCCTTGAGCAAGGCCCTTGACCCCCAGCTCCATAGATGCCACTGCAGGTGGTTGTCCTCCACTGCCAAGCTTGCTGTCACATACATATGTGTTTGAGTGTCAGAGAGAGCAAGATGGGGTAGGTAAAAAAGGGAATGTCCCTGCTGGGATCAGCAAACTCATAAAATAAGCTCAGGAAAGTCTTAGCAGAGATCTTGACTGTTGTGGGATTTTGCTGTGATATTGCAGCTTGTTCTATTACTTCGTAACACGGAAATCCTAGCTTGTGTGGCCTGCTGTAATATTAGACTCCATAAGAAGGTGGCTATCACACAAGTTGGGAGAAGGTTAAGGAGGAGGTTTGTAACGGTGTCTACGGCACCAGAGAACATCATCTGGAAATAAGCTTCTCCTTCCCAAAGATAGAGCCTCAGGCCTAATTCATTGCTTTAAGGGCGTAACAGCGGAATCTAACACTGTACAAAATTTCTGTCCATCATTGTGAAGTTGTCAGCAGTCCCCTCTCTTTAAAGTGTCAAGTAAAACAGGCAAAATTCAGCAATTAATGTAGAATAAATTAATGTAGACTTGCACTAATGCATGACGTATTGACAGTAAAGTTGCATCTGTAGAATCAACAGTTGCTAGTAAGAGAAGCTTCTGCGCTCAATGTAAGGGCAGTCAGACCTGCTGGCCAGTCTTATACAGTCCAGAGATGTTTTAATCATTTGACGGGCACGTTAGCTTGCACTACCTTTAGCTCACTCGTTTGTTCTGTCTGAGATCTAAGAGTTTTTTGTTTAGTTGAAGCCCCACAGAAATTCTTTGCATAATGTACATGAGTCCATCACGGGCGTTAGGAAGGCAACCCCCACCAGCAGTCATGCAGATGACACATGGTGTTATATGACTTTTTCTGTTGGTCCACTTGCTATTTTACTCTGAAAACTCAGGATTGTACTGAAAAGAGAAGTAAACTGCTTTCTGCTTTGAAACGTAAATATTGCCTCTGGCTCTTAGCGATTCATTCATTTAATTTGCCAGTGCTTCGGTATGCTTCAGAGTCATGAAATTAATTTTGTTTCTCCTACACTCATTGTTGTTACTGGTCCATTGTGTAATATAGGAGTATTTTGTGATCTAGAGCAGTGATTCCCAACAGCCAGTCCATGTTTTTGCTTCCTCTGAGCTTCCTGCTAGACAGTCTATATTTTTGCTCCCTAGGAGGAAGCAAAAATGTGGACTGTTTGTGTGTCCTCAAGGGCTGGTTTGGGAAATACTGTGCTAGAGTATTCTTCATCTGGAATAGATTTTTGAGTACCCAATTTCCTTGCTAATGAGCTTTTTGTCTCTTTTAAAAGCCGTACCATAATTTTTTACCTTCATTTAAATTTAAGATGTAAAGTGAGAACCTGGCCATCCTGTACCAGTTTAATGATCGGTGGTATATGAGTGTGTAACGCCGACGTGCTACATTCCTCTACCTGCTGCTCGTCCCTTTGGACGCTCCGGTGTGAGGAAATCTGTCTGAGGTTACGGCCCCAACCAGATGTTTGTGATTTGGTGGCTGGTGTGGGAGGGGCGTAGGCATTCAGCCACCCCATCCGTTTAGCTGAAGGCTTTATCCTCACCAGCAGGGTGCTGATCTCTTGCCTCCACGGGCCGTGCTGCTGTGTGTCGTCTCCTGGGTGTGCTTTTGACATTTCACCCCTGGGTGTGTGGAAAGCTTTCATGGCATGGGAGTTGCATGTCTGCAGCAGATGCAAGGGGTGAACAAATGCTTTGGAGGTCAGAGCCCTGGAGCACTGGGGTGACCTGCAGTCTGTGGGTCACAAGCTACTGATTAGCCTACAGGCTTGTGGCTTGCCTGCCCCGGAGCTGCTTGATGGACTGTTTTTGTCCATGCTGCTGACAGCCAATAGGAAGGCGTCTAAACCTGGAATGATGCAGGTACATCCATCAGGTTTTCCTTAGATTTGAATCCACAACAGTTGCCTAACCAGCCCAGCTCTTTAACATTTGAGCAATAACCTGTTGCCTCTTGTGTTCTGTTGAGAATTAACTGAAAACCCGCTGCTAGGCTCTTACTTGGCTCTAAAGGACTATTGTCTCTGATTGGACACAGGTATAGCTAGACTTGGAGATGTGTAATTTTTCATGCTGTCATTCCTTTCAGATATTATACCGCAGTATCTGGGTTTTTGACGGTATTTTCAGAGCAACGCTATTGCAGAATTTTGAAATCTTGGGGATTAAAATTCTCTGTGGTGGTCGGGGGACCATATATTTTGCTTAAAAGGAAATGTAATTTTGTCACCTGGATTTAAAAATAGCACGGTATTTCCAAAATAGCTGTTCAGGACAGAGGCAGGGCCGAAACATTGAGTTTTTGTCCTGGGAATTCTGACCTGAAGCATGTCTTTATAACAGCACTTAGGTGATGGAGATGCTTGTTTGCAGGGAACGCTGTGCCCTTGTCAGCCTCGTAATGATATATTGGCGGCCTTTTTCTCTGTGGCCAGTCCCCCCCCATGGGGCGACAGCTCCTGCTGACAGCAGCCAACAGATCGGAATCTGAGATTTATAGCGGCACATAATCAGAGGAGAAAGTTTTCAGCTGAAGAAGACACGAGATTCACAGATCGCTAGACTGAAGCTCAGCTGAACAGTTATAAAATGAATTAATTCAGATGATGCCGAATTGTGGAAATTCCCGAAATTCCTTAAACATGCAAATGCATAGGATGTCAGTTAAGGCCAGTTAACGTGCATGACGTCAGTTGCCATACTTCCAAAAAGATGACAGAAATTCAAATTCAAAAACACAATGATTGTGGGGATTACGACTTTACCCGATGACAGTACAGCTTGTTTTACAGGGTTTGTGTGTATTTGAGTCTTTGTTTAGCTTTATTCCCGTGTGTAGGTGCATGCTTTTCTAACCTTGTGGAAATTTTTGGTTAAATCATAAATCCCCTGAAATATGCAAACCATTCTTCATGAGGTATAATACCAATATAACATATTTTAAAAATATCTAGCTAAATTATTATTATTATTATTATTATTATTTGCATGATGTAGTAATTAAACCTTTTACTCAAATGACAGAATAGGTGTATGACTGTCTCCCTGT
>JAODJX010000007.1:10331309-10345895 GCA_026776945.1 Isichthys henryi | reverse complement strand
CCAGAGGATTGGCCGGGAGGCTACCCTTCCTGCACGTTAACCCGACACGGTTACCCCTCCTCCTCAGATGTGCTAGAGTGCTTTGACACAAGGAGATCAGCTGGAGTAGCTGAGGCCTGTGGGCTATGTGGGACTTTCACTTTGCATCTGCCGGTTGCCTAATTGAATCGTAATTCGTCTTCCTTCGTGTTTCTGCAAATGGGGTGTGTTTGGGGACTCTGGCTGTAACAAGAACGGCATTAATATTCTGCCGAATCGGGACAGGGGTGATTCACACGGCTAAATGATCCACACTGCAGTGCCCTTAACAGAGATCGGGTCGGAATTAGCGGGTCACTTGCTGAGCCTGTCTCCCAGTGCCTTTAATTCAGCTAATGGCATTAGCATATGGCAACAGCATATGGGTCCTCTTAGCGGAATGAAGACTTGGGCCCCCGTGTTGCTCATGCCCACATCATGCCACACTCGCATCCCCCAGCTCGGCTGCCTTTAGCTGGAGCATGTCTGACAAATGGCAGCGGCAGACAAACCGAAGCTTGTTTATTTAAATCAAGGCTTCGAGTCAGCTGGCAGGATCCTTGGAGGATCGTGTTCACCGCCAAAGGGAACCCCCCGCCCCCCACCTGTGTTTGGATACCTAGGGGTAGTCTGACATTTGAGCTCGCTGATGCAGTTTGCTGTTTTTTGCTGCACACTGTGTGATACCGAGCTGAGGCAAGCAGGGCTGTTTCAGCTGGATCCTGCGTGGTTCCACCCCAAGCCAGCAGGTGGTGTAATGCTTAAGGACGTGGACCGGTTCAGGCCTGCTGAACTGCCTTTGTAGTGGGAATCTGAGTCTGTGACTGCAGTTTGTGGGCTCTCGGTCTCTCACTGGAGACTGGAGACTGCCACCCCCCCCCCCCCAGTTTACCTGTTTGCGTGTCATTTATGCTGGTAAATTTGTAGCAAAGGGTGATTAGCCAGCCCTTTTGTTTATTCTCGGTGGGGGTGGAGATCACCGCCTCCTGTCACCCCTGGCATTTCCCTGAAGATCTGATTAGGATGCGTCCCTCAAGTCCCTCGCCAAGATAAATCGGGAGAGCGGCATGCTGGCAGCTGCGTCCCGGGTTTCACCATCTGTACGCCACCCGCAGGTTGCTTTCATGTGGTGCACCGCTCTGGTTGTTACCGGTATGGCACGGCACACGGAGGTGCACGGCGTAACCCCTTTGAAGATGGTTCCGGGCTCAGCGTGCGTGCTGCCTTCCCCTGTCGCTAGGCTGTCAGCTCCACAGTTCATGATCGTCCTCCAGGTTCAGCTGTTAGCCGGCGTTAGTGTGAGATGTGAGGTTTCGGTGGTGGGAGGGGCTAATGTGCAGCCGCTGGTAATCAACATGCGTGCTCTATGGAAAAGTTTGGCCTGAACGATCAGCCCCCCCAGCTGCACCCTGTCCCTGCTGTCTGTTGATGCTCCCATGGCAACACGACCCTCCTCTTCCCCCCCGCTTCTGACTTCCCCTGGCACCTGTACAGCAGGATGTAGAGGCCGTCGTAGATGTTTACTGTTGACAGGGACTCGCCCCCCCCCCCCCATGGTGTACTTATTTTAGTGCTGTTTCTGACAATGAAATATTTATTTTTGTTTGCCCAAGCCCCCTATAATGCTCAGTTGGGCTAGTCCCTGGGGGGCCCTGCATTCCAGTCTGCCATGAGCCATGCATCTGTACAAGAGGGGGGGCATATAGAAATGTCCTCTTGTCTGTTTGCTTTTGGAAAAGCTCAGATATAACTTTTTGTTTTAGAAATTCTGGATATAATTCAGTTTTGTGTTTGCATTACATTATTTCCAGGCAATTTTTTTTGTTTGTTCATCACTGCATTCTTAATGATGAGTAGTGGTGCCTCCTCCTGTTTTGCGGTTCATGCACCATGTGACACTCTATTGGGGTGGGCACAGGGGGGGTCCTGTAACGAGAGTCTGAGATCAGCAGTTACCTTCCTTATGGGAAGTGGATGCGATTGGCTCAGCTTCCGCAGGACTGGCCAGGGATGGTGGCCGGAGCCTTGTGGGGGTGGGGGGGTTGTGGTGCTTTGGTGGGGGCCACTGACAGCAGACTGCCACCCTGCTGTCCCACCCCCCTCAAAGCGGAAGGCACTGTTTATCCCTGGTGACGTCATTGTTTCCTTGGGAGGCAGGTGGGTGGGGCTTAACCAGGCATTACAATAGAGCGACCCTCGTCAGTAAAGCTTGCTAACACTTCCTTCCTCTCTCTTCCTTGACCCTTTGAACCCTCTCCCGCAGCTTCCGAAACTTTGACCTAGCTGAGTCTGGGAAATGCTCGGGCGACTGGCTGCTGTTGGGCCCCACGTGGAAGGAGGGGTACCGCATGTGCGGGGCTCTACTGCCCCCGCCCTTCATCTCCACCCGTGGTCGCGTCTGGCTCTACTTCCATTCCCAGGCCAACAGCTCGGGCCAGGCTCAGGGCTTCCGCCTCTCATACATCCGCGGTGAGCTGCCGTCGCCGCCCTGCTGGGGGAACCTGCCTCTCGTTACATGTGTGATAGAGCAGGATGTGGCTCGGCCTGACTGTCAGCGTCTGCACGTAGCTCCCAGTACGATGGCTGCTCTGCACACCAATGCCTGGGCAGAGACTGATCGCCCACGCCTTTGCCCCCCAGTCCAGGAGCAGGCCGCTGATTTACTGACAGGCCGCGTTTTCATCATGCCCCCTGCGGACCTGCTGTCGAGCAGAATTACAGCTGTAGGGATGAGATACACGTATTTAGAATCTTGGAAATGTTATATAAATACAGGACACGGTGTCATTACCGCTGGAAAGGGACCCGTAAGCCTAGTGAAGTTAGATTTAATTCAACGCACAATATGATCATGATATATAGTTTTACTAACCAAATGCTATTAATTTAAATAAAAAATACCAGAATTCATTTCAGATTCTAAAATCAGAATTATTATGCCAAAATGAAGTTATTACCGCTAAAAACAGTCGCTGGTGATTGGTTTTGGTGGGAATACTGCTCAATCTGTGGTAGAGGGATGTGCGTCTCGTCCTGTTAGGGGTCTGTGGGGGATCGAGGTGAAATTCTGGCACTGCTAATGAAACGCCTCGCAAAAATCGGGGGAGGGATTTAAGTTGACAGCCTCACCTGCCACACACACATACACACAGTGTGGCCTGATACCAACTGTGTCGTTGGTAGCAAATTGAATTAAACTGCTTCTACAGCACACATGACAGCCAGCATGTGTGACCGTGTGCTCCGGCCAAGGTGATCCCTACTGCGAGCTCTTTTATCATTTTTATTTATTTTTTTTGGTCCCGTGGCGACTTAGAGGACACGTGCCAGGTGCTGTCAGCGCCTTGGGGGCAATGACCAGATGGCCGTCCCATGCATGTGTCAGACCCATTCCTCATTCAGCTCTCAGATAAATAATGGTCAAACTGTTTGCTTTCATTGATCTGTTGGCCGAAGCCTTCAGCACAGTTTAAAATCACATTTAACACGCAAGGTTCAGCAGAGTTCTATCTATGGTCATAATAGTTGTAGCTATACTATTAATTAAATTCAGAATCCCAATTAGAGCTTTTTCTGTTGCAGTTTTTCACTGGTATCTCAAGATTACCGAAGTGCTGCTTAATTAGCGCTGAATCGTTCAGTCGCTGGTGTTAGCTGAGCACTACGAGGACTAGGGTTTGATCTCCCTGCCCCTGAAAGCGGCAGAGCTAGCAGAAGGTGATGGTGCTGTTAGCGGTAGAAGCAGAAGCGGGCTGTTTAAGTCTCGACACGGGAAATGAGGCCCCAGGTCTCTTCTGGGGAAACTGCTGCGCAGAGCTGAGAAGTGTCAGCTGTCAGGATCTGTCAGCGAAAGGGGACAAGCCCCCCACCTCACCCCCATCCAGTGCCTCGGAATATTATGTATTTCCCCATCACTGTGGGGAAGCAGTTTGACGAAATGAGTTCTTGTTTGTGTGTGTGATGCTTGAATCAGGGTGTGTGTGTGTGTGTGTATGTACATGTGTGTGGCTGAGTTCTCCTCTCACTCTCCGCAGGTAAGTTAGGACAGAGCAGTTGCCAGGGCGACGAGTTCCTCTGTGCCAATGGGAAGTGTCTCCCCCGGGCCTGGAAGTGCAACGGGCTGGATGAGTGTGGTGACAGCTCAGACGAGCGGGCCTGCGCACCCCCACCCACTGAGGCCCGGCCCGGCCTGTGCCCCCCCGGCACCGTGCCGTGTCCCCAGGGCCAGTCTGTGCGCTGCCTGCCCGAGGCGCGGCTCTGCGACGGATCCCGTGACTGCGTGGACGGCACCGACGAGGCCCACTGTCCCGACACAGCCTGCGGTAGGCGCCTGGGCAACTTCTACGGCTCGTTCGCCTCGCCCGACTTCTTCCGGCCCGAGCGGGGCTCCCCAGAGCTGCGCTGTGCCTGGCTGGTGGATACACAGGACCCCAAGCGCATCGTGCTGCAGCTGGACCTGCGGCTTGGTACCGGCGACTCTGTACGCATCTACGACGGACTGGGCGAGCGCGCCGACCGCCTGCTGCAGAGCCTCTCCTCTTCCGACAACCGCCGGCCCGCCATCGTAGAGTCGAGTCGCGGTCAGCTGACTGTGCTGTACCACGCCGCCCCCTACAGCTCTGGCCGCGGCTTCAACGCCACCTACCAGGTGAAGGGCTACTGTTTCCCCGGCGAACGGCCGTGTGGCGCCGAACAGGGCTGCTTCTCGGAGCACCAGCGCTGTGACGGCTACTGGCACTGCCCGTCGGGCCGTGACGAGGAGGGCTGCCCCGCATGCCAGGCTGGCGAGTACCCCTGCGAGGGCGCTGGCGGGGCCTGCTATCCCGCCTCCGAGCGCTGCAACAACCAGAAGAAGTGTCCCGATGGCTCGGACGAGAAGAACTGCTTCAACTGCCAGCCAGGCAACTTCCACTGTGGCACCAACCTGTGCATCCTGGAGACGTGGCGCTGCGACGGCCAGGAGGACTGCCAGGACGGCAGCGACGAGCGAGACTGCCTGGTGGCCGTGCCCCGCAAGGTGATCACGGCGGCGCTCATCGGCAGCCTGGTGTGTGGCCTGCTGCTTGTCATCGCGCTCGGCTGCGCCTTCAAGCTCTACTCTCTGCGCACGCGTGAGTACAGGTGCGTCCGGCCGCCATCCGCCGAGACACCCGCACAGCCCGCGAATGCTGGGTCTCGCTGTCGAGCATGGAGGAGCGTGCGGCTTTAATCAGTATCTGCGAACCCTTCACCCCTCCTGTCCCAGCAGTTGATTGTACCTAGTTTTCATGGCAACCGCTGATTTCCCCTTAATATGTGCTGTCCTGTTATCCAGGTCCGCATCGCTAATTTAATTTTTATCCCAGCAGCCTCATTATACGTTATGTTTGTTTTGGGTGTATTTAAAGTGATCTTATCAGAGCGTATGGGAATTGTACTGTCGTCCTTTAAACCATTCGGACCTGCTGCCCCCCTCCTGCGTCTCATTCGGAGTTCATCTCTCTATATCTGTCACCTTTCTCCTCCCACCCATCTTTGAGTGGGGGAGGGAGGGAGGTGATGCTTTCCTCCTAACAATCTGTAAGGTGGGGTGGAGAAAGAAAATGACAGATCTCACTGATTTTTTTTGGGGGGGGGGAACTTCCATCAGTGTTTTGAGGAGGCACTCGCCACGCTCTGGAGGAGGGAGATAAATATAGCTGCTTACTCTGTGACCTGGCTAATTGGCCCGGGCTGTGGGGGCCTGTTATCTGTTCTGACTCATATTGATCTGGTCTCTGGGAAGTTGGGACGGGAAGCAGAGAGGGGTGGCTGTGAGCATTCTGCCTCCGTGTACACTGGGTGGATGGCCCACCGGGAGCCTGGCATGTCCACACCTTGTCCCCCGCTTCAGACCTCACTTCGAGTGTCTCCATTTTCCAGCCGCTCTTTCTGGAAACGTCACATTCCCACCTTCTGGAGTACTTAATAAAAGCATATGAGAGAGCTTCTGCGTCATTTGATCTGTGGCAGTGGCATCCGTAACGATTTCCATCTAAACGGCCAGCGTTATCTCCCAGCATTCTCCTCTCATAGTGCTCCTCCGTTTACACAGGGCGTTCGAGACCCAGATGACCCGATTGGAGGCGGAGTTTGTCAGGAGGGAAGCTCCACCCTCCTATGGTCAGCTGATCGCTCAAGGCCTCATCCCACCAGTGGAGGACTTTCCCGTCTACAATCCCTCTCAGGTAATAATGTTCCTAGGGGCTGCCTAGTATTGCTTTTCAGTGGAAGTTGATGGCACTGATACATATTTAATTGTATCCAGTGCAGAGCCACAATGTACTTGAAGACTAGCGGTGCTTTTCGACGGCCACCAAGAACCGATGCCGTACTCAAACTGTACTGTGAAGAGACAGTTTTACATTAGGAAGCATGCAAGCTGTACCCGACCCACACCCACACTGACTTGGCAGTTAATAGCTGAGGCGAAAGCATGACTAAACCAAGCTGGTTGTGTCACCACAATCTGATTGGTCAAAATGAGTTACTGCTGTTCTGCACATGGATGATCTGAGAAAAAAAAATAGGGCATATTCTATATTTTATTCATTATTAGCAGCATTGCACATTGTGACGTACTGATGCATTCCGGATAACTTTCCAACCGAACGGAATGGATTCATGATGCAAAGTGACTGCTAATTCTGCTAGCATTAAATGCTAACACAAGACGATGATTCTCACATACATATTAACAGAAATTAACACATAGTAAATCATGATTTACACCGTGTCAGTAAATAAGCGTCTCTTCGGTTTTACGTCACTGTCGTTCTCCGAAACCCATCACCGGTTTTGCCGAACTGACCCTTCTGCAGTGGAAAACCAGAGTGAGCTGGAACCGCGATGTAACTAACATCTCTTCGCAGTGCGGCTCGTTACCTGTATGCCAGTGGGCCAAAGCTGAGGAAGCACTGGGCACAATAAATGAAGTTTTATGAAAAGGATGTATGCAGTGTGCTGTGCATTTATGACCTGATTGTTGATGTAGCAAGAGGAATATCTGGTGGTGTTAATTACCTGCTGTATTTCAGTGAAAGCCTTCCTTCAGGGTCACTGGCGGGAATATTGAGAGGCTTCCGGAGTGTTAAATGTACATTAAGTGCGTCAGACCGCAGTTGAAGTGAGGAAAATGAGGCAGGCTGGCTGTTCCTGAGGTGCTGTGTGCTTCCCTTTTGAGACAGTTTGGGGGGGGGGGGGGGGTCGTTCTTTTGAAGCATTAACCATCTGCGGATTCATGAGTGCCTCCGTCCCGGACGTGTCTCTAATGTCCGCCGGACTGAACTCCTAAAGCTGCTCCCTCTGCTCACTTGAGCGTCTCTCTTCTGAAAAATGAGACTTGGCGAGCTGTCGAAAGGAACAGGCCTCCTCCTCCGTGACGCTGACTGGGGAAATGTAAGGGCGAGTCGTCTTTGAGTCTGTGCTGATTAATCTGTTTTTTTTTTGCAAACTGAAGTAGACATGAAGAGTGAAGTCAAGCCAGTTTTTTTTTTTTTTTTCTTTTGTCCAAAACTGGTCTTAAGCATCTTATTTGATTGTATAAACTTGGCGATATTTTTTTCTTATTTTTGAAGAAATTTTAATTTTGGGTAAATCAGTCTGTTTTAATATCCATATACTCTCACCAGAAATTTAACCCTAGTTGCTGGCATGGCATTAAAAGTCGACATAACGTAACATGAAAACAGCGATTCATTATTGAAGGAGAGATCGGATAGTGGTGCAGTGATACGGCAGTCTGATTGGTCAGAACGTGTTATCAGGGGTGACATGTGATCCTCACCCCCTACAGGCCTCCATGCTGCAGAACATCCGCACGGCCATGCGCAGGCAGATCCGCCGGCACTCGTCTCGCCGCCGCCTGGGACGTCTCTGGAGCCGGCTTTTTCACCGCGGGGCCCGTCCACGGGGGCACATCCCGCTGCTTACGGCCCCAGGGGCCGCCCGGCCCTCCCTTGGCACCAATGGCAGTGCACTCAGCTACCAAGCAGTGGGCTCTGGGGGAAGGACCGGCATCACTGCAGGCATAGGCTGGGCGCCAAACCCCTGCACCACAGACACCATGAGCCTGGCCCTGCAGGGGGCGACAGAGGACGAGTGCCGCCCTCCTGCCAGCTCCCCAGGCTCCCCTTTGACACCCCTCAGCCCTCCGTCACCCCCGTCAGCCTCCGACAGTCAGGAGGAGGAGCTGTGCACAAACTCATCTGCGCAGCAGGAGCAGAGGCGCTCCTACAGCGGCTGTCCAGCCCCCAGAATGCCCTGTTCCGCACAGGTGAGCACGGGGGAGTCAGGTAGGCGACAGGGGGCCTCATCTGGCAACTCCCACGGCAGCACGCCGGGCAATGCAGGCCGCTCCCTCAATCGCAGGGCCTCCCGCAAGCTGGTGCGTGGGCTGGCGGCCAATTTGCGTGGCGTGGCTGTGAGACGGTACTCTCCACTTGGCCCGGCCTCTGTCACGGACCCTCTGGCGCCCCCAGGTCAGGTGGAGGGACAAGGCCATGCCCCGTCGCGGAGTCTGGAGTCCTCAGGGTTGTGTGGCGACAGCCGTGCGTGCCTGTCTGCGGTGCCAAAACAGGAGGGGCTCCGCACCTGTGCCGACGGGGGGGGGCTGAGCAGCGATGAAGATGATGAATCTCTCCTCATCTGCTAGGAGCTGCTGCTCTCCTCTCATCTCCTACTGAGGTTTTAAGGAGGTTTATGCAGCCATTGAGCTCCCCCCGCCCCCCCCACAAAGAAACACTTGCCAGTTTTTACTTCTGCCCCCTCCCCTTCCTCATTATTTCACCGCCTGATCATCACATCAGTGACACTGTTCCGGTTGCCTGTCTGAGGTCACATTGTCACATCATATGTTTAACATGCATTGATTAAAACAGTGCGTTAGTTGGCTGTATAAACAGGGGAGACTTTCATTCCTTCTTTTTCCATTTGCTCACTGCTGCCCCCTGCAGCATTGTGATGGTTTTGCAAACTCGTCGTTTTTTTCACCATACCCCCCCATACTCACACCCTGAATGGTCTTTTACACCTTGTGGGAGAGCTAGAACGTGGAACTTTGACTTGAATTAGCTTGCATAATTAGTTTGGTGGCTCCTGTGTTTGCTTTTACAGGACGTCCCGCCCTTGTTAAAGGAACAGCACTGAGGGAGGTGTGTGTTGCCGAGTTTGAGCACTCTGCGTTCGCATAAGCTCAGTCACCCTGACACCAGTCCCTTTCTGCATAGAGGACAGAACATCTTAAAAAGCTGGAACAGCAGCTGAGGACTCATTACAGAAACATCTCCCCCTACAGGCATGTGTGTGTGTGTGTGTGAGTGGAGACAGATTGCAATGTCAAAGAAGCAATAATTTCCTTCACTCGTGAGAGAAATTATTCCTAGTTGCCCCTTAACTAGTCTCCCTAAACAGTGACTAAACTTAATCTTGGCTTCCTGGGATGCCATGGCCAGTAACCCCACATGACTGACCTGAGATCAGTTGTGGGTAGCTGGAGCAGCTGTATTTGCATCACTGGGTGTCACTTCTCCCAAAGGATGCCCCTAAACAGCTTGTATACAGCCGGGTGATATTGGAGAGAGAGCTGCAGATTATAATTGTTTTTTTGTAGATTTGCATATCAGTCTTTTCCAAGAGATTTTGGATGAAAGGGGGCTAGTTTTAAAAGCAACCTGATTTCATCCTACAGGAAAGGGCTGCTGTAGGAGCAAGGTGGGGGTTTTGTTCAATGTATGTGTTTGGGTTTCCGGGGTTTGATCAGGGGGTGCATTGAATGCAGTCCCCCCCCCCAGGCAGAAGACGGCAAACTCGCATGGCTGTGTTGTTTATGCAGTACTGTGTAAGATTTACAGAAACTGAGTCCTTCGTATTGTGCCTCTGAAATTGATAGGTGTCAATCAGCAAATACGAATTGCCAAGTTAGCCCTATCATGCCCCCCACCCCACCCCCGCAGGCTAAAGCTGAAATACAATGTCATTGGTCACTCATCATGCATTTTGAGCTGTGTCACTCTATATCTAATCATTACACTAAGCACAGGGTCAGAATCGTCACAGTGGCTTTTCTTAGCATGTGTTCAATGGGAAGGACAACTTAGCCTGTTACACATTCAGCGAAGAGCTTCTGTGTGGCCTTCATGGGGCCTGGCACCCCTCTCCTTCCGGGAACCTGCGCCTTTCAGCCTTTTGCCCCGACCCCTTCCAAAAAGGACCTTGGACCACCTCTTAGGACCACATTTGCCTCAGGTTCTCCGCTTGGTTCCCTTAAATTAAGGGTTGATGAGGTCACCTTGCAGGTCTGGAGGTCGGTCTCCGCTTGGGAGCCATAGATTTTCACGGTCTGTATTTTTTTATTTGTGTTCCTCACAGGTTTATGAAGAGTAATCGACATCTAACAAAAACTTTTATGTAGGTGACAAAATTATTAGGTTCGTGTTGATTTGTTTTTTGTTTTTTTTTTAATTGTTTTAACTTTTACGAGTGTGGCCGCTGTTAGTACTGTCAGTCTGAAAAGCGAAGTGCTTTGTGATTCTTCATCACGACCTCAAATTCCAGAAGACATCCAAGGTTATGACATAACCTGCAAGATTAACCACAAATTGAGGTTGATGAGATATAAGGGTAAAGAATATAACCCTGGTCCCCCGGGCTCACAACTGGTTTTACTCTTTGCAAACCCATTTAAACAAAGCTTTGTGAATTGTTTACCTGATAAATGTGCTCCGATTGGTCTATGTGATGTAGTGCCAAATCATCCACAGTCAGAAAGACAGAAACAGAACCCTACAGGCTGCCCCCTAGTGGTAAAAGGGAATTATTAACAGGACATTTTTGGCTTATTGTAATATTTTATCACCATCTTCATGCTTGTAAATTGTGAATTAACACTTTGCCAACTAATGGTGAAGCCTCTGTTGGAGCATGTCTGACCGGTTCATTCCACGTATTTTATGATTTGCTACCCTGTAGGAGACTGTGGGCAAGAATAAGCCATTTGTAAATTATCTTATAAATTTAACTTGAAAAAACCTTAAATATTTCTAATATAGAATTCACAAAAACAGTGGATGGCCAAATGGGAGAGTGCCTAAGCTGTATGACGGAGTCATGTTTCATTCAGTCTAGTTTTTTTTTTTCTCTTTCCTGTTTGCCACACCGGGAGGAAGCAGACTGTAGCTATCACCTGCTGCAGTGTCATTCTCACATTTCCATTTCATATGTTGTTCCAACTGGCCTCATTGTTAGAGTCGCATTACATCACCCCCAGCGTAAACCTGAACATTGCCGCGAGTCACTGTCGTGTCTATTGACAGGGTCACTGTGGCAACGGCGTGCAGACCTGCGATTTGTCTGTTTTTTTTTTTTTTTTTGTCGTGCCTGCGTTTAATAAAGTTTGATTTCACTAACCTCAGCCTGAATGGGGACGTCTAAGGTGATACAGGCCCAGAAATCTCCAGTTAAGAACAAAACTGTTTTTCTTCCATGTCAAATTTATTACACTAGTGTTATCTATGTTTCTTACAAGTGCTTGTGTGCCACAAGTGCATAAGGTAAACTTTCTAGGAACACGTGATACCACAGGATCCTGATCCTGCAGGAACGCTCTGCAGGATGGAGATGCGCGGGGCCCGTCGCATGACACGAAAACCCTAAACCGCCGTGGGTCGGCAGCGCTGACACGCAGAAAGCCCCACAAGACACTTTGAATGAAACAGTGGGCACCTCTGATTTAACGTGGGCACTGTGGGTAAATACAAAAGCTGCAGTAGCATCCACGAGGTTGAGCAGCAGAAGAAATCCAGCACCTCGGAAGTAACTGTACAGGCCCTTTCAGGCAGGATGAAACGCTGACTGGTAACACTGTTACATAAAGCCTTGATCTTTCCGCACGGGTGAAAGCGGCAGGAGAACAGTCAGCACAATGTGAAGGCTATTAGTTGATATAAGTGCTACTGTTTACCTTTCTAGCAGGAATAAAAGCACCTAGGTGTATTTAGTTTGGTTCAGTTAACCGGCTGTGGTGCCTGGACATATGGCTAAGTGCTATCCTTCTGCTTTTAGCACCTACAGACACATGAGTTAATAAACATCTCATACAGCACGCTGTGGTTAGTGCACTGTAGTTATACTGCATGTGGGGTTTGTTAAGGCAAAGCTGCTATGATACTGGCCTTCCCTTGTATGCATTTCTCGTGCGAAATGCTACACACCGAGTCTGAGAGAGGGAAAGGGACGCTGCCCCTCCCCCGCTGGAGCATGTCACGCCGACGGTACATTGCAGACAGGTCAGGGGATCCGTGTTCCACAGCGCGATGCAGGAAGTGCTTGGAGGAGGAGGAGGACCGAGCATTATGGACGCAGTCACAATCACCAAGACGATGTGTCAATACAGACAGAGAAACATTGCATTGTTCCCTCAGAAAGAAAAGCAGTCACTTTGCAATGTGGCCACTGGTGGTACAGTCTTTCAGTAAATGGGGGAGAACAGACAACTAATAATATAACGGAAACACTACGTAGGAAAACGCGACCATCTCCATGCAGATGGAAAACCCATTTTCCACCTGTGCATAGTTTGGAGACTGGAAGCTGCTGGTGGAGAGGACGAAGCGAGACGGGAGAGGGCACGGCTGGAAAATCGTGTGGGGAAAGACGGCTCACGATTGAAGTTTGTCCGTCTGTTGTTGGGGCGGCGTGCCATCGAGTGGGTCGATCTGGGGGAACACCACAAAGCACACCTTCTGGCCCATGTAGGTGACTGATTCTGAAACGGAGCCAGGAAGAGAGGCTGCATTATAGCCCACGATAGCTGTGAGGGCATTCACAACCAGCATGAGACATTTTCTGTGACTTTGCTGCCCTCTAGTGTTGATGAGGTGGTGACGTTAGGTCCATTCATCCATCTTCCAGCCAGATAGACCAGAGTCACGGATATAGCCTGGAGCCTCTCCCAGGAAGCACGGGGCAGAAGGCAGGGAAATACCTCAAGGGGGATGCCAGCCCATGGGAGGGAAAACACAATTTATAGACACCTGTTTGGCTGAACACACATTTCTGGAGTGCAAAGGGGAGAACCCATGCAAACATGGGGATGACATGCAAACTCCAAACACACACAGATGGGAATTCAACCCAAAAACACTGAGTCTCCATATGGCCTATTCATACACAGGAACCCATGAAGCAGTGACATAGGAAACTGGACATATTTCCCTGATCAGAATAAGACACGATTAGCACGCAGCAAGTGGGCAGGCAGCACTGTCCAGCTTAGTTGTGTCTTCTGGTATAGATCAGCAGATCAGCTGTATGAAACTGAACGAAAAGCGGCCAGGCTGGTCTCACCGACGACGCGGTAGATCCACTTTGGTTTGTCCTTCCAGTAGACCCCTAGGAAGTAGACGGGAACTCCAGTGAGCATGATGACCAGGCCGATGCCACACACCACAGGCTCCGAGTGCAGACTGAAGCCCAACAGGAACGCCCAGAATAAGAGGTAGCTAAAGGGGACCAGCAGATTCACCTACAAGGAAGAGGAAGGGGACGGCTTGAGAAGGTGCAGCGGCCTCCTTGATGGAGGGGGCCAGGGGGCTCTGATGCGGGGTAGGACTCACCCTAATGGGCCGGTGCAGTGTGGGTTTTTTCCAGCGGTAGTACAGCAGCCCAGCGATGGTGACCCCATAGGAGAGGTAGTTGATGAAGGACACATAGTTGATCAGGTTGTGTGTCTCTCCGATGCACAGGATTATGATGGTGGCTGTGCACTGCCGATGGGTAACACACACAAGTGCTTTCATGGATCCTGCCTTCATAATCTTACATAATACAACAAGTCTGAAAGGACTATATACAGCTATAAAAATGTGCAAACAATAAAACATTGTTGGAATAAACCTGTTAACCGGCTCATTTTTTTACGCAAAGCCCTCCCTCTCGTCTGCAGGAATAACAAAGCGATTAAGCTACCAAGATGACAGCCCAACCCCCCAGGGATGTAACTGAAGGGGGTGTCGTCTTACGCAAAGCATGAGGGCAGGAATGGGCGTGCAGTGTTTCAGATGAATCATGGCTAGCAGGCTGGGCAGGTGCCCCTCCCTGGCCCCAGAGAAGCAGAGCCTGAAAGCACAGGAGAGTCACACACACACCGGTCTGGGAGGTAGTTTCCATGGTGAAGGCTCCATGCTAGTGTGACAGATATGCTATAACTTCATATATATAGGCGCACACACACACATATGTGCCACAACATACCTATATGGCCTCCCCACAGCACAGTCTATATTAATAGCGTGTAATGTGAATAAAACAGGACGCCGTCACGCACCTGGAGGAAGTGAATAGGTAGCCATTGATGCCGCCGAAGGTGGACAGAGCCACAGAAATAGGCATGATGGAGGAAAAGACACCCAGCAGTTTCTCCCCGAAGGTCTGCGGAGCAGCACACGAGCAGGGACTGACAAACCCAGTACCTTTCGGGCGCGGGGGCGGGGGGGGGGGGGGGGGGGGGGGGGGGGGGGGGGGGGGGGGGGGGGGGGGGGGGGGGGGGGGGGG
>JAODJX010000007.1:10296220-10310167 GCA_026776945.1 Isichthys henryi | reverse complement strand
CCCAGGCGGGGACTCGAACCCGGGTCCCAGAGGTGTGAGGCAACAGTGCTAACCACTGCACCACCATGCCGCCCCTTAGTACATTTATTTATATGTTTTTTTTTTTATATTACAATTACATTTCTAGTACAAAGCCTACACAAGACAGTTCAATAACATAAAAAAGTTAATTGGATATTTATGAAGTGAAGTAATTTTTCTGTTGAGTTATATGAACAATTCAGTACTGAATGCTGTCATGTGACTGAGCCAGTAGCTGGGGCTGTTAGAAGATATCAGGGTTGGCAGCAGTCACCCGTAACAGTGCCGATGTTGACTGAAGATGTCTCGAGGATACGTCTGAGATGTTCCTCAAATGGCGACAATCACTAATCAGAGCCTAATACCCCTGAAAGACACATGACGGCAACAGCGGCCAATCAGACTCTAGCATACCTGAAGGTCACACGGTTGACACAATAGCCAATCATATCTAGTCATGCCTGGAGGTCATGTGTACCTCTCCATTAGCTGTCCTCGTTGTTCCTCTTACTGATTACATTAACCCATGACAAGGGTTTGTATAATTTACAGGGAACCTTGACAACACTGGAAACAATTCAAGATGCTCCGGTGGATGAGAGGGCAACTGCTTAGTGTAATTTACGGGCTGACATCCAAATCACCCTCATTTTGTGCTACTGCACAGACAAGCTAACAATTGGACACGTGCTTATCAGACAGCCCAGAGGGAGCTAAGCCAGACACAGACACAGTATCTAAGCAGCTTCTGCGCACATTTGTGTTTATCCATAAGTAAGAATCGGAAAGCCGACTCTAACAAGGTGTGACAGATTGTGGTCTGAAGAGACGATCGATCCAAAGACAGTCAGAAATGTTTAACTGCCTTGTTTATTTGCCCCTGGCTTACAAATCAAATAGAGGGAAATAGAGGATGTAACAGCAAGCCTGTGTAAGCTGCCGGTGTCATAGTGCTGTGAGAAATATGGACGCAAGACACATATAAAAGGTTAGATCTTGGAGGAATTCACAATGAACGCAATTATCCTGATTTCTAATACCTAATTAATTCCTGAATGGAACTTGATTTCACCCACCACAAATGGGACTGCAGTACAGAACACAAATTGTGCTGTGTTGCACTATATTGTAATATTATAAATGTATTCTTATTGTTAACTGTTGATTATATGTTTCTTTATGGGGAGTCATGTGGTTTCTTTTATTGCTCATTTCATTCTGTTTTGTACGGGAGCATGGAAATCTCTGTGCGATGATTTTCTACTTTAAAACAGTACAGTAACCCACCTATTTAGGAAGATTATTAAAAATAAACCCATTAGAATTATTTTTCAGTCCTGCCGATGTTCTTAGGTTCTCAGAAAGCTGCATCGATTCATTATTATTTATATTCTCCGTGGAGGTATACAAGCATAGAATAATGTGGTGTAAGGGATTTAATATGCGTTAATAAAGGCTGATTAGACAGATGCTTTCATGTGCAGGATGGATTTATATGTGAGGGTGAGGCTAGAATAATTTGACAAATGATTTGTCAGGCAAAACATTGAAGACATAGGGGCACAAAATAGGGGCACAGAAAGCTACTCTTTGCGTTGCGAGTCAGACTGGTTTCGTCAACACAGAAAGCTGACAACAACCACAAGCAACTGTTATAAGCAGTTTAATGTTTTTTATACTTTTTAATATTTTTGATATCTTTGTATTTTAAATTGATCGTGGATTTGGACGGTTTTGCCTACATACTTTTATCATTTTGTAAAATATGTGTGGTTTATTTAGCAATACTTTTGGAGAGATCTCTTAAAGTTCTTGAACACCAGAAACTGTGATCACCTACAATGGACTGCATTCAAATGAATTATGCACTAGGAGCTATGCTGGTGAAGAGGTATTACACCTTCACTGGTATTACACAGTCACTGGTATTACACAGTCGCTGGTATTACAAAAATCAAACTGACAACTGGTTGCCAGGGAATAGTGACACTCATCTGCCTGACACTGCACCGGTTTGAAGTGATCATTTAAGGCTGACAGGCACTGAGACAAAAAGTAGTGGAAAATAAAACGTTTTTCAGTTACCGAAATGTGAATAGTTGTTAGGCTCCAGATCCCTGCAACCCTGCATTGGACAAGCAGGTATGGAAAATGAATGAACGGATGGATGTTAATCCGACCTGGAGTGCAGCCCTGTCTTGTTCCCTGTGCTGCCTGGGACAGGGTCCAGATCCTCACCAGGATAAGCAGTTAAAAGTCTGATGGGTAAATAGTCTTATAAGCTGTGTAGCAGCTGGGTAGGTATCTCTGCTGACTGGGAGTCAGAATTGTGCATGTTTGCAGCTTGCATGCTCTTTCTGTACTTCCTCTCCGTACTCAGATTTCTACCTGTAATTCACAGATATGCACTTTGGTTAACTGGCATCTCAAAATTGCCCGTTTTGTGCTTGTTGAGGGACTGGCGTCACATCCAGACATTACCCCTGCCCTATGTCCAGTTGTGACGCTGTCCAGGATTAGTGGCTGCAAATTGGAGGGATGGATGAAAAACTATATGGTCGGTCACAGGAGAGGTCAAACGACTGGCTATGTTAAAAATTGCTGGACTTTCTTCTAGTAAAAGATTTTCCAAATGTTTGTGGGGGAAAAAAATTCTTAGCTACTGAAGCGTTACTTTGTGATTTAAGAGCTATTTTTAAACACATCATCTTCAGACAGTACGGGACATACATTGCTTATTTTGGCACTAGGCATATTAGGTTACCAGCATTATTGTGTATTCCAGCATTGACCTGTCCAGTAAAGGTCACTCATGGGTCACTGGCCCACCTGACAAAGGCGCATGCATCCATCACCTCTGAAAGGAGAGTGACTTTTGGTCCTGTTATGCTTGGAAGAATTAGAGCAAATTATTGCATCACAAATATTTACAAATTAAACAATCTATCGATCTAGGCCTATATGTTGTCAAATCAATTATTCAGTTTTTTTTACATCATTTAAGTCACATTTTGCTTTCAATAGTGGATTTTTATATTTTGTCATTTTTTCCATTATCTATGTTGATTCTATTCCCAGCTCGTACAAGTTCTGACGTGTTCCTGTCCCTTAGATCACCAAGTGATGCTGAGGTTAGGTTCGCGTAAGATGAACCTTTTCCCATCCAGACCGGGCACAGGGCGAAGTGCGTCACCATTTCGGGGCGGAGTTTCGGATCCAGGAGTGGAAATACCCCTCGGCCACCGCGGAGCTGTCAGACCGAAAGCGGACTCGGAGGAGAATCGCTCAGTCACAGTTTATCGCGCAAAGAAAAAGCGTTTGTCATTTACAGCATATTTCTTCTAACAGCTTTTACGTTTAGATTCTTGGAATGACGGACGCAATACTGCCGGACGAGGATAATCGGGCTATTGAAAATGGCTATTTTAAAAAGGTAAGCGTGAACTGGCAATTTGTGGGAAGTTTGACGCCGGATATTACTGTTGGCATTGGTAAGAGAATCGACCGCAAAATCACGAAAATGTCTTTTATGTGGTTGAAATAACTGCTTTTTATCTGCGTGAACGAGAAAAGCCGTGCTCAGATGGAAAAATTCCGAAATTGCAGTGACTGCCTTATAATAGCTTATTTACTGTTTTATATATTTTTAATGCATATGAATCTGTTGTGTGGTTTGTAAAATCAGCTTTTAAGCTTGCAGAAGTATCGCTGTGGATGTTTAAAGGGGGAGCACAAAGGACGGGGCTTAAGGTGGCGCAGGTTTTGCCCGTGTGTGATCTGTGCCTCAGGTTGTTCCTTCATAAAAACCAGACTCTCCAGGTTAAATTTGGTCCCCAAGGCTTCAAACAGCGTAACACTCGGGGACATGGACAGCCGGGCTATTCGATCAGCGCATTTCTTCCTTGTGTTTATTAATTACTAAATGGAGTCAGCTGGTCAGGTACAAGAACCGTGATTTTTTTATTTTTTTTTTTTGTTACAACCGGCTCGTCCTAAAACGGGCGTCGTGATTCATCTAAGTTTACCAAACCTAGAAAAAAATAGTTTCAAAATTCGTGTTTATCAAAGCGATTACTTAAATCGCTCAGCTTTTTTATATACAATGTATATTTATAGAAATTGCTCGTTTACTACTATTTTTCCCCCCAAAGTAGATAAATCTAGTATTAATGTGGTGATCGCCTGTACATAAACCTGCAGGAAAAAAGGGTTAGTGTTAGAGCCGGAAATCGTTTTCGAATTTTAATAATTTCAAATATTAAAGGAAACCAGTCAGGGAGATAATCTTTGTTTACGAGGGGTTGTCATGGAGGTGAGGGTGAAGAAGATGAGATGGTGTGGATTTATTGCCCATTCCTGAAGCACGGCATGACGAGGTCGGCACAGGAACAACAACTACGCGTTTACGTGTCTGTTCAGTTTAAAGGCTTCCTTTAGTAATTCTGTCTGAACGTATTTAGCTCAAAGTGCAGCGGCCAGGGAGGAATGAAACTCAGACGGCACCTTGATGTAGTTCTCTGAGACCCCAAAGTTAGACGTAAAGTATCCTCGGAATGCCGTACTCTGAGCTATAGGGCGCGGGTGGGTGGGTCTGGACTGAAAGTAAGTGGCGCTGCTGGAGATGCCTGCGCTCTGACAGGTGCAGGTATGAGTTCCACATTCCTCAGATCCTTCGCCTCACAAGCTTAGTCGACAGTGATCTCAGCACAAAAATAAAAGAACCAGCATCAGCGTTCAACAACAAGTCTAACACAGTGACGTAAACCTTATTAAAGCTTATCATTATGGAAAAATGTTGTTGATGTATTTATACGAATTAATAAATTACATAAACCTCATGGTGATTTTCCCTGAAGCTATCATCTAATCCGACTTGAATTTAGAAGAAAATGTTTGAAATTTGCATGTAACAACAAAGATGGTAATCTCTGGTGTGTCGTGGGGTTATCGCCTGTATATGGGTGAAATGAAGCAGCCAAACCAGGGCTGTGGCATATTTCTGTGTTGACTGTGTTTTGAAGGACTCTGAAAAGGGCCCTTTGTTCCAGTAAGTTTCTACTCTTTTAAGCAAACTGTGTCTACCACTGTTCCACTGCCAGTTCCTGCACACCTACTACATGTATAAACGTTACATTAGATCTAGTAGAGGGTTTGGGGGCCTTTATCAGATACTCAGTAATTCATTGCAGCCACACCCAGGGTGTGTGTCTCTATAATATGTTTGTTCTTTTTAGTTAATTTCATCACAAGGAGTTGGGTTGAATTTAAGAGTTTTGGGGGACAGGAATCATTCTCAATCTGGAGGATTTTGTTTCCGGTGGGGCCTCCCTCCGGACGAGGGACCCTGAGCCCCTCCCCCCTCCCTGTCTTCCTCGCCCTTGGTCTTGACCTGCCCGCTGTGGAAAACCAGCAGCCCGTGTGAGGGCCTGCTGTTGGCCCAAGCCATGGTCGGGGCCTGGCATTGACGTAGGAGATACCGGAGCTCTTCCAGAACCAGGCCGCAAAAACAAATTGACAACATGTGCGTCAGTTTGGAGTCTGGAAGCAGCAAGGCTTACACCCGTCGCAAATGTGGTCAGATATTTGACTGAGGAATGGTAGAAACAGCTTTGGCCAAATTGGTGAATCAGCGCAATGGCTAAAGAGAGCTGATTAACTGGCTTGTTAATTGCAAGTCATTAGTACTGCTCCTTTGTTTTCAGCTGCATACATACCTTTGTGCAGTGTTTTGCAGGCAGAGAAAAGGGTAACAAGTGTCCTCCCCTAACGTTTCTTCTGCTCAGTAGCGGATTCCTGCTCAGTTGTGTGTAAAATGAATGTCCTTTGAGGTCGTAAACAGTTGTCACTGTGGTGGCCTCCGATCCTAGTTGGCATCCCTCAGGGGGTAATTGGTCTGTCCCAGGGAGCCCTGTGCCCCCCATAAGTTGCACCATGTTAACAAAGGCATGGGTGGGGGGTGGCAGGATGTTGGGACCTGGGATCAATTTGGAGGAAAACCAGTTAGGGTTTCTCTAGGGCAGTGATTCCCAATCTGGTCCTTGAATATCCAGTCCACAGTTTTGCTCATAACTAGAACTGATGCTGGAATGAGGTTGCTGCCATTGTCAGCAAAGTGCTGACGTCACGTTAGGCTGACAGGCCTTCAAGGGAGGGGAGATCTGTGGATCTGAGGACGGGTCGCACGAGTCCACCGTGTTAACTGTTTATCCGTCATGAGATCAGGACAGGTCTTTCTTGCTCCACCTTCCCGCTGCCCTTGTACTGTTCACTCCGTACAGAATCTGGTATCGCGGAGCCGCTCTGGTGAAATTCTGTCACAATCGTATCTCCCAACATATCTCGCCCAGTTATGGCGACATGGGACCTGCCCCATGGTGTCTGTAGCCGGTCGACGTGGATGGTGTCATTGCCCCTATCACCTTGGATGCTTTGGGAACAGCAAGGTGTCAGATTGCATTTGCAAAGGGCTGGGTGGGGGGAATGGGGGTGGAGAACCGAAACTCTCTCTGCTTCTGGAATAACGCTTTTGCTTTGGTGTAGCTCTGAGGTCATTGGGTCTCTGTTGGGGTTTTGTGGGTCTCGCCGCTGATCCTCCATTCTTTCATCTCTGCAGGGCTGCAACCCCTTTGCCCAGACGGGCCGAAGCAAGCTGCAGAACACGAGGGCCTCGCTCAACCAGAAGATCATTAAGCAAATGAGGA
The DNA here is from genome assembly GCA_026776945.1 of Isichthys henryi. Lineage (NCBI taxonomy): Eukaryota > Metazoa > Chordata > Actinopteri > Osteoglossiformes > Mormyridae > Isichthys > Isichthys henryi. The sequence continues at coordinate 10,303,445 of JAODJX010000007.1, read as the reverse complement.
TGAGGGCTGGTGCTGAGAACCTCCTCCGGTACGTTCTCGCATGCACCCTCAAATACATGCATACGGGTGGACAGTTTGCCAGTGACTGGAGCACAAACCTGCTTCTCCAGACCTGAAACAAGTTACCAGGCCAATGGATTAGTCCACTCACGGTCAAACCCCATGTCTCCAGGATGTGGAGTCACTCCCCCCCCCCCCAATGAAATGATTCCATTGTCATTGTAGACTCATAGATACCTTAAGTTATTTACGCCCATACAAACGCAGATGAGCCCTTTTTGTCTGGTGAGCCTGGTGAACTGTGTAAGTTACATTTCATGGTCATGCAAACAGTTTGGTAAAGCCTGGGGGTGGCGGGGGTTCCAGAGCCTCACAGTGAAATGTACCTCATGCAGGTGTAAAGTAAATGGGCTTGACCTTACCAGTTATTTTGCTGGTTTAATTGCTGGATTGTTCTGGTTTTTTATATATATCATGTATAATATTTCAACAAGAAATTGGTAGCAAATACAGATGGACATATTCAAAGATGTCAGTACAATGAAAACCAGAAGTGTGTGTGTGTGTGTGTGGGGGGGGGGGGGATTAAGGCCTTGTGGCACACACCCTCCACACACACACACTGTGAGTGTTGTTCGCTGGGTTACGGGGGGAGACCCTGGGAGTATATTTGAGCTGGGAGGGCTTGCTGTGGGATCACTGTGACAGGATTCTGCCTTGTTGCTTGAACATTGGGGACAGTCCAAACTGGCCATTATAACTGGCCTTACCAGGACTGAATAGAGTGCTTTCTTTTGCCCCGGCTCCCAGGCCTGACACCAGGGCAGCTAATTCATGGTCACGGTGACACTGAGTTCGGCCTGGGGAGCCGAAAGCTGGCGTGGCACAGGTTTCATGGGAACATCCCTTGGGATGGAATGTGGGGATGGTCGAGAGCTTCTTTGTCTGCAATTGACAGCCAATAGATCATTCTTCAGGAGCCGCCTGTGGTTGACAGGAACAGTGTGGGCGTGCGCCCAGGCACGAAAGTGACATGGTTGAACAAGACAGTGACATCATGGTTCATGCATGCAACAAACAGGTCAAACTACAGTACTGCCTGCCTCAGAATACCTAGAGGCAGTATGGGGGAGGGGGGCTTAGACAGAAGAGGTTATTTAGAAACAAACAAAGCTAGTTGCGTATTCTGTCATTTGCTAAAGATTATACTCTACAAATAATATTGACCAACCAATTGAACTTTCCAGTGCAGCCAAAAATTTACCACAAAGAGCCTCCGTTGGAGCATCAGCTCCTAGTTCATGGATCTTCGTAGACATACAGCCGCGTCTGTGATCATGTCCCAGTGATGAGCCGTATTTTTGCTGGGAATCCTTAGTGTAGGATTACAGCCCTTTGCTTTGCTTGTTTCCCAAGCAGCAGGGGCGATAAACATTGGTCATTATGACCAGGCTTATCAGGCACAGCCGTGTTTAGCGATTCCAGTCTCCTAGGAGACGCCACACGCCCCGTTCCCACCTCACCCGCCGGGAGCCCGTCACATTGACGTCAGGCCCGGTGCTATCAGCGGGAGGAGCCTGCGGTTACAGGGTCCGTCCTCCCCAGGAGCAGGATCTTGGGCACGCCCGCTTTTGATGTTAAGCAACCGTTTTGGAGTCCAGGATGGAGTGTGGGAGGTGCGTCAGCATCCCCCAGACGGATGGGGGCCGAGGGCAGGGGGGGCGGCAGGAATGCCACACCAAACACCCACTGCCATGATACTCGGGGCACCGCTAATGGCACTCCTAGTCTCTCCCGTCTGCTCTGTGACACTTTGTCATCATAATGTAGCTTGTAAAATTTTAATGCCATCAGTTACTGGTACAGTTCCATAGGCGTAACCCATAAAAGAGCACCGTCCTCTACCAACAAGGCCTTATTATTATTATTATTATTGTTATTACTTATAATATTACGTTTAAGCCAGTGATTGTTCACAAAGCTCAGAGTAGTCCTTTGTCTAGTATGTGTATCTGACTCCATTGTGTATTTTCTCCTCCCTTAGATAGTTAAATGTAAACTTAAGTGAAGAGTCTGGCCTGTGTCAGTTTGAGCTGTCTGCCGTAACCCTGCACTGTGCTCTTTGTTTGAGGTTTGGGGAGCTTCTGGCATCTACCTTCATGTTCACCCTTTTGATGTCAACGAATGTCTTAGGCTTTTAGAACCTAACCCCAGTGCATGCTGGGAAAGGGCAGACACCCCTCTTCCTCGCACGTGTCCCTTCTCTGCAGAGTGGAGCGAGGTTTTGCATGGGGTCACTGGCTCGGTCAGGACTGTGTCCTGTCCAGTTCTCGATTGTGGCTTATTTTTCTTGAAGTTCATTCAGTTTCCTTGTGTTCACTGCTTGTACAGGCCGTTCCTCTGTGGCATACTTAAGGCGATTTCCATAACATGCCGTTCACCTAACTGCTTGTTTATGGTTCTGTGCAGTTAAATGCATTGCCGATAGCGAATAATGCCTAACCAGTAACACTCCACAAAACCTAGTTTTACCTTTTAATGCCTAAGCGTGGGCTCATTTTACGGGAATTTGTGGCTTATTAATTTTTCTGGAAGGCAGAGCTTTTGAAGTGCTTCTCTCCCAGCACTGGAATCCCAGCATGCTCTTATCCGCCTCTGATTAAGTGTGCCTGACCCACAGCAGTAGCACCTGTCAGACTTCAAAGCCCACTGCATTCCTCTCTCAGCCCAGACCCCAGTGCATGCTGGGAAAGGGGCGATCCTGCTCCAACCAAATGATTAGCAGTGCAGTGTGTATTATATGAATTTAAATAAAGCAGGGCATGTAAATGGGCTTGGGGGAAGTGCTTCTGTGAGGGCGAACGGGAATCTGTTTGCCTACCTCGCCGTAGCGATACTGAAGTGTCGTCGATAGGCGGGGGAGGGATCTCCCCCCGCATGAGCTTCTTGTTTGTTCTGTGAATTTGCTGCGTGACTCTCACCGTGGAACAGTCCAGAAGCAGATGAATAACAGGTGACCTTGTTACTTGGCAGTGGCGATGGTCCTCCAGTAACGCCCCCCACCTCCACGTGAATTCAGGTGTGTTCTGAACTTCGCATTCCTCTCCACAAGCGTTTGTCACCACAGACCCGAACAGGTTTGTTAAACAGATGAAGGAAGATACTCTGAGCACTGATCATAATTGTATCTGCAACTGCAGAGTTTTTTATAGATCGTACTGCACTGACTTTTGTCCCGTTTCCTCATTGATGGCACTGCGTTTACCAGAGAGCCTAAACCCTCTCACGTTATCATAAAGGTCCTGTCACAGACAAAAAGGTGGCCTTAAGCAGAATGTGAGCTATAGAAAATGACACAGCTCATGGCACACTAATTATTCACTCAGATATATGTGTATATGTGCCGAACAGGAGGAACTCCTCACCATGAAGCAGAAATCCGAGGAGTTAAGTGCACCTACCTTCAGCTGCCATATTCTTAGAGAGAGACTGATGTTTTTTCAAAGATCGTCCTACTCTCTCTGACTCAAGGAATCTGGCAAATGAAGGGCCCGTTTTGCCACCCCCCCATTTTTTTCCAACCCCCTGCCATTGCCCAGTGAAGGAGCTTTGCTCTCTTTATATCTTTGAGTCACTGCTAGAGTGTCGCGTTATGCAAGTTCAATGAGGCGACTCGCTCGTAAATTCGCTTGCTAATGCACCGTTGTCATCGTGAAACTGAAGGACGTGCACCTTTCCAGGTGTGGCCCCTTAAGTCTTGTGTCCCATGTAAAGCTTTCTCGGTCCACACCCTGCTATCTTTCATTTTCTCATTCATTAAATGTTTACTTGACGGTCTGCTCTCCTACAAACTTTCGTTTGTTTTGGGTGCTACAATCTGATTGGCTCCCGTTCGGGTAATGTCATGCCTGCTCTTTGTTTTATTTATAAACCCTTCTATCGGCTGCCTTTTTCTTTGGGACCAGCTCTCGAGGTAGCAGCATAGCAGAAGCTGAAACTGGAAATGTTTCGATCTGGCCGTATTGTGCATGGGGGCAGATCACTTTCTTCTAAACGGGAATCGCCCCCTGGCTGCCAAGGCCCGGCTGATCAAACCCTTCGGCATGTTTGGATCCTGGTGCCGGTTCAGGAGCTGGTGAAAATGCCATTACCTGTGGCCTTTCCCTGCTGGCACGGTCATCTGCGCTTGTATGGAAGCATTTGTCAAGACGTTCAGTGGATTAAGATCAATATTAAGATGAGCTTTCTTGATCCCAGTGGGAAATTCTGATGCATCCGCCAGCAAGAGTATGCACAGACGAGCACCCATATGGTCCAAAATAAACAGAAACATGAAGTGCAAAGTAAAGAGAGTGCAAAATATTGTAAAAAAAATACACATCTTGAGAAACGGAATATTGTGATACTATAGAAATTAAATATTGCAAGATAGGACTAATAAATTACAATAGGCGTTTACCGGAGTACATCATTGCTAAATGATGGGGGAAGATTTTAGGCTGAGCTCTTTCTGTTTGGATGAGTATTGGGCTCATGGCTACACAGCAGGGAACCCCCCCCATTCTGTGGCACGAAGGAGCTGGTGTGTGACTTGCCATCATCCATGGTGGTTTACTCGTGGCCATAAGTAGAAATTAGTGGGAGAACATTTTAAAACGAATTTGAGGAAGCACTTCTTTACACAGCATGTAGTTAGAGTATGGAATAGTCTTCCTGCTAGTGTAGCGCAAGCTAAAACCCTGGGTTCCTTTAAATCGGAGCTAGATAAGATTTTAACAAGTCGGAGCTATTAAAGTTCTCCCCAAACGAACTTGATGGGCCGAATGGCCTCCTCTCGTTTGAAAACTTATGTTCTTATGGTGTCACCTGTACAGCGTCCTGAACGGAGACACACTTACCGAGTTTCCTCTGAGCAGACGTGAGTGTTTCCAGTAAGAAAGCAGACGTGTCTCAGGGTGGGCTTAGCGACTTTCAGGCGTGGTCGGGACCCTGAGTCTCTCGCCCTGTGTTAAGTGCTGTGTGGTCAGCAGTAAATAAAGGGGCAGTTGACAGAATGATGTAGGCCCCTGCAGAAGCTAAAGAAGCATGCCATAAATATTAATTCTGTTTTTCATCATCAGCTGTAAGGTCAGCCAGCCGCCAGCTCTATGTGGTGAATGCGGTTGCATGCCTGCATGGAAAATACCGTTCAAAAACACGATTAACCACGAGACTGACTGTTCTACTTGTTTAACCTGCTATCTGTTTTGCCTCTCGTGCCTTTTTCGATTTTTTTTTTTTTTTTTCCACTCCCTCCTCACTCCCACTGGGTCTCTCTTTTCTGGTTTCCAGGGCGACCTCCAACAACAAGGTACGTGAAATGGTGGTCCTGGAGCTGAGCTACGTGAATTCCAACCTGCAGCTGCTCAGCGAGGAGTTGGAGGGCCTAAACAGCTCTGTGGAAGTCTACCAGAATGTCCAGTAAGTGTACACAACTGTGCTTTTCAACATGCATCATCACCTGGACACCCTCTGAACTGGAGGCGGAAGTTCGGAGCGGTCTACCTTTGCATGTAGAACCAGTTGCGCAAGACCTAAATGCTCTGGGGTAAAATAACAACGTAACACCTTTAGTCTTCTTTTGGAATTGATGAAAGGATTAGATCCTTCTACCCTTTTAAAGAAAGCCTGCTTTCAGGAAGTAGATATGCTTGGGTGAGAAGAGAAGTGTCACAAACAGTCCCATCTGAGTTTGAAAAACGGTTAAAGGCAGAAATAATAATCGAGAAGAAGGAAGTTCCTTAAAATGAGGTTGTATGGCTCATGGTTCCCCCATGGTTAATAGAAATTCTTGTTAACTTTGGCCGGAGTTTTAAAGAGGCCACCACCAGCATAGTAAGAGCATTGAGGGTGAGTGACAGGCTTTGCATGGAGGCATTAGACTGATAGCTAAGCTGTGCTATTCAGCAGAATGCAGAGAAGAGGAAATGCCAGGTAGGTCACTCATCATGCGTGATGATGTTGCATGCGATGGGACTTTTTCAAAGGCAGCCCAGAACCTAAACTGGGCTGCTGGGCTTGCACCACTCTGACTGTTCTCTCCTTAGGGTGGTTCTTGGTTCATAGAACCTCCGTTTTTCTGGGCCCAACTCGACATCTTGCCCTTGTCACTGAAGACGAACTGGGACTTTTGACTTGGTTATTCATTCTGAAGTCAGCGAAGACGTTTTACTCCCCTTCTGGCTGTTGCACCAAAGGTTCCTCAGCAAATCTGTTGTGGAAGAATTCCATATTTCTTTTCTCTGAATCAATGGATGTCTTCTAGCTAAGGAGAGATTTTTTTCCCCCCATCTAACACAATACTTTCACTGATGTTTTTTCTCTCTCTCTCTCTCTCTCTCTCATATCACTCCAGGTCTTGTAATCAAAACAACTATTTATATTCCAGATGTTGACTGTAATGAAATAGAATTAAACCTGATATATAATCTAGATATAATAACAAACTGCTTCGTGAGTTATAAACGAAGTACGAACTATGAGGCGCCTTCGTCATACTGGGTCACCCGCCCTGAACATGGCTTCAGAAGTTAAAGGTTGCTGTGCAGCACTCTGCACTTAGAGAGTCGGCTGCATAGCTCTGATCTTAGTCCTGTCCAATCTTGTAAATCTGTTAGCAGGTTTCTGTTTCTTTTTGTCACTGTGTTGGGGTGGATAGATATCAAACTCTACACTTTTGAGGAAACTGCTACAACCAGGGCATTATACCTACTTCCACCTGAAAATGTTCTGTATCTGGGTGTAAATGCTTTATCGCAGCGAGTGACAGTGTTTTATACAGGAGGTGTGTCTGCTCTCTCTCTCCATTGTGCAGCACATAGCTGCATTTCACTCTGGAATTCGGTCAGATGACTGATTTAATAATGTGACCACATTCATAATATTTATAATGTTTGACATTGATGGACAAATGGATCAGAAGGTTGGCTTGTATTTTGTTGCCGGCTGTCATTCTTCTCCTCCTATATAAAAGGGCTGTTTGTTCAGGGCGGAAACCACAGTCGGCCCCGTTTGCTCAGTCTGAGGAGTAACATTTCTCTAGTTAATCCATGGACACTTAAACCTGGGTTTCTCCCTCACCTTAAATTGTGGGTAAAGAATGTGTGGGGGGGGGGGGGGGGGGGGGGGCGGGGGGCGGGGGGGGCCGCCCCCGCGGCGCCGCGCGGGGGGGGGGCCGCTCCGTGGC
>JAODJX010000007.1:10261991-10280078 GCA_026776945.1 Isichthys henryi | reverse complement strand
CCCCCCCCCCCCCCCCCCCCCCCCCCCCCCCCCCCCCCCCCCCCCCCCCCCCCCCCCCCCCCCCCCCCCCCCTGAAATATACACCACCTAGGTCACAATTTCTTGCAGCTTTTAATACTAATCGGAGAAGTCAAACCCTAAGTAGTATTCTCTCTTAAACATCGTTGTCACTCTACATCTCACGGTCATCAGTGATGTCACCGTGATTTCCTATGACTCTCATTGCTGAGCTGAGGCTAATGTTCCTTCATTATTGGTGACTAACAGAGTTCTCTGTGGTCTGTTTAGAAGCACATAGCTCATGGCTTGATCCCTGCCGCCACCATTGCTCCCAGACCCGCTGTTCCCCGCACCCCTCCCCCTCGCAGCCCATACCCCTCTCCAGAGAGACCCAGGTACCTACGTCATTCATGTATCTGATCCTCCTTCACCCTTTTGTCTTCTTTTTCTTTTCCTACATTTTTTCGTACAATCCTGAGATGTCATGTGCATTTTTTTACATAAACTGTAGCAGCCTTTATTTAGTCATAGAGATCGCAACTGCACACATTATCTTCTCAGAAAGAGTATTAACCCTATACCTTTTTTATTGAACCTACATAATTCCTAACCCTCTTACTGTTATAAACCCGAATCACTGCTCTAGGTCTGCCTTGGCAGCAGCCATCCTGTCCTCTTCCCTAACTGGCCGCACGGTGGCCATTCCTCCAGCACGACGACGGTCTTTGTCAGCGAGTGACTGCTCCCACTCAGCCAGCCAGCTGGAGGTGGAGCCCTACACCAGCACCGCAGAGTACACCAGGTAACATAGAGCTCGCTTTGCACCATGCTGTCAAGGCCTGGCCTTTTTTGCCTCCTCACTGATATTCCTGTAGTACTTCATGGTTAATGGGCACCGCAGCCTTTTATGCACAGTCTAAAAGTCAAACACAGGGCAGATGTCACAGCATTTTAAGTCCCTTTTCCTGCAGGGACAGATGGCATCGGTCTGTGGCAGGCAGACCCCGTTTGCCCTCCCCTGAGCATTCTGACCCATGTGATGAGGATGATGATGACAGTGATGATGACGATGAGGAAGGCGTGAAGGGAGGATTGCTTTCGGATCCAGACGAGGACCACATTTACCAGTCTCTGGAGAGGCAAGGTGCTGCTCTGGTCACAAACGACATCTATGCTGTGCCACATAAACAGGTACGGTATCTACAAGGAATTTACCGTTAAAATACTGCTATTTTTTTATTACTCCCAACTCATTTATTAAAGGGTAATTTCTTGACAGTGATCAATTTGAGATTATGCAGTGCATAATCTTGCCAGTGGGTGGAGCTACACAACACATTTTTAAATAATCCTGACAAGCTTTGGCATGTGTTAAGGTATTGTCATTTTTATGGATTTTAAAATGCCGTTTTAAACGGATGTTTGTAGATTGGAGGTTGCAAATTTGAAATTATTTCACGCATGCTACCATGCTCAGCCCAAAAGCAGCTAAGCGCTGTACATTTGGTTTAGAGTGCAGTGATAACCCCAGTATGTGACCAAAAGGTTGCCAAGGGTGTTAATTATCTATAATACCTGTGTAATGTGCTTTACTTAGCCATAATGGAGAAGCTGGGATGTATTTAATGCAAATTCAGTAGCACAGGAGAATAATTTAATATGTAGATACACATTGCGGAAGAGTGTCAGGCTTTGGCTGTCTAACATTTTAAAACAACGTAACCATCAAAAGATATGAATTGTAGGTCAATTATGTTGCGTTAAAGCGAAGTGCAAAAAAGCACAGTTTCAGAATGGCCGTCACCATTTCACAGATGTGCCAACCGAGAGGCCTAACACCAAATATTTGTTAGGTGCCGTTCGGTTCACGATCGCAAAGAAAGCTGACAACTTCTTTCACTCCCTGTGGCTTTACTGGTACGCTCCCTGCAGACTCCTGGACAGTTGATCTGATTTAATTGTTTTTTTTTTTGTGGATAAATTTTTCTGTGATTTCCCCAGCTTACCTCAACAAATTCCAAAAGACAAGTTTATTTTTTTGTGTTTTTTTTTATTTAAATATGAAACATGATGGCACTCATAATCGGCTATTTTGTCAAGATTGTCAGTGCCGCTGTTTACATTTAAAGTGAGAGTGTCGCTATGATGTCATGGTAAACTCGTGTAACATGGGTCAAACGATAGCATTGCTCTGATTTTACGACTTAAACAAAGAAGTCTCTTACGTTTTTGCTTTGTGGCCTCCTGGTGGCTTCTATCCAGTTTACATTGTTCAATTTGTTCTTATCCGCTCACTGTGCTTGGGGCCAGTCAGTGCAAAGATGTTAGCGACCTGTATTGATGAGCTGAGTGCCGTGACGGCCCCTCCAGGGGCTGCTGGAAAAAGCATCACTACTGTCAGAGATGGGGGATGTCACCAGTTGCAGACCCGCATGCCACAGAGCCCTCGTTCTTGAGGGTCGCTGTAACTGGGTTTCTGGCTAATTGGACCTGGCTTTGCAGTGGCCTGCCATCACTACACTAGAGCATTTTAATGAATAGGGGCCCTACTGATCACAGAATAGTGTGCTGAAGTAACGAAATCATTGTGTGCATATGCAGGCCAGCACTGGGAATGTAATTAGTTTTGCTGCAAGAGTCTTGTGGGGAGGTTGCTGCCTTCTAGTACTTCACTAAAGATAATCTTTGGATTTTATCGCTTGTATTTCAGCAAAAAACATTTCCTCCTCCTGATGTTGTTTCAAAGAAATGCTCAATACTTTGAGTCAAGTATATCTATTTATGTACTATAATTAGTAATGTAATCAAGACCAACTAACCAGATACCAAGTCTTTACCAAGACCAGAGTGCATTGAGACTGAGAGAAGACCAAGGCAGGGTGAGACCAGGACAAGATCAGAAACAGACTAAATAACACAAGACACTGTAAAATGTGGAGCATAGGTACCATCTTGGGGCTGGGCAGTACGGCCTAAAATTTGTGTCACAGTATAATTTGAACCATAGTCGTTTTATCTTAAAATTTTCCACATCAATGTTTCTGTAAAAATGTGTAATTTTTCCAAATAAGACGCACTTTATTGGTTCATGCAGGATGTTTTACACCTAATCACAGTAATGTGTTAACAAACATATGAATATTAAGCCATTGTGAGACAATATTGAGGCATTTTGTGGAGGTCTAGGCTGGTCTTGAAATAAAATCTCGAATCTTCTATGTCCGAGAGTGAGACAAGACAGTCAAAATAAAGTCTATTCCAAGACCACAAAAAAATGGTCTTGAGACCAAGTCATACTGCAACACTAACTATACTTACTCAAATTATAAGTATAAGAAATATCCAGGGATAATGTTCATTGTATTGGTGAATAAAAATTTTGGAAACGACCCATAGCAGATTTACATATGCACAATCCTTAAAAATCGTTTCTTGAAGATTACCCAGTGGCTTCAGTGGCAATCTTTAGAAGATGTTACTGTTAATGCCCCAAGGACCTAATCTAGATGGAAGTTTTGAAGAATTTTCATTTATTATTATTATTATTTTTTTTTTTTACAAAATTTGCATTTGGCATATGTCTCATACCTATAATTGTAAAGGTTAATATATATATATAATACAGCATGTTTATCAAAAAACAGTTTTTCAATTCTCTTAGCGCTTTTTAAAGATGTTCTTGAAATTAATAATGGCTTGCAGTAATTTCAATTATCCACAGATTACCACCCTGTTTATAGTATGTTTGGTAACACTTTACATTAAGTGCACCTTTAAAATGCATTCATTACACATTCATAGAATATTCAGTGCACATTCATAATGCATTCATAGAACATTCATAAGAATCATGCAAGTACACCGTAACAGCCTAACATCCCTTAACAGCTTTAATACGCATTAATAACAAACATTACATGATTATACAATTAGAATGTTTGTTATTATATCATGTTCGTTATTAATGCGTATTACAGCTGTTAAGGGATGTTAGTATGTAAAGGTATACATGCATGATGCTTATGAATGTTTTATGAATTCTTAATAAATACATTATGAAGGTGTACTGAACCTTTTATGAATGCAATATAAAAGCATTATGAAGGTGCAGTTAATGTAAAGCGTTACCGTATGTTTTAATGCTTTAAATTCCACATGATGAACAAAATTAATTTCAGTCGAAGTACATTTACATCCCCTGGTTTTCTCAATCAATAACAAGGATTGGAATGTCATTTAAAGGCCACCGTGTTGGTTTTAATACATTTTGAACTGAGAATTTTATTCCATCATTATCTTTGATCAAACCTAATCAATGAAGAGCTTGGCTGGAACAAAAACTAAATGGTCATCAAGGTCGGGACTTAAACACTCTGTTGTTGAATGATAACTAAGTAAAGTGAAGTCATTAATTTCTGAGGACAGCAGATGGAAACACTCCAAACGCTCCATATATTTCTGTGCCATGTTCTGTGCAGGTTGTGATCTTTGCGTGAGGTTGCTATGCAGAATCTCCTCTATTTAGTTGTACCCCTTCCATTGGCTGGCACCAAGGTATAGGGAGCATGAACTATGTTCCTGTTACATTGTGTGACGAGCCACTCCTCATCCTGTCCTTATTGGGCTGATGTGCAGGTGACAGCATCCGACCCATCCCCTCTATTTCAAAGTCTTTCTTGCTAGGTAGGCTGCCTTTTCAAATGTCGATAACCCATTTCTTAAGTTGCATGTAGCCAGGAATCAGGAAGATGAAATTATCAATGTTTCATGTCTTTACCGGGCAACAGGATTTATAGACTGTTTAGAAAAGTGCTTAAGTTCAAAATAGGTAATTTGTAAGAATTCTCTGGTGATGGATTCCTGCTTGACAGCTGTAGAGTCCCAGCTGACCTCATGCTACATAATACTGCTGTTGTGGGGTCCACATTAACTATACTTCCATTAATGATTCCATTATATTGTATATTATTTCATATACAGGTATATAACCAGTGTGTTTTTTTGTCTTGCCGCTCTCTGTAACATCTGCGTATGTTTGGCTTACAAGTGCATCAAGTTTAGGCTGCTCTCTAGCATACGTGTTTTAAGTTATGATTTGGTTTGTTGATTCAACGTGATCTGTTCTGAGGACTGACAAAATTATGCTTGTGAGAAATTTTACTTGGATAAAAATGTTTTGAAGGCAGAATGAAAAATGATTGGTTCAGAGAGGCAGCTATTCAGATTGTAGAGAAGGTGGGTCCAAACAACTAGAGGAGGCGGGACCAAGGCATCTGATTGGTTGATCCCGCTTCCTCTTGTTACATGGATCCACCGTCCTCTACGATATAACATGAGATAACCAGTCATTTTTCATTTTGCCCTCAGAACATTTTTGTTTAACTCCCATGAGCCAAAATTATCTGCTTGGGAAACTTAAATATTTATCAATGTAATATACTGTGGGGCGGCATGGTGGTGCAATGGTTAGCACTGTTGCCTCACACCTATGGGACCCGGGTTCGAGTCTCCGCCTGGGTCACATGTGTGCAGAGTTTGCATGTTCTCCCCATGTCATCGTGGGGTTTCCTCCGGTTTCCCCCCCACAGTCCAAAAACATGCTGATGCTAATTGGACTTGCTAAATTGCCCATAGGAGTGCGTGCGTGAGTGACTGGTGTGTGAGTGTGCCCTGCGATGGACTGGCCCCCCATCCTGGGTTGTTCCCTGCCTCTTGCCCATTGCTTCCAGGATAAGCTCCGGAACCCCCGCGACCCAGTAGGATAAGCGGTTTGGAAAATGGATGGATGTAATATACTGTAATACACTGTTTGTTCATCGGTTAGAATCAGGTGAGATGCATTGGTAATGCCTTTATTATTTGTGTTTGCTTCAGTCAGAGAGGTGGAAGATACAGTAGGGAATGGTCCCCCTCCCTGGAAAATGTAGGTCATATTTTATAGCTTGACCTTTAATACAGGCTTCCTGTTGATGTAAAGCTGCCTGCATGATTAAATCAGCAAATACTGATCGTCAGTGCTGCTCAGATTGCAGCACACCATATTAGTGAATCAAAAGCCATAACTTGTGATGCTGTTATTCATGCCTCTGAGCACATAGATTCAATGGCCATAGAGGCATCATGGGGGCTTCGTTTAAATTGTAGGTGATGAATCCTGGAGATAAATGTGGTTGACGAGTGCTTTCTACTCCAGGGAACTGATTGGATGATTTAAGGAATGATTGAATTTCTGAGTCTTACAATCATGTAAGAGCAGAGTTTAGTCTGCTGCGTGATTATGTTTGAATTGCAGATGGCATGAATGCCAGTCTTGCAGATAATGGGTGTAGCACTTTGCAGGCAGTGTGAGAAAGGCGGCTTGGTGAATAGGACATGATGAACCAGTGCTTGAATGGCTGCATAGTAGCTTTCCCTACAGTGAAATACTTTTTGTTTCTTGTTTTGAAGCATCTGATAGCAGATAAATGCATCAATTAGCGGATGTAGCTAATGTTTTAAATCGCGAATTTAACTTTTCTGAACAAGTCTGATCATACAGGTCAACTTGTGCTTAATAAGATAAACACCTTGTACAAAGTGCACTACTGAAATTTGATGTTTTGCATATTTCAGACGATACAGGGTGATTTATTAAGGGGTATTGATTTCTCTAGGACAATCATCAACGCCCATGATTTAGGCATACCTCTTCAACATTTCATCTGTCCTGAAGTTAGAGATTAATTAGTTGTAACATCTGTGTGACTACCATTTATGACAATTGTTGGCTAGCATGTGTGATACGGGACTACAGTACAGGTAAATGTTTAGGAGGTTGTGATAAAGGGGGGACTATGAGGTGATGTTTGATGGAGTAACAAACGTCATGTATGCAGACACAAACTAAAGCAACACATATCAATGTAAAGAGAGACCAGCAGTAAGAAATGGGAAGTTTGAAGGAATATGAACGTCATCTGAATTTTTTTGGAAACCGATGGCATCATCCCCTTTATCACATACTTAAAACAATCATACATTTAAGGAGCATTTACAACTGTATTGTGAATATGCTCCTCGGGATAATAATGAGTATTACTGTTGCGTTCTAGCGTTCCATGTTTGTGCATTTATCCATAAACTCAGTCTGCAATTGAATGATTATTGTTCAGTGTTTACTGGAGGGCTGAGTGTTGTTATAGGCAGATAAATGATGGAATGTCCCAACCAGAGACATCTTGGAATATTCATAGAAAGGAAGCATAAGTACTGGATCTCTGTTAGCCTGGCCTTTCCTGGCAGGAGATTCTGATATTATGCTTGCAACATGCTGTACTGCTGTTAGTAGTTGTAATGATTCCACCAAGGAACTGTCTTGCTTGAGGCTCTTCATATATTAAGTTGAGAGCTGCTGTTCATATTTTTTACCTGAACATTCTATTTGACCAAATACAGTCATTGTTAGGTATTTCGGATCCCTTGTGTCATTTATCAGAAATTAATGTGGCTGCTGAAAATGCAAGTTTCTCATGAGAAATGAAATTACATTATGTACTTTCACCAATCAGCCATAGCATTGAAACCTCTGACAGGTGAAGTGAATAACATTGATTGTCTTGTTACTTTATATATTATGCAACTGAACGGTTAGTTCTTTAAGTTGATGTGTTGGAAGCAGGAAAAACGGGCATACGTGAGGATCTAAGCAACTTTAACATTGGCCAAATTGTGATGGCTGGATGACTGGGTCAGAGCATCCCCAAAACTGCTTGTGGGGTGTTCCCAGTATGCAGTGGTCAGTACCTACCAATAGTGGTCCAAGAAAGGCCAACCGGTGAACCAGCAACGGAGTCATGGGTGCCCAAGTCTCATTGATGGGAGCCGGGAGCGAAGACTAGCCTGTCTGGTCCGATCCCACAGGAAACCTACTGCAGAACAAATTGCTGAAAAATTTAATGCTGGCTATGACAAAAAGGTGTCGGAACACACAGTGTATTGCAGCTTGCTGTGTCTGGAGCTGCATATAGCCGCAGAGGTCAGAGTTCCCATGCTGACCCCTGTCCACTGTTGAAAGCGCCTACAATGGGCATACGGGTGTCAGAACTGGACCATGGAGCAATGGAAGACAATGGCCTGGTCTGATGTGTCACATTTTCTGTTGAATCATGTGGACGACTGGCAAACCAGCGGAGGCAGTGTGATGCTCTGGGCAATGTTCTGCTGGGAAACCTTGGGTCGTGGCATTCAGTGGATGTGACATTGACACTACCACCTACCTAAACATTGTTGCAGACAAAATACACCCCTTCATGATAACAGTATGCCCCGAAGGCAGTGGCCAGATACCACAGGACACCTTCAGAGGTCTTATGGAGTCCATGCTTCGACGGGTCAGTGTTGTTTTGACGGCATGAGGGAGACGATGTAAATTTGGGCAAGTGGTTTTAACGTTATGGATAATAGGTGCATGTTAATACACAAAGAACTAAGGAATGATAAGTGAGTCCCACTATACTCAGAGACTATCAATTGAGAGAGGATTCTCTGTGCTCCATGAATCTGCCAGATTGGCACTGTGATGTGCTGCTCAGTATTAAAAGAAGCTTTTGGAGATGACCAAGGAAAGGGTTTGTCTTTTGAAAAAGACACAAATACTCTAGAGGGACACGTCAAACATGACGCAAGAGCATTTGAAGAGCTTTACGTCTTTATGGTTTATCATAACCGACCCTCTGGAAAATATTTCTGTAAGCCTCATGGTGAAATCCCACCGAAGCACACGAAATGCACCCTGAATCTCATTGAACATTGTCAGAAAAATACAAAATTGTACGTTTTGTTTCTGAGGATTTTCTTATGGGAAAGTTATAGATTTGCAGAAACCTAATCAGGCAATGACTTCACATAAAATCAAAGTTCATTTATGAATCAGCGCAGCATACAGCAGTAGATGCAGCCAAAAAATGATGTTGCATGCACCTTGTTTTCCATTGTGGAATAAATAAATTCCAGACAAGGAAGGTCATTAGTGGAAAAATAGATGTAAAAGTGCTAAAACGGCATTTTGTTTTTCCATTTTTAAGATTTGCTGGAGGTCAGTTAGGGATCTTATCTTGCTTTTAAGTGAGCATCAGTGTGATATTCAATGAGCTTCAAAAATATCTGTGTGTCTCAGCATTTGTATACATTTCACGTAGATGCTACCACAGAGTTTTCCATCCAGCTAAGCACGGAGTCTGTGGCACTGCAGTACCCAGCACCATGACAGTGGTATGGATTACAGTCTTATTAGGAAGACTATGTAAAATTGTGCACCCCCAGAACCCTCTGCTTATTGTTGCAGGCTGCCTGCCAATCAGAGACCGGCGGTGTGACAGACAGCTCTGTGGCTGAAGAAGTGTCTCCTGTACACGCAAGGGGTTTGTATTTGGCCTTGGGTTCAGGCCCCTCTTCCCTGGCCAGATGTGTAGAGAGATGCTGAGTGAATGTGGGCATAGCATTACCAGTGGGCTCTGGGGTTTGTATTACCCAGCAGTGATTCCCAATACGGTCCTCTGGGACTCACAAACAGTCCACGTTTTTGCAAAAATGTCAGGCAGGGAGCTCAGAGGGAGCAAAAACATGGACCGACTGTATGTCCCCCAGGACAGGATTGGGAAATGCCACCGTACACTATAGCCCTCTTACTCCAGATATGATCACATTGGCTACTCTATTCTCCTAGTAATCTCTTCTTTTAAAGCATTGGACAATTGTCAGTATAGGGAAAGTCATTATCATTGGAAGTATACATAAGCACTTCATATTTTTTTATTATTGGCTAAGTTCATATTTCTTTCAAAATATGTGATCACCAATGCTTCAAAGCTGCTTTTTAGCAGATTTCTACAAGGTGTTCCTTTTGTGGACTTCATGCTTAGTGGTCATTAGATAATGAGGCAGCATATTGTTAATTGCGTGATTATAAGTGATCCTTGCAAAAGAAAGATTTTGTTTCTCTCCTTTTTGGACACATGTTCTGAAAGACTATTACAGATTTAAATATTACAGCATGGGTCAAAAATAGTTTTTTTTTTTTACTTTGCGACATGTGTTCAAAAATCTAAGTAGAAGAGTGTCATGACCAAAAACCTGCAGAACAGCAGTGATTAATGGATATATCAAAGCGCTTCATAGGGAAGAAGCAAAGAGCTGACATGATTAATGATTTAGCTGTGATTTATATCTCTCTAATATATATTTGTTTAATTTCACACACCGTTCTTATTATCAAAAGCAATCTGTGTTTCTCCATTTTATCTAAAACTCGTATATCTTGTACCATTGAATGTGTATGTTATCATGCCTTTTGGATTAATTGCTAACGTTAAACTGTTCTAAAAGTCATCTGAAGCAGATGACTGAAACACAGAAGGAGCCCAAATTTATTCCAGACGCAATGCTGGTGATTTGAATTAGTGATTTAATGAGTGTAATCATGGCCGGCCCACCCTATATGCGACACAGGCAATTGACAAGGGTGGCCTTTGATTAGGAGTTCGAGAGAAAATCGGAAGAAATACCTCTTGTTGTATTTACAAGTTATTTTCACTAGTTTTAATATTTCAGTACTTTTCTTGTGAAACGGATGACACCGACCAGTTAGCAGCCAGATGCCCCAGGCTACTGAAATGTCCCAGGCTACTGAAATGTCAATTCATTCATACTAAAAACAATTTTTGTTTTCTTTCTTGTATTTAAGGTAAAACTGCAGCGCAGGAACAGACATTTAAAAAGGTAGGAATAAAATATATATAGGAACACATAGGAGTGCCATGTTGGGTGGACAGGAAAGGAGAAAGTAATGATGGGTATCATGATCCAGCCAGTTTGGGTCAGTAATTGTCCCTAGTCATGGCCCCGTTCTCACTGGTATAAACGCTCCCAAGACACAGTCAGGCTGGAGGCAGTAGCCAGACACTTGCCACACTACTGCTGAGCGAGACCTCCCCAGCGTGAACCACCTGGGGCCATAAGTGGAAGCCTGGCGTGGAGGATTAGGGGTGGAGCGGGTTTTGACAGCCGGTCCGAGATAGAGGTCAAACGCTGCCAGGTGGCTGCTGTCCACGGTGCTGATTGGGGCTGGCAGCCATCTGTGTTTTGGGCTGGAGATTACGGGTCCTGGTGGTGGTGTGTTCCGACACACAGCGGTCTTAGTGACCATAAGTTTGTTGAGCATTTCTGCCTGACGCTTTGTTTGCAGTGTGAGCCAATGAAGACGTGGGAGAAATTTCAGTCGTTTATCTTGACTAGCTTGTTAACAGCAGTGTCAGTAAGAAAGTCCAAGTGGATTGTTGTTTCTACATTTCCCAGAGTCTTTTCCACAGAACGGGGATATTCTGATGGGAAACATGTTTCCAATTGCAGCATATGTTTATTTAGATAAATCCAACTGTCATTCAGTTATATTCTAAATAAGGATTCCCTGCATTCATTCACCCCTCCATTAATTTTCTGGGTATCCAGTACAGTGTTGCAGTGTGAATTTGTAATTTATCATAATGGGTGAGGAACCTTTTTTTTTTTTTTTTTTCCTTTCCTCTGACATTTGGCCAGTATGAGTTTATATGCAACCACGTGCTACCAAACACTGTCATCATGCCATTGGACAAAGACCTACAAATAGAATCGCTGGGTTTCTTAACAACTGTCAGTGAGAACTGTTCAGTTGGTTACCCACATCAGAAACTGGGCTGTCCCTCCCCAGTGGCAGTTGAGCATGCTTCCAGTGCTTGCTGGGATCGGTTCCGTTGAAGGAAACGTGTCATTATTCTCGTCTCATTAGGCCACTCTTGAGTGACACGAGCAGTTTGGGACGTCGACTTGAAGCGTGGCACTAGATCGAGTTTCTCTCTGGGTTTTCCTTGCACTGTCCTTACTGCTCCCAGTTCAAACTGTCTCCGCTACCAGGTCTACCTACCTCTGGAGGCATAGCATTCTCTCTATTGCTCTACATCCTGGAAATTTAAACACAAACGACCCAAAATTCCAGTGTGCAGCCTGTGTTCTTTGCGCATTTATTGCCAAAAGGTTCATGGTATGGACATGAATAATTAGATTTAATACCAGCTCGTACATGATTAATTACCAGTGCCTTGTGTGAAGTAGAAGAATTGTGCTTTTAGTAAAAAATGGTGAATCTGGTAGTGAAAGTTGGTCAGACAGCTTGTCAGAGGTTAAATATTAATAACTAAAGGAAGGTCTGGTGTTTTCACTGTTTACTTGGTATAGTACACTTATAATGGAGCCTTGTGTTTTAATAGCACAGGGACTTCTCTGCTTCCTCCCCAGGCTTCATCTCCAGTGGAGCCTGTGATTGAGAAGACAATGCAGTCTCCAGGTAACAGACTTCTCACAGAAGCGGAGATTATCTTAGCTCTGTCTCATGTTAGTCCATCTAATTCCATTATTGGCTCAGTTTCACAATATCTCAACAATGCTCTCTTGTGGGGAAGCTTTTCAAAAGGCATAAAACAAGATTACTGATTATAAATTATGATTATTCATAATAGGATCTAATGTCTCTGACTGGATTTCATTTGCTTTTCTAAAGTGAAATTTAAAAGACAGTGATAAGAGGGATTTACAACAATTCTTACTTCCTGCTTTCTTTTGAGTTATCTTATGAGCACCTCACAGTAATTATTTTGGATCTTAATTGGGACTAAATGTAAAGATAACAGCTAAAGGTATGGGAATGGGGATGACACACTGTTACAATTTATGTGTAAGCTTTTCCTGTACATTGAGTTTTCACGGTAGAAATATTTCAGTGATTGATTAAATATTTTGGTAATACTTCACTGTGATCTATAATTCATTATAAACACTGTCATAATGCATTGTAATGGTCGGTATAAGAATTAATAAAGCATTGCAGCCACTTCTATTGACAGTCATAAGGAATTATAATGTTGATTATAACACTTCATAGACTCCAACGAAGCTCTCATCTATAATGCACAATAGATCATAATGAATTATAATGGTCCATATAAGAATTCATTTGTACTGCTTTATGAGGGTATTTATACTGCATTATAGATGAGAGTTTAATAAAGCATTCATTATGCATAATAAACATAGGTACAGTGTGTTATGCCTTTTATACTTATTTATAGCCATGTTTATGATGCTATATTAATGCATTATAATGTGCAATGAATGTGTTAATAGATTTTTATAGATATGACATTCATAGGAAACATTATCTATATTTTGTATTCAAAGTGATACAATATGTGATCACTGTCATACAATATGTGACCACTGCATAAAAAAACCTGAAGCTGGTCTCACTTTTTGAGCTGTTGTAATAAACTATGTAAAAATAAATATCATAATTGCTATGTGTACATAGTTTAGTAAAAAATAGAAAAAACATGAACATTATAAGTTAAAATTCAAGAATGATTTTAATGTACTTTCTAGTCGATTGAACTTGAGTCCTGTGTTTTTGTCAACATCGTCAGACAATTTTTTAAATAATAAAAAAAAAATCATGAATAATTGTGGGTGGCTAAAACTCTGAGGAACTCTTTCCGTCTTTCCTTAGGCTTTCAGATCACTATATGGTATTAATATGGTATTATCAGATGACTAATGTCACATTTAAAATGATTCATTTGAAAACTTATGCTTAGGAATGAGAACCACAAAACTCGTAAGAGTCAAAATATCAGTGATGCATTTATTCAAAATAATTTTATAGACGTTTATCATTTATCCAGTTGGTGTCTATGCAAGCTTTGACTGACTGTATACTTGATGTCCTACCCATCATCCCTCAGACCTGAGTGATGACATGAGCTCAGACTCTCCCAGAGGGAACTCAGGATCCCCCCTGAGGAAAGGACCTTCACAGAGGATGGCTGCAAGAGACAGCCACTCAGGTAAGAGGACAGGTTTGTGACAGGTGCTTCTCTCAGCAGCAGGCCGGTGATGTTTGATGCCTCTGCCCAGTCTCTTAGTTTCTTGTTGTGTGTTTAGTCAATGCTAATTTTACGATCCTCTGACATTTTGCAATTTTACTAGTTCAGGCTAATTAAATCAATGATGGGATTTGCCGCAAAACAGCACTGGAGCTTAGCAGACAGCTCTGATTGACGGGTCTGTGGGCATGGCAGACCGGTTGGCATTGTTTCGTGTAATCTTAAACACAGCATTAACATTGCTGTTTTGACAATTCTACCATTTAAGTGAACAGAGACTGCTACAGTAGATGTCTGTAAAATCAGCACTGAATCCCTTCTTCTCATTACACTTCCCTTTCATTTTTCACTTTTTTTTTCCCCCCTTAATTTCTGATATTTTTTCTTAATATTGCGATTTGGAACATTTCAGTGTTGCTGTGTTACTGCAGAGTCATGGACTCCTTGTTCAATCAGACTGAAAACCCACCGATAGTTGATCTGTGAACAGCATGTTTCCGCATTGAGCTCATTAAAGAGAGATGAGCACTGACATTTTGAGAGGAAATTGCTTGCAAATGTCCCTGGATGGAGATTTAGCTAATGGCTGTTCATTAGCTCTAAACTCCTATCTGTGCCTTGAGATGAGTTAGGCCGAGTTAAACCTGATGATTTTGGCAAAATAAATGACTAGTGATACATTTTATATTTAAAATGCTAATGCAGTGGCGTGTTATGTGTTCTCTGTAAGTCAATATTTATCTGTTTTGTTTTGCATGTTTGATTGGGTTGTGTGCTTGGCCTTGCTGTGCTGTGCTGTGCTGTGCTGTGCTGTGCTGTGCCGTGCTGTGCCGTGGTGGACTCTGTGCTGTGCTGTGTTTGGGCCGCACCAGAGGCTGATGAGGCCCACAAGGATTTGCTGGAGGCGCAGATGCAGCTGGTCAGGGTCCTGCAGGAGCAGAATCAGGTGCTGGCACTGAGGTGCGAGGAGCAGGGCCAGCTGCTGCAGCAGGCTCACGAGCACCAGCGGCACCTGGACAAACAGCTAGAGCAGAACCAAGCCTGGCTACTAGCCATGAGAGACAAAGGCTCCGCCGCAGGTGGGAGAGTAGCTCCGAGACGGCTTGACAAGGCCTGAGAATATGTAAGCGAATGGACTGTATCCCAGTCCTGCTTCTGAGCCTGGTGCCTCACAATCCCAGAACTGAATATATACCTTAGCTGAAATTTCATGTACCTCATGCAACCATACAGCACTGTGCAAAAGTCTTAGTCAGTCCAAGAAAACGTTTAAAACTATTTATCTGGGTAGTGTATATTTCCTCAGAAAACAAACAAAATTAAAAAAAAATAATTTAACATTAGAACGAAGAACAGAAATTAAGAGTAACCCAATAAACACTAACCTGAATTTCTTCCCCTCAAGGGCACCTCAGCCATTCCACGTATTTGTTAAATTTCACCATCAACTCATTTAATTAGTATAAAAAGTCAATGAGGTATTGACTAGCCATACAAGGTGTGCTAGTGGGCCAGTCAGAAAATGTTGTGGGTGTATTAATTGTTAATTGCATATACTGAGGTGACTTTAGAAGAGGTTTTGAAATGACTGAGCTCACACACTTTGACAGGCATCATGTCTCTAGTTTTGCATCGACATGGTCACTTGAAGAAAACATCATTTTCCTTGCCTACCACTTTTGCACAGTACTGCATATTTACATTTTTGTTGCCTTTCTTTGAATAGCTGCATGATCACCCCTGTATCTGCAGATGTGTGGAGGATGTGATTGACATGGTTTGATGGGGGGGCGTGCGCAGCTCCCCTTCTAAATGCAGCGCTCCTCGCAGGTGAACAGGTGCAACTGCGCACCCTCAGACAGCAGAACCAGCAGCTGGTGGATGAAAACGATGGTCTGAAAATGACTGTCCACCGCCTCAACGCTGAACTCAGCAGGTACCAGGCCAAGTTCCGGCCACTGTCCAAGGAAGAGGTAAATGTGTGGCGCTGGGGAATTCCGGCAACATGGGGGTTCCCTCTGACACAGCTGTACCTCCAAGGGGTAGTCATTCCTCCTACTCCTCCTCTCTGCTGTAGACTTCATAGTGATGCTATTTTTTGTTTATTCGCCTTAGCCTGGGTCAGGCTTATTGTAGAGAAACAGTGCGCTGGTTTTTGCTTTAGCTCAGGTCTGAATGCTGCTCTCCAGGCGTGGTCCATGGTATTCTGTAGAAATGAGTACAGGAGCGTCAATTCCGGCAGCACGCTTAACCGCACCAGAACACGCCATGGCATGAGAGCAAAGTGTTGTTCCTTAAAAATGTACAGAAGCTGAGAGCAGCTCTTGGGGAGAATCAGCAGCGAACCCCAGGGGCTGAAAGGGTGTGGGCTCTTCTGGGTGTGTCCCCTTCAGAGACATCGGCACCATGCACATGTTGACGACACCGAGGAGAGTGATGCGTTGGGCTGTGTGTCCCTAGGATGTCCGTTGACTAATGAATTGAAGATTTGGAAGGAAGATAGTGGACGCAATTAAGATATAGGATTTACACGACTGAGATTCACTTAAACAACAGATTCAGAAACATACCTGCTTTTGATATTTTTACCCTCTGGGACAAGGGAAGTGGAGCAGAGGCTCTCTTGCTAGCAGTTGATCTTTATGGTGGATGATGTCCAGAGCACATATAATATTCAGCTTTGATCTTCATCTTGAAAAGTAGTGGGAAAAATGCCTCATGTTATTTAATTTGAAATAAGAATTAAGTTCAGAAGCAGGGCAGCTGTAGTTATATGTGAACAATTCTACAGAAAAATTCATTCTAAATGTTCACATATTTTCTTATTTTAAAAAATGTACCATATTATGGTTTAATCTGAATAATAATTGAATAATAATGCAATATCTGTACTTTATCCTGTGTATAAAATGTTGAATGAGGCTCAGTGGATTTTGTTTTGTAACACTGAAAAGTATTTTGTATGCAGGCGTGATTTCTCACCTGAATTAATAAGCTTCTTCCTCTATTTTAGGCTTTATAATACAAACAACAACTGCTAAAGTACTCTGAATTGCAGCATTACATAATCCTGATCCCAGAAGCTCCGGTCTGATGCTGGGAGTATGGCAGTTACAGCCAGTACTGTTAGCTTGTCATATGGTTATTCCTGGCACCTATTTCCAAGAAGCATTACAGTGCTGTGACGATGCTCCTCTCGGATTTCATTATAATTGTTGTGTTACTAAGCGTTAAAGAAACCAGTCTCTTGGCTGTTCTTGATTGATGTGGCCATCTAGTCATTAAGTCAGCTGTTAATTTGTGGTATGTTTGATTCATAACCAGTTTTGAGAGCGTCAGCTGTACAGGTCCAGACCAAAGTGAAAATCCAGACCAAAATTTAGTTTCAGCTAAGCAGTATGACTGTGACTCTTTACATTGAACTAATTGGATGAAATGAAATTTTGGTCTGGATTTTTACTTTCTGGACCTGAAATATCCACCACAGATTATGATTCAATAGGAAAATTTTCCAGTTTTCTTCCAATATAGAGATGAGAGTGCAATTATTTCACATTAGTGGCCAGATGGTTTCTTAATATTTGCGACTCGCCAATGTGGATAAATGGCCACTCCATTCCTAGAATAGATTGATAGACAAAGAATGGCGATGGAAGTGTAAGGTACCCCTACATCATCTCAGGCTCCACACACCAGTTAATTATTGCTAACTAGCAAGTCACTTGTTCCATTAAGGGAACAGGTGGCCAAGGTTTCCGCAATAGCGTTACGGCTTTCGAGGGACCTTCAGGAATTGCCGTTGCTGCATGTAGCCTCACGCCAAACCCAGGTGTAACCATTTGTGGTAATTACTTCAGTGCACCGAGCCAGTCTGTGTGCTTTCCAAAATGAAATAATCAGTCATTACTGAAGGCTCACATTTCAGTTACTGCTCACTGCTGTTTGGGTGTAGTAGGGTGTTAAGTCGCTCACTTAGTCTTTGATACGGATAGGATTTGTCAGTTTAATTCCATAATGATGTATAGCACTGTTGGTTAATATGATTCAGTTGTTTTGTAAGCCTCCGCCTGGGTCACATGTGTGTGGAGTTTGCATGTTCTCCCCATGTCATCGTGGGGTTTCCTCCGGGTACTCCGGT
>JAODJX010000007.1:10240661-10261908 GCA_026776945.1 Isichthys henryi | reverse complement strand
TGCCCATTGCTTCCGGGATAGACTCCGGACCCCCCGCGACCCAGTAAGGATAAGCGGTTTGGAAAATGGATGGATGGTAAAAGTGAGGTATGCATGATATCACATCGCGATATAATCGTGATTACATGGGACACGTGCAATACTCACCAGGGATTTCGTTGACTGGTGTAAGCATTCGTCTGGACGCCGGCTTTTCAGTACTATACAGACGTTTACTTCCGCCCACAATTTGGTAAGCAGATTAGTAGTATGGTTAAACCATTAATAAGAGGCAGATCCTGATGTCCAGAAGTTAGTAATCTGTGTATATTCAGTGTATCCTTATATTTATTAAATTTGGTTGGCAAAGCATGTAACATGGTATATCATGGATGATCTGTTATGGTGACAAGATCTTGGCTATCTTTAAATGATCACCTCAAAGGTCACGCGCATCAATAATGGACAAAAACATGAAGGCTGTGGTTCTGTAAGCAGACATCTGAAGTGTGTCAAACAATCCTGCAGCCTGGCTGTCCAGCGCCATCTTTAACTGGTAAAGCACTGTTGTCATTTCCCCTCTTCCACAAAGTGCGCTGCATTTCCTTCAGAAATCCCCTACAAAAATGTAACGCCGATGGTCTGGCATGGTAATAATAGTGTTTGGAGATGTTTTACTGAATTCCTGGATGACTGTCTTTTTGCCATGGCCCTCTCCAGTCTAGTCGTAAATCCCATTGCGAAGTTGTGGCAAGGATATAAAATGAGTAGTTAATGTTCATAGACCAGTGTTTCTCTATCCAGTCCTCAGGCATCCATAGATGCTTCATGTTTTCGCTCCGTCTCAGCTCCAGCAAAAATGTGGACTGTCTGGCAGGGAGCTTGGAGGGAGCAAAAACATGGACTGACTATGGGTCCCCGAGGACCAGGTTGGGAATCATTGCCATAGACACTCGCATCTCCCCGAGTTAAAACTGAAACCATGTGTCCCCATGCTTTTTTTTTTAAAAAGAAGAAAGAAAAAAAATACTAAATGAAGTTATCTATGAATATGATGTTTGTTCTTTGAAATATAACAAATTTCTGATTGTGCGTTTCAACATTACTAGTCAGAGAAGCATGTTTGAACTGCAGGAGGAAAACAGAGAATGTGGATGGAATCTATTAAATGCTGAAGGAATTCGCAGATAAATACACACAGTAGGCTGGGTCCAGATCTGAACCCCCCACCTCCGGAGGCATGAGACAGCAGCTCTACCCACTGGGCCTTTAGACGGCTCATTCTGCTGAAATCCTACCCTGACTTGTACTACGAAACTGTGTTTTGTGATAAATTGGAATGATTAATCATTAATATATTCATATAATTATATAATAAATATATTAATATAATTCTGAACAATTTGAAAATCAACAAACAATCTGTCTACTAAGTGAACACAATTAAGCACTTCTTAGATCAGATATTTTCAGCATTCTTCCCAAAACTGTATGTTTGAACTTGCTGTGTCGGATTCTTTTGGGAAAAGGCTGCGGGGAGTTGGCCCAGGGCACAGTAATAGCTTTGTAGCTTACTTCAGACTGTGTGAAAGAAAGCCCCCCCCGCCCCCCAAACTCAGTTTGAGGTTTTCCTGTCAGAAATGAAAAGTCCAAATGATTTCCGTTAATGCAGCGGGTCAAGTGTAAGTGTCTGGCTGGTAATCTCTGGGGATCCAGTGCAGCTTTAAGGCTTTGATGTGGCTTCTCTTCTGGTTATGGGCTGTCGTCAGTAAATAGGGCTCTATGGGACTTCACAACTATTTGTAGGTGCTGATAAAAAGCTATGTGGATTTCCATAGGGAGGAATCTTCCACATCTCGACTTGATGAACGGGAGACCTTATAGTCTTAAATCTGGTGACCACATACTGAGCACACAAGCACAATGTTGTTTCTTTCCCAGCTTCCTTTATCGGCTAGATAACATATCAGAAGGCTGTGGGGTTTAAGGTTGGGAATTAAAAGCCGGTGGGAGGTTAGGTCTGTGATGACCTTCAAGATAGCTCTGCTGATAATACTCATTAGAGAGTATGAGATGGGGTCTCTTTATCCCCCCAAGAGCAGACTGGGGTCAGTATTCACTCGTGCTTCTTCTGTCCAAATTCTGACTGCTTATCCTGGGAAGGGTCATAGGGGGACTTGGAGCCTATCCCAGGCAGAACAGGACACAATGCATGGGGACACCCTGGGGTCTCACATGGTGCACACAATCATATGATATGAGCAGTTTGGAGAAACCAGTGTACCTAACTGCATGTCTTTGGACTACAGGAGGGATTGAAAATACCGAACGGATACCCATACAAAGTCCACAGAGGCTGGATTTGAACCCCCAGCCACAATAGTGTGAAGCAACGGTGTTGTTACACTAATGTATATATTTTATTATATTCCAGAGCCCAAGGATCAGTGCCGTGCCAAAGAAAGGACCTGCCCCTCCTTGGCTGGTAAGCTCTTTGGGTATTTGTGCATGCTGTCAATGCTGCGGTTTTGTTAATAATTTTCTAAGCAGGACAGAAGCGCCTACCTCAGCGGGTAATTTGGAAACAGACGTGTTCTGGTTTCTGATGGAAAATGCTCTTGAGCAAGTTGCATTTTTTTTTTTCGTAGTAGGGCACTTCAGAGAGGAAAAAGGTGATTACAGCTGATTGCTCCATAACTGAGGGCCAGGCACCAGGATGTCAGTCAGGAGGTTAAGTTAACTCCAGGGCCATCATAGGCTTAGTCTGGCAGAAGTGCCCTTTCACTGTGAAGGACTCAGCCGTCTCCATAAAACAGACTTGTAAGCACTAATGTATTTTACTGATGGAGTCAGCTTTACCTGCTGATGCGGGCAACTCAATACAGACTGTGACAATTTAGTTTCTGTTAATAGATAATTAAAGTTGATAGCTGTCCCTAGGTGACAGAAGAGAATGCTTTTAATGCACTGTAGAATCGTCTAATGTATGACATCTACATCATCTACATGTACGTCAAGCCAGAATAGAATGTACTATTCTATATTGATAGAATCATGTGTACTCATGTCGTCCTTTTTGCCAGTCAAATCGCATCCATGTTGATTTATGCCTCTTTAATAAAGCTTGGATTGCTTGCTTGCCTGGTTTGTTTATTACGCACATGAAGTATGATGCAGGCTATTTTTGTTGCAGGCTGAAGTTGTGCTTCTAAGTGGTTTACATCTCTTTCAGCTGGACATGAAATGCTTATCACCGCTGTTGCTGGCATACGAAGACCAGCTGAATGAAAAGGATTCACTTCTGCAGAGCTATGTGGTGAGTGGTATTTAGCATCTTACAATCTCGTATATTTTATGGAATTTGTAATAATTTCAGGGGAACTTAGAGTTGCTGAAGGACGTGTTTGTTCAGCTTTTATAGCAGTTCTGTGAGCATTTCAGCCTGCAACCTGGTGCAAGAGATATGTCAGCTGCTTTCAAGGCACCACTATGCAGTTGACTTGAATTTATTTGTATGTCTTTAAGCTCATATCTGTTGGGAAGAGGTAGGTGTTCTGCAGCGTTTGCAGAGTTTGTAGAGTTTCTTTTTTAAAGCTAGCTCCCAAACCGAAATCCTTTGTTGAAACTGTCTCATCCCCAGCACCTGAAGACTGTAGCCCTCACAATCTTTTGTGGTTTTGTTGTTGTCCTCACAAACTTGCGGCTTTACAGAGATGTACGTCATATTGAGCAATATTATTATGTCTCTGGGCAGAGCTGTTTGCCACCAACAGCCTGATTTTCGGCAGCGGAAGAATCACAGGCTTATCTATAGCAGTGGGGGATTTGGGGGTGGAAGGGTGCGTAGCATTAATACTAAAAGCAAAACACTCTGCCTGTCACCCAAAATTAAAATTTACCTTCCTTCATCCTAACCCAGGGTTTTAATTGTCTACCTGTAAATTCTAGCAGAGGCACAGCCAACCTAGTGCAGTGTTTTGGTATCTGAAACATATCTGCATGGGATTTTGAGAGGTAGCATCCTTCAAAATTCCTTTATTAATGTTGTAAAGATCTTATAGGTCACCTCTCTCTCCATGGATTTTTTTTAGGAGTCATGATAAATTAGCATCATCTCAAAAGAAGCCTAATGTACGTATATTTTAGAAGGAAAAACTGATTTTTGTGTTTTGCTCCTTTTGCTTATCAGTTTTGTCAATAAAATTGTGTGTCTGTTTACCATTATGAAAAAGTAGGTTTCTTTTAGGTACATTTACAGCAGCAGTTACGTGAGCTGCCTACAATGTGTGATTGTGTGTGTGTGTGTGTATAAATTCTTATTTAGTACAGGGTCATGGTGAGGCTGGGGTCTGTCTGCGAGGCTGTGATGGAAGCAAGCTCTGCTTGGGATGGTAGTCAACAGCACTGCACTTTGTCTGTCTCTCTGCCCAGGAGGAGACGCACAGGTTTCGGGAGCGGGTGGAGGAGGTGGTACAGGAGAACGACAGCCTTCACCAGCAGCTGAGCAAAGTTGGGGGCACCTGCCAGAAAAATTGGTGAGTGTGTGTGTGTGTGTGTGTGTGTGCGTGTATGTGTTTGTGTGTCTGTGAGAGTTATGTGCATATTACATTGTGAGGGACCCCACAAGGGGAAGCACTGTGAATCTATCCAAAAAAGATTTTGTTTGGTTACTTATGGTTCAGGTTAGGACCGGGTAGATGTTGAGGTTCTCATTGTTGGGATTTGAGTTATGCTCATAGAAATGAATGGACAGTCTCCACAATAGATACATGTATGTGCTTGTGCCCTCTGCTAAAATGCTGTACGTATGAGTTCCTGTGTGCCAGCTTCCGTCGTCCCTGTAGGTTACATGTTGGCCGTCTGTTTCTGTACTGCCTTTGATTGTTGTCTTTCACCTGCCTTTGAAGGTGACTGATGCCAGTTGATTTCAGGAAAACCCCCAAAATAACTGTCTGCTGGCTGCTGTAATTTCTTTAGGCTGTGAATATTTCTCTAGGAGAACAGCACAGCAAAATAACATTTTTAGTTCAGCACCCTCTTGACTGAATAATTCAAGAGATACACAATGCAGTGATCTCCATTAAATAAATATTCATGACAATTAATTTAAGCTCTTGAAGAGCCTTTTTTCAGGCCCCAAACATGAGGCTGCAAAAGGGCATGTTTTGTCTATATTTACGGTGCGTTTTGAGACCTGCTGTTTCATGGCTAATTGCACTCCCGGTAGGTTTAGTGACTTACAGCGCAGTCTGCTGCTGAATGGTGATTTGTAATTTCTCATTTCAGCTTCTTATCGTGAACGAATCAGTCTTAGACGATGTTTCGCCTGAAGGAACTTATCCTACGAAGCCCCTTACGTAGGTGTCATGTTAGAAAAATATTATGTCTTAGTAGTAGTAGTAATTCCTGCTATCAAGTTAGTAATTCATCCTCTTGAGCTAGTTATTCCTTCCACCAGATTCATAATTTGCGTACTCAAGTTAGTAATTTGAGCTTGAGTTGGTGATTTTGTGCTCTTGAGTTAGTAGTTTGTTCCATTAAAGTCCTAATTTGTGCACTCAAACTAGTAATGCGAGGGCACAGATTACTACTGGCTAATATTTTTTTCTACCATGACACCTAAGGGGTTCTGTATTATCCCAGATTTCTGATGAATGATTATTTTATTTTAATAAAGCAAGTAGCAAGTATCTCCCACAAGGGTAAGGGCCCCACATGAGACAAGAACCTACAAGCTTGAAGTTATGAGTACGTGTCCTCAGCCACATGCTGGCTGCACACATTGTTTTTTCATTTACGATTTGTGTGTTTTTGACTGTTAGGGGCAGTTTCTCTTCTTCATGGGAAACTTTGATTTGCATTTTTCTGCTTGGCATAATACTTGTGAAGGTTATCAAATCAGACATAAATGGTGAATTTGCATAGTCAGCTTTGCGCATCATGCATTAGAAGATTGCTGCTGGATTTTACTGGTTCTGATTTGTTTCTGCACCTCTCGGTCTCTGCATGAGTTTTCACAAACCCCTGTACACGACATACAGGACAATGTCAAATTCTGAATACTTCCCAGAAATGCACAGTACCTCTGGTTCTGGGTTTCCATTTTGTTTGTGCTAAATTAAAACCAGAATGACCATTTTAAGAATGGAAAAACCTAGATGGCCTTTAGCTGAAATGTACTTTACTTTTTCTGTTGTGGATTCATTGGGTCAGGGGCATAGGTAGAGATGAATGGATAGCGGGGCTGAGTCTTCACTGGGGAGGCTGGTGGGAAAACTATTCATGACTTAAGGCAATAAATACACATTTGATTGGAGGGGCTATAAAACATTTTAGGTAGGCTAAACCCCCCTTAATATAGGGCTAACAATGCCCCTGATTTGGGTATTAATCTTTCAGCCTCGAGTTGGATGACAGTCCAAATAGGTCAGGTTCTGGCGTGCCGTTTTACGGAATTCCTTTCTCTAAAGATTCACAACTAATAAATAAATGGTGGTCCGGTTAGAAAAAAAAACTTTTAGCTTTGCATGAGAAGTCAAAATTGTAATACAGCAAAGTGTTATGTCTAGTGAACATCTAGTACACTGAATTAATCAACAGTTGTTAAAAATTAACAGCAGCTAACTAAATAATTTAATTGGTGTACAGCCACACTAGGAATTCACAGTGGCAAAGATTTGGGAGGAGGAAGTTCACAGGAAAATGGCTTCCGCCTGCAGTGTAGGATGTTGAAGGCCACATCTCAAGTACTTAAGGAGGGGCCATTAATATTACATGGTGTTGCATAATTCACTGTGGTATTTTAGAAGTGCCTCAAAAATTGGATGTCTATGGTCTGGATTAAAGGACACTGTGATGTGCCTAAATGTGCCCACTGGGCCTTGAAGTCTTCTGGACTGTCTGAATGGATGTGATTTTATGCAGGGAGGTCTCATGATAGAGAGGTGCTTAGTGCTTTGCAATCTAGAGCAGTGTTTTCCAATCTGGTCCAACCCGGGCCTCGAGGACCCCCAGACAGTCCACTTTTTTGTTCTCTCCCAGCTCCTGGTAGGGAGCAAAAATGTGGACTGTCTGGCAGGGAGCTCAGAAGGAGCAAAAACGTGGACCGTCTGGGGGTCCTCGAGGCCCGGGTTGGGGAAGCACTGGTCTAGAGATTGAAGCCAACATCCATTTTCTGCATGGCAGTTTTGTATGTTCCTTTTTTTTAGGCACCCAAACGGCGAGAAGGTAACTGTGATTTATTTTGAGTTCTGGAGCAAGGCAAGGTGCCAAGATGCCAAGCGACTTGTCCGTGTCTGTCTGCGTGTGTCACATGTTTGTGGGTCTCCTAGGCGCCAACTGCAGGATCAGGCCAAGCTGGTTCTGAAGGAGAACCAACTGCTGATGCAGCAGCTAGAGGTGCAGGAGACCAAAGCCAAGGAGAGCCATAATCGGCACCAGCAGGAAGGTACAGCTCATTAACAGTGGGTTTGGGATCAGGAAACCCCCTCATGGGAGCTAACTGTGACCAGCTGAGTTAAATGAATGTACTGATCTGTAATCAGTTTGTAAGTGCGTAATAAGTGCAGACTCCTGGGAATGAATGTGGATGGTTTGCTCTGAGCTGTGTGGACTGCCTCAGCTTTATGATTCCATTTTAAAATAGGCAACAGCCCCATGATATGACAGGGCTGAGTGTACATAGTTTTATCCACTTGCTCAGTATCCAAAGTGACCAAGGAGGTGATGCTGCTGGAGGCAGAGAAACAGAGCTTGCTGGAGGAGCTGGAGAAGGCACGTTCAGAGCTGCAGCTTCTTCAGACACAGCACCGGAAAAACCTGTCCACACTGGAGTGTGCAGTGAGTCGGGAGGAACATGCTGCCCTGGTCAGCAAGCTCCATCGGTGGGTGTCCATTCTGTCTGCTTCAGCCAATCAGAGATCATGCATATTTTACTGTACATTACACTTCAGAAACCCCTATAAGTATACAAATAATTCATTATATCTTTGCTGTCCAATGAAAACCACGTATGTCCACAGCAGAGGTGGGAATCATTCACTTTTTTGACAATTCTGATCTGTACTATAGATGGTGTCATTCTTCTCTGTCTGCCGACAGTGTTTCACATCTATTTGATCAGTGAAAAGATGTTTTATGAAGTTATATATTTTACTTGTATTTGTACTCCTGAACATTGGTATTCATTATGGTCGTTTTTTAAGGGTTATTTTTCATCGATAATTATGACAACTTGAGTTGATTGCTAGCTGTCAAGTATCATTGTTAATTATGAAAGTAAAACAAGATTAGTTTGTATCCTGTTGACATTGACACTTGCCTCACTGACAACAGTCCACATAAGTTCATTTAAAACATTAAACTTTTCGACTGACAGCTGTTTATATGTTTCAGTTTGTGGTGCTAAGGGTATCTCATTAAGTTGTTTTTATGTGTATTTTGTAAAGTAGTTTTTGAGAATTTTTTTCACGCTCTTGAAATAATGGATTTTTGGAAATGCTTGTTTATCAGTGAACCTCGGTGATACAGTCTGAGATGGGTGAAAGAGACATGTCTGCGTTTCGAATATAAATTCCTCCCGTGTGAAGCAATGTTTCCCAGAATGGTCCATTACGTACTACATACATAGTATCTGGTATCGTTTGGCCCTGTCACTCTGCTTGTTTTGTCTCAGCCTTCTGTTGTTCTTTTGTTATTTGAATGCCAGCAACCTTCATGTTAAGGAGACCAGTGACGAGCTATTAGTGAGCACACAAATTTATGAGACCTACTGTATGCCCTATCCCCAAATGCCTGATAATGATCTCTGCATTTTACCCAAGTGTCCTTGTGTCATTGCCACTAATGACATGTTGTTCCGTTTAATTTTATCGTATTCTGACCTGAATGTCACCCATAAAATATTGTCTTAGTAAATTTTCACCCACACTTGTCCTTCATGAGAGGGCTGCGTTTATCTCAGTGAAATCAAGCAAAACAAAGGAACACTCAACGCTTTATGTAGCGATTCTCGTGTAGGTTGTCTGACTGAAAGTTTCGAACTAACAACTGATATAAAACTGATGTGAAAGGATTGGTAAGTACAGATGCACTAGATTTTTGTATAGAAACAACTGATTAAGAAACAACGTAAAAGATAAAGCACGTTGGGCTGCTGTAGTCCAGGGGTCTCCAACTCTGCTCCCGGAGAGCTACTGTCCGGCAAGTTGTTTTTTTTTATTCTACCCGGCTTCTGATGAGCCACACCCATTTCTGGTATTTACCTGAGAACAGGTGTGACTCATCGGAAACCAGGTAGGATAAAAAACCTACTGGACAGTAGCTCCCCAGGACTGGAACTGGAGATCCTGGCTGTAATCAATCAATTTTATATTGCATTGTAAATATTGTGCGATTTGCACCTAAAGCGGTGGAGAATGCAGAACACAACAAGCAGGATCACTAAAGCAGGCGAGCGCAGAGCTAGAAGTAAAAGATAAGCAGATAACATTGTGGGGATTGGCTTAGATACGGAATGAGCGTCCCTCAGTATGCGGTGTTGATGAAGATCTACAATGAGCTGTGATATGCAGGTGAAGCTCTCTGAAGGAGCAATGTGACTGCAGTGTGGACAATACCTGGGATTCATCTAGGAGAAGCTGACAGTGTAACATTTTTTCATGCAGGTAGTTATTAAAAAGATATTCAAAAGAGGATTCATTAATTTTGTATCAGGTACAGTGAGGGGATTTTTCACTGTCATCTTGCTCCTGACAGATGGGGCTTTTAAGGCAGAGGTGTAAGAGTCGGGGCCCGCTGATGTGGCCATGGTGGCTCCAGAGGGTGGCTGTCTCAGTGATGGGTTTGAGATGCATGGATCCATCCTCTTC
Source organism: Isichthys henryi (assembly GCA_026776945.1). Taxonomy (NCBI): domain Eukaryota; kingdom Metazoa; phylum Chordata; class Actinopteri; order Osteoglossiformes; family Mormyridae; genus Isichthys; species Isichthys henryi. Next base: position 10,252,060 of record JAODJX010000007.1, on the reverse strand, counting down.
ATGTTGGTCTTCTTCAAAAAAATTTCTTGGTAGCAGTGTAGTATGTTTTTACTCTAGGCTGTCAGTAAATAGTCCTTGTTATTACTGGGTAGGATAATGTCATGAATTTCAAGTGTCTCCATTCTGAATGATAATCATTGTCCTAGAGCAAATTGCCATTGGTCATTAAATTGTCAAGTGCCTTGGGGTATCTTTGTGTTTATATGAAAATAAATTGAAATGAAAAAAAATTGAGTCATACTATGATGTCAAGACCGAATGTTACAGCTCTGCCCTTGCAAGCTGACATTTCTGGTGACGCTTTCTAGGAATGCTGTGTTTATATGAATCAATGAACACATTCCTAACACCTTGCATCATAAACATGGCTATAAATATTTATAAAAAGGCATAACACATTATGCATTATATGAATGCTTTACGACGCTCTCATCTATAATGCACTATTGATACCTTCAAAAAGCAGTACAAACCACCCTTAATTCTTATACCGATCATAATGCATAATGCATTATGAAGATACCTATATAGCATTATAGATAACAGCTTCAAGTATAATGTTACCACATTATTTTTCCCAGTATATTTTTTTTCCCATTTGACCTATCATGAATTAATGCCATTAATATTTCTAACAGTGTTGTTTTCATTAATCAGTGCAATATAAATTGAGTAAAATCAGCCTTCTTGACTTTATTAGGCCTTATAAGCAGAACGCCTGTCTGTCTGAAACTGGTTAGTCTGTGTACTACGTCCTCTGCTTTCATCACCTGTCCATTATACTGGTCTAAAGGCTGTAGGAAATTCGCAGCTTGGTTGTTGGTAAGATGCAGTCCAGCCAGATGTCTCTCTTGCCCACCATGTAAGCAGTGGGGGCTTGATCATTGGGGTGCTGTTTACCATGCAGACAGCTGGAACAAGAGGAAGAGAAGAGGAGTAGCAAACTGGAGGAGCTGACAAGCAGAGTGGCTTCCCTCCAGGAAGAGAAGAGGACACTGCTGCTTGAGAAGAGCAGCCTGTCAGCTGAGATGAAAAACATGGAAACGGAACTGGAAGCACTGCGCCAAACTAACAGGTATTTCTAATGGCTTTCAGTCCTCCTCCTTTGGCACTATTTACTACAGTTTCACACACTGTACTTGTGCTTTGCAGTGGTTTATGGTAGTGTATAAAAATAAGGGAACTACAGGCATAGCAGTGGGCGGGCGCCTGTGATCAGGAAGTCGCTGGTTCAAACCCCAGGGTCAGCAGAATGATTTCACCTTTTGGTCATTGAGCAAGGACTTTGACCCCCAGTTGTTCCATGCACTGTCAGACCCTGCTTTCTCAAATGTATATTCTTTAGGGTAAAAGTGATCTTCCCAAGATACATAGTGTAAACCCATGGCAGAAGGATTTTTTTTTTTTAAATCTGTGGATGGACTCTTTGATGGTATTTCTTCCAGTGTAATTCCCATATGCTATAATCATAGTAACTATAATATCTGGGCAGCTCGATGTGAAAACATGTCTTGTTAACTACCACCCTGCTGTCCTGTTCTAACTGCTCTGAATCAGGAAATCTCAGAAGAAGATCTGTTTGCTGAAGGTGCAGGTGGAGGACTCCATGGATCGGGAGATGACAGCCCACCAGTACCTCACCAGCATCGTGGCCGCAGCTGAGAAGACCATGCGCGAGAGGGACCAGCTTGTGCACATGGTATGCCACCTTCCTAGCAGGTAACCTGTAACATCAGGACCTGAGGCCTGATTCAGAGTGAATCCACTGCTTATTCCAGAGGAGCTGCTGTATGGGTATGTGTCCCTGTGTCTTCACCGCCTGTTCAGTTGGTAGGGAATTAGGGAACGAGGAATATGATGCATATTCTCCTGCCTTAGAAAGTGAATAACTAAAGTATGACGAGAAGGAGACTATTAAAGTCTGCTGAATATCTGGCAGAGCCACTTAGGTACAGGCATGCAAAACTTGACTAGATGAAGCTGATGTTCTCCCCAACATTCTGCAAATAACCATAGTTCTATTGTCGTAATACTATTCACGCACACTATGAGTAATTTAGAGACACCAATTAGCCTGCTGGTCATTGGGCTGCAGCAGTGCTTCTCAAACTCGGTCCTCGGGCCCTACTGCCCTGCTTGTTTTCCAGCTATCCCTGCCCCACACACAAGTCCCAGCTGTCTTTCAGCTTCTGATTGACTGAACACACCTGATTCAGGTAATCAGCAGTGTGTAGGGCAGGGATGGCTGGAAAACAAGCAGGGCAGTGGGGCCCGAGGACCGAGTTTGAGAACCACTGGGCTGCAGGAAGACGCCTATGAAACCCAAGGAGAACAGGAAAGCACAGACCAGAGCTGGGATTCAAACCCCCCCCCCTATCTTTGGAGATGTGAGGGAACAGTCTACCCACTAAGTCACCTTGCCACCTCTACTGTGGAAAGTGATACAGGAATTGATTAAAGCCATACAGCTGATCAACCAATAATTCGTTGACAGAACGATAATCATCCTGAAAATGTTCTTCAACATGACGAACTAACTAATCGTTTATTCTCTGGAGGCAAAGGAGCAGAAGCTTCTCAGGCTGATACTTTAGTCAGATTTTCTCCTGCCCTTCTAAACATATTGGAAGCAGTGAAGTTGACGATGTTCTCCTGTGAGAGTCGACTGTGGCTTCTTTTCTTAGGTCATTCAGTCAGCCGTTTCCAGGGAAATGGGGCTAATTGGAATTGATTGACCATGGTTACAGCTTAGAGCTGGGAAGGTCTGACCATAGGTGGCGTAAATCACATGCCTGTTCACCTTTTTCAATTACTGAGAAGCACAGCACAGTAACAACCCATCATGCCTTGCAAGTGCCCCGGTACAGTACATGTGAGAATTCTTCAACCTGAACCAACAAATGGGATCTACTTCAACCCCAGAATCTTTAGGTATTGATTATAGCATCTTTACGTTGAGAAGTTTATTCTGTGGTACTTTTAAATGTCCATATTGTCACATTAAATTCACGAGAATCAGTCCTGCCTTGATTGACACTGCAGTATGTGTCTGTAGTAAAAGCCATTGAACATTCAAACTAGTGATTTTTTTTGTGGGTGTTTTTGTGGGAATTAGTGGGTGTTCGCCTTGTCAGTTGTGAATTTATGAAGTTTTCTCAGCAAGATTAAACAATTTAGTACATAGTACAGGTTTTGGTGTCTGTACTCAGTATTTGAAGTTCAACTATTTAAGTTTAAATGGTCACATACACAATCATACACTATACTTCTGTGTAGTGAGAAGCTTTTCCTTCTGCTTCCTGGGCTGTGCATCAATGGAAATATGTGATTGGAAAAAAAGCAAAATAGTATAAAAAGATAAGAATAAACAAAAATAAAATCGCAACAAAAAATAGATAATAATTCCCAAAAGACGATAACAATGGAGAGTACTATACCGGCAGCTGTAAAAAGATGTGCGATGACAGTGTGGGATGATAGAAAGTGCGTAAAGTGACTTATTAGCTTTGGGACTCTTCGTTCAGAAAACGAACAGCCCGAGGGCCGAAGCTTTTTCTCAGTCTCTCGGTTTTGATCTTCAGGCAGCATTAGTGGCTCCACGGCCACCGCAGTGAGAGCAGCCCATTGTTGGGCTGGGCAGGGTCTTTTATTATTTTCAATGCTTTGTCTTGGCACTGCTTCCTGTGGGTGGCCTGCAGGTTCAGGAGGTCACATTGTGCCGTCCCGCTCGGTGCGGCTCCCAAAGCAAAGCAGGTGGCGATCCTCCCGGGCAGGATGCTCTCAGTGGTGCAGGTGTGGAACGCTCTGAGAATCAGCCTGAGCTGCTTAAGCATCCCGAGGAAGTGGAGGCGTTGACCTGCCGTTTTAACAAGGGCGCTGCACACCCTCTGAACATGGGGCCCGTTGAGTTTGAAGGGGCTATAGTGCTTCAGGTGTTTCCTCCTTAAGTCCAAAATCAGCGGAACTCAATCTGTTGCGTGTGCTTTGAGACCCTACTTGTCTGTTGCTGTTTGGGTGCATTTGACTCGATGTGACTTTTTCAAATCGCAGTGTGAATGGTGGAACCCGAGGTGTGTTCACGGCGGGGCGTTTTAAGGGATCCGCTGATGTTACTGCCCCCCATGAAGATGTGAATATCAGTCTCGGTACCACCATTCCCCATGTTGCCAGGCCAACAGGGACTCCCCCCCTCCTGGGCAAAATGGGCTGGAGTCATAACTGCTTTTGATACATGTTTAAAGTAACTATCAGTTGTTGCAGGACTGGGCTGCCTTTGGATGAATTGCTCTTCAGTCGTCGTGATTTCACGGCAGATGTTGCATGTTTCTTTCCATGCTAATTCTCAAGGAATCATTCAGTGATATCTGCACTTCAAAGCCTCTGAAAAATTGTGTTCATTTTCATAAAGTGACTCCTCTTTTAATTACACACAACATGACTTGCTTTTTATGTCTCTCATACATATTTTTTTAATCAGGAAAAAAGACATGGAAAAATAACCAATCAGATTGTCTTTTGTATAGCTTTGGTCAATGGGTCATTTCCCACTATTTCTTAGTTAGCATAAGAGGCACCTTCAACGTGAGACAAATGCAGTGCAAATTTCATAAATATCTTGCTTTAATAAAGAAAATGTGGCATGCAGGTATTTCTGTCATAACACATTCCCATAAAATCTCCCGTTGCTCAAAAGAATTCTGTTAAATTAATGGGGCTTATTAGGAAAAAGAGGTTTTGCTAACAGCTCAGAACATAAGTACTTAAGAAATTTGCAAAGGAGAGGAGGCCATTCGACCCATAAAACTCGTTTGGGGATCCCGTTTGGGAGAACCTAATCAAAACATTAAGCGATATGTTCTAAATGCTTTATATCATCATGTTATTCTCTAAGCTTTATAGCTTTTACCTTTTATATTCAGCACTTAAAATTTCACAAAAATGTCTCTTCAGCACTTTTTTTAAATATTGTTCACTCGTTTTCATAGCACTGAAGTACAGACAGTCCCTGGGTCCCTTAAAATGGGGTTTAGGTCAAGACTCTGTGTTGGCCAGTTCATGTGTGGAAATGATTCCTCATGCTCCCTGAACCACTCTTTCACAATTCAAGCCCGACGAATCTTGGCCTCATCATCCTGGAATGCGCCCGTGCCATCAGGGAAGAAAAGATCCATTGATGGGATTGATAACCAGCCCATTCAGTAGATTCAGGTACTCAGCTGACTTCACTTTATTGCTACAAAATGTTGCTGAGCTGTAATTATGATCCAGTCATTGTCTCTTAAATACTTGCTGATTTAAACTAAAATCGTGACCTTTTTTTTGGCCAGGCAGCAAAATTCACATTAAATACCATGGTTTGTAATATCAAACGCACACACTACTTTGTGATATTCATGAAAATATTGCATGACTTCAGCAGTTCATCATCTTGAGGTACAGTACAGTACTTTATGTATTTACTATTATTATTACTATATATTATTATTAATAATAATTATTATAATAATATGTACTTGTATTATTTTTCTGACTTGCCTACAAGTTAGACTTTAAGAGCGAATTAGGGAACAGAGCTTGTTGGTAACCTGGGCACTGCCTGTAATGGGTCTTCTTGTAACAGCTTTATCAGTTTTTGCTGGATTCTTTATTGCTTTTCCTTTATCACATATGAGCCAGTTCCAGTTTTAGAAAATAGCGTAATAGCAGAACTGCCTGCATGATCTCACTCAGTTTTTTATGGGCACCATGGCTGTGGGGTTTCCTTTTGTTACAAGGTTCTTTTTCTCTCCCTATATAAATGTATTTATTTCTAGTTTTGCAGACTAAATCTGTAATCTGTCTTCTTTTCAAAACGTCCATTGTTGGAAGTGTTAAAGTTTGTAAAATTAGGTTAAATCGGCAAAAAATAAATCATGTCACCTTTCTTTGTTTTACCTGCATCACGGGCGTGTAGTCCCACCCCCACCTTGAAGATTAATATTCGCTTTCTAAATAGCCGCATTTCCACGTATTCAGATCACAGCACCGCGATCCAGATACATCCCCATCAGCACGATAAAAGGGGAGGGGGGTGGAAGATGTGGCCAGGTGTGAATGGCTCATTCATACACGTGAGAGCTCCTACATATTCAATGAAAGGAGGCCATAAATACTGACATGAGTTAGGTTTTTCTTATTTATCAAACCAAATGTTGCAACTACACCATTTAGTCATCTTCATGTAGCCAAGACTTTGGTGATCAGATATCTGGGATCAAAACAAACTTCCACCATTGCTTACTATGTACTTTTATAATGTTTCTGCAAATGTTCCAAACTGCATTTTGCAATGTCTGTACTTCGATGTCAAATTACAAACTTGACATAAATCTGACATATTTACAAAGCACATTAAAATAAAGATGAGTGTAATGCCAAAATAAATGTATAACAAATAATTTATCTGCCATGAATTGAGTTTATGAAGGAAATGTGTGATCATACCCCAGTCAGTGGAAGCGTGTTCTCTACCCCAAGTTCCCAGAGGTTTAACATTGCAGTGAGATGAGATGGAACCCCCGACCTTCACATTTACTCTAGATGTGACCCATCACCAAAATAAGGCTATGCTAAGCTGAATGGGCTTAGAGCCATGAATCATCAGGGTCTGTCACCCACCCCCAGGCTTAAGCACAGTGGGAGAGCAGGATTGCTAAAACCCATTTCCCACGGCGAACTCATGAGTGCTTGGTGACTGAGGTACCAGTGGTCCCACTTTTACATAGTCACTAATGTCTCTAAGCTCTGGGCACTCCTGCTGCCTGGCTGCATCTCAGAGCATGACTTTACACAGTTCGTCCCTCCACGCCCACACGGGAGGTGTAAGGGGATTTCCCAGAATGCTTTGCATGTCAGTTGCAATCCAACATTGGTGTGGGTCTCATCTCTGGAAATAAAGATGGGGCCATACTGGAGAAATATTCTTGTGGCTTCCATAATTGTGTAATTGTGTTTTATTTCATGCATTTGGAGAGCCTTAATTTCATATTTTATATTATAAAGGTACAAAGTTGTATTTCTGACAATCATAAGCCCTTCATACCATGACTTTTTACTTCCTCAATTAATAATGCAAGTCAACTTCAGAGATGAGCAGCATTTTTAATTATCTTTAAAGTAATTTACTGACTAGCTGTCAGTATGTATTCATATTTGTTCAGAGAAAATCAGGAAGAGGAGCTTCTTCACTGTGTCAAACATCAAGGTGTTCTCAGGCTGGATAGACATCAGTTTCCCCGCATATGCATGAACACGTAGAGTCTGATTTTCATTATCCTATTGCCAGATTGTATATTATGATGAAGGTACTTTGGTATCTAATTTCGAAATCCATTAGATTCAAATTTATTTGTATAGCACGTTTTCACAATATTACATTGTCTCAAAGTGAGCAAGTCAGAGGAGACAGTGACAAGGAAAAACTCTCTGGAAGGAAGAAACTTTGGGAGGAACCAGACATAATTTTGAAGTATGTTTACTGTCTCTGACAGATGTGCTGTCTTTGTCACACTGTTCTATTCACTGTATTATAGAGAAATATGTCAGTAACTCACAGAGGTAGATGTAATGCACAGGATGAGAATGACTGATTATGGGTCTGTGTTCATGCTCTTTGTTGTTAAATGCACTTACTATCTGCAAAGACCCATCAGTTGCTTTTGAAAAAAGCATCTGGCAAGTAAACAAATGCAGCATGAAGGTAATTCATGCCAAATAGTGGAGATTTTAATCAATGAGAGGACTGCTTCACTCCTTGAGGGTTTTCAGTAAAAGACAACCAGTCTAAAGCACTGGGATGGACCGTTGTGATGAATTGACTTGTTTTTAATGAATTGATGGTCCTGTTCAGTGTAGGGAGCTAGGAGGCAGCAAAAATGTGGACCGTCTGGGAGGTAGCAAAAATGTGGACCGTCTGGGAGGCAGCAAAAATGTGGACCGTCTGGGAGGCAGCAAAAATGTGGACCGTCTGGGAGGTAGCAAAAATGTGGACCGTCTAGGAGGCAGCAAAAATGTGGACTGCCTCCATGGGTTTTGTTCATGATACTCAAGCGGCTTTCTGAATGACAAAAAGACCAGTGCCGTGAGTGTGGTGGGAACACGATTAAGGCTCCTTCTCTCCTGTTTCTTCCACTGCCCTGACCTCCAAGATCACATAAGCCCTCCTGTGCCCTTTTTGCTGCAGGCCTCCATATTGGAGCAAGACAAGCAGGGAGTGCTGACCAGGGTCATCGAGGGCACCATGCGTCTGGGAAAACTCCAGGAAAAGGTCAAGGTAAAGGCAGGCAGACTAAGCTGGGGGGCTTCAGCCAATGGGGAGCTGGCTAATGACACACACAGAATCAGGTGATAAAGCTGTTTGAATGAGAGTCATGTTGAACATATTCCCTAGGCTCATTCCCTAAGCTTTTTATTGGGTGTTCTTGTTCACTTACTTTTGAGAAAAAATGAGCCATTATTTGCATTTCATGTTTAATGTCTTAATTTAATGTGTAGATTCTATTATCCTGGCATCTGAAGCCAAATTAATCAATGACCAAATATCAAATGGCATCTATCCATGAGTCTATTATCTATATTTCATTTAAATTTCAATGGGCAATCCTCAGACTGTCCTCAGCTCAGTGATGATGACTTAAACTGGAAATAATTCAATATTTTGTGTTTTTTTCCACAATAATAAAATTATAAAATTGCAATAATAAAATTCCTTGTAACTAATGTTCATAAGGGAAGCAACTGTTTTTGGTGTAACTTAATATGTGAATGTAAGGCAGAGAAAAGTGAGAAAGAGGAGGTAAATGCAATATCTAATCAGAGCCAACATCATTTGTTGATGCTAGGCAACAATACAGGCACCCTGCCAAAGCCATGAAGGTAATTCCTGTTTATGCAGATCTCAGATGGTAACAGCAAAGTGTTCTGACCCCCTATTCTGCAAACTCACATTTGCTCCTGTGTAACCAAACACTGTACTTTTATGCATCTTAGCAGTGTTTCCCAACCCAATCCTCAGAAGCCGTCAGACAGTCCCAAGTTTTTGCTCCTACCAGGAGCTGGGAGGGAGTAGAAATGTGGACAGTCTGGGGATATGAATTGTGAATTAGTTACCCATTTGACTCATATCACTTGGGAACAGTGTTGTTCAGTTAGGAACTTTTGATGTTGGCCAGCAGGTATTGTAGAGGACAGTAACCTGTAAGGGCATTTTCCTTCTGTGTAAACTCAGTTTAGTTACCAGGGGCTGCTGTGCTTAACTATGCACCTCTCCCTTCATTTATTTGCGGAGCTTTGAGCCAGGAACAAACAAGATTGGACACCAATGAACATGCCAGTCGACAAGGGAATCGGAAAGGCCCTGCCGAATGCCGAGGGCTGTATTAGAATTAGAATTTAGTGATTAATTGTCATACCACAGCACACAAGAATGAAATGTGTTCTCTGCATTTAACCCATATGTGACAATGTGACATAGCAGGGGGCAGCTAATTCAGCCCCAGGGGAACAGTGCTTGGGGGCAGTACCTTGCTCAGGGTACCTCAGTGGTGCTTTGCTGGTCAGGGATTCGAACCTGCAGTTTTTCAATTATGAGTGAAATTCCCTAACCATTAAGCCAACACTGCCCACATTAGCCATGGCAGCGTCATTGTACACCATCATATGGCTACATCACCCGGCTTCTCTGCTTGCCTTTAGGCCACTGAGTGAAACTGAGAAGATGGACAGCAGTAGATTTTTTTGGTAACACTTTACTTGAGGGGGCACAAAAAATATAGTATTATGTGATTTACTTATATATTAATTAACCACAATAGTCTTGGTTACATACTGATCTCATGTTCGTCCATCATTAATGAATTGTGACGCATTTTTTTATCGCAAATAGTCACTATATATGTTACTGTATCTATTAATTCAGTAAATCTTTGTGAACTACTGAAGGAATAACTAAGGAATTGCTGAAGAAATAATTAATGAATAGCAAGTGAAATACTGATATCCTGGTTGTCAATGAATCACGATGCATCCTTTATTTCAAGTAGCTACTATATTTGTTCATGATTTGTAATTTAGTAATAAATGAGTAGCTAAGTATTTGTGCCTCCATGTATATAATTTTTTTAAGAGACAATATCTGCTAGCTTTGGTCTTCTGTTGTTTACAACTACAGTGACCAATCAGAGGACAGATTAGCACCCATGCTTATTTGTTTTATGTATTTATGTATTTTTGCATTTACGTAGCTCCTTGAGTTGCTTAACTGATGTATAGTTAGCATAGCTTTCAGTATTTCATGCAGGTTATTTTAGAGGATCACACCTGTGGCCTGTTGGGACTTTGACTTTTGAGGTGTGAAACCACTTTGCAGTCAGTTCAAAGCCAGTGGATAGTGGTGCCGTTTTAATTTGGCCGGTCGGCACTGTAGACACTCCCAGAGCATGGAGATAGCTGGAGGTCCAGCCTGACATTTTCCCAGGGATCCTTCAGCACCGGCATTACAGTGTGGATTCAGGGTACACCTGAACCATGCCAGTCTCTCTATCTCCATCTATTTCTGTCTTTCTCTGTCCCTCCCTCTCACACTTTCTCAGTCATCCTCTCCTTCACAGGAAGCACTGTACTGATGTGCTTTGCCTGTTCTTCAGCTCTGATCTTCAGCTCTGATTCCAAGCTGGACAGCACAGCAATAGTCAGCCTATCTCCAGCATGCTTAGAATTAGGATTTACCGTCGTTAATGAAATAGAACATCTCTTGCAGAGGAATACTCCTAAGAATTTAATGTAGGGCTTGCTTTCATGCTGCCATGCGCTGGCACAGCAGGGCGGTTGGACAAACCATTTTTGTCGTGTGAAATGCATATTGTAAAGACCCTAATGATCAGAAAGACATATTACAAATGTGGGTGGATACTCCAGGTTCTTAGCATACAAGTGCCCCTAACTTGGTAAATGTCAGGAAATGCCAGCACTCTACTGCAGCTTTAAGAATTACAGTCTGTAAGCATCGTATGTCCTTTGGGCCTGTTTTTATTTGAGTTTGACCTTTCTGATTGGTTTCTTTCACTGTTCAGGTATACATCTCTGCATTATTGTGTTGCTCAATTATAAAGTATTTTCTAATGGAGTTTGACTTCCCTTGAGTATCAGCAGAATGAACAGTCATGTCACTGGGCAAGTAATTATGTGCATCCTCCTTAAACAGTCCTGTGATGATTTACGATGCTAACAGTTTCTCACAGTACCTTCATGTACTGAGTAGAGTGCCCATCTGTACCTCTTCTGAGTTTTCACTCTCTAACTTTTTGTGTTTTACAGACAAGGGCAACGCTTTACATTAAGTGCACCTTCATAAAGCATTCATA
>JAODJX010000007.1:10200718-10235872 GCA_026776945.1 Isichthys henryi | reverse complement strand
ACTGACATGCGGGGTTTGGGCTGGGGTCGGACACGCCGGGGTAAGGGAGTTGGAGTCACTGGGGGAGTCACTGGGGCAGTCACTGGGTCAGGCAGCGGGAGCGCCACGGGCGTGGGCGCTAAGGCAACGGGCAGCGGGGGCGGCAACTCTGGCCGCGCAGCAGCTGACGGAGGCGGCAACTCGGCCTCGGGCGTGGCAGCTGGAGCTGACGGAGGAGGCGGCAGCTCGGCCTCGGTTGTGGCAGCTGGAGCTGACGGAGGAGGCAGCAGCTCGGCCTCGGTTGTGGCAGCTGGAGCTGACGGCGGAGGCGGCAGCTCGGCCTCGGGCGTGGCAGCTGGAGCTCTCCGGAGCTGTATCAGCCTCCTGATGTCCTCTGCCAATCTCTCCAGGTCCCCTTGCGGAGAGGCGGGAGAGAACGCTGCGAAATCCTGCCCCAGCTGCTCGGTGAGCTGTTCCCCCTCCGAGGAGCCCTGGGCGACCGGTTCCCCCATCACCCTCCAGTAGAGTCCCTGGAGGGTGAAGAACCGATTGGCGGTGGCCAGGGTCTCCCCCGGGACTTCCTGCTGGGGCGCGGCTGTTGCGGCCGACAGCAGCGCAGGCTGTCTTGCGGTCGGGGGGGTTCTCCGGTCCGGGGAAGCTGCTCCAGGCGGCGGGTTAGCCGAGCCGGGGGCTGTCGGGGTGATCAGGAGGGTCTCCCGATCACCCACCGGTGGAGAAGCCAGGCTGAGGGTGCACGCCCCCTGGGCGATCGTCGGGGCGATCGTCGATCCCCCTTTTCTTCTCCTCCGGTTGCCGGCAGTGGCGGGAGGCGGAGCTTCCTCCGCTAAGACAGGCGGCTGGAGAATGTGCTCTGGGTATGGGAAGAGGAGGGGGTCTTCCTCCTCTTCCTCACTCGAGGGCCAGAGCCTAACCAAGGGGCCGGCCGCCCGTCGGACCGATGCCAGGGTTGGGATCCGGACGGGTACCTCCCCCTCGTCCTCCGACGGCAGCCTTAGCCTGGAGAGCGAGCAGGCTCCCAGGCGGATCTCAGGCTCCTCAGTGATCCTCTTTCTCCGCGGTCTTCTCGTCTTTGTTTGGTCTGTCATTCTGTCACGTTAAGGTGCGATTGCTGGGGAGCAGGGAATCGCTCAGGCAGGACACAGGCAAAGCAGGCGAAAGTCAGGCAAAACGGGGGTTTATTGCTAGGACAGGACGGAAAACCAGGGCTGACGCTCACAAACATCAACTAACATCAATGACAGACAAGGAACTGAAGCAAGACACGGACTGAAATAGACAAGACTGATCAAAATAATCGGACAAAGCTGGAGACGATCAGGGAAGCACACGTGGTTAATCAGGGGGGCGTGGCACACACGAGGATCGGATGAGCGGGGCATGACAACATGCTTATGATTTATTATTAAATCTGCAGAAGATTGTTCCTTCCTTTTCCATAGAAAAACAAATGATGTAACGTTCTTCTACTAATAAACTCTAACAAATTTCCACCACTGGTACTGGGGGGGGGGTGGTGGCGGGGTGCAGGTGAGGTGATGAGGGGCAGATTGAGTACCCAGCTCCACATATACAATTTACTGCTATTACCATTTGAAAGGCCAAGCCATCAGCTAACGACTGTGGTCAGGCAGGTTCCTGAAAACATCCAACTATATTCGGACTATTGTGGGTGTTTACAGGTCGGGAAAGCAAAGCGTTGCTGGAATCCAGTGTCACCTCCACCAAACAGCAGGCTTCATGGGTGTTTTACTTTGTCCACATACTTACTCCTGGATACACCACTTTTCACGCAATTGTTGCAATTTCTGATACTGCTGTAAAAACACCCTCATTCTTCTACTCCGTTGTTTTCATTTCCCAGTGGACCAAGATCTTATTTTCGGAAATGGTCACTACCACCCCTCAGGGTGTGTTGTTAGTGTTTTGTTGGTAACCGTTGGTTCCCATCTGCTGCTGTTCTGCTGTTGCTGTCAGCCCAGCCGGAAGCACTTCCACCAACCCCTGCATCTCCTCACTGTCTCCCGATGACTAATTAGAGACAACAGATGTGGCTAGGGCATACAGTGTAAATAAAGGGAAGATGTCTTGGGTGTGCAAAGGGAGTGATGTTTATGACGATGCATTAAGAGGGCGGAGCATCTATTCAGAACAAGGGCATATCAAATTCAGACCAGTCCTTGGCTTCTCTTCTGTGTTGCAGCATGCAAATATGCTAGTTCTTCATTTAGCGTTAGCTCTCTGGAGGCCTTCAATGACCTCCCGCAGGAACGCGGGACTCTTACCACAGGACTTTTCAAGGAACTGCTATTGAGGAGCATTCATGGAAGACTAAATACACACTTGGGCTTGGGAGTGAGGTCAGAGAGCATGGAACAATGAAGTGCTTTCAGGGCTTAAGGTTTCGGTGTATTTGGTGCAAATAGCGTCTAACCGAAACAGTGAACATATCTGGAACTGGTCTTGTGTATGATCAGTCAAGCCTTCACTTCTGTAAACAGTACCAAATTTGCACCTATCCATGTCTCAGATCTCTCTAGGCATATGGATACTTGGAAGAAATTGATGCCTTGTATAAATATTTTAAATATTACTATATTAGCATAATCAAGAGCTTGTGTTGCATGCAAAATTTGTCTCCTCCCACTCTAAGTAAAGCCGTCTAAAGAGGCCTGGTCCTGTATAATTTCTCCCCGAAATGAAGTATTTTCTGTTGTGTTTCAGACTGGTTTTTTGGGCCATGACTCCTGTCTGTTCTGTGCTGAATCTAGCATAGCTCCTCGATGCGATGAAGATATATCCTTCCACAGAGTTTTAGAACAGCAGGGTTTTTTTTACACATAAGCCTCGAACATAGAGCATAAATCCTCATTTGTGTGTGAGGGGACCTAAGACAGAATAAGTTCAAGGTCTGTAGGCTTTTTGTCTGGCCTTCTGTATATATAGGTTGCTCTCCCACAAACCATCAGGTTCAGTCACAGGAGGTTCCCTTGTGTTGCCACTGCCATCAGGTGCAAGAGTCTCCATAGCAACAGGCCAGTGCAGAGGGTCCAGAAAGAACGGCGTGATTAGTGAAGCATTCCAAATGATGTGACATTCAGAGGCTTGTGATAAATGTCTGAAGAGGAATCCTGACCCATGGGTCAGAATGGGATCAAACTGGATGCGAGAGAAAAGTGGGATAACATAATACATACAATTACATATTTCCCAGCTCTCGAATTTCAAACTATCCTGTAAGTTCTCCTAGAAAAATAACTGCAGATTTCATATCTGTAAATAAGGGACTGTATTCTGTTTTCCTGTATAGAAAACAACAGTGCAGTATCACTGGAAACGATTAGATTACTTGGACTTTGACAAAATGGAAAACATTTCACATATGGTTTAGGAAGGGAAATCATATAGGTGTGATTTATAAACAGTAATTCACCAAGGCTGATTGGATTCCATGATGGCATGGCCCATGGGCACCATTTCCCCACATCACGCCACCACCGAATTAAAAATTTGTTGTTAGGATTTCCATCAATAGCAAAGTCGATGAATACGCTAATTATTTCATTATGAACGATGTTCCTATGAATTAACATAGAAAATAACGTGGAAGCAGGGGACTGTTCTGCCCTAATGAAATGGATCAGCCTTGGAGTTCTGCTTTAGTGCCCCCCCTGCTCCCAAACTGATGGCGCAGGTAACCTGTGGAGGGGAATCTGTGGAGGAA
Source organism: Isichthys henryi (assembly GCA_026776945.1). NCBI lineage: Eukaryota > Metazoa > Chordata > Actinopteri > Osteoglossiformes > Mormyridae > Isichthys > Isichthys henryi. Next base: position 10,232,151 of record JAODJX010000007.1, on the reverse strand, counting down.
AATGTAGAGCAAATTCTAAGGGTGCTGTCATGTGAAATTCCTCTTTATTCTCGTTACCAAATATAACCACAGCACAAATTCATTCAGAATATATAATTATATTTAATCACAACATGTAGGCAAATCATTAATGGTTTGCAAATGTTCACCCTTAATTAGCTGGGGGACTTTTTATCACATTTAAAAGAACCCTCTGCACTGGAATGTGTTGGTATTGTGGACATTATAAAGAAAAATGTGATTTTTTTTTTTGTTTTTGATAACATATTTTTTCAAAAAGTGAAAATTGTATTGTTAGTATAATAATAATAATAATAACTATTATTATTATTATGATAAAACAATAAATATTAATATTAGTATATTATTCATATTTTGACTATACTGATGGTTTAGTGAACATGAAGTTCTATATAATTTTTTGTGCTTGTGTGTTTATGCTAGAAAAATAGATTTCCTGTTTTAAAGGCATTATAAGATAAGGTCTTATTTTACGAATTTACATGTTTCCTGCCAGTCGTTTATGTACTCTGGCATATAGTGAGTTTTGCTGGGTTATAATGTTTTGTGTGATCGACCTTCCTGGTCCCACGCAGCCACATTTATGAATGGAAATAAGTACAAACTCGTGATTCCTTGCCAGAGAAGGAAACCAATGAAGCTCCATGAGATTAGCTTTGGTTCAGGTTGCCAGACCATAATGTTTAATTGCTCTTATCTAATTAAAAAAAGCAGAACATTAAAAATGCACACAGATGGTAGTATCGCTTAAAAATTCAAATTGATCTCGGCTCTGACGGTTTACACCTAACATTCAGAAATGTCTGTAATCCTGGTACATGAATCACATCTGTTGATTTACCGTAAATGTGAGTTTCTGCAGATAAGTCACTATTTAGAACAGCGACACACAGATGACCTTAGGCTGCTCCCATCAGCATGAATTTTACCCCACATCATATAAGAGCTATTTTATTTTAAATAAACAACTGCTAAATATTTCCAGGTTATTTTGGGGATACGGAAGTTACAGGTAGAGTTATCCATTTAAGGATGGTGAAAAGTTTGGATTTGAAATCTTTTGGGTGATTTCGGAGTCATACCTAAACACTTTGGAATCGACCTGCAAGATTTCTATGAATCTAAGGAGAAGTAGATGTCGAGACACACATCACTCCTAGGAAAAAGAATAGAACTGTACTTCTTCCAGGTGTGAGTGCAAATACTAAAGTACCTCTTACCAGATTACAATACTCTCAAGCTGCACTCAGTGTTGCAATTCTAGGACCACAGTGATTTCTGACATGTTCCTTATTCTTGGAGAGATAACAGCTGGGAAACAATTGGAAATGATGAGAGTACCCTCATAGCTTTGGATTACCATGGCTAGGAATGGGTCACAAGTCCTCTTGGTCCTGTGGCTAATTAGCCTGGCTTCAGGTTCTGGAGGAGCAGTCACACATGCCTTGGCATAAACACTGACAGAAGCCGTACACTAGGCACACAGTCAGGCTGGAGGGCACCAGGCTCACACACACTATTCCCATCGTCACTCTCTGGATCACTAGCAGGTAGATCCCCAGCGGCAGCGAGCCAAAGTAGAAGAATCCCAGCAGCCAGACCAGTATCCTGGGCACGTGGTTGCAGAATTTGGAGACATTGCCCTGGCTTATAGGGCTGTTGGAGCCAACCGAAACAGAATCCAGGCTCTGCTCTGTGTAGTAGTCCGAGCTGTCGTGCCGGCTGGGTGAGCGCTGTAGGTCTTGCGGCACCTCCATGATGGTGACGACCAGGCAGTTGGAGGAGTCATGGGTTGGACTGGACGAGGACAGGTTCTTGGGGGTTAGCACCACCTCTTGGCTGTCTGAGCTCCAGGACTTGTCCTTGGTGACCAACCTGGTCATGATGTTTGAGTCGTCAGGCAGGCCAGCCACCTCGTATTCCGCAACCTCAGTCTCATGGCGGCAGAAGGGGCAGCTGACGAATTGGGAGCCGTCCCCGATGTCTAAGATCTTGTTGAGGCAGCGGGCGCAGACCCTGTGGAGACAGTCCAGGATCTTGGGCCGGCGGCTGTGTGCATTGTACCGCTGGTAGCAGATTTTACACTCCAGCTCATCAGTGCCAGACTTCTCCTCAGGTCCTTGCTGGCTGCAGCTCATCTTCACTTCATTGTCTGCTGGAAGACGTGGAGAAGGGCTTGGTCAGACCTCAGAGTGATGGCAGGGTTTCTCTAAGAGTCAAACGGGGCCCAGCAAAGTAAAATGACTATTACTAATGTCATTATATTTGTATTGTATTTATAAATGTGAGTTTTATCATTGGTTCAGGGCCTTATTTATAGGCTTGACAGATATATTTGTTACACTGCCACCCTATGGAATGTGCAACATAATAGAGGACTTTGAGGAGTGACAGAGTCGCAGATTATGTTAATGCTCCGCCCCTCCTTCTAATTAGCTGTTTGTTCATACTTGGGATGTTTCGTTTATCCAGTGTGACTTTGGTGGCTTCTTTCAGCCTCCTGCTGCCGACGATCTGATAACTAGCTTGCTCCTTTGGCTTTGCCCGTACGAAATGCCCTTTTCCAAATGCCAGATGATGATCTGCGTGTGAATCCCATTGCCTGTTGTGTGGCTTTGCATCTTTTACCAGATTTTCTGTGTTCCACTACTCTTTGTTTACCTGCCTTCAAAGGTAGAATTAGCATTGTCATTATGCACTTGTTAATTGAATTGCAGATATTAGGTTGATTATAAAGCTTGTTTATTTATATGTATTTTTTTATTACTGTGACAGGTGCCAATGCAATGTGTGCCTGTAGTACAATGGCAAGGAATTAGTGTTGAAATAGGACACTGATCTATATTAAGAGGGATAAATGTGGATTATCATAAACCAGCCTCCAGCAGAACTGGAGAACCACCAAGTCTTTAAGATCCCTGAAACAACTCTCTGGATGCATATTGACCTAGAAGCCATTTTTGTAATCATTTCTCAGAAGTTGGTCACATAGTACCCTTTCTAATGTTGTGTTTATCATTTCTGAACAAAAAATGATGGTGATACATGGCTGGCACGGTGGCACAGTGGTTAGCACTGTTGCGTCACATCTGTAGGACCAGGGTTCGAGTGTCTGCCCTAGCTCCATGTGTGTGGAGTTTGCATGTTCTCCCCGTGACGTCGTGGGGTTTCCTGGGGTTTCATCTGGTTTTCCCCCCAGCATCAAAAATGTGCTGAGATTAATTGGAATTATCAAATTGCCCATAGGTGTTCATGTGTGAGTGACTGGGGTGTGAGTGACTGGGGTGTGAGAGTGCTCTGCGATTGGCTGGCACCTCATCCTGGGTTGTTCTCTGCCTTGTGCCCGTGGCCTCTGGGATAGGCTCTGAACCCCTGTGGTGTACGTTCCATGATCTAAGGTATCGTAAGAAACTAAATTCATAGTTAGCTTCATTAATGGATTATAATGTACCGGTTACAAAAGATTGAAATTTACACCTGTTTTTGTGGGTTTTTGTCCTTGTGTAACATGGGATATTGCTATGAAGTTTAGCTATAACCCTTTCCGTGCTCTAGGGATGTGTGGTGTTTCATGGAAGCATGGTAGTTTGAATGATGTAGGGCAAGCTATCGCCTCATATCATGTCACGTCACACAAAGTGTCATTATGTGTTTACATGGAGCCTGATAAATGACTTCAGCAGACAGCAAGGCAGTGTCAGCAGACCGGTGCTTCCGTGGTACAGCCCCTAATCGGTCAGGTAGGAGACGATGGGCCCAGCAGGTGTTAAGCAACTAACCGGCAGCGCAAGCAGAGAAACATGGATCGTTTCTGCCTTTGACTTTCTCCAATTTAAGTGTGTAATGCAGACCAGTGGGATATAATTGGAGAAGCTGGCTATGTGACAGCAGGCATATCGGTGCAGCTGATTGATCATCGAACACACCAGACAAAACGTGGACAGGGTTTTGAAGGGTGTGCTACGAAGACTCCAGGCTTCGACATCCACATTCATGTGGCTGCAGGTTCTCACAGTGCAACTGACTGAGAAAAGCAGACTGTCTGAATTCTCACCTCAAACGTGGTAGCAGCAGAGTCATCCCAAGGTTCTTTACATGGATACGTTGTGATACATTACAACATCATTAGAGAGAGTAACACAGAACAGGAGAAGGGAAGGAAAGAAATTATATAAACATAGCCAGGTGACAATGGAGTAGAGAAACAACAAACTTCCATGTAAGGAGAAAAAAACCTTTGGGGGTCCAAGGTCAACTGGCTGCCCACCCCCCTGGGCATGCTAACATTGCTGAAAACAGAAAAAAGTGGACTTGCTTGCTAAAAGCTGGGTGTAAGTCTTGTGCGTGGAGCAACTTTGTTTTTCATTTTGCCCTCTTCACAGCCTAAATGCTGCTGGTGTCTGTAGAGAAGCTATCTGATGCAGTTTGAGCAGAAACCCAGCTTCCCTATCCACAGACCGAAAGCAGCTTCATTTCAAAGAAGAAGCTGCCCCCAAGGCCTGCAGAGCCGCACATCGATATCAGGCTAATGGCAGACAGCAATAATTTATGAAATCACCCATGGCTTTGCACATATATTATAAAAGATTAAAACATCACATTCTGCATGCAGTTGCAAAAATCAGATTATGTCAGCTGTGCTGACAAAGGCAATTTAAATTTCATGGGCAGTTTGAGTATATGTTTTCTATTTTGGGTGGATTTATTAATTAGGAATTTATTAAGTAGCATCAGTATCTACCTGTATTCCAACTGTTTGATTAAGGTCGCAGCAGGGCATGGGGTCTGTCCCAGACAAGGCAGGGATACATGCTGAAAGGAATGCCAGTCGATCACAGAGCACATACAGACCCACGTGCTTAATCATGCTCTAGGGCAGTTCAGAGACTCCAGTTAGCCAGGCCCATGTGAACCAAGGGGAACAAACGCCACACATAAAGAGTGGAGCACGAGTGAAACCATCAACCCTAGTGGTGCGAGGCAACAGTTCTAGCCCTTGAGCAACAACTGTTGCAATGGAAGTTGCCCTGGAAGTGCGAAACGCGGAGAATTGTGCACACTGCTGCTGGAAAGGACATGAATCTGTAAGCGGGTCTGACAGCTGTGTCTGGTGTGATGAAGTACAATGTCCACCCTGTCAAGCACCTGCTGCCTTAAATCTTTCGATGATGGCTGACGTTTTGCAGCTATATATTATATTTTAAAATCCTGGAACTGAAGCATCTGATTCTCCCCCCGATTATAAATCTCTTAAAGCCTTCTGCCCTCAGATCTGTCTGCTTAACTTCCAGTGAATTTTTACAGTGGTTTCGAGTGTAATCGCCTGTTCAGGCTGCAGTAATTCGACAACAGGATCGAGCTTTTGATTAATCTTTTGGACTGTGCCTGGCACTTCAGCTGACGTGTGTGTGGCTATCCTAAGCAGGGACTCCATAAGCGACCAGGCTCAGGTCATCTTTAGCACACATTTCATCTTCTCAGGTCTGCCTAAGTTTCTTAGCTTTGAACCATCCTTCTGCATCCGTCACAGAGTGCCGTCATGTTGCCTAACCTGTCATTTTCATAGAAGCTGCCTGCTCACAGCTGATAAAGTAGGCAGAGTCGCCTCTGCCTAGTCAGGTTTTCGGTTTGGAACCCAGCCCAGAGCTCATCTACCAGTTCACATATCAGCATCACTTGTTACACTTCAGAAATGCAATTACTGTGCATGCCAAATTCCAGCACAAACGGCATTCTTTAATTTCTTACCGCAACAATGAAAATATGACTAAGTGAGATCATTTCTCAGCGGCAGGGAGGGCCGAGTTTAATGATGTGGGTGCTTATTCATTCAACACTCATTCATTCATCCTGGTCATAAGGAATGTATTTTGAGGAAAATATTTCTTTAGGAATTTAACCAACATTATCTGCAGTTCCTGTTTATTGCATGTCTTAAATACTTTCCCATTCAGTCTGTTACAATTTCAAAGCTTCCAAAAATGACACAAAACGTATCGAAAACTGCCGCATTGAATTTGTTTCTTCTGCGTATTAGTAAAGTGTTTTAAGTTATTTACATTCCGTGACTTGTGTAAAAACAACATAAAAAGCCCTAAATTCCAGCCCTGTCCCTACCTCCGGCAGAATTATGCTAAACAGAAGCTCAGTCTGAGCTCCTGAATGTGATTCTGTTCTCTAAGCAGAATTGGAGTATAAATCGGCCAACAGGCTGCGTTCCAAAAGGTTGAGACGGTGACAGGCTCTTTCAGAATGCACCCCCACCCTCCCACCCGGAGGGGGCGACACTGTCACCTGTTGCAGGCTCATTATGACAGCCAGACCTACCGGTTCCAGCCAGGTCTGAGCACAGCAGCTCCTAACCTCGCACTAACGAGCTACAGTGGAAGTAGCTCTGGGAACAGGGTGCAGGGGCTGCAGGTGATTCAGGTGGGGGTCTGTTTACATAACAGGGTCCATTATTAGGGTAAACTATTCCAGACCGACATATGTGATGCAGAAACAGCTGGGCTGATTCCTCCGTAATCCTGCTGCCACTGTGCAAACTGCCTCATTGGTTTTAGCTAAATGCCTCTGGCTCAAGAATGATTGTGTGAAGGTCACCAAGGTCACAGTGTGAAATGGAACCAGCTCTGTCTTCTCTCACTTCTTTAATATGCTTTGTTAGTTACTTAATTTGCCTTTTCTGTGTATGTCATCACACCTTGCTGCAGGCTGTGTCAGGCTCTGTTTGAAATTTTAATCATCTGTGTTTTTTTATGTCAAAGTATGACCGTTTTCATATTAAATATTAAATGCCTTGCTTTCTAAGCAAGCATCTGTGCAGTCTTAGTGTTTTCCTTTTTTTGACAGGTTGAAAAAGGTGTATAAAATGGTACAGGTGTCCCATCCAGGTCCACCGTAATCCGCTACTGGAGAAGCAGTCATGGAATACGAAGGCATGGCTGTGTTAATGGAAATCCAAATGCCTCATATCATTTCTCCAGTTCCCTTGTGACTCTCTCTACCATCGTGAAGATGCAATTCTGTGTCTGTTTATTCGGACGGTCGTACTGGCCCATGTGATCAAGCCCTGGAGATAGGGGCTGTCGTGCATTTCCTTGCCTTACTTCTTCCAAAGGCCCCACAGGATCTCATCCTGCATGCCCTCGCTGGTGCCTTCTGTTTGACTTTAATAATGGGTCTTTTGAGGTCAGTGGTGACAATAGTGTGGATCAGTGAGAACAAGTCACAGACAGATAGTGTGTGAGTCGCAGAAAGGGGGATCTTTGCGCGTCTTTGTCATCAAAATTCTCATGCATTCCTTGTTTTAAACAGCTGCCGTTTCCACTGCTTGGCTTCTTACAGAAAGTGCAGTACCGGAAGAAAACACGCCGCGCTCTGTTTTACGGCATGCAGGATGTCCGCGGTGGCGATGGGCATCCGCTTATCCATGCCAGTCTTCTGCAGCTGCTTTGGCACTGATGTGAGGGCTCTTAGTGGAATGAAAAACGCACTTTTCTTGCAGGTGCATGGAGGAGCAGAAATCTCTGACTCCCCTGCCACCTTATGGGCCAAGGCATATAACATTCGCTTGGATGTTAGCTGGAGCCTTACCTTTCTGTATAATTAACTTATTTCAGTTACAGAATGCTGCGTTATAAGAGATGTTTGACCTTGACAAAGTGACAGTTTCGGTAACACTTTCTATGAATTCCATGTCTATAAGAATCTATGAACACATTCATTGCACGTTATAATGCATTATAAAGCATTATAAACATGGCTATCACTTTATAAAAAAAGGCATAACACATTATAGCCATGTTTATTATGCATTATAAATGCTCTATGAAGCTTTCATCTTTAATGCACTATAAATACCTTCATAATGCAGTACAAAGAATCCTTAATTCTGACCATTACTAAGCATTATGAAGGTATCTATAGTGCTTTATAGATGAGAGCTTCATTGGAGTTTATGAAGTATTATAATCAACGCTATATTGCTTTATGACTGTTAATAGAAGATGCTGTAATGCTTTAATAATTCTTATACCGACCATTATAATGCATTATGAGGGTGGGGGTATCTATAATGCATTATAGATGACAGCTTCAAGTAAAGTAGTACCACAGTTTCTTCCACCTATATAAAGTGTGAGTTTTGGGGTACAAGAGAACTCCCCAATCCTTCCTGCCTGTGCTGTTTTTGTCTGTTAGGAGTCTAGTGCACATTGGGTCTTGAGATTGGTGGTGGAGTGCCTTCAGAGCTTGCCTGTTACACATTAGCTAAGGTATTGGCAAGACGGCTTTGGATCGAGTAAGTTAGGACTTGACTGCTTCATCCGTATGCAATCAACAAAGCCACATTTACTAGGGAACTGAAATATCAGCGTCTCTGCAGCGTGGGACATAAGCTGATGGTTGTCTCTGTAGGAAGTCTAGTTCCACTGCCTGAAACTGGATTTACAGGAGATGAAGGAAGCTGGCATCATGGCTCAGTGGTTGGCAGTGCTGCTTCTCACCTAGAGGGCTGGGCAGTTAGATTGCTATTCCCCCTCATCTCCGTCTCACTCTGTTGTGAGGTTTTCCTCCAGGTATCCCAGTTTCCTCCTACAGTCCAAAAACAGATTGATTTGTCACCTCTAATTTGCCCATAGAGTGTGACTACTGTGGGCATTGCAATGGACAGACATCCCACCCAGCCCCCCCCCCCCCTTTCCCGTGCTCTGTGCTGCTGGGATATGCTCGAGTCCCTCCTCCCACAGCCCTGACCCGGATAAGTGGGTCTCCCCACCTCGTGATCTGATTATATTGAGATATAAATCAAATTGTTTTCTCTACGATTACGATGCTGCCCTTCAGAAATATCCATGCAAGATGGACTGAATGGCTTCCTGTTATTTGTATAGCTTATGGTTTTTTTATGACAGGAAAGATAATTAGATTAACAATACTTTTAGTCGAAAAAGGTAAAAGGCTCCATTTCCTCGTGGTAAAGATGCATTATGGCTGGTTATATTTGGGTTGGGCCACTTGGCTGGGAGGATCAGACACATGTGTTACCCACCTGCTGCCTGGTTTATGCCCACTGGGTGCCAGAGACGGCCTTCAGGAAAGGCCTTATTTAACAAAGATGGGTACCAGTCAAGTACTGAGGATCCCAGGCAGGGTGTTAGCCAGCTGGCCAGGCACCCCCCAGTCCTTTGCTGGCTTTGCTGATGGAATGGATCACTCCGCGTGTTAAAGGGAGGGGTGGACGGAATTAATCACTCCGCATGTTAAAGGGAGGGGTGTGTTCCCATGGCCCTCATGGGGACAATGTACGAAGAAGGCCAGCCACGGGAGTTCCTCATGATCATGTGCTTCACATTACGATTAAACTGAATCTGTGTGACAAAGGAAGGGCTTCAGGATCTTGACTGCGATGGGAGGCCAACTGCAGTCCTGCAGGATGTGCCAAGGCCAGGCTACAGAAAATTCAGCCAGATTAGAGAAATACACTGGTTCTGGTGATGATCTCATGTCATGACCAGGTTCACCTGCGGTTCCTGTATTAGTGATCTAGTGGGTCTGATTTGAAGTTCCCCTTCAACCCAAATAACCATCATGCTTTGAACTCTGAAAGCTCCTTTCTTCGTTAAAGTACAGTTGAGAGAACACATTTCTGAATGAGGAATTTTCTGCATTTTTGCATGGTCTAAGGTGGTCTGAGATGGTCTTAGATGGTCATGGCCCAACTCTTGCTGCTCTTGGAAGGTCTATCTGGTGTGGGTCACCAGTTGATCATATTGGTGTGGCCAGCCAATCAAGCAGGTCATGGTGGTATGACCAGCTATACCAGCTAGAATGATTATCATAAGCTGGTATGTCAGTTAAACCATCAAACCATCATACAAAAACATACCATAAGCAACTATCAGAAGTTAACCGGCTTAAACCGGTTAAGCTGTTTTTTTTTTCCAACACGATTGTTTTCTGGATGGATGAGATAAAAGCTGAAAGTTTCATTGTGTTTAGAGAAAACAAAACCAAGACTGCATACCAAAACCAAGACTGCATACCAAAACCAAGACTGCATACCAAAACCAAAACTGCATAGCAAAACCAAAACTGCATACCAAAACCAAGACTGCATAGCAAATTTGAGGCACGGTGGATGCTGTTTTTCTGCCTTAGAGCCTAGACGACTTGCAGTGATTAAGGGACTAATGATTCCAAACTGTACTGGGAACCTACTGAGCTAAAACTCAAAAGCAGGTGGGTCATTCAACCTGACAACAATTGAAACTGTACAGTTATGTATCAGCAGCAGGTCCCTGAACTTGGCCCTGACCTCCAAACTACTTTCTGGATGCTGGCTGACTCTGCTCTTTGATCACAAGCTTTCCTCGGATATATCTTGTTTAGGGGCAAGTGTTGGCTAACTAAATATATGTAAATCAACAACAGCAAGCCTCAGATAAAACAAATTATCTTAAGTATTCTTAAGTATTTAAGAATTAGTAAGTCAAAGTCCTGTCAGGTTCGCACACTTTTTCCAACACTAACCGTTTGACATGAAAATGCGAACCAAAGAAAAGGCATGTGTGATATTCAATTAGTGTGCCGTTAAATTAGCCTTGCTTTTCATTTCTGCCATATTAATAAAAACCGGACCACAAGAATCTACAGTACATTAGTAGTTACAGAGGTGGAAAATTCCGATTCAGAAAGTGAAGATCCAGACCAAGATTTTGTTTCAACCAGCCAATTGAGCATAAAGACTCACATTCACAGAGTAATCAGCTTGTTGATGGATGTGTACTTTCTGGACGTGAATTTTCCACCTCTGACTATACAGATGTGCAGACCTCACCATCCCTTCTGAATGGCACCGCTACCCACAGTCCAGTGCTGCGGGGATGACCTGCGGCCTTAGCACTTTGCAGATGAGCAATAATCCTATAGGAGCTCTGGCCGCTATGCTGCCGAGAGGTTGCCCCCAGGGCTCGGAGGTTCTAAGTGCCACCACCACTAGCTGTAGTAGGTGAGGAGGAGATGACGCCACAAGCCACATGCAGCCATCAGGGGTGCCAGGCTCCGGCACAGAGGCGGGCAGTACTGACAGCGTTTCACCTGACTTTAACTATAAATCTATCATGAGAGCATTTTTGTCATAGGAAATTGCAGTAATTGATTATTCAGGTTTAAGTAATTTTTTTTTAGTTTTTAATTAAGAACATCAGGAGGGCTGAACTGGGTTTCCACCTCCACTTCGACTCGCTGTGCTCGTTTGTCTACGCTCTGCATCAGCTGTGGGTCCCACCATGGCCCAGCATGTGAACCCAGAGCTCTTCACTTTCTCGCTGCTACCGTTATTAATTCATTATTGTGCCTAGTCCTCGTACCGCGCTTTTCACAGCCCCTAGACGATGGGAAATATCACATCAAGCACCATGTAAACAATGGCTCCCTGGGTTTTATGGCTGTTTAAACTTTAATGCACAGAGCGTCACGATGCAGCCGCTCTTTTGATTTTGCCGCATCGGAGCGACGGCTCAGTGTAACTTCTCAATATTTTATTAATATACATTACACGGTTATCATTTAATAAAGTGAAATGCTGCATCTTGGCAGACGAAGGTGCAGATCTGCAAGATGAAAATGCACGTCTCACTCGTGTGCCAGTCCCACTCTGGGACTGATCTGATGATTTGCATACGGCAGCTGTGATAATGACACGTGTGAGGTCACTGTCACAGTCCGACGGACCGACGCCACCAAAGACTTCTCACAACTTCTGTGTGTCTCATCCTGTTTTTGTTGGCCTTGCGTTGATTCGGGTCTCCCTGCCCCCTGAATACCTGTTAGCTTCTACCTCTGTTGTCTAGCTCTAAGCTGCTACCCCGGGTGCTTGCAGAGGTCTGACGTCAAGCTGCTGGCTCAAAGCCGGCTGATGCAATGCCTTCCTCTCCCACCATGGGGGTATCCATGCACCCCCCACTACACCTTCCTGCTTTTATATCGGTACACCTTTGGGTTCCTGCGGTACTGAATCTCTAGGGGTTGTTGAGGCGTGGTCAGTTTCTGTCTCCTTTCTTTAAGAAACTACCAGCCAGACCAGTGTGTCCAGTGCTCATTATGAAAACCCACATTAGGGCCTCCACCCGGCTGCCTCTTTCATTTCGCATATCGTAATGTATTATACAAAAGGGTTAAGCAGCGCTTTCTTATATTGACAGTGTGATGGAATGACTCTTTGGAGTGAGCCGCTTCAATTAACGGTCTTCAATTACATTTTGCATAAGGTCTGTTCTAATAATAGTGTAAAATGTCTTTTTACAAGACATCTTAAAAAGTCTATCAAATTTGTTGTGTTGTAAATTCTTAACTTCTAATGGGATATGTGTTATAAAATGATTAAGAATGAGTCTTCAGTGGCTCTCATGACATAAAGCTGGTGTTTGCGCAGCACTCCTACCATGCCATCGGGGGGCGCTCCATTCAGACCTTAATCCTGCATCCCAGTTCATCTTAATGGCAACCTGTGACTGAGTCAGGGCTCCATGCCAACCGCTGCCTTTTTCTGACGTTATTCCCTCACAGATAAATATTAACAAGGTTTTTAGTCCTGCTGTTTTTAACACGAGTATAGTATGCTGCCTGCCTTTAATGTAATCTGTGGTTTGATATTGTAAATTATGATATAGTCGTGTAATGAAAGGATATGAATGACTTCATCGGCATTGATGCGTAATTGATACATCTGGTGAGTGAATAGAGAAGGACAGACTGTAGCACATGCTGAAGACAAACATTCATCTCTGTGAGCATCAGGCTTCCCTGAGGCAGAGCTGCCGCGGTTACAGGAGGCTGTGCCGTCTAAACGCCACACATTATGAAGCTGTCTACCAATGGATAATTAAACTGAGCACCGAGGAGATGTTAAGGCGAACAGCTGGCTTCACACCTAACTGGACAGTGAATTATTAGTAGTGAAGTATGTTTTATGTTCAGGACGAGTAAGCATGTTTACTTACTGAGCTCAGCGAGTTCGATTGTATCAAACCAAAGATCAGCTGACAAAAGTGATTAGTCACGGGCGGGTTAACGCTCCCCCCGCCACGACTCCACTCCTTAATCGATAGCCAAATGGAAAGCTACCTGCAAACCCCAGAGACACACAAGCACATACCACCGTGACTTTAATCAGCTCTGTAGTCAGTGCGCTTAGTGCCGTAATCAATTGGCAGCCTACACGCGTGCTCCTGGCTGGCCCCACCGTACGCGGCCGCTCCCCCCTCTCCCCCCCCGGATAACAGTACGCCAGCCGAGGACACCCTGTCCACATGGTTTCCTCTTTCGGTGTTTCGGCGATCCTGATGGCACGGTTCAACAGGCTGCGCCAAAGCCAGGATGTCTCTCCGTCACGTCGCACACGCGAGTCAGAAAACACACCCACGGCGCCCGAAACATCTGAGGCAGTTGGGCTTAGACCCGCTTAGCATCCTGTTTGCCGTAATTTAAGCTGCGATCACCCGTTCATCCACCTCTCCGCCCGTCCCCCCTCATCTCAGAATTGCTTAATCAACAGGCACATAAACATCACTCATCCTCAGAATAAGTCTCCGGGTGGAAATGAATATTGCTGCCCAGCCCTGTACTTCAGTTCGAACCAGGGATAATTCATGATATTATCCTGCTCAGTCTGAACGGCACCTCTGCACCGGTCATACCGCTTTCCTTAAAACTGACTGACAGCCATCCATAGGCTACTTCCCTCTTCCGAGTGTAACGGTGTATAAGATAAGCCACGTCATCAAGGCATTCCTGCTCTGAGCCTCTTCAAACAGTGCTGTGAACACACCAAGGAGCAGAAGCTGAAACTTCGAGGCTAGTTTAATGCTCCTTTGAAAAGAGGGAGACACACATGTGAAGGAACCAACAGCAGCACATTACTGTCTTCAGCGCTAGTCCGTTTAGCGCTATCGGTCTCCCAGTGTCTCCTGCTTAGAAACAGTTACATGCCGGTGCTCTTCACAGGACCGTGTAAAAGATGCCCCGAACACGGTCGAACACACACACACACACACACACACACACAAGTTTTGGCAGATCTGTGTTCTCACCTTGCATACTGTCGGTTCCTGTAATCCAGCTGCTGTTGGTGGTATTCCAGCTGTGCCGGTCAGTGTTCCAGAGGAGTCCTGCACTCTAACCGAGCCATGCTTCTCTCTCTCTCTGTGGATGTGTGTGAATGTGGTGGTGGGCGCCTGGCGGACCTTCGCTGTCACAGGTGTACAAACGGCAGGCGGCCGCCAGCCTGGGCGTCATGGGCCACCGGCTGCAGGAGCAGGAGGACGACTTTGCAGGGAGGGCCGCCTCCTACCGGGGAGAGATCCGACACCTCCAGCAGCTACTGCGAGACAAGCAGGAAGCTCTGGACGAAGTGCTGCAACAAAAAAGGTAAGCCCGGCAGTCACTGGCAAAACAAACCAATTACAGGCCAGCCAGGGGAGTGGGAAGGGAGGGGGAGGAGCCCAATGCAGCTGCAGGCGCCGCACACAGCCTCGTACACTCTATCTCTCTCTCTCTCTCTCTCTTTCTCTCTCTCTCTCTCTCTCTCTCTCTCTCTCTCACACATCTTATCACAAGCCTTACTTTTCATTCTCAATATCTCATTTTTTTCTGTCTTATGCATTACTTCTCTCTAATTCTCTTCACAATCTTCCCGTGTCTTTTTCGGCCTTCCAGTGAGGCGGACCTCGCGTCTTACGCCGATGTCATGAAGCGTGCCACTTTTCCGAGGTGACGTCACTGAAAACATTACCTTCATGGGCATCCCTTTAAATTTAACCGAGGATGGAAACAGTCGCGCAAAGCAAACTGGCTGGCGCTCTCTGGGTTTCCAGTGAGCTGTTTTACTGGCTCCAGTGGGAAACCTGTTGAACTCGTCCTCCATGTTCTTTTTTCATACTGCATTTACAGTATGGGGAAATGCCAGGTGGTATTAGTGATGATGACGTTCTTGGAGAATGTACCAGAAATAATACGGCAACTGAAGCAAAAGCCTAGATACTGCTAGCTGGTCTTTCCCGCATGTATTTCAGCATTATTACATTCATCACGAATCTCCCTGAAAAGCACCTTCTTAGTCCCTATGAGCAGGTCGCCTTCAGCACGTTTTCTGCCACCAGACCTGGTCGCCTTATCAGAATGACCAGTTTGATACCCGGCTCGGCCACATTGCTGTCAGTGAACCATGTGCGATCGCTATGCGGCCTTGTTTCCCGTTGGGTCACATTTTCTTTTAAAGGAATTTATTTTGGCAACCCTGCCAGATTGGAGAACAATATAGCAAAGACGTAGTTTTCATGCCTCTCTTTGATAGCGCCAGTCGACATGGAATCGGACCAGAAAGCAGAGCAGCCTGGAGCTGAGCTGAGCTTGACTGGTTGGCAGAACCTGTTCAGGGAGGAGGTTGGAAAAGCTTGACATCTCGCTGTCATCACATTCCTTTATTCAAGACACTTTAGTTAATATAGATTTACATTAATAACACTTAATGGCTGTTTATACATTTTGTTGAAGATTCTTAGCTTTTTTTTTCTTTCTTTCATTGATGGTAAAACAGCAGGTCACCTCTGGGGCAGAGAGCAGCCCTGGGCTTTTACGGCCCAGAAGGGCCAGACTCAGATGTTCTCCAGATTCAAAATATCCCCGTCATCATTAAGGGAACCTCTAAACATCTGACATATCATGGCCGTCCAACGAAAACCGGTGTATGTCCACTTTTTGACTTTTTGCTATATATGGAATACGGCCATTATACTCTGTCTACTGACAGTGTTTGACATATAAGTAATAAAATAATGAATGCGTTATTTGTCATTTTCAAGTATGAGTACAGGTTCATTGGAATTCTTCTCTTTGCCTGCCCCATCATGCTCTCCATAGCTTGGGGGGTTGGGGGGGGGGTTCTCAGCACAAGGCCAGCCGGCATGCAGCACCCCTGGAGTTGGGGGTTAAGGGCCTTGCTCAAGGGCCCACAGATATATGACTCTTTTGCCGAGGCCGGGGCCCAAACCAGCAACCTTCATTTATGAAGTCATTGATTTGACTAGTTTATATGTTTGTACTAGTTAACATCCGTATTCCTGGTGGTCATTTGTATGGATCACTTTTTATCACTAATTGTAATTATGTGGATAGCTGTCTAAATAGTATCATTGTTAATTGTGAATATAAAGTGAAATTAGTGTGTATCTTGTTCACACTGTCATATCTGCCTACAATCGTCAGTCAGTCCATTTAAAACATTAAACCGTTTACTGACAGCTGTGTTAATATCCCTATTGGTGGCGCTCATTATCTTGTTTTGGGTTTATTTTGTAAAGTGTTTTCTTTGCGTTTTTTTCCCCACACTCATGAAATAACGGATTTTTGGAGAATGTGTGTTTCATCAGACAGTGAGGATATGTTCTCCAGTTCAGCAATGCTGCTGCATATCAGCTGTCTGTTGAGCTCAGTGTGTCTTGACCTGTGTGTGACACTGTTTCTCTGCATGCGTGTTGTGGCTTGTGTCCCTGACCATGGCTATACTCCTGAAGCCACCCCCCCCCCACTTTCTACTCAGCGAGCATACTGGGAGCAGACCCAGACAGTGCGTGTTGCCCCGCCCACATGTCACTGCTCCACACTTTGTATCCTCATCCCATTTCCTCACAGCCCTGCTTCACTGCAATGCACAGTTCTGTTCCACTGCTACACGTACGGTCCAAAACCAATCCACCACACCCCGGATGGCTAATTTAGTCACCTGTAGACACAATGTCACCATTGTCTGTTCTGTTTTGGGAGGGGGGAGATTACCCAGAGCACTTACTTGTACTTTGGTCGTGTGTCTGCTAGTTTTGGATTACTTTACTGAGTAATCCAAAATTCTTAGTTCATTGCCTAATGGGCATATGTGCGTGTGTGTGACGTATATCCAAAATATGTCTGCCTGTAAAATATGCAAAGGGCATATTTGTGGTTTAAAATATTCCAGTGTCACAGTGTCTAATTGCATCTTTTAGCTGTGTGTTTACACTTATTTATTGATTGTGTTACTGCTTGACTGGCACTGCATCGCTGCTATTTTAGTACGTCCCGTCCATTCTATTTCCATGCAAATGAAGCAGGAACTTCGCCTCTGTAGACCTGCAGGGATTTTCCTGCTGTTAAGCTCTGTTTTGCCATCTCCTCTTGAGTGAATTGGTCTTGTGCACCCAAACATTATCCCGGTTCTGCCTGAAGTGCTGTTGATTTATTTAATTTAGAGTTTCTTTTCTTCCTCAAGGCTCATGCCCACTGCCCGTACATTTGGTGTAGAAAAAGCTGCTCTGTTTTCCGCTGCCTGGCACACTTCTTTGCTGGGGGGGGGGGAGGTGTTACTGTTCCTCTTCTCACCTGATTCCAGGCCTTGGTGACCTCTTGTGGAGTCAGAGCATTCACTGTCTCCCGCTGCCCGTCTTACGGAGCACGAGCACGAGGCCACGCCCCATAGCCGTTGCCAAAAGTTGAGTGCCACCGGGAAATGCTTTCAGGTGGTTCAGAGTGACAGGTTTAGCGGGGTGACATCATCGTTAGGTGCAGTTCCTGCAGGTGTCTGAGGTGTCAGCTTTCGGATCGCTAAGTGAATACGACATACAGGCGGTGACGAATGAAAGGGCGTTTATCGATTTGGCCTGGGGTCCCAGGGCAGCTCACTGCGCCACTTGTGTGTGTGTCTCTGTGACGTTTCATGGCTTTTTTTTATCTTACCAAAGGCAGCCCACCTGTAGGTAAAGTGAAGGCTGGAGTCCTTCCATTTATGCTGTTGGATCAGGAGCAGAGTCGCCAAGGTTCTTCTGCAGCTTCTGAGTGATGAGAGAGAATGGTTTGTGCTCTCTCTCCTGGCAGCTTTCCAGAACTATTTGTAGCTCATAGAGGTGGGTGGGGGGGGGGGTCAATAGCCCAGAACAGTTCTAAATGCAGCACCGTCTGGTGGCTTGTGTTTATCTCGATTAGGAAGACATGTTCCTCTACAGCCCTCCCTCCCGGTATAGTGTTAGTGTTTGGGTCGTAGCAGCCCTGTGGGCTGCTGATCCTCCCCGCTCCTTAACGTCAAAGCTCGTTAAAACACATCCCCAGATGATCCCACCCTCTCCTCCAATGAGCACTGCCTGCTGCCTTATTTTTGAGAGAGGGATAGCTCAAATGAATGCAGGGCGTTTGTGCTGCCAATGAAGGAAGTGAGCCCTCGGGATTTGCAGTAGGCGAGAGTAAGATCCACCGTCGATCTCTGATTGATTTACCCCACTTCCTGTGAGAGACGTTATTGGTTCCCTGCCAGTGATTGACAGCGCACAATAATCCCACCCACCATGGGTAACACAGGACCATTCTCACACAGATTGAAAAGGGTTAAGTTAACAACCGCATCTGTGTGTTGTCTTTCGAATTGTCAAAGATGGCGGATTTGGCGTTTCAACTTTGATATTTGCCTCTTTATTATCATGTCAGTCAGTAACAAGACATTAAGCATAATTTACCATTTAAGTTCTTGATCTAGAATTGTAATAGATGGCCGATCGATGCCCTCCGTCCCCTGTGATCTAACCTTGCTTGATCAGCTGAAGATGTTCACCACAGCATGGAAGTATTGACATCATAGATGCAGGAGGAAAAATAAATCAAATGTATTGACGCTCATGTAAAAGTAAATTGAGACCCGAGTCACGGTCGGCTCCTGATGTGCCTCTGTGGTACAGAGGGTAATTAGCAAAGCAGATTCCGGGGGAGTCTGCTCCATCAAGCTCGAGAATGAACCACTGCCCCAAATGAGCCTGGCATTTTCAGGAAGGCAGTTCAGCAGAGGGAGGCTGGGTCTACAGGCATCAGTCATCGTGGTGCTGTGCTGGGGGACACATGACTGATGTATGATCAGGAGCCGATATACGTTATTTATCCAGGAGAATGCGACCCGTCAAAGATAAATGTGACTTTTCCCTGTGAAATGGTGGAATAATTCAGGCTGTTGCAATACCACTTTGTAGTTCAGTAGTTGCTTCAGATCTAATCACGTTCAAAGCAGAGCACCGGCAGGGATCGCCACGCCATAGCTGGGGGGTGTGGGTGCCGTTTACAGCCTCTGCTAACATCATCAGCTTCTGCGTTCAGTGGGCAGACCGTGTTCCCCACCCCCCACAAACATCTAATGGAGCAAGCTCTGTCATCTGTCTTGTGGGCTGTCGTTTTATGTTGCACATATGGTCATGGAGAACGATTTTTCATCTCACTGTATACTATTGTGTATTGTTGGGAAGACAATAAAGCTCTACTTACTTACTTACTTACTCTGCAATTAGACACTGACACCATCTGTGTCTCCTGTTAAGTAAGCAATGAAATGCGTGTGTGGTGTCCAGCTTGTTCTTTACGTTCTAGAACATCATTTCACCGGCACTTTGACTGAGTCCGCAGCTGAAATATTTATCTAGCCTCTTAATTAAAGACCGACCCTGCTAGTTTTCATGTATCTACATTTTAGAGATACAGAAGGTGCCCTGTGGTAGTAAAATGCATTAGCGTGGGTTCAAAACATCTGTGATCAATTTTTCATTCCCTCTAAGTACTAAATGCTGTCTCAGTACCGGTTTTGCTTTGCGGGGGTCAGCTGGTAACCTAAGTTGAGCAGGATTGTTCTACTTTACAGCATCCTCTCACAAAGCGTACACACTTCAAGCACTTTCTTGTTTTCATGGCGAATTAGTTATTTTATTGTTGCTGCCTTGCTGCAGGAATAGCCAGTAGCTAAAGACCCTTGTACTGGTTCGTCTTGTTTCTCCCTCACCGCTCTCTAGGAGACTGAGGCCTACAAAGAGCTGCTGGTGTTTTTACTTCTGTCTGGCGTCATGTGACATAGCTAAGAGGACTGACCTCGGTTGGCTCTCGGTGCACGATTCTTCCCTACCGTTCCCCTTCATTCTCTCATCTCCCCTTCGCAGCTGTGCCAGCTCACACAGTGAAGCTTTGTCTGTCCCGAACACTCTCCTGTGGGATGGCATGGCACAGCATAGCACAGCACTGCACTGAACACTTTGTTGTGGTCCAATGCTGCTGGTTGGGTACCTGAGCACAACGCTGCGAGGAAACCTGACTACCTCTTTACTCATTTCCTGCATGTCATACACATTTGCTCATAGACAACACACAGTTTGCATATGTAAACACACACCTACTTAGCTTAGTAATTAATAGAGGTGGAAAGTTCAAGTTCAGAAAATCTGAATCCAGACCAAAATTTTGTTTCAACTAACCAGTTGAATATAAAGAGTCACAGGTACAAAGCATTCAACTGGTCTGCTGAAACAAAATGTTGGTCTGGATTTGTACTTTCTGGACCTGAATATTAAGTAATATATATATTAAAAAAATGTATTATGCATCTATCACTTAGGGGTAGACTTAAGGGTTTGGGGGCTCTATGTGAAAACAGGAATGAGGCCTGTGTGAGTCGAGTGAAGTCTCAGATGGGAGTGGTCCATTACAGCCTGGGGATGGGTGCTCATACTGAAAACTCTTGCTAAAAATCCTAACAACAGCCATGTTGCTATAATTTAAATAATAATATTTTATATCCATAATGTAGTTTCCTATGTTCGCCAGGTAGGCCACATCTGCTATCACTGCACACAGTGTACAGTGTATGTAATCACAAAGATGGCACCCATCGACAACTGGCTGTCAGACATAACAATAAAGCCATTGGCTGCATACACAACACACCAGCTGGGATGCTGCACACACTCTCCCTAGCGCCTCTGGCTCCACCATCCAGCTTTTTCCTCCCTTTGGGTCGCCAACAGCCACAGGTCAGTAATTGCTTTTCTTTCTCGTAGCTGATTGGCCCATGGAAAAGGAGCAGCCCATTAAAGTTAAAGGGGGTTGTGCAATTCATGGCCCACGAGAGTCGCATTTCTCAAAGAAGTCCTCAGAGACGCCCAGACAGTCCACGTTTTTGCTCCCTCCCAGCTACGAAAATGCGGACTGTCTGGCAGTCGCATTTCTCAAAGAAGCTTGGAGGGAGCAAAAATGTCAACCGGTTGTGGGTCCCTGAGGACCAGGTTGGGAAACACTGATTTAGAGTGAAAGGGTGCAAAGAAGGAAAAATCAGCCTCCTCGCAGATTCACAGATGGTTATTTCAGACGCAAGGGTTTCCGTTCATTTCTCTGTTTAGCTGAGCGCTCCGGAACACAGGGGCCCTTGCAGTCTTTATTTTTACGAGCTGGATTCAGTATGTGCTGCCTCATGATTACCAGTTACAGTGAGACACAGTCCCACTGGCTAATTAGCCATCATGAACCAGTTACAGCTAAGCAAACTTGGTCTTCTCTATCATCGCGGTTATGCATCTTTTTTACAGTCATTTTAAGAGCTAATTTGCTATCACCAGACAGAACTGAGAGGCTGGGTATGGGAGGCAGGGGCAGGAGGGGAAATTAACTGGGTCGAGCAGAACAGGGACCCGTACCGTCAGCACCGGAAGGAGCTGTCACAGAGTACACCAGGGCAAAAAACCTTAATGGCCCCTAAAAGAGGTTCTGTCCGAAAAAGCCAACGATTGACTCCCTCCATTTTCTCCAGCACAGGTACCAGCGCAAGCCTTCCCACTCCTTGATATCTGAGGAGAAAATCCGGCCTGTGAGTGCAGCATAATGAAAGGCCCGTCTGTACTGATTCCATTTGTGTTTTGATGGGAGGTAAAGACGCCCATTGTACGCAGTACTGTGGGTTATTATTTAATGAATGGACCGGTCCACTGGGCTCTCTCTCTCCTCCGCTGGGTGCGTTTTGCATGCAGCAGAAACGTCGTGAGGTTGTTATTCGTCTTGAGAGAAACCTTCCTGGCACACAGCCCAGGGAGTCGTCGCTTTTGAATCCGTGCAAGGGCCCGGCCTGTTGGAATTCTGCCGTGTTCTCCTGTTGTCGTCAGGGCTTCAGCGAAACCCAGGATTGCGGTTTTTACATCTGTTCTCATACAGTCATCTTCAATATAAAATAGATGCAAGGGAATAAATGATGGGATGAAATTCTTGAGGAAATCGGAATGTGGGTGGAAACAGATGCTCTCCTCTGCTGCCTGCATTCACTGATACCGAAGCAAGACTTTACAACGTGGAAAGCATATTTCACGCTTATTCTGCTCCTGTTAACTGGGCTACTTACCACATTTGGACTTGAAGCTTTGCTTTCTGGCTTTCCTTTTTTTTTGTGCACCATTACAGTGATCTGACTGATGAACAGAAAGTCCCGCCCTGGTGTGAGAAATCAGAAATCTGTGAGTACAGCTTTGATCCCAGCAGACACACAACCAGGCTTCCTGTACCTCTGCAGCATAATGCTGGTGTGTCTGAATGCTGCCCCAGAGCTTCCATTTGCCTCCAGCTAACTGGGCCCAACCCTTCTAGCAGGACACTTGAAAGAAAACCGACCCGTGAGAGAATCACCGCACACACCTCCGAGGCACTTGCTGAGATTATTGCTCATCTTGGGTTTTTTTTTTTATGTATAAATACCCTGATTTTTCCATATTTGCAGCCGAGATTCCAATTTATTTTCTATGTGCTTACGGTTCGCCTCCATCAAGGTCTGTTTTCTGTATCCCTGGGTAAATATAGGTCAGGCTTCATATGTTGAATATCAAATTTGTTATATCTTGGAGCAGAATGGGTCAAGACTTACTGGAGATATAATTCCATCTATCCATCTTCTAGTGCTGGGCGGTACACCGGTTCCTCCTGTATGCCTGTTTTTACTTATCTTACGGTATGAATTTTTTATATACCGCCATGCCGTACCAGAGCTGAAACAACAGCAGTAACACTTCAGTAGGCAGCAAGTTATATGATATTGTTTGTTGTGCGTAACCTTCTTACCAGCAGTTCTAACTTTATAATCAATTTATTCTCCATGTATAACCGTTCAGCAGTATAGTATTCATAGCTACTGCTTCAGTCTGCGCCTGAAAATTTGGATTATGTGTAATATAATTAGGTCTATCATTGAATACATATCGGTCAAACTGAATCCCCAACATTAATGATTTATCATGGTAATATTTATAAAAATCATGCTGGCTAAGCAAACATGTTGTTACCCATCTAAATATATGGAAATAATCAATGAAACGTGTTACTATTGAGTCGAACATACATTAATAATCTAATAAAACATACCACTTATCAAGCTATATGTAAGTTTTTGGTCATACTGCCCATCAGTACCATCTTCCAAACTTATCCTTAAACTTCATCCGGAGTTTTGGGTGGCTGAGAGTCAATCCTGTGCAGCACAGGGCTGGGGTTCACCCTGGGAGGGATGTCTGTCCATTTCTTTGGATCGCAAGAGAAAACCCACCCGTAACAGTCAGGATTCAAACCTCCAATTCTAACATCGTCACTCTCTCAGCAAGCACAGCATGCCAGGCGTAGCTGATCCCGCATTATTAGGGTGAATGTCCCTGAGAGATGATCTTGGCAGCATAATTTCATTGAGATCACCTGTTCTATTTCCCTTTCCTGCTTCCCTCGTGGGTGTGTTTTCACTCTGGGTCAAAGGTCACCAACTATGGTGCTTCAGGGAATAATCAAAATTAAGCTAGTTAATGGCTTCAAAGATGAAGTCAACTGCAGAGGGACATTGGATGTACAATGGAGTTCTCACATTGTTTTTAATGTATGACTTGATATGTTAGTGTGTGTGTGTGTGTGTGTGTGTGTGTGTGTGTGAGAATTATGTTTATATTTCATCGTAGGGACCAAATGTCTCCCACAATGTAATAAAAACCTGTTATTTTGACGATGTGGGGACCATTTCTCAGGTACCCACAAAGATCTCTGACTGCAATCAAAAAACTAAATGGTTTTGAATGGTTAAGGTTAGGGGCTGGGTAGGGATTAAGGTTGTCATTGATGGGATTAGGGAATTGCCCATAGAAATGAATGGACAGTCACCACAAAGATATGAATACAGGTATATGTGTGTGTGTGTGTGTGTGTGTGTTTATCTAAGCGTGTGTCCATCTGCATCACGTGCCGGCTTCCCGGTGTCAGCTCTGATTACGCATCCTTACGAGATAAGTTGCTACCCATGCCTCAGCTCATGGCCGTGCACCTAGGGGGCGGGTGGGTCCCCCAGGGTCCTGCTGCCCACCATTTTCTACTTCTAAGTGCTACTCAAACCCATTTCTCGGAGCCATTGCACATTTACTTATTCTCTTGCATACAGTTGGACCTTGCGGTCCCTAAATGTTAGCCATGGGAGAGCTGAAGGCCTAAGAAACTCCCAGAACCCCTCTCGATTTTCCAAAGAGCTGTGTCCCTTCTGAAGGCTCATCGCGGACCGGCTAAAAAAAGAGTAATCAATAGCACCTCCTGTTTGATCCCGGATCTAATTGCGCTTGACTTTCAGTGTTTTTTTCCCCGACCTCGTTCTCCAGTGAGCTCCCTTCATTGGCCGCCGACAGCAGCCGCGGCTACGAGAAACCAAACACAGTCTCATTGATCCTCAGGCTTGGGCAGAGCTGCGGGTCAGGGAGTCAGCGGCCATTCTTGGGCTACGCTGGCTTTGTTGAGAACAGCAGTCAGCTTCAGTCTCTGAATGGGACCTTAGACACAGTGAATATTGACTGAAATTCAGAAATATAGCATTTAAAAGGAAAGGCAGTTTAATTCTACTTTTTATGTCTGGGAAAGTGATAGGCTGGCCCCCCGTCCTGAGTTGTTCCCTGCCTCGTACCCATTGCTTCCGGGATAGGCTCCGGAACCCCCCGACCCAGTAGGATAAGCGGTTTGGAAAATGGATGGATGGATGTCTGGAAAAGTATGACAGGTCTTTGGATAGGATAGTGATTAGTCCGCAGACACACCTAAAGGTATGGTCATGTGTATTTCAGCAGGAGGAACTGGAAGGTGCTTACTGGCTTAATAATATATATGAGGTCCCTTAATTAATCAGTCTATGGAGTTCTCGCATTGTGTTTAATGTATGATTTCACATGTTAATGGGTGTGGGTGTGTATCTGTGGATTAGGTGACCACAATCAAAAACCTAAAAATGTCAAAAGTGCATTTTGTTTGGTTACTTATGGTTAAGGTTAGTGCTGGGTAGGCCTTAAGGTCGTTATTGTTGGGATTAGAGTTTTCCCCATAGAAATGAATGTAGAGTCCCCACAAAGATATAATTACAAACGTGTGTACGTGTGTGTGTGTGTGTGTGTGTGTATGAGAGAGAGAGAGAGACTTCATAATGAACTGGTGGATGAAACAGCATCTCCTTTCTCTCATTCAGAATTCACCCTAGTTACCATCTTCTTGCTCTGCATGGTGGCCTTCTAGGGAGATGGAGTGTCCTGTCATGTGACCTGCCAAGGGCCCCATCAGGTAGAGGGCAAGGTGGTACTTAACTTTGCACCAGGTCCTCTATTCATCCTTGCCTGCTCTCTGAGCCTCAGCCACCATGCCAGCACTGCCCTTATCAGGAATAATGGCCTTTTATTTAAACAAAAAATAAAAGTCTTTTGAGGCAAGTTTTCAATTCCCTCAAAAAGACATGCCAGTTAACATCACTTTAAGCATTATCTCGAGGGATTTCAGCAGAGCGGCAGGTGAAAACAGAAGCAAGGAATTGTCTTTGGTGGCGACGGCTGAACTGCTATTCACTTATTAACATTTCAGCAAAGCGTAGTATTCATGTATTCATCTATTAACACTCCCAAAAGCATAGTACTCATGTATTCATTTGGAACACTTAGCAACGTGTTGAATTGCCATATTCATTTATTAACACTCAGCAAAGTGTAGAACTCACATATTCATTTAGTAACAGTCAGCAAAGCTCAGTACTTATGTATTCATTTGGGAACACTCAGGAAAGTGTAGCATTCGTGTATACCTTTGGGAACACTGAGGATGGCGTCGTTATCACCCTTCTTCCTAAACATCCATACCCTGCCCAGAAACTTTCCCTAAAAATTATGTTGAAGGTATGAGGGTGTCTAGTTTCCACCCAAAACAACTTCTGTGCTGGTCCGGCAAAAGGAGCTTTTGCTTCTCTTCCTGTCATCTGTATCTGCATCGGGGGAAGGGAGAAGGTCTTCGGTGGTCTCCGCCCGTGGATTCCATCCAGAGGTGGAGACGCCACGCTGTGAATACATCGCGGGGTGCGGAAATAATTACAGCCGCTGGCAGGCCGCTCCCTAGGCCAGACGTGTGACATGGGCGGGCCTGATTCACACTCGGTTCTTAACCAGTATCGGTCTATAACAAATGTGATCAGTTTGGAACAAAGTGTACAGTAGTATTGTCTGCCTATGAAAAGGGTGTGTGTCCCTTTGCTAAGTTCCATAAAGCAGCGAACAATGAAGTGACAGGAAGATGACACTAATACAAAACCTAGACTGCCCTCTGTTTTGCTGTTCCATCAGATTAGATGTGAAACAGAAAGATTGTCATGGGCTGGCCAAGTAGCCCAAGCCAGCAAGGCAAGAATACACAAAAAAACCAAGCCGACTTCAGGAGTTCTGAAGAGTGCAGTAGAAGACATGGACTGGCTCATTCACCTCACACAAACCTTGCTCTGCACCTCAGGCCTCCCCCAACCTACAAACCTTTAATGACACATGGCCCATTTCAGTGGTGGATAGCTCAGGTCCAGAAAGTAAAAAATCCAGACCAAGATTTTGTTTTCACCAGCCACTTGAGCATAGAAAAATCACAGTCACAGAGACTCAACTGCTTGGCCGAAACAAAATCTTGGTCTGGATTTTTGCCCTTTCCCCCACAACTGATCTGACCAATCCAATTAACACAAATGTTCGCCGTACACACCCGTCAATATACTTGACTATACACATGACATGGAATCCATCTTGCAAAGGTTTTTAAAGACTAGAAAAATTAATATGGTTATCGTAAAGAAAATGCGAATAAATACATGTAACAATACTCTTAATATTGTCTTGTAATGTGCAATTTTTATTATTATCAACAGTTTTATTCACCAACATGATAATTCAATAGAATTGATCAGTGAACCATATCTCATCAGTTAACCCTAAACACAGTCACTAATCAACGGGGTCCCTCCCACCCCAGACTTTGGCAGAATTTTGGCTTGGATGGAAAGGAGCAGCCGGGTTGGCTAATGCTACTCATTAGTCGTTAGCTCAGCTCTCTCCTTGCTTCAGTAGGCATAGGGCTCAGAATGTGTTCAGGCCTCATTAATGTTACTTGTCTCACTTTCAAGGACCAACTCCAAGGCTCATGGAAAGAGCTGTAAAAATACTGACATTTTTAAAAGAATATGTTAATTTGAAGGTGATTGATGATGTTGATAATAAACATCCATATGGTTAATTATCTCTGGCATTGAAGGTTGTGTAACTGAACCAAAGTAGTGTAGCTCAGCAGCTCTGCAGATCACTGAGACTGCAGTGTAACTGTGCACTGGATGTAGCTCACATCGGTGGCATCTGCGGCACTGCAGAATCCCAGCGGTGACAGGTGGAACCAGACAGGAGCGTGGCTATTACGGTCCACTCTACTTGCGGCTCTCGCATTGTTGATTTTCTGCAGATTATGGTGATTACTCACAAGCACACTTCCGCAAAGATGTGCTCTTGTGATGTTTACTCTGCGAGCAATTAGCAGTGGATTACAGCAGTGGCTAACAAGCACACTTGATAAGATGGTGGCAGCCACTGTGGTTTATTTACGGCAAATTACAGAAGAGACTGTCGCAGTGTACGCTCTGCCCCTGCTGGGGCTCTGGGCTCTGAGCTATGTATTTAGGGCTGATGGGACAGATATTTATCTGACTGCCAGTTTCTGTGATTTTGAGCAGTAAGCAGACCATTCCACACTAAGGAAACAAGATCCAGAGATGGGTATGGGGGTGTTGGTAGGCAACCCGACCCTTAAGCAGAACCAGCGTGGCCTGAGAGTAGCTGCGGGTATACAACCTCCCTCTAAACGGTGTCAAGAACTCCTAGGCTTTTGTGGGTTTGAGAAGATGATAGTGATGTTAGTCATCTCTCACATGTGATCTTCCTTTCTCCAGGGAGATGGAAGGTGAGCTGGAGACTGTTTGGGAAGCCACATCCAAGGAGAACCAACGCATCAAAGAGGCTCTGTTCCAGTCATTGTCCTGGGCCGAGCGGTTGCCCACCCCTGCTGAAGCTACGGTGCTGGACTTCACGGAGGGGCCACTCCCAGGCCGGCCTTCCCAGACTACGATCTTACCTCTCGCTGCTTCAGGTCAAGGCAGGGCCAAACCCCTGCTTCAACGCAGCCCTATGTTTGAGTCCAACTCAGACCACCCACACAACCATTCATCTGATGAGGGAGAGAAGAACTGCCTGGATTTCTACTCATAAGCTTTCTTTTGCACTAGATTCCAGCTCCTTTTGCAGAACACAATTCCAGACTTTTCAGGGGAGTGGCATGACAGCACCTACAACAACATCATACTTTATATGGCATGTCTTAAGTGCATTATTACCTGCAGTACCATCACAAATGCTAAGCTTTCCTTTTATTCTAGCAGACTATTTTCCAAATTTGAGAGAAGTCATGTTTCAAGTGAGGTGATTAAAAAGGATTATGACGGAGGGGTAGCTGTCCCTCACTGGTCACTCGGTAGACAGACGAAGTGAAGACAAGCTTGGCCCTATAAATATTAAAGTGTCTGGGAAAACCAAGGACATTTCACACTTCCATTCATTCCTCAGGTGCACGATTTTGTCCAAAAAGACTCAGGCAAAGAACAGCCAAAGTTTTCTGCCTCAGAAAACAAGAATGATTGTTTTGTGCAGGACTGGATCAAAACGCACAATGATGCAAGAAGAACAATGACAGAAAGCATACGAAGTAATAAGTGCCATAAACATATTTACAAAAGCCATGACTAAGCAAGGGAGGAGAACCCGAAGACATTGCAATGGAGAACCAGTTTATCATTTTATATTTCACTGCAAATGAACAGTATCGGGCTTTTAATTACTCACTGCTACATTTCAAGTTTATTGGTTATCTTTTGAGTACATACTGATTACCTCACTCTCTTTGGTTCACCCCACCCAGTTTTTGAGGAATTTTGAATTAGTAATTAATCCTCATTGTGTTTCCCCCGTCAACACTCATCACAGCTCAGCAGAGGTGAAGAGAAGCACACACCTTTAACACTGTGGGCGCTGGTAGTCATCCTGCCGGCTTCATCAAACGGAATAAAGTGCCGCGAGAGGAATGCTTAGGTGTTGCTATAGAGTTTGGTCACTGGTTCTGTCAGATTAGCACAGAAGCAGTGATCCTACCATCCAATCCCTCTTCTAACCACTTATTCTGCTCAGCTGCTGCTGTTTCAGGTTGTTGAGGTCCAATCCCCTCTCTGTGTTCCCATCCCATGAGGCACAAGAAGTTGTTTGTGGTCAGAATGCGAAGATGCAATCCATTGGCCTGGAGCAGAGCCCAGGAGCTGTCAAGAGTCAGCCTTGGAGCACTGCTGCCTCACCATTCCCTGAGGCCTGGAGAAATTGGGGAGGAACTGCTTGATGACAGGCCAGGAGTTTCAGATCATCGTTTCCTTGATCTAAGGCAGTGATTTATCCTCCAATCAGCTGCTTCTTAGTGAATGTAAACAGGTTGGATGAGAGCATTTACTTCAGGTTGGTGCCTAAAGATAATCCTAGGTCTGAACCAAGAGCTTCTTCCCCAGTACTGGGAAAGTTGATGCTTCAGAAGCAGGCATATCTTATGTTTTCAGCAGAGATTTCTCCCTCTGGAGAGATACTTGCTTCAAAGTGCACACACATCTAGGTAGTCTTACACAAAGTACCTGGCTCCTCACCTTCCCTCCTGCCTCATGTTACCTGTGGATTCTGCGCAAAGCATTCTGGGAGAAAAACTGACTGCATATGCATGTGTGCATATTTACATGAAACAGCCCAAGCCGCAGGCTGCTGTGTGAGATTTCAGTGCTACAGCTCCAGCTCGTCCTATCATTCTAAATAAATATTCACCTCCGGCAAGGTTAATGTTACGCTCATTTACGTTACTCTATCTCTTTGTCCTGTTTGAGGATCTGATTCCTGCTATCTTTCATTTCCTCTACCCTTCTAGAAACCCAAACAGGATCCTTACTGCAGATTTAGGGTAGCGCACTTGGGGTTACTGTTCTCTGATGTTCAGGTCGGATTCTGCCGTCCTGGATCAGAGTGTGCCGTTTGACACGACCTGCTGCTGGGGGGTACCCAGTGTGGCATTCAGCAAAGTGCAGTGTGTTCAGACCAAGTCGGGCCACGTGAGGTGAGTGGCTCACTGCGACAAGCTCTACCTCCTGTACAGAACACACCACACAGAAGGTATTGTCACCAAAATCTCTGTTAAGAGCAGCTTTCTCTCTGCTAAAGATCTGCCATCTTTCCTGCATTATAAAGTTACTGATAAAACGTGCATTGGAAAGTGGGACTGATTATGAAACCCGCAGGGGTTCCAGTCACAGACAGCAGAGCCCCCTGTGGTGACATAATGACTGAGAAAAGGGTAAAGCGGAAATATCTAAAATAACAGAGGGGGCCCTCAACAGCCCCCTGCCACTCTGCCACCTCATCCGTTCATGGGCGCCCATACTTACAGATGCCCGAGGTCCTATTTGAAAGAGTGGAGATCCATCATTGGCCGCTGAGCTCTGATACGGGGGGGTTCGCTGAAGTAGTACCTTTGCATTGATTCAGGGTATTGCTTTCATGGATGGTATTCCCTGTGGATCCTCAATATCATATAATTATGAATATAGTTTGTCTCTCAGTTCCACCACTGCAAGCTGATGTCGCCCAGACTGCCGTCTCTAAGCTCCTAAGTAGGTCGTTTTCATATTTTGCTTTCTTACTCATTTTGTTTTTTAACATTTAAAAATGGATGAATGAAGAAAGACATACAGTAAAGGAAACATTTTAGCCCTGTGTGCCGTTGAAGTAAATATGCAGCATTTTGCATTTTCTTGCTGTAGCGGGATCCTTCACTGACTTTAATAAATGGTTTTCCTCAGCTTACATAGTTATGGAGGAAATGCAACATATGAGCCCAATCTGAAGAGAGAAAGAGACGACTATGGGCAGGGGTGTATATTCATGGTTGGGGTATATAAACTTTCAATGCTTTTGGTTTACGGAAAACTTAAATTAATAAATGTCCTTTTCTATGAGAGGAATAATATATTCACAGAGACTTCACTTTTCACCAAAGCATAAGTGATGTTCCTACATTTTTGTTCAGTCAAACATCTTTTTCGATGCGGGGGGGGGGGGGGGGGGGGGGGGGGGGGGGGGGGGGGGGGGGGGGGGGGGGGGGGGGGGGGGGGGGGGGGG
>JAODJX010000007.1:10173472-10186063 GCA_026776945.1 Isichthys henryi | reverse complement strand
GTGACCCAGGCGGAAACTCGAACCCGGGTCCCAGAGGTGTGAGGCGACAGTGCTAACCACTGCACCACCATGCCGCCTCCATTACTGAACAATTCATACTAATTTAAACAACTTAACGCTGATAGCCAGATAGCTAACTAAAATCATTATTAATAGTGAATATATAGCGAGATTAGTTTGTATCTTGTTGATAATGACATACAGTATTTGTTTTGCCAACAACAACCCATGTAAGTCCATTTTACATGTTACACTGTTCAGTGTTTGGGGTGCGAAGGCTGTCTCATTACTTTGCTTTAAGTCCATTTTCTAACATAGACTGTAAGGAAAAAGTATTTTTTCATGTTCGTGAAATAATGGAATTTCGGAGACACATGATTTCTTCTGGACAACGATGATATAGAAAAATAACGATAAAATAATAAAAAATATTTCCATACAAAGCAGTTACTTGCTGTAAACAATGTCAATGAATAAAACGATAAGAGCAACAAGTGCCAGTTCTACTTTTTACATTATCTTTGTTTTCATAGTGCCTTTAAATATAGGGTTATGCAAGAATCATTTTATTCTACAGGAATCAGCTCAACTTCATCACAGAGGAGCTTAAAAACCCATACAGGTAAGGCTTCCACTCAAATGACATCCTTTAAAAATACATGCATAAATGTGACTCACCGTATCATATGCTTCATCTTGTTATAAGTTTTCGTGGTACTAAAGAGTATTATTTCTCTCTTGTACTGCAAGAAACTTACCCTTGGCCATCATCATTGGGATACCCTTGGTGTCTGTCTGTTACATCCTTGTTAACATTGCATATTTCACTGCCATGACCCCTACAGAACTCCTACAGTCCCCAGCAGTCGCTGTGGTAAGGTTTAGGGATAAGGGCTTTTTAACACAACATAACAGCTACCAGCTGTGAGCCATATCTTTGTCTGCTTGAAAGTATATCATGTACCTGTAAGAAGGCCATTCTACTCTTGTCCCATCTCATGCCGTTCTTCTGTGGCGCGTAGACTTTTGGTGATCGGGTCCTCTACCCAATGTCCTGGGTGGTCCCACTTTTTGTGGTCTTTTCCACCTTTGGGGCTGCCAACGGGAGCTGTTTTACCGCTGGCAGGTAAGTGATGTTACCATGGATAGAGATAATGATTAATTGCAACCTAGATCTGGTTGAACAAGAACGATATGTGATGCACTGAAGGTCGAGAATGTTCACAACCTGCTGTCTCATTGTATAGATTGACCTATGTGGCAGGACGTGAAGGTCACATGGTCAAGATCCTGTCATACATCAGTCTAAGGCACTGCACCCCATCCCCCGCCATTATATTTAATGTGAGTTTTCCCTTCCAACCTGTCTTGGTATCTATCACACCAAGAGAAGATCCTTGCTTACGTATGCATCGAGACCCAAGTCGTTGAAAATAATGGTAGATTAGAAGTTCCAGGTACAGTCAAAGACCTGGTTAGATTAAAAAAAAAAGTATTAGATGGGAGGTCTTCATTGATCCAGGTTGATTAGGAGGCCCCAGTTAAGCTTTAAACCTCAATTACCTAAGCATGCTGCTGTCAATCCTCCAGGGCATCCTGTCCATAATTTACATCATACCTGCGGACATTAATATGCTCATCAACTACTTCAGCTTCGCCCAGTGGACCTTCTATGGGCTGACGGTGATGGCCCTTATCATCATGCGCTTCACCAGGAAGGAACTGAGAAGACCAGTCAAGGCAAGTCTGGCAGGAGGAAAATGCAGTGCAGTGTCTCCCAGTCTTTTATCTGAATTTGCATGTCATTAAACTGGAAAAGTGACCCATTCAAACAGAAACTAAACGGAAGTTTCTAGGTTTTTTTCAGTCTCATGTACAAGTAAATAATAATGTTCATGCATTTTGCAGACTGTAGTGCCTAATATATAATATACAATGAATTACTGTCAACATTGGGAGTTCTAGAAGTGGTTCTGACATATTTGTAGAACAAACACCACCAGAAGCATGTTTTCCATTGATGCGAGACACTTTAATGGCATTACGTGAATCAGACATGCGTTAAAGCGCTTGCCGTTCTTGTCCTGTGCACAGGTGCCCATTCTTCTTGCAGCAGTGGTCTTCCTTGTGTCTTGCTACTTGGTTCTTGCTCCCATCATCGAGCAGCCTGAGCTGGAGTACCTGTACTGCACCATCTTCATTTTTAGTGGTCTGATCTTTTACTTCTTATTTGTGCACTGCAAATGGAGCGGGACCCGACAAGTTATGAGTGAGTATTCAAATCTCACCAGGTTCCTAGTGTTTGAATTCTGGTGGAATAATAGGCACTTTCACACTGCCAGAACTCTTTTCTGGAGCCAGAACCTTTTTCCAGAACCAGGGACTGTTGTCGTGTTCACACCACAGGAACTTGACCCGATTGTAGTTCCTCAGAGGCAGTTCCAGAACCCTTTTTTAGTGTCTACTCCAGACTTGGTACTTTTCATTCAGTTACATTTAATGCATCAATTAATACATTTTTGCTTGCTTTTCCATATTTCTGTATCGCTAAACAATATACTTTTGTCTAATATTACGGGTGCTGGCGCTGACACTTGCCAGACCTTATTACCGTTACATAATTTTTTATTCCGCGGGAAACGAAAGATCGTTTACGGCCACATTTAATAAGAAACACAATAAACATGAAGCAGA
This sequence comes from Isichthys henryi, assembly GCA_026776945.1. Lineage (NCBI taxonomy): Eukaryota > Metazoa > Chordata > Actinopteri > Osteoglossiformes > Mormyridae > Isichthys > Isichthys henryi. The sequence continues at coordinate 10,183,369 of JAODJX010000007.1, read as the reverse complement.
CTGTATAAGTGAAATACAAATAAAAGGCTGCGTCCTATTTTGATAGCAACTGATCCCCCCAAATAACTAACAAATAACTACTTTGTATACTGTAGTATCGTAACATATCTTAACAGCTTTAATATACATTAATAGCAAACATTATGATTATATGATTATAATGTTTGTTATTAATGTATATTACAGGTGTCATGCCTTGTTCATTAGCAGTATTATGAATGCAATGCTTTGATGACTTTTAAGGTATACTGACATACTGCTTATGAATGTTCTATAAATGTATTATAAATGCATTATGAAGGTCCACTCAGTGTTCTATGATTGCATAATAAATGCATTATGAAGGTGCTGTTAATGTAAAGGGTTATCAAAGGATTTAAACTGCAAGTTTATTGTCATTTGAACCAGTGTTTAATTTAAATGTTAGCACTATTAATCTAAAAACCTTTCCCTCTACAGGACCCATTACCATGTACCTCCAACTACTAATGGAAGTAGTTCCACCAGAAAAGACTGAATGAGGTGGGAAATGTGTAGACAGACATTTGTAATTACACTGACAGGAAGGCAAGTAGACAGGCTTCTAAAAGAAAGGATCTTTTCGCAATTGATGTACATATACGTGCTTCAGTCAAGCTGTTAAAAGAATTTCATAAAGCATGTGAACCACACCTCTCAGTATGAACTGCAGACAATCACACAATAACAGAGGAAATGAGAGAATGATAATCAGTCAGTTATATATGGTGGCTGAATCAGAGATGGTTAATAATTGTCATAAAATTGTCTTTTATTCATCTGGGTTATGATATAAGGGGAAGCTGTTGAACTGCAACATATGACTTAACAGACAGTTCATAATTCTTAGTGTGTAATTTTGACGTGGTGATAGAAATATATTTATACCTTTTGAAAATGTTTCTTGGCTTCTTTTAAAGTAATTCTTTCCGTAACTTTTTTTCTCAGTCAGCACTAAGAAATGCTACAGATTGAATAACTGAGGCTCACAGTGTATATTCCATCCATCCATCCATCAATCCATCCATCCATCCATTTTCCAAACCACTTGTCCTACTGGGTCGCGGGGGGTCCGGAGCCTATCCCAGAAGCAATGGGCACGAGGCAGGGAACAACCCAGGATGGGGGGGGCAGCCCATCGAAGGGCACACTCACACACCATTCACTCTCACACTCAAATATTTTGATAAAAATTATTTAATAAGGGTACGAGTTGTATTAGAATGCCTAGGTTATCGGGGATGTTCAGGGTTTTTCTTGAAAGAAGAGCCATAAAGCCGTCTGTTACATTATGTATTTAATTATTCAGTTTTAAAACTCGTTATCCAGTTTGACTGGTCACCGTGCTACTGGCAATGGGGATATTAAACATTTGTAATTTCCTAAAATTCGGCATGTTGATTTATAATTAATTACATTTTGGACCATGTTCCTTGTGTGTCATTTTTCTTTAGTTGTTACTACTCAGAGTTTGAGACGTTTTATTGCCCTCTAAACCACCATAGATGGTTTAAAGAGCCCTGTTAGTGGTGACTGGGGAAATAATGAAACTCACTTTCTGGAGGGCCGTTTCACCCTCTCTCCCTTAAATTTAACACCTCTCAGCTTCTCATTCTTACCATGAGATCCCAGCAAAGACATAAAATTACATCCTTACATTCAGTCCTCGGACATGAACTGCTTTTGTGAAACCCCTCTGTAGAGGAAAGTGGAGCTGGGCTCCAAAGAAACCGTGCCAAGTGACCATGTGACACTAAGCTTAAATAATTGTGCATTTGGGGAATTTCAGGGCAAATGTCATTTTCACAAATCCTAGTTTTCTAGTTCAAAGCCATATTTTGTTTAAAGCTATTACTGTACTCGCAAATATTTCCTTTCATAAAGATTTACAGACTTAGCTCTTACATAACATTTATTTAGGATTTTGGGTCTGATTTTCTGCCCCTACTATTAATGGCTGCTTCTCAGTCTAGCGTAACATACATCTTTTAAAAGGCACAACAAATAATTCTACAGCTGACACTGATAATGTGTTTGAAAAAAATGGCAAATTAATATATAATGCACAACTGTTTTTGGACTCTAAAGGATGATTCAGAATAAAACTAATCAGGCCACCTCATCCATCCATCCATCCATCCATCCATCCCCTAACTCATTATCCAGTACAGGGTTGCGGGGAGCCTGGAACCTCTCCGGAAGCGTGTAGTACAAGGCAGGAGACACCCAGGCAAGAGAATGTTCAATTAATTATCAGTCGGCCTGTATTTTATCATCCTAGTCAGTAGGTGGCAGCACCAGGAACGGTGTTTCCATCGGTCCAGGGATCTTATCTGAAGGATGTCTTTGGTGTTTCCGTTTAACTCCTCTGTCAAAACAACCCCCGTGACTACTCAAGGATTGTATGGAGTTTAGCAAGAGGGGCGATTGACGTCCCTGTGTTGGTGAAGCCCAGATGAACACCGCGTTGAAACACTGGAAGGAGGCGGCCACCGTCATCTTAGCGGCTGGAGTGAGACGCAGAATTCCAACGGGAGATGAAGTCTTGATGCGCGCCGTCTCCCAGCCGCCTTTACCGGCTGGCAGCCCGCCCTTGTGGCCTCACAAGTCGGCCTTTGACTACGAGGTCTTGTTGCTGAAGCGCAGCAGCAAAAGCGGCTTCATGCCCAACGCGTACGTCTTTCCCGGCGGCTTGGTTGAACCGTCGGATTTCTCCGCCGACTGGCAGGGAGTCTTCCAGGCTTTTCGCCGCTATCCGAACTTCGGCCTGGGAGTCATCAGGCAGCCGCCCGAGACGAGACCTCCAATATTCGCCACCGACAGGTCCAAGCTGGGCTCCCCCATTCCCGGGGAGGTGGCTTTCAGGATATGCGCTGTTAGGGAGACCTTCGAGGAAGCCGGCGTACTCCTGGCTGTGCCTATGAAGGAAGAGGCGGAGTCCGTCGTTCGGACCGGCGAGCAGGTCCCTCCGACGTTGACGGAGACTGTTCAGCCCTGGGACACGCAGGAACTGGCCCGGTGGAGGCTGCTGGTGATGGAGAATCCTGACAATTTCATCCGGATGTGCGAGACCCTGCGGTGCATGCCCAACATCTGGGCCCTACACGAGTGGGGCAACTGGCTGACCCCCGGCGGCGTCTACGCGCAGCAGAGGAGGTACGACACCGCATTTTTCATCTGCTGCCTGCCAGAAGCCCCTGACACGATCCAGGACGAAAAGGAAATTGTGCATTTTAAGGTGACTCGTGCTTCTCTCCTTGGGCCTGTAGGCCCTTCATGCTTTCTGGATTAAAAGCACAAAATATATATACCTTTATCGGGAGTCATTTGAGTTGTCCATCCATACTTTCCAATACAGCCTCGTTGGCATTAAGATGCACGTAATTCGTACGCAAGTCATCACAGCACAAAAGTGTACTTGTTTTATGTGCCTCTGCGGTCTTACGCCAAGAAATTGCTGCACGTATCGCTTTGTACGACACGTACTTGCGTACCAGTCATGTGCGTCCCTGGTTGTTAGTAAGATGTTCATAAGATGGGTGCCGCTTTAAAATTCTTTCGTGTTTGTTGTAGTCCCCTTTATTCATATTTGAGTGAGACACAGTAATGTCAAGATAGTTTATTTTGAGCCAGCAGTCTTAGGCAACAATCAGAGGCGCTTCACTCTCCCTCTCTATCTGCCCCGCAGTGGTCGACGCCCTTGGAGGTGCTGCACAGCTACCAGGCCCGGGAGCTGTGGATAGCGCCCCCACAGTTCTACGACCTAAACCGCATGTGCCGCTTCCCACGGCTGCAGGAGCTGCACGGCTTTGCTGCAGCACGGGGACTGGAGGGCTGCGAGCGCTGGCTGCCCATACGCCTAGTGTCCAAAGACTACCTCGTTTCCCTGCTGCCAGGTGTGGCTTACCTCTCCAGGGCATGCTGTGATACCTTGGTTAGGTCTTCTAGGTGGCGAAATCAGACATAGTACAAAAACAATACGTTTTGGGTAGACACTGCCTGTAGCCTAGATGCAGTAGGCTATACCATCTAGGTTTGTGTAAGTACACTGTATCACAGGGGTGGCCAGTCTTATCTGCAAAGAGCCAGTGTGTATGTGGGTTTTTGGGATAACCTATAGGTCAGCTGTTCAAACCTAGGTGTGAGGACAATTCAGCCAATCAGTCCTCTAATTAGTAATCTAATTAAACAGTTGCAGCGAAAACCCATACACACAATGACCCGTTCTGGATAAGATTGCCCAACCCTTGCTCTATCAAGGCACTTTTGTCATTTTGTGATGATGCATTGTTCAGAACATTTCCAGAACAGAAACACTTGATGTTATTTTAGTCTTTGGTAAATAATGAATAAATTACAGCCAGAACTGTTTTAACTTCAGTACTGGATGCATTTTTTAAGCATAAAAATGTGCCCCCCTCCCCGGGTCAGGTGATTTCCTGTACCCAGATAGCCCAGACAGCTCAGAACAGACTGACATCATCCTGCACAAAGAGCAGAGGTTGGAGGAGCTGCAGGCCGAGGACGCCGCACAGCATCGCATCGTCTTCAGCGACTCCCACATCGCTGCCGTGCTCATCACAATCGCACCCAAGTACAAGCATCTGGCGCCCCTCCCCGGACCTGCCTCTGGTACCACCCCAAAACCCACTGACTCCACCCTCACGACGCGCTCCTCCCGGCTGTGAGCTGGATCTGCTCGTTTCAGGGGCAGACTGGCTGGATCGCTGCACTGTTCATTGGTCAGGGAAATTCAGTTTATTTTTATATAGCGCCTTTCACAACAGAGTCGTCCCAAGGCGCTTTACATATCTTGTGTTGTGAAATGTAAATAAGAAGCCAAAATCAATTTATGAACATGTCGTGTACAATCCTGCAGTTTCCTGTAGATAGTATTATTAGCTGATATATGGTTAAATGATGGATGGGTGGGTATACGTACATATAAATAGCTTTTGGATAGTTGTGTAATATATAAGTATAATTGAGAGAACATATTGAAGATACCTCTGCATTCTCACCACAATATAACAATATGCTTGGGTGCTGTAAAAATAAAAGATATATATTTTTAATATGTTTACAATTTAGAAATGAGTGTTTCTAGGAACAAGCATCAGACACTGAGAACTTCCTGGGAAGGAGTCCAGCTGGACCTTTGGATTAATGAACTGAATCCTCTCACCTGGGCTTCTGATTGGAGTGGAGGGCATTTATGAAACCTAAATGAACACAAAAATCCATGGCTTTTCATCTGTCTGATCAAAAAGAAGAAGAGATTGCAGCTTATTCACCAAGTGACATTTCACTTCTGGTGAAGACCAATGTTTGTAGAATTTCGGTAATAATTTTTAACTGGCCAGTCAGATATGCTTGTGTGGGATTTAGAATTTGTATCAATAACATTGTATGCACAACAGTGCACTTTTTTGTGCTCTGTTTATACAATAAACTTATAAAATTGTTCCTTCGGTAACCTAATCTGTTCCGTAAAGTTTCTTTGCAGAGTGAAATTTTTAAAATCTGTTATTGCCGCTATTTTTTTCTTGGGCAAAGATTACTTCAAAGGTAACGTGTTTACTCATAATTAAACCTAAATACAAATATCCTTTGAATACACTATTTGGACAAAAGTATTCGGACGCACCTCTTAGTCATTGAATTCAGGTGTTTCATTCCATCCCATTGTGACAGGTTTATAAAATCAAGCACCTAGCCTTGCAGTTAGGTTTACAAATGTTCGTGAAAGAATGGTAGTCATGATTAAATGATGGTCATCATGAACCACGTGCTGTATTTTTTGTGCCACTAGATGGCGATCTTGGTTTTCTTTGGAGCATGCTTTGAGCCCTTGTTTTTGAACAGAACACCATCGAGTGGGGTCGGAAAATATAGTGAGTGGTTCGTGAAGCTTCATTTGGCCATCATTAAAGAATGGGTTGTTCTGAAGAGCTCAGTGAATTCAAGTGTGGCCAGCAGACTAGCTCCTCATACCAGTGTAAGCAGTGTTTGTTCCTGGTACTGTCATAGGATGCCACCTTTGCAATAAGCGTTTGTGAAATTTCTTCCCTGCTAGATATTCCACAGTCGACTGTGTTATTATTGCTAAGTGGAAGTGCTTAGGAACAACGAAAAATCACGTGAAGTAGCAGAGCAGGGTCGCCAAGTGCTGTGTAGCATGTAAAAGTCACCGACACTCTGTTGGCTCAGTATCTGTGGAGTTCCAAACCTCCTCTGCTATAAACCCCATCACAAAACCTGTGTATCGGGAGCTTCATGGAATGGGCTTCCATGGCTGAACAGCTGCATCATCAGGTACAACACCAGTTGTCAGAGGGAGTGGTGTAAAGCATGTTTCCACCATACACTGGAGCAGTGGAAACACGTTCTGCGGAGTGGCAAATCATGCTTCTCTGTCAGGAAGTCTGTTTGATGAGTCTGGGTTTGGTGGATGTCAGTAGGGCATTACCTGCCTGACTGCATTATGCCAGCAGTAAAGTTTGGTGAGGAAGGGAAAATGGTATGTGGTTGTTTTTTGGGGCTTGGGCTAATTCCAGTGAAGGGAAGTCAATGCTTCCGCATTACGAGAAGTTTTGGACAATTCAATGCTTCCAACTTTGTGGGAACAGTTTGGGGAAGGAAGGACCTTCTCTGTTCCAGCATGATTGCTCCCCAGTGCACAAAGCAAGGTCCCTAAAGACATGGTTGGGTAAATTTGGTGTGGAAGAACTTCACTGACCTGCACAGAACCCTGACCTCAACCTCATTGAACCCTTTTGGGATGAACTAGAATGGAGATTGTAGGCCAGACCTTCGCATCCAACGTCAGTGCCTCACCTCACAAATGCCTATGGATTAGAATGGGATGTCATAAAAGTTCCTGTAGGTGTAATGGCCAGGTGTCACGATACTTTTGTCCGTATCATGTATGATATTCGGTGCTTCGGTGCTACAAAGAGCTTAATTGGCACAAAAGTAGATTACTAGGAATGCAGTATAATTATAAAAAGTGTAAATAGGTGTTTCATCTTTACAACCTGCAATTTCAGTGGTATTGTGTTGATGTTTACATGAAGAAATGACGTCATTAAAAAGATCCATTACTCAAAGTGAGTATGCAAATTATTCAGTCATTTAGACTGGATTAATCAGATGGAGGTGAAAAAATGAGAAGGTCCACGTCCTGGTCACTTTCAAACAAGTTTGGATATGAAAAGAAGCATCAAGATTTTGACCTGATTCTTCTCTGAAATTTCAGATATTGAACAATCAGTTGATGTACATTGTAAAAAAAATTTAATACGGCTAAGAATTGCCATTTTGTAAAACTATAATTCCTGAAGCTTTAAATGTATTATAAAGAACATTAAAAGGCATGGGTTCAAAAACTAAATCAAAGTTAATTTGTATAATAACCCAGATTTCCTTATCCAAAAGAAGAAAAGGAAAGAGACTGGTGCAGTGCCTGGTTGACTGTGCTGGTCTGCTGGAGCTCTAGGAGCCCCTGGGCAAGTGATTTTTGGCAGGACCTTCTGAACCTGAGACCCTGGCTACATTTTGCTCTCTTTATGTGGGAGGGGGAAGAAGTAAGAGAGATAAAGGAGGGAGGAGATCAGTGGGGGAGGACAGGAAGCCAGGGAAAGTGAGAAGGAAAAGGTCAGTAAGTGCATGACATCAGCAAACATACACAGTGGTGTATGAGCTGCCTGGGGTGTGTACATGCAGATTAGCTGCAGCATTGAATTGTGCATTTGTAGGCATGTTTAATGCATTGTTTTTAAGGGACCTTTCACAAGAAATGAAATGTTACATTTATTTTAGTTTTATTCCACATCTGGGAGATTATTACAAAGCATCACTGTGTTTCCATGACAGCTATTTGTACCGTTCCCTCCTTCCCTTTTACTTCAGGATCAGGCAGGGATTTACGTCACATAGTCAAGGCAGGTTTCGGTCACCATGACAGCACCTCCTTGCTTTGTGGGAGAAAACCAATATGAAAATGAGCAGACAACATGCAAGCACAAACACACGGAGATGAGGACGCAGCCCTGGAAGTGGGAGGTGACAACCATCCCCCTGAGGCACTGTGAAATGGCTCATTAAACTTTACTGGACTGTGCACAATAGGCGGTTCCGATGAACTGAGCGCGAATTGGTCACCTTTCGCTTTCTTATCCACCACAATGCCTCTTTGTTCTAAAGAATTCTATTCTCAAATAATAACCTCAGCCACTCTGTTGTTATATACAGGTGGCGGACAGAACAATGGAAAAACCACATGAAATGAGGCTTTACTGTAACTGAATCACCATTATTGCTACAAAGGTGAGTTAGATTAGGCAGAATGCCAATTAACAGCTTCACAGCGGGACCTTTCCCAAACTGATTGTATCCAAGGCCAAAGAACAAAGACTGTAAACTGGTACAAGGATCACAAAATGTGGATTACTGTGCAATGATTGTCATGCCCGGCTCGTCCGATCCTCGTGTGTGCCACGCCCCCTGATTATCCACATGTGCTTCCCCGATCTTGCCCAGCTGTGTCCGATTATTTTCGCCCAGTCTTGTCTATTTGAGTCTACGTCTTGCCCTGCCTGTTGTCCGTCATTGATGTTAGTTGATGTCAGATGTTTCCTTATCGCTGTTTCCCTGGTCTCCCGAATAAATCCCCAGTTTTCCTCTTCTTCCGCCTGCCTGCCTCATCCCTGCCTGATTCCTCCTGCCAGCCTGCCGGTCACTACACCCGCGATCCTGACAATAATGATGGTCTTTCACATTTGTTCCCTATATCTAGATGGGTTTATGTTTGGAGTAAACCAAAAGATGCCTTCAAATCACAGTGTCTGTTGTCATCTTAAACATAGTGGGGGATCTGTAATCGTAAGGGCAGCCATCTCATGTCAGTCATTGGGTCTGATGTTTACTCTGTGTTGATGTATAATAGTCAAGGAACTGGAAGCTGTGTTTTAGGATCAGCTGTGTACTATGGTGCAGACACCGTTCTCACATGATGTTCCCATATTCCAAGATAACAACATATTTCTATACAAAAGTTTACAGTTCTTCAACACCCAGATGAAGAACAGAGTACAGATTTCTCCTTCCTTGATTCCTGAGTTCTAGAGGCTGTACCCTATTATTCACACCTCACTTAATGCTAATATATTATTAGGTGTTTCTGTACCATATCTGTGTTTGTCATGTGAAGGTGCCTTTTTAAAGACCTTCACTTCCGTGAGCTGGAGGCAGAATATAGTCACTTTGGACAGAAGTGTCAGGAAAATGTGAAATATTTCACAATTATATTTTTTAGTGCCAGATAACCTTTCATATGTCACAGTGGAAAGACATGGTGTGTCATTTTAAATTCACATTTCTATTATATTTATTTTATTTAGCAGAATATTTTATTTGTCCAGAGGAACATACAAGACCCCTTTTTTTGACCAGAAATTCTCAGATTCCTTACAGCGGTCAATTATTTGTCAGTAGATAACATCTTCTGATGTCATTTCTTTAATAGATATGACCCTTAATATTATGGCCTCTTGTGGATACAACAGTAAAATGTTAATTTGGAGGCTGGTGGCCTTGTATTTGTACACCACCGCATAACATTCTTTATCCATAAATTTACTTTACCAGGACTTGCATGTATTTATTTATTTACATAACCCCAAATTTATTTAGTTACTTGCACAAGCGTTGGAGGAACATGGAGACCCTAGCAGATTCAGGGAGCCCATCGTGCAAGGGCACAGCTTCCACTCGCTAAAGTATAATTTATCAGGGGGGGGGGGGGGGGGGGGGGGGGGGGGGGGGGCGGGGGGGGGGCGCGGGGGGGGGGGGGGGGGGGGCCGCGGGGCGCGCGCGCGA
>JAODJX010000007.1:10137324-10163734 GCA_026776945.1 Isichthys henryi | reverse complement strand
GGGGAGAACATGCAAACTCCGCACACATGCGACCCAGGCGGGGACTCGAACCCGGGTCCCAGAGGTGTGAGGCAACAGTGCTAACCACTGCATCACCATGCCGCCTCCCAGGCTAGAATCAATAAGAAAAAAAAAGTAGTAAAAAAGAGAATAATTATAATAATAGTAAAAATAAATAAAGAAAAAAATATAGACATTAACTTAATCTATGAGCCTTGAGTCGTTTCTTAAAAACTTTGAGACTGGGTGCTGTCCAGGACAAGACGGGAAGACTGAGATTGAGATAGGCCAGTTACAAATCCTCACTGCGCCTTCTGTAATCCAGAGTAACCTCCCTTGCTTCCATCCTGCCCAGCGTATGCCCTGGAATGCAGCAGTCATTCCCAATCCCCCCCCCCTCCCCCCCAAGCCCCATAATGCTGGTGTTCCAAAGAGAGTCGCTCCTGAGACAGCATTAGAAAGTCTAGCACATAATCACATTACGAGGCAAAGCACACGGAGACCTCTCAAGCTCAATCTGCTTTTAAGTGCACTTTTTTACGTAATGTCTTCCAGCAACTAGAAGCCATAAATGAGGTTCAATCTCTCCTACGTGATATATATGCCAGGGGGGAAAGGGGGGTTTCAGTCGAAGAGCATCCAGCCTTCTGTAAAGATTCAGTTCCTATAAATCAGCCTCCTAATTGATTTACAGTGTCCCAGAATTGATTTTTCCCACAACAAAATGCTACATTGCACTTGAGGGCCATGCAGGGCGTTGCGTTTCCACGAAGCGCGTTTTGGTGCATTATTTCACATGAATGTTGGCACACTGGAATATCAAAATCAAACACAAGAAGTGCAAAGATAAAAAACAAGACCGTCTTCCTCTTATATCTCATCAGCTGCCAGATTCACCACCCAGTCCCACGTCTAGGCACTTAAGTACACTGGCATACAAAAGACAGTAATATAGTCTAGGGCAGACAGGCAGATCTGTTAAATCTATATCTAGATGTAATGTATTTCCCAAACTGACAGTTGAAGACTTTGTTGTGCATGTTTCATTTTGATACCCCACAGTAAAACATTTTTATTTTTGACTGGTTCTACCAAACTTCTATATAAATTCAATTCTGAAACAGCTGGATTTGTCATTAAATGTTGTTTATTCTATTAAATATACTTCATTATATACACTATTAAAAACGGAAAAACAGTGTATCGTGTACAGTTCCTCAACTTTTTTTAACCAAAACATCGTCTCTATGCATCCACATAAGTACAACATAAGCCATCGGGAATAAAACAGACAGGCTGTCAACAATCACTATAAAACCTGAATACCTCATCGAACATGTAAGACCACAGATACTAATTGCGACATACAATGCGGTCATTTAAGGCTAACATGTTGCTGTGACAAAACACTTACACTGAATGCACAACATATTGTCCGATTGCACTCACATGGAACATATTCTAGACATACTGGGATGCTCAGAGCCTTCTGTAGACCAGAAGTGGCCGATTTTTTTGGTTTTGTCAATACTCTTACACGTAGATATTTCAAGACTGTAACGATCGACAGCAGACGTTTAGGATAACGTTTTAATGGTTTTATACCTGTCAGCTGCCTTCAGTTTGACGAGCATCTAAGGAGCATGTAACAATGTGTTTATTATATGCACATGGTGACTTGTGCTAATTCTATTTTTTTCCGCTATCGGTATGGGTACTGATCGCGTCTGATGTCCAACTTCTGAAAGCCCGTTTTATTACAGTGGCTGTCTAGTAAATAGCAGGATGTTGCTAGAATGGGCCTAATCTCCAAGCGAAAAGACAGTCTGTTCGGCTTATTCAGAGGTTTATGATTAAGTACCCTAAAATGCCCGCAATTAACACAACCGCAGTGAAAACGATTCCTGCAAATATTTTCATGATGCCTCCATCGCTCCCTACTTCTTTGGGCTCCTCTTCGCAAATGGAAATGACACCCACGGAGGAGTTGCCCACACTAGCAGTAGACTTCAGCTCCGCACCTGCCTCCTGTTTGGCTTCCACCGCCCAGGGCGCCACTTGGACTTTCATCTCCATCTCCTCAATCATTTGACCGACCTGTGTGATCTCGGTCTCAAGCTCCTTCAGATCCTCCGTGTCGATGTTACTGTCCGCGTCGTATTTCATGTTCTGGACGCTCATGGCTCTCGCCGCCACGGTTGTAGTGCTGCCATTCATCCCCGTCTGAATGAGGTGCTTGGTGGGCACTCTCAATGGGAAGTCCTGTCCGATTTCCAAAGATCGCTTCATGTCCACTTCAAGCAGCTCCATGTTGCTGCTGAAGAGGACCCATAACCTCTCGTACTCGGAGCGCTCCTCTTTGCTGATGCTCTTGTCCTTCAGCAAAGCCGTCAGTTTAGTTCTGTTGGCCACGGCCAACTCCTGTGCCTTTTTGCGCGTCTTCTTCAGCTCCTCTCTCAGGTTTTGAGAGTCCGCGGTGCTGCCGAGCGTGATGACCAAATGCCTGTAGCAAGCAGTCACTTTATTCAGGGCATCCAGCATGGTTTTACATTCGTCTTTCCCCATTTTGATTAGCCAACGTGGATTTCCGTTTATTACGAACAAGAATAAAGAAAAACGTTCGTATGAGACTTCCACAAGAACAAAAGCGTTATCTGATTTATATTATTTTAAAGCCTTGTAATGTCTGCTTCTAGTTTCCTCGGTATCCGCAGATCCGCCCAAATACCCCCGACGATATAGTAGACGATTCTCTTCCATCCATGTTCCCAGTCAATTTCACAAAGCAGACAGACAAAGCAAACCTGAAGAAAATGATCTCCGTAAAGGCTTTCAGCTTTAGCCTTCAAAGTAAATAAACAGTGATCTGATCTATTTATAAGTCTGAACTTAACTATCTATATGCAGGTCCAGTAACAGGTGTTTCTAGCCTCTCTTAAACAAACCTAAGCGTATTAAAGCATCTGGATGCTTGTAAATTGGAACACGTATATAATAACTAATATTAGCAATGTATAAATTCAATTCGTGGTCACGGAAAGGTAGAGCCAGTGGCGGACAAAGCAAATCCCTCCATTCGCAAGCGCAGCCTAGGTCCGACCGCTTCAGCGTTATCTTGCAGCATGGTTAGCATTCCCAGCAAAGGGAGCTGTCCACTTGCAGCAAGCCGCCGTCCAGGTTTAAATACCCCTCAGCGCCCTGTGTGGTCACATGCGCACATTGCAGGGAAGCGCTCAGCAGCCCGGCTCTCAACCTAACAAACATGTAAACTGTCACTTAATACTCTGTTCTGATTGGACGACCTTGCGCTATCGGTTTTCCTTCACGACAATTGGTCGTCATGCTCTTTCATTCAAAATGAGTTACCGCCCTCTTCTGAAATCATGTTGGAAAGACCGGTAGTGCTGACGGAGGCTGCGGTGTTTACATGGCTTTGGTAGCTAGAAGAAGTGTAAAAATTGCTATGTATACCTGGGGTGTATAGCTAAAAAGGTAAGTCTCTGCGCGTCGTGTGTTTGTGAACATTGGATTGACCGGCTGAAGTTTTGACCTGTATTATGTAAATGTTTTCATAGAAGTATAATTGTTATGGGATAGAGCAGTGGATACTTAGAGTTACGCCAAGCTAGCCAGCTAGCTGTCTGGTTGACCAGCAACTAACCGCTTCTCCCCTACGTTAACTAGATGTCCATCGCCGCGGCTTTACGTGTATACTGGCACTACTGTGAATTTTCGATAAAAAGTTGTCCGCGTCATACAGTAATTCTATAGGTCTGAAATGATGACAGGTTATCTCCATAACCACCTGGGTGACCCTGCCTAACCATTTCCATTTTCCCTGCTCATTATCTTTTTGCCATCTCTGTTTATAGCTATATATATATATATATATATATATATATATATAATGTATTTATGCTTGTATTATTGGAGGACGGTGGTTCGCCTTCTAAATAAATAGGCCAAACTGATTAGGCACACAGAGGCAGACGGCTGTCTTAAAGTATTAAGCAAGTGTTAACCGATGCAGTTGCAACATGAAGCCTAGTGTGACTGAAATACACTTTGCACGATGAATGTCAGCATTTTGGGATGTTCAACAGAATGAATGGCTGCAGGGGTTTTAAATAACCACAGAGTGTTCATTTTTAATTGCTGAACTAATTTAGCTTTGTTTCAGATTGCAGATGATCAGTTCTTTTGCTCGTATTGTTTTGTTGTGACAGTGTGTTTAAGCCCTGCTGATATTTGATATTGAGATCAGGTGCCGAACAACTAATTTCACAGTTGTGAAAATTGCATTTGTGTGAACCGGCTTCAGTAATCATAAGGGAAACAGACTTGAGTTGCTTTGGGGCTTGATGACTTTGGAATAAGTAAGACAAGCCAATTATTGTAACACTACTGTTCACAGATGACATTCTTAGAATATCCTTTAATGTTTGATTGATCAGGTGGAAACTAATTTCTCTTTTACATTAATTGCTAGAGTAGAAGCATGAGAAGCTAAAATAGACTCCAGTAAGAAAGGTCCATGGGTCCAGCTCTTCCAAAATCTCTTATTTCCAGCCAAGCATAATTGTTTTGTATGATATTGTCCCACTGTCCTTGATGTTCCCCAGTAGTCTCTGATGGTGACAGAGTGGGCAGGTGGTACCATTTCCCGTACTGGTCCATCTCTGTTTGTCTTCCATCCATTAAGAGCTCCAAAGGCTAGATTACATGAACACACAAAGTAACTTTGCAGTGTTGGATGTTAATCACTGTTTACTGCATCTTTGTTTTTGCTGTGGTGGAAGCAATTTAGAAATTCAAAAGTTGGGTGTGTATTGCATTTATTCCCTGTCTTATTATTGTTAAATTATTTAGGGACAATTAAGTGAACACAAAAGGTGCTTTGAAATAACTTTACAGGAAGTTTTAATGGCTGACTGGCTGTGTATGTGTGCCAGTCGAGCAAGGTGAATGCTGTATATGTGTGAACAGGACGGAATTTGAGGAGTACTGCGTGTGCGTGTTTTGTGAGTGTCACACATGGGCTTACATTTTGATGAGCATGACTGGTATCCCGCTTTTTTGAATGCTGATCATGGATTCAGCACTTTCTTGGATCCACACCTTCCAGCCTGCCATTAGGACGGTGCTCTGTCATGGGGGGGGATGATGGCAGCGTCTTCCTCACAGCTGCTGGGAAAAATAACTGAATGTTTTTTGTAAAGAATTTCACCCAGCAACCGGAAGAGCACATAATTCCAGTTTCTGCATATGATCCATGATGCCATTGTCATTTTTGCCATGACTAGTGCAGATGTCAATGCGTTGGATGGTTTCTGTTCCCTGTGGTAAGCTGGCTTTCACTTTTATAAAGGAAGCTTTTCTTGGAGGGTGGGGGTGGGTTAGGGTTGCTCAGCTTTCAACCTTTGGCAGCTGTGGGCAGCATGAGGTATATTCGTACTTTGACAACTGTCTGTTGCACGAGAGACTATTCAGCACTATGAATTTGGTAATTTAATATTGAATATTTAGCCACTTTTAAGCAGTTTTGTTGTGTAAGAGTGTGTTGCTGTTTTTTTAATGCTCTGGGGGCTTGTTAGCAAGGTGTGTTTTGGGGGAGTGGGCGGGGTTAGTGTCATTTACATATTTTAATATTATTCCAACATCTTAATGAAAACGATTCAGTGTTTGTAATAGCATTAGTGTTTAAATTTTGATCATCCTGAAAATCCAAAGAAATGACTAAAATCAGTTAAAAATTTAAAAGCATTGCGCAATGGAGAGAAAGCAGAAACCACACAAAGTTAGTCTTTTATGATGAGATGGGAGGCATGGTCTGTCTTACCCCTTTGGGTAACGCCTGTCTGCCTGCTGTTGAAACAGTTTTGTTGTGTATGGAGACCTCTCTAACAACCAGCCCAGTAGGGGTAAGTCAGAGCTGGCCAGGGCACCCCTGCAGTCCCCGGGGAGAGACCGTAAGGGTGGAGTGACAGGATGTGTAGCTTAGGGCTCTGTATGGGGAACGCAGCACCTCCAGCCAAACTCAGATCTTGACTTCAGAAATCTCCTTGGCCTTATACTTCTTCAGTAATCAGCTCTGACTAACGAATGTGACATTTTAAGCTTCAGTTTCTCACCAGTGAGTTTATATGATCGAGCTTTCTTTTAGATGTGTAATTTTGTGTAATGTTTAAGCTTTTGTGCTGGACATCCTTTTGCCTTTTGAACCTGTGCCTCCATCAGATTTGTCAGCTGTCTGCTGGTTACTGGGTGTTACTCATGTCACACGTACCATAGAGAGTGAAGAAAGGGATGTGCTTGGCTGTTAACGTATCAGAGGGTGGAAGATTCATCTCGGAGCTTTCTGGCCTGACACTAAATATGGTGGATACAGGGAAATTCATTAAATATAGTGAAGGAGAAAAAACACTGGATGGAAAAATGAATATTCAAATAGCAGTGTGACAGTCCAAGGTATCACCTGGTTTGTTACGTAGCTTCTAGACCAGGGCTCTTCAAATCTGGACTACGATTCCAAACCCACGCTTTGTTTTCTGTTCTCCCAGGTAGTTAGTTTATAATTATTGATCCTGATTGGGCACAGAGGCTTCACATCCCGCTCTTGGGTAAAGGAAGGCTGGAAAATCAGCAGTGCTTGGACCTTAAGGACCATGATTTGAACAGCCCTGTTCTAGACTGACACTGTCCAAAGTGACTTTAGGTGTTTTACTGGAACAGGTCAGGTTAAGGGAACTACGAACAGGTTGGCACCTGGGACTTGACCCTGCTCTGTGTGGGTTATCTTTAAAGGCTGTAATGGTTAGGGGCCTTGCAGGGGTGTAGCAGGCATTAGTCCTCCTCCCCTACAGAAGGTACATGCACATTGCCCTCCCGTTGCATAAAAAGGATGAAGATGAGCAAGATGAGAGTTGCGTTTTCTTTGGGAGAATTTTGCTTTGGGAGATTTCCTCACACCTTGCTTGTAGAAATATCCTTCTGCATAGGATTCTGTTTCGTGACTGTGGGTCACCAGTGTCCTATTTTATTTTTATTTTTTTAACTCTGTCTTGGTGGAAAGCACCGGATGAGTCAGCGGATAAATCAGCAAGCTCTGGCAAGCAGCTTCATGTACAGACTGGCTTCATGGGTGAGACTGAACCCAAGCAGTACATCCTGCACAAACCTCTCCATACAAGAATCAACACTATGACATACCCTTAGGCTAGGGATGCACAAACCCGATGCTGATATTGGATCTCTACCTTACGCATGTCCTGAACCATATCTTGACCATGAGTGTGTGTGAATGTGTATATGCCCTAAGATGGACTTCCACCCCATCCCGTGTGTACCTCAGCTTTTTGCTCTGTGCTGTTTGGGATAGGCTCGAGCCCCCCCCCCCCAATGACCCAGACCATAATCGAATTCAGATTTTTGCTATGTGATAGATGGATGGATGGATGGATGGATGGAGTGTTCCACTCAAGATGGAGGTTATATGTTATCATTATATGTTATCCAAAGACTCAGTGCCACACCTAAGTGTCAGAACACAGTTGTGTACACACTCCTTGTTCTGCCTAACAGAGTTTTCTTCCTGAAATATTTTACTGAGTAAATATTCTACAGACTAGGATTTGGTGAGCCAGTCGTTTAGGTTTTTTCCAATACCGGGGCTAAAGCAACACTTTTAAAATGTTGTCAAAATGGTACCGAAATAAAAAGGCACAAATCGAAATCAAAACAATTAACAAAAGCACATAACAACATCCTGGTGCCAGAATCCTTTTGAGTGAAACACAGCCGCGCTTTAGACTGTTTAGCGTTATGCTTCCTAACCATGTGTAAGGTAGCTGCTAGCTAACAGTAGGTGTAGCATTAACTGGCGATGGCACTTGAGGTGCAGTGATGCTTCTGTTGCCTGAGCTCCAGAGGGCAAATATTTCAGTCAACAGCTCAGGCATTTAGGTGACACCAAAGTGAAATGCTGCTTTGCGGTATGGTTGCATAGGAACTGATGCCATATTGGCACAGGGTTTCTGTACTCGACCCTACTGCACATCTGGAGCAAAAGGGAGGATGCTAAAGGTTAAAGAAAAAAGGTTTGAGACTGAGGCATATATTTGCTTTTAAAATTCACACTTTATTCCACTTTACTGAAAGCTTTCCTTCAGAGGCACTCACTCGCAGGTCAAGGTACAGGTGTCTCAGCAGATGGAAACAGTGCGTCAGCCTTCTCTCGCTAATGGCTGTAGCTGTGACCGAGTGTTGCTCTCTTCATCTATTTAGCTGTTTAAGGGCATGGGTTCCCAGTCAGAATCATATGACATGCGCCCTCCCATAGCATGCTTTGTTAGTTTATAACGGTAAACACAGCACACAGCTAAACTGTTATACAGCTGGTACAGCGACGAAACGGAAGGGCTGTTCCACACCTACAGGACATTCTCCTTTCTTAGTTCTGACTATTTCAGGTAAGGCTGATGGCTTGGTCCTTCTGCATGATCTTTTTGCTGGAACATGTGTGCTGTGCTGTAGACTACCTCTTTTGCTGTTGAATGGCATTAAAAAATATAACCACATACCCCCTCCCGCCTTCAAATCTGGACTTTGATTCAAAATCCAAGCCTTGTTTTCAGTTATCCGAGGTAGTTAGTTTAATAATTACTGATTCTGATTGGCCAGTGGCTCAATGGTGAAGGAAGGCTGGAAAATCAGCAGTGCTCGGACCTTGAGGACTGTGATTTGAATTGCCCTGATTCATAGTCTTTAGGGTCTTTGAGGTGGTAACACCAAGTTTTTGGTATTGAGGTGAGGGAGGGATTGCAGCGTTGGCACACGTTTAACAAATATTTTGGGGTTAAACGTGGATTATGCCTTGAGGTTCAGAGGTCAGAAATGGCCTTTGTGAAACCCTCCACGAGTCAGACTATGGTCTCTGTGCTCGTCCAGAGACTCCCAGTTTTGCATCATCTCCGTCATCTCAAGACTGACCCCTCCGCCAGTCCCATGCAGATGCCCCTCTCATCTGGTTAATTAGCAATGCCGGGGGCTAGGAAAGGCTGGGGGTAGCAGGGTAGGGACAGAAGCCCTGTTGTTGAACTGCTTCAGAGAATGCTGGAACGCAGGAAGCAGAGCCTGTCCAGTTCCCCAAGGCTTGTTTATCTCACACTGCAGCAGATGTCATGCTCCATTTCTGTCTTTGGCCAGCTTTTGGGATTTTAATCTCACTGTCTAGGTTTTGGGCTCTAATGACCCCATATGTCAGGCTGGTGTTTCCATTCAGTCTGTGAGTATCCGAGTCACACCCTTTGCTTTGTGCGCAGTGTGTAACAGAATCGATTGTGAAGAATGGGGGAAAGACTCTTTCCGAACTCATCCGCCTGAGGTAAATATGAGCCTCCAAAGCCTTCTGAGCCTCCAAAGCCTCCTAACAGCAGTCTGGAACTCACACACAGATCTCCGTTCCTGGGTGTCTAGGGTCATCTGGAGAGTTTATGTCTGGGACTGTTATAAAAAACAAAAATCAATATGCAAGGCTCACCCTGGAGAGCCAGATGTGCTGCCTTTTTTCCTAAACTTTCCTGCATGTGTGGGTCTCTCTGTGCTCCAGGTGCTTGAGTCCCCAGTCCATATGGCTGTGTATGATGAGAACATCCAGAAGAACCCATTCTACCTAGCGCTAGAGAAGCAGCGGCCGGACCTGTGCAGTAAGGTTGCGGAGCTCCATGGCATTGTGAGTCCCCCTCACCACGAAGAGGCACCTAAGACCTCATTCCTGTACAAACATATGGGAATCTACCAGCACGGCTCGTCTCTCTTCAGCTTCTGGACGTGTAAATTCGAGCATGTCCTCATAATCCTTCTGTGTATCTGTTCTATGAGGGATGGCTGTGTTGTGGGGGGGGCAAGGACCTGAGTCCAGCCTGCTTTTCTCACACTTTTGCTCTCTCGCGTGGTGGTGCCAGTGTGTCCACTGGGTGCTACCTTTCAGATGACAGGACAGATGTACTTCAGGGATGCTGGACGGTCCTCTGCTGACAGGCTATGTCTGTTACGTAATTCTCCTGTGAATGAATGCAGCTACATAATTTCACCTGACACAGCATTTAATCCCACCTCGAACAGGCCTTTCCTATGTACTTTCACTCATTTCGTTACAGTCCACTGCTCTGGCACCTCCTTGCATGGTTTTAGGTTAAAATTTAACACTGCTCAGTGTAAAAGGTATTTACTGTGTGAAATTGCAATATTGCACAAATATGGGGGGGGGGTGGGGTCATGTTTATTTTAGTTTGCATAATGTAGCATAGCTGTCTCTAAATGTTACAGCAATTACCCAGTTTTATAAAAGCATTCATGTGAAATTAGCGAAGCTAGGAGCTGGTTTCTATGACAGCACCTTTAAAATGGTAATATCATTGTTTAAAATATGTCACAATGTTGTTGTAATGGATTTGTCGGGTCTCTCCTTTCTGGGATTTACTCTGACAGGTCTGACAACCTGCTACCTGTTATAATCTTAATCTGTAAAACATACCCTGAGGGCAGTGATCTGCTAAGCAAGTAAAACCAAAATAATACCACTAGTTCAACAGATTATGAATATTAATGATAGTAATTATCATAGGGTGCTTTGTTCACTTTTCTGTCTTGTGTTAACAGTGGGGTATTAAAATCAAGCTTAATGTGGTAACCAGCAGTGGTACGAATTTTTCAGTAACGTTTCACTTTTCAAACAAAATGTAATCTTTACACCATACAATAAAAGTGTGAAATTGCTTATTTAAAAAGACATCAGTCACATTTATTATAAGTAGTTGCATTAATAACATTAAATCATGTGCTAATATTTTACCAGTGATCATATTTAAGTCTAGGTGGCCGTGGTGACATCCTTTGGCAACAAAGTGTTAATGAAAACAGGGATGTTTGAGATGAGGGTGATGGTGACATGTGATATGGACATGTGATAGATCCTGTTAAATGTCAGCTCTGCCTGGAGCATACAGAGAGTTTTAATAGTCTTGAGGTTGTTGTCTGTTTTGCACAGCTTAGAGGGTGCTGTGTGTCTGTGTCTGTGTGTGTGTGTGTGTGTGTGTGTGAGAGGAGCTATTTCAAGCTGAGCATGCATAGCTGCAGAAAACTACTGTGTAGGCATTTTAAACTTTATGACTTATGTTGTCCATCAGCTGATCCATTATACATTGTACATGACCCAGAATTAAGAGGGATTTTCACTCCTGTGGACATCAGAGATTCACAGATTAAAGCAGCACCGGATCAATGGTAACTCTATTCCTATCCTTGGTCAATCTAACTGTCCCCAGGTGCTGGTGCCATGTCGAGGAAGCCTGCCTGCCGCTTCCTTCCCAGCAGTGCGCTTCGATGGCTACGTTTTACAACCCATGGAAGAGGGATACCGCACTCTGGATGGCAAGGTAGGTGTTACTCTATCCCTCCCTGGTCCCCACCCTGGTCCAACTGATACTACCACCCCACACATCTGCTGTCACTTGCTGGCTGCTCCACTTTAGTGCCCATTCTTGAATATTCTGAGCCTCCAGGAGCCATGCAAAAGAAGGGGCCCGGAAACAGAGAAGGCGACCGCCGAAGTATAGGTCCGTGTAAGCGTGTTAGCGCGGCCTGCCGCTAAGTGCTTCCCGGCTATTTAAAGAGCAGCTTTTCAGCAGCACACGGCCACAGTAACTCACTGTCCTTAAGAGTCGTGTTCATGGATGGACTATTCCTTTTTCAGCACGTAAACACCTTACTCTTTTGGGACCTAGCCCGTTTGGTGAAGTGCTACCTTTAGTTACCCATGAATATTAAACCAGGTGCTAAATGGCCGTGCGTTTTAAGTTTAGTTTTCTGGAATGGCTCTTTTCTCTTTCTTTAGCTCAATACGGAACATTTCCCATAACTCAGTTTCTCCTGTTTCTTCAGCAGATGTGTATCAGGGACCATAATGTGTGTCCTTCCCCTATCAGGTTGATAATTTTGCAGTGTTTGCACAATGGAGTGGTATGACAACGTGGATTGCACGACCTGATCTTTTCCAGGAGGTGGTCATCCAGGATAACGTGGTCAAACTGGGAGCAGGTCTCCAGGGCCCCACCTCTATTCCCATCCTGTTTGAGGAGACCTTCTATAATGAACTGGAGCAGAGCTACAGCATCCTGTGTATTGCCCGTCCCATAGACTGCGAGCAAAGTCACAGTAAGCCTTAAGAAAATGGGCATCAATTTTTAATCCATTCACACAAAGCTGTTATCTGGAATGGCCTATTCAGGCATGAGACACTCTGCATGCCTGTGTGTGTGTGTGTGTCTGTCTGTATGTGGGTTATGTATATAGTGCATTGTCAGGTCCAAATGGCCCCAGAATGTTATAAAGACTTATTTTGACGTCGTGGGGACCATTTTTCAGGTCCTTACAAATACCTGTGAATGCAATACAAAAA
Source organism: Isichthys henryi (assembly GCA_026776945.1). NCBI lineage: Eukaryota > Metazoa > Chordata > Actinopteri > Osteoglossiformes > Mormyridae > Isichthys > Isichthys henryi. The sequence goes on along the minus strand of JAODJX010000007.1, from coordinate 10,151,277 downwards.
AAATCTATAAATGCCCAAAGTCTCATATTTTATTTGGTTAAGATTAGGACTGCATAGAGGTTAAGGTCGTCATGTTGAGATTAGAGTTTTCACTATAGAAATGAATGGAGAGTCCCCGCAATGATAGGGATATATGAAAATGAGTGGATAGATTTTATTTGGTCACATTTACTGAGGAGAAGGTCAGGAAGCCTGTCCAGGGTGTGCCTTCCATTAGCTACCATGAATCTAATTAGATGAACAATAATTGAAAATAAGTTTATTAAGGAATTACTGAAAATGTGTTGTGGTATTAAATTACTATAGTGTGCTCAGTGTCACCCATGTCCCTGACAGCAGAGATGGCTCCGGCCCCCACGTCCCGGCCCCCACACCACTGTCTGAAGAATATGGACGACGTTAAGGAATTTCTGGGCCGCCACACTGACAAGCTGGACAAGTTCATCACCACCTTCCGGCATTCCTTCAAGGAGCAAGAGAGGAAGGGGCTGAGGCACCACATCGTAAGTGAGCGATGGCGTCGTGTGTAGCGGTGGAGTTGGCAGGAAGACGCCATCTTTCCTAGCTCTAGCACAATGTCCGCGCTGCCTCGTATAGTCGTCGCAGTGTGAGGAAAAATCCTAAATTTGTCCTTCGAAGTGAAAAGGCTTTAAAGCTTTAGTGAGAATGTGTGCAGAAATACCCCCCCCCCCCCCGGGGGTTTCTGATGAGCTTCTTTCTTCTGTCAACCAACAAACTGAGCTCTAAATTGCCACCAGCGTAGGAGTTGGGAATGTCTAAGTAGATCAACCGTTAAGCTTGGAGGTTAAATCCAAGCCTGGAGCTTTAAAGTGTGTGTGTGTGTGTGTGTCTTTGTGCTTTGTGTCTGTGGAACATGAATGGAGTGGAGCTTTTAGTGCCCTTTGCGCAAGTCGTTAGCCCCTTGCTAATGGTTTGATGGCTAGGTGGAATGACTCATCTGAATGTTCTGGTAGCTTGGTCAGTCAGGCCGCGTTAATGTCGGTGGTGTGAAGTTAATAATGAGGAAAACGCTGTTCAGACACCGTGGTCTTTGGTACTGATGTGTTTTCCTCTCCTCTCAGGACTCTGTAAATGCACTTTACACAAAATGTCTTCAGTGCTTGCTGAGGGACTCGCGACTGGTAAGTCAGGCTACTCTGTGTGTCCCAGGAGTTTGTCGTAATGTCACCACCCTGCCGGGCGAATAACGGGGGCCTTACTTCTTGTTTCAGAAAGTGCTGGCTAAGCAGGAATGGCAGATGTGTCTTCTCAAGCAGGCTGTGGAGGTGAGTCTGCCGCCCTGCTTTCCACTGCACAGCTTAAATTCCGCCCTTAATCTGCGTGCCTGTGTTTCTGTGTTCTCTGCCCCACTGTTTTGCTGTATTCTCGCAGACAAAAAAACATGCAATTCAGGTGAACAAAAACTCATTCTTAATTTATTTCTGACATGTGAATGACTAGTGTTAACTCCAAGTGCCTCGTGGAAGCCTGGGGGTCTCTGTGTACCCCATCTTCATTCCTTCCTGGAATGGGCTTCACTGCCCCCTTGTAGTGGCTATTGGTGGATATATTTTACTTAGGTCACACTACTGCTGAATGTGACTTTCTCTACATCAGTGTTTCCTAATCCGGTCCTCGGGGACTCATAGCTGGTCAACATTTCTGCTCTCTCCAAGCTCGTTGCCAAACAGTCCACATTTTTGCTCCTTCCCAGCTCCTGGTAGGGAGCAAAAATGTAGACTAACCGTGGGTCACTAAGGACCAACGTTGAGGAGGACCATTGGAAACACTGCTCTAGATAATTATCTCTCTCTCTCTCTTCTGTTCATATAATTCACTAAGATATAATAGATTATATTGTGTTATTAAGCTTCCCATAAAACAATTGTGTGGTTTTCTGCGTTCTCTCTCTTAGGGCCACTTATGTGCATTGAATCGTGGACATTCTTGTTCGCATTTGCATATAACTGTCTGGTTCTTATTTTTTTATTTTCTTTTTGCTTCCTAGATGTACATTCATCATGGTATCCATGACTTCATCTTTAAGTATGTTGGAAGTATTGAGGCAAGCCAGGTATGCAGTGCCTGAGAGTGGCATTAACCTCCTGTAACAGCATCTCAGCCATGGACTTCATGGGCGCTAACATCTGTATTTAACAGGATGCGGCTTTCAACAAAATCACCAGAAGTCTGCAGCATCTGCAGCAGAAAGACTTGGGTGTGAAGTCTGAGTTTTGGTGCGTTTGCCGGAGTTTGGATGTTTGGGAGTGTTCAGCAGAGGCGGCCCAGTGCCACTAAATCTGATTATAAACTAGATTTCAGTTGCTATAGCTGTAAAATCGCGAGTCTTGTTGGTTCACTTGGGTGGCATGGCACTGTCTAGACCAGTGTTTCTCAACCCCGTCCTCGCGGACCCCAAATGGTCCACATTTTTGCTCTCTCCCAATTCCCTGGCAGTTGGGACAGAGCAAAAATGTGGACTGTCTGGGGCACTGTGAGGACTGGGATGAGAAACACTGGTCTAGACTGAATCCACTGTTTGTTCATAAAGAACTGAAATGAGGTGAAATTAACACATGAATGTGTTTTTAATATAGTCATAGTTTTCAGATACAATCTAATGTAAATATATATCTGGCAGCCTGTATAAGTTGGGCACAGTGGCAGACAAGAAAGAAGGCAGTGTGCAGTGTTTGGTCTGTAGTTGTGCCTGTATAAGCCGGAGAGTCTCTCTGTCTGTGTGTGCAAGATGTTAAATGTACATCAATGAGACCTTTGACCCAGCCTCACCCCTTGTTCCCCGTGACACCCTGACAGCATTAACATCCCGCGGGCGAAGAGGGAGCTCGGTCAGCTGAACCGCTGCACCTCAGCCCAGCACAAGCTGCTCTGCCTGCAGCTGGTGGTCCTCACCATTATGCAGTCCCCCAGCCGCACAGGTGGGTAATAGTCAGCACACCCCAAGGGAGAGATCAGTGTCAGTCAGGGATCTATTGCCAAGGCCCCTGAGATCGTTTATTACAGAGCTGTCACAAACAGCAGTAAAAACGCTGCTCCCTAATGCAATTAGCCCCCAATGCACGCCTGACAAACTGCCCGCTGTTCCCCAGAATACATCCTTCTGTGTTTGCAATGCCCGTCTGTTAGCCTTCGTTCACAGGCCTGCTGTTTATGCGGCATAAGAAGCCGTGTTCCTAATCTGTGTTTGCCAAACAGACAATTTCTCAATTTGGTCCCACACCAGCTTCTCAGCGTGAGCGACTCGGGGAAGTCAGATCAGCAGGCCGAGCTAAATGCAGTTAGCAGAACACTGCCATTGACTGTGCAGGCCTTTCTTTAAGCGGCTTATGTCTCATCCATGCTGATAACTCTTCCCTATTTTCTGCAGTCAACATAGAAGCCATGTGTGCAGATGATCTGCTCTCGGTCCTCCTGTATCTGCTGGTGAAGACAGAAATCCCTAATTGGTAAGTCATGTAATCTCTTTGATAGGACATAACTGTCTGTGATGCGTTTCTTAGGTTATATACAGTATTTATTAAGCTCATGGGAGTTCTACTTATACAAAAATGTTCTGAGGGCAGAAGGAAGAACGATTGGTTCAGAGAGATAAACAGTCAGATTGTAGAGGAGGTGGGTCCAAGCAACTAGAGGAGGGAGGACCAACCAATCAGAAGTCTTGGTCCTGCCTCTTCTCTGCAATGCGATAGATTATCTCTGTGAGCCAATCATTTTTCATCCTGCCCTCAGAACATTTTTGTGTAAGTATAACTCCCACAAGCACTTATTAAAGATCCTTCCATCCCTGCAGGATGGCCAACCTCAGCTACATCAAGAACTTCCGGTTCTGTCACTCCGCAAAGGATGACCTGAGCTACTGCCTGACTTCGTTCGAGGCAGCGATAGAGTACATCAGCCAGGGAAACCTCACGCAGGATCCCACGGTTAGTCTGCCAACCCAGGGCATGGCCTGACGCAGCATGGCTGTGGTTGCATATTCCTTTTGGTTGCAACAGAACGCCATGGCATCCTTTCAGTAGTATAAAACTCATGATGGCTTATAAGAGGCTCAGTTGTAATTTGTTCCAAAGAGGAAATGAGGGTATACGTGTTTACAAGGGACATTAAAAGAATGTCTTGGTCTTCGGAAAGGGTGACCAAATGTCTGGCCTTCATCATTCATCACTCTGCTCGGACTCTTCCCAAGTGTGGCTTTATGAAAAGGGTCAATGGAGTTTGCTTCGTTCCCTATAGGTCTAGTTAATCTAACTTAATCAGAGTCTTCGGGAATTTGAATGACCCTGGTTGCACATTCCTCCAGCACCACCCCAGTCATAGGTTTTTCTCCTGGTGTCCTGAATGTTAGAATGTTGGAATGCTAGCGATGAGTGCCGCATAGCATAGAGGTCCGGCAGTCTGTCCGGCGGCCTCCTGCAGAAATCACCTCACAACGAGATGTGAGACTTGCAGAGACACTGCTGCCTTTCCTATCAGTGACTCCCAGTCTAGACGGGAGAGCTGTGAGTGCTGTGTCGGCTCCAACGCAGACCGCACCAGCGCCAGGGAGGTGAAGGAGCCTCACTGGTGTGCACTCAGCCTGGCAGGAGGGCCATCTGCCAGCTTCGGCTTCCCTTCAGAGCAAAACAACATGGCTCCGGTAGCTCACAATGCAACAATGTAAAGATCGTGGGCTCAAATCCTGGGGGGCACATAAATTGTGACATTTCAGTCCACTGTAAATTACTTTGGATAAAATATAAACGTGCAACACTCCCTGAAGTGTCAGCCCCACGTGGTTGACTGGGCCAAAGACAGCCTGCTTCACCTGAGTTAGAACCCGGTTCTGGTCCAGAACTCATGCCCTCTGAGGTCCTCTTTCTAATGCAGTGTCCCTCCCTGTCAGATACAGCCTAGTCTTTACCCTGCAGGTGTACAGCATCCATTTCTTTTTAATGTTCCAAAGGCATTTTATATCTTTAGAAACCTACTGCTTGATAATTATTGTCATCTTTTCTTGAAGCCCTATTTTAACTATTATAAAAATGTGATTGGTTGTCATTATACACACACGATGTCCTATAGGCTGCCCAGAATGGAATTTTGCCCACATGTGGCTTCTGACGTGATGGTAAACCTGTGCCTTCTCACTCGGCAGGGCTCCGGAGAGCTGAACGACAAAGCATTCCTCAAGAATAAGATGAACCTGGTGTCGCAGAACGCCGTCACCCCCATCGACTGCCTGTTCGAGGTGAGCCGCAGAGCCCCCGCCTCCCTCGCCGCGTAGCAGTGCGAGCTGCCATTGCTGCACTCGTGAGCCTCCCCAGGAGGAGATGGCATGGCGGGGGGGGGGGGCGTACTGATACACAGCTAATGGCAGCCTTAACGCTGTGTGCCCCGCCCAGCACATAGCAAACGGGAATGAGGCAGAAGTGCGGCATCTGCTCAGCGAGGGCGAGAGTGATGAGGAGGGCCCTGGCCTGTGCCACCCACTGTGTTCCTGTGATACCTGTGAGCGCCGCCTGTCTGGGTGAGCCCCCCCCCCTCCCGTCACGCATTCATTTGATACACTCCCAGTCTCCGGGTGGCTCAATGTGCAAAGTGCCATAACAATGCACTGACCTGCCCAGATGAGTCTCGAAGCTGGTTGCAGGTGGGTGATCAGCTGGAAAACGTCTGCTAAGGTGAGTTTGGCCCCCGGGAGCCGAGGATATCAGGCGGTGGAACGGCATCTGCCTCTCGGCTGGAGACACGCGGATCTTTGGCTCCAGGCTAAGGATTTATGTCTCCTTCCACTAACGGGTCTGGTAGTCTGTCTAGGGAAAGCCTTGCTTAAGTAGACAGTCCAGGCCGCGCTGAATAAAGCATCTCTGCTCTTATCTCCACGCTCCTTTCTTTGCTGTGTCATGAGGTCCAAGCAAAGAACAGCCCAACGTGTCTTCAGAAGCGTCATGTGACCACAGACACACACACACATACAAACACATTTGTATTCACATCTTTGTGAGGACCTTCCATTCATTTCTATGGGCAAAACCCTAATCCCAACAACACCCTTAACCCCTACCTAGACCCTAACCATTACCATATGTAACAAAACAAGTGTTTTAGCATTTTTGGTTTTTTGATTGCAGTCACAGATTTTTATAATATTGAGTTTCACCTTGTGGGAGATGAAGAAATTGTCAAAATGACAGGTTTTTATCACATGATGGGGACATTTAGCCATACACTACCCATACACCCTCACACATTTCTGCACAGCACCTTCCTGGTCTTTTTTGCACCAGTTTTAATGTGATTTGCCCCCTTCACTCACCTCTAAATGTCACTGGGCCGCTTGTCGCTTCCCAGGAGACTGAACGACCCCTCCATCGTCACCCCCTTCTCCCGGGACGACAGAGGCTACACTCCGCTCCACATGGCTGCTGTCTGCGGTGAGTCACTGGATCTATAATCCTGATGATGGTCCTCATGTCAGCTATTGCTTAAATGTGGGCAGGGCTGTCATTTCTCAATTTGCAGCACCATTTAACATTGATTTTGTTTAAATTTTTAGCATCTCGATGGAAAAAAAAGAAATCAGATTACTTTGTTTTTAGTCTTCAGAAATCATTTTTAATTTGCGTAGTTGTCTTAGATTTGCCTTAGTGTTCAGAGTGTTGGATTTTATGAAGGGTGCAGTGTAAGCCACAGCCTCTCTAAGCCTCTTTATGTCACTCCAGGTCAGTCACAACTGATTGACTTGCTGGTGTTCAAGGGCGCAGTGGTCAGTGCCACTGATTACCATGCCCTCACACCTCTTCACCTGTCCTGCCAGAAAGGTTACCAGGGTGTCACGGTAAGCCTGCCCCCTACTGGACGCTCTCACGCTCAGCACCCAGTATCTGGCCCCTGCTCACCTCACTGTACCGTTCCAGCTGCTACTCCTGCACTACAAGGCCAGCACGGACACCCAGGACAACAATGGGAACACAGCCCTGCACCTGGCCTGCATGTATGGACACGAGGATGTAAGCCCCCCCCCATGCCCCCCCTCCACATAGCTCCTCCTCACTTTGGAATTTTGAGTGCCCTTATTTATTATGACACTGCCACTCTCTGACACACCTATGCTTGTTTATACCTCGCACCTTTGCTGCTGACACAGGTCATGTGCATTGACCTTCTGTTCTTTCATGGTTACTGGGAGTTGCAGACAACTGATTTTTGGCTTAAGACCCAGGAAGTCGAGTGAGAGTAATTGGGCGCAGTGTGTGGCTAAACAGGAGCTGGTGTGTGCTCAGTGGGTTAAGAGGAAGGTCAGAAGGTCGCTGGTTTGAGCCCCGCCCTCTGCAGGATAGTCGCCTCTCCATTGGTCCCGTGAGCCAGGCCCTTAACGCCCAGAAATGCCCCAGGGAGGTTGGATTAAAAAGTCTGACCAGCCCCAAACTTTGATGTCAACTGTGTATGTGTGTGTCTTCCAATGCACCTATACTCATACTTTCGCAAATATAAAATGAAGGATCATTTTATTTCATTACACATAAATGTGTCATTGTTGAGCTCTCGGCAGTTTCTGCAACTGGCAAAAAACCTTTGACACTGAGGCCCACATGCTAATCACAATCTCTAAGTTCTAAAGATGGCAGATGTGACGGAAAAGTAACAAAGGGATCTGATTGGCCCGCCTGTGGCTCTGTTTCAGTGCGTGAAGGCTCTTGTGTACTATGACCTGCACTCCTGCCGGCTGGACCTGAAGAATGACAAGGGGGACACCCCACTGCACATCGCAGCTCGCTGGGGCTACGAGGGCATCATCGAGGTGCTGCTGGAGAACGGGGCCAGCACTGCAATCCCCAACAAAGCCAAAGACACACCCCTCCTGTGTGCCCTCAATGCCAAGGTGAGCTGCCTGATCTGCCCCCAGAACTCAGTGTTTCTCAGTCCAGTTCTCAGGGACCCCCAGATGGTCCACATTTTTAACTTCCTCCCAGCTGCCTCAAAAACCTGGACCATCTCAGACCGGAGGACTGGATTTAGAAACACTGGACTGGGCTTCTTGTTACACTATTATTACTAAAGTAACAAGTAAGTAAACAATGAGTATTACAGTAATATCTGCCAGGTACTTTAAAATAGCGAGTGAAATGCAAGCATGTAATTGGATGTGGTACATGCAGCCGCGTGGCCACTGTTGGGTAATTAGTACCAAGCGCGTGTTGAGGTACTGTGCCTTTCCCCGGCCGGCTGTCTGCAGATCCTGGCTCTGCTGGAGTTGACACGGAGCGGCTCACAGAGGAGTCCCACGGAGGTAGGGCTTCCCCCAAGGGGTGGCAGTAGGGGGGGCCTGAGGTGTGGTCTGGCTTTCATCTACAGTTCCAGGGAAATTTCCTGAAATATAACCAGACAGGGTCTGGAGTTTCTGGGTTGGGGGAAAAATTAAAATGAAGAAATAAAAATGTGTTTTTACTATTTGTTCTCCTCGTGGCGTTGTGGTGTTTCTTGTAGGTTCTCGAGCTTCCCCCCACAGTCCAAAAACATGCTGAGGTTAATTGGAGTTGCCAGATTGTCCATAGGTGTGAATGGTGTGTGAGCCTACGATGGGTTGGCACCCCATCCTGGGTTATTCTCTGCCTTGCGCCTGTAGCTTCCTGGATAGATGCCAGACCCCCGTATCCCTGCATAGAATAAGCGGGTACAGAAAATGGATGGATGGGATATTTCATTGGATATTTCTAAGCTTTGGGGTCCATCAGCTCCTTGGCCCAGCTGCCTCCCTGGCATGGTTGTAGCCGGTCTTCTCTCCCAGTCTCCCAGGCGGTCCCCCCAGCCCCCCTGCAATCTCAGCATCAGCCGCCGTTCCTCCGTCTCGAGCACGTCGTCGCTCAACACCGACATCAAGCCGGACGCCGACCGCGTGCGCCATAAAGAGGTGAGGACCCGCAGCTGGCCTTCCCTATGCCTGAGCAGGCAAGGGGCCAGGCTGGCAGGTCCTTTTAGCACAACCAAGGATTTAGAGCTGGATGTGTGATTGTACCATGCTAGCATGATATGTTGAGGAATCCATTATGGGAGAGGCAGGTATGTTTAGGGAGATCTAGTGCTACTGCATTTTAGCATTTTTACCAATAGCTACAATGATGCTCCTGATTATACTTTTAACTTCTCCAGGATTGTAGATCCAGTCAAATGTTAAGGAAAGTTATATTAATTAGTCAGCCAAGTACAGAATTATTAAGTATAAACCAGTACCTCCCAGCTGCAGGGAAGCTCCCATTAACCCATTGAAGCTGCTCTATGGTCTCAGCACACAGGTTCAGGAGATGGTGAAGGTCATTTATGGTAACCTTCTTCTGGGAACCTAAACACTTAAAGCTCGTTAAGTATTTATGAAACATCTGTCCTGGAAGTCTAACACCAACCTGGCCATTAGTTTGCACTTACCTCACTAAGTCCACTGTTTGGTCCAGGGCTGAGGGCAGGATGGAGGTACGAGTGTGTATGAGAATGTGTATCCATATTGTGTGTCCTGCTGCCGATGATCTTCTCGCTCTGTAATCCAGATTATGGTGCTGTTAAAGGCTGGGATTAGCCGTGTAGCGCACGCTGATGTCCCTTCTGACTCCATACTCTCTCTTGCCCAGGTGGAGAAGCTTCTGCGGGCTGTGGCTGATGGAGACGTGGAGATGGTGAGATCCCACCCAGAATAAACCTCATCTCACACACGCAGACATATATAACCGTGCACACCCCAAACGGACGTGGAGGCAAATTTACACACTACAGAATACAACAAGTAGCTGATGACAACACTGAGGACAGGGAGGATTGACGGTGAGGGTGTAGAGTCATTTCTCGGTACAGGAAACCCAGGCGGGGTTACATGTGTTACTGTTGAATGAGAAAGATGACAGAGTCTACTTGGCTGCCAATGCGGAATGCATGCTAAGGGTCATTCTGTAAAAGCCGGGAGCCAGGAGCAATCGCAGGCTGCCAGTGGTTATTGGGCATAGGCAGGTGTTAGTGTTCATCTGAGAGGGTCTCAGACTTTGAGGTGGGGGTAGGTAGGGGGTGCTGGGATATTTCAAAGCACTCAGTAGGGCTCAGTATGCCATTGTGGGAGGGGGTACAGCTGCAGGTGTGAGTCATGCTGGTATGAAATGACCTTCCCCCTTCCTGATGTACACCGGACGGTCTTCCGGAGGCAGTGTTCTTAACCGTACGCTGAGACAGGTGATCAGAAGCCATAGCCGTTAGGGTATGCTTGTGTATCGGGGTGGCCTGAGCCCCCAAGCTTCCCCCACGCAAGTTTTCCTCTCTCGCTACACGAACGAGCATCTGCACTGGCTGAGCTTCATGATAAATCCCATTGTACCTTAAACTGTAAATGGGAACAGAGACTGTGAGCCACTGCAGTGTGGTCACATGACCAAAGGGGCGGGATCTTGATGACACATTCCTCAAACACAGCCCTATTGGACAAGGCGTGGGTGGTATCCTCCACGATCCACTGTGGTATATCCAGAAAAACGTGGTAGACTGTATGATCGTAATGCCGCCCAGTCCTAATCTGAACGTATTATAATAATAATAACATTAATAATAATAATACCTACAAGCACATGCATAGCTTGCAGTTTAACATTGGGTGTCCCATACAGGAAATGGCTAGACAGCTGTGTTGTGAGATATTGTAGTGAGTGAGTGAGTGAAAGTAGCAGGGTGGGCGTCTCACCTCTGCCTTGCTGGTCAAGCCGCCATTTCAGTCTTACAGGATTACAGGAAAATCCCCTCTAAATGGCTCTAGGTGTGATTTACTATGGCATGTTCGGTCAGAGGTCAGAGGACCTCCAGATGCTGCACCTTACCGTGATTGGTGCCTGAATCTTGCAGTAAGATGGAATTGGGTTACTGGACCTCGGCGCCAGCTGCCCTTGCAGACCAATCCAGTGAGCAAGAAGGGAGAGGAACAGCAAACATTAACATCACACTCTGAAAAGACCAGTAGGAGGCAATGAAAATGCAGCACAGTGTTTATAACAGAATAATGTGTGTCTGCGTCTGCATGTTAGCGTAGCAACTGTGAGTTAGCATAGCATGTGTGCATCCTCAGCATAGTTAGCGTTTCCTAAGCACATTGTCTTTAACGTGCATTAGCACCACCTTCACGCACAGCCAGTGCCGGTAGCACTATTTAGCCGTGCGCGGTGCTGCAGGTGCGGTACCTTCTGGAGTGGCTGGACGAGGACCCCGAGGACGAGGAGGCAGGACTGCCACCACCACAGGCTGAGCTGTGCCATCCACTGTGCCAGTGCGTGCAGTGCGAGCCCTCGCAAAAGGTCTGTGCAGATGGCCGGCCTTCACGCATGGCTATGTCAGCCACAAAACTACGTCTATTACAGTTATGTGACTGTCAGTTATGTGAGAGTATCTGGACTCTCTGAGCTACTTCTGCATAACTAAATTGGTAACTCAAGCTGTCCTGACCAGACATCCATTCAAAAATACCATCCGGTAGTAAATGTTTTGGTGATCTGGGTGGACTTGTGGCCACTTGTGTTTTCAGAAGCTGTCCAGCCTACAGGCCAGCGGTCTGAGTGTGAACAGCAGCACGGCCGACGGCTTCACTCCCCTCCACGTGGCAGCACTGCATGGACACGCCGTCCTCACCTCCCTGCTCACCCGCCACGGCGCCGGTGTCAACGCCCGCAACAGCCAGAGCGCCACCCCACTGCACCTGGCCTGCCAGAACAGCCACCTGCAGGTTAGGTCATCTCAGCTCTCCATTCTTACCCACCCATGTCATTCAGCCTCATGGGGAACGTCAGCTATTCCTGTTCTGTTCTGAGGCCAGACAGAATAATTCAGCTAATCCACAAATCTGGGGCAGAGCCTTAAGAAGAGGTTTGGGGTCCAACTCTCTATGAACCTCCCTCTCCTGGGTCTAATTAGTTAGAACCCCAAATTCTGACTTTAATAAGTCACTTGTGGTTTGCTTGAAGGTCTCCAGTTTCCACATACCCTTTAGTAGGAGGCACCTTCATGCGCCTTGGACTCCCACAGTGAGTCAGACTCTACCATTGCCCACAGGTGGTGACCCTACTACTGGAGTGCAATGCCAAGCTGAACAAGAGAGACCAGTACGGCAACACCCCCCTGATACACGCCTGTCTCAGGGGCCACTTGGAAACGGCCAGGGTGCTGCTCACGGTGATTCTCCCGTCTCATTTCTTTCAGTTTCTTCAGCTGTCACACATCAGCAGCTTTATATATCTGCATGTGGTATTGCAGCAAGTCGCTGGTATGACGGCAGGGCTTAATCGCTGTGACACATGCTGGTAGTTGGGTGGTCAGTTTTACAGGCATGCCAAACTCTACTAGGGGTCTGTATGCGTGTTGCTTCAGGGAAGACGTCCGCATTGTTCCCCTGGCTTAGTGTGAACAGTACAGCTGATGGCAGTTAAGTTTGGAGGAGGGTAAATTAGCGCTTAAACCGACCGCCACAGCTGAAGTCTGTGACTCTGTGTCCGGCTCCCCAGAGCGGTGCGTTGGTGAACGTGTCCAACCAGCAGGGCAGCACGGCACTGCACGAGGCTGTCAAGGGCGGCCACCTGGGCCTGGTAGAGCTGCTGGTGAAGGCCGGGGCCTCGGTCCACCTCCGGAACAAGAGGCAGAGGACGGCCCTGGATTGTGCCCTGGAGATGGGGGGCAAGGTAGTGCACACGTGTGTGTGTGTGTGTGTGTGTGTGTGTGTGTGTACGTGTACGCATACATACACATACAGTCCACATATTCATATCTTTATAGGGATTCTCCATTCATTTCAATAGTCATAACCCTAATCCTAACAATGACAACTTTAGCCCCTACCCGGCCCTAACCTTAAATAACCAATCAAAATATAAGATTTCTGGCCATGTCAGTTTTTTGATTGCATTCAGTTTTTTTTTTTTTTTAAATTGAGATTTATATTGAGGGGACCTCAATACACACACACACACACTCAGTTTGCAGTAAGACTTATAGGACAATGCCTTCCCATCCAGGCGAGCTGTATCTGACACTGTTCCTATTCATTTCTGTGTCTGTGGTCATGTGAATATTTGGTCCCTACAATGTGATGATAACCGGTTATTTTGACTTTGTGGGATTTCTGGTTTGTGCAACCCCCCCAACTTGCTGTTACCGGCCCCCTTAGTTGGTTTCTTCCCGCGAGCTTTTGTTCCCCCCCCCCGCCCCCCAGCACAGATGATCTTGCACATTTGCCGAGAATGGAGATGTTCTCCTTTTGCTACACCTGTATGCAAAACTACTGTGTTATCAGATCCAGCAGCACGGTGACATCAGACGTGTTTGTTTTTGTCCACAGAACTTGGAGATTGTGAGGATTCTTCAGAAAGCGTCTGGACTTTCCCCAGAGGAGAACCCCATCCAGGTGCTGTCTGTACCCCGAGGAGCTCTGGGGAAGAGTAAGTACCTGTGCTGATGTCAGCCACAATCCAGTGACGACCAGCAGGAGGAACCCTTTTGCAGTCAGTGACGCAGTTGGCGGTTTTTCATTAAAATGCTTGACATTTCAGTGATTGGCGAGTTAGTGGTTGTGTCTCCAGGAGGCGCTCTGTGTGTGACGTGTGTTTGCATCGATCCTGACGTTTTGTGGGGATACATCAGTGTTTTTTGGAAGGATGTCGAATGACTTAACCGTCCTGGGGGGAGCCTTTATTCGGCCCATGTAGACATGGAGTGTCAGTGTTCATACTGCAGAGCACCTCGCTGCTTTTGTTCTCTATGAGCAGTACATTATGAACCTGCCCCGTGAGCCTCAGTCCTCTAATGCTTCCTCTCCCCAATCATTAGCGCAATCGATCATGCAGCGGCTGAAAGCCCTGGACGACCCCCGCGGCCGACGGTGGGACACAGAGCAGTCCATCCAGCGGTGAGGGCAGAGCTGGTGGGGGGTGGGGGGCGCCCCCC
>JAODJX010000007.1:10124312-10137314 GCA_026776945.1 Isichthys henryi | reverse complement strand
CATTTCGCCCATTCCATCTGGCCGGGGCTCAACGCCGGGCCCCCCCCCGGGGGCCGCGGGGGGCACACTGCCCTGCCCACCCCGGGGGGGGGCCTGGGGGGGGGGGGGGGGGGGGGGGGGGGGGGCAGCTCAGACGGGTATTAGTCTACTTCCAGGCAGCACAGATAGACAGCTCTACCACAATGATGGTAGTGAAAATAGGATTATAGCTCCACTAGGAGATTGCACTTTTGACTCAATGGCTCCTCCTGGTGGAAAAACATGGAACAAGTAGGTTTTTACTATAAGCAGTCCCCAGGGCTATGTAAACATCCATTCCCACAAGTCTATTTTTAAGTCGAATGTGTAGGTAAGTTGGAACAATAATAATACTTTATTATTATTATTATTCATTCATTTAATACAGTACCTCAAGCCGACGAACCACTCAAGCCGCACAGTGTTTTCACGAGCATCACACAGTAGTACCTGCCTTCGTTATTATGAACTATTGTATTCAAATTTTCAGGATATAATAGGCTTTATGGCCGTCTGTTCATTAACCTGTACATTACCGGTAGTCAGGAGAGCGATGAGACTTTGCAGCTCACAGTGTGTGAGTTTATCATGCACTGTGAGTCACTGTGAGTCACTGTCAGTTGTTCTAACCCAGTCTCCATTGCTTACTTTGCTGCCTACCATTGTGTTAAACCAAGCAGTGAATGGGAGCCAGAGTTCTCCCAATGAATCCTTCACGGTGCTGAGTAGATGGCACATTTACGGCCAGAAGTAATCAGCGTTGAGGTGAACGATTATAAAGTAGCTGTGACTGAGATTAATTTGTCATCTCCCCCCTCCCCTAGCGTGCAGCAGCTGAAAAGAGCCATGCTAAGGGACATGACCGCGCCATCTCTGGATTCAGCAACACTGAACCAGGTAATTGTCCCTTCTGACCATCGAACTGATATTTGTACACTGGAAGAGTTTTCAGCATTAAACAAAGAACTGTGAGGTTCTGGTCATAGCCCTGTCCTTTGGATGGCAGTTCATTGGAGTCAGATTCACCAAAGGGCTGACATTAGGGCGTCATGCACTCCAGCTTTGGAAACATTGTTAAAAAAAATAAATAAATTTGTTTGCCGGATATATATATATATGGCACATATGCAAAACACAGAACTGTAAGCTGAACTGAATGAGGGTGTGAATGTAATATTTTGACCCCTGAATCCTGACCCCAGACCTTGGCTGCTTCTTGCCAGACTGATGGCAGACTGGAGCGAGAGCGGCTCCGACCAAGGGGGGGCACGCTGGAGAAAGGCAGCCTCTTGCCCCCAGCCCAAGATCACAGCTGGGAGAGGCCCATCTCGCGCAGCAAGACTCTGAGTCGCAGTCACACGGTCGCACTAGAACAGGACTACTACACAGGGGTGCCAGGACTGGCATGCGGGGGCCACATGGACACCGGTGACGCTCCGCAGGATGCCCCTTTGCTCTCACTCCAGCAGGTCAATGGGGAAACTGGGCCAGATGGGCAACCGGAACACAGCGGTCTCGAGCCTGCAAGTCATGTAATGGACAACGTGGCTTCAGAAACACTGTGAGGCATCCCGTCAGTGGCAGACCACGACCCTCCAACATACCTCACGCAGTGGGGTAACGTGCTTGAAATATGCTTCGCATACGAGACAGCATTGACCCCACGATTGTCCCGTTGCCAAGGCAGATAAAGGCCTCGTTATCTGCCTCTTTCCCCCCCACCCCGCCAAAGCACTGTCTCTCTGCTTTCACAAAAAGGGAAGTGACATGGAAAAACAACCCGAGACGGACATCCTGTGCTCGTTTCCTGTCGCCCCATGTCTCCCCGTGGTCGTAGCAGTCTTTGGTGGAGTAGCGTAGCATAAACCCAGAGCCACATTGGGGAGCTTATGGATGAAATGGGACACAAGATCCTGGCCCCTCACACTTAACCAGTTTTAAATGGGCATGTGTGTTTCTGTGTGTTTCTTCTTTTTTTTTTATAGACATTTCTTTTGGAAATCGCAGTATTTCTCAGGGTTGGTGTTTAGCAGAACGTTTCATTTATGGAACAGCTCTAGAACTCATCTGCACCGACTCGAAAACTAGAGAAGAGAGGCGTGAGAAGACGGCAGCCAGAGGAGAATCCAGGAGGGAAGCCTTCAGAGATCCCACAGCGTTGCTGCAGGACTGCGGTTGTCTGGATCCAATCTCACCCACCATCTCTGTGTGTCTGACTCCCACTCACATGCCACTTTCCAGACCACATCCAGCGTGCGGTGAGAGAGCATGATAAACTTCTTAAACGCATAAATCTACACCGTCTACTAAAAATGAAAAATCTTGCGTAACCTAATATGACACACATTATACAGTTTCTTAACATTTCACAGGAAGTGCTTTGGCATGCTGGAAAGTACAGAATCGTCACAGGATGTCCTCGTCTCCTGAATGTTTTTGATGCAACATGAATGTTCCAGTTACAGTAACCACGTCACATTGCCAATAATATATATAATACATTTCTCTTGATCATTCAAAGTCATTTTCTTTGAAATTCATGTTTACCAGAGATGCAGCTTTTTGAACAACAGATTTTATTTTGTGGGCTTTTGATTTTTACAGTTAAACAGCAAATAAAAGCACATCTCCATATATGGACACACACACCCCCCCCCCCTTATTTCTGTCACTATGGAGATGGCTTTTTTGTTTGTTTACAGAATAGCAGCTGGCCTAATGATTAAAAAAAAATATGTCCAATGGCCAGTTACCTGCAACAGGGGCTTTATAGCAATGGACCGAATGTCTTGTGGAAAAAGCAATTGCATATTTCAATGAAATCTGTGCAGTGATCCCCCCACAGAATGACAGTGACCCTTTTCCTAGGAATCTTACACACATTGCTGGTAATGTCATGGCAAATAAAAAAGGTTTTCTCCTGTGTACTTGATGTGGTCTGTTATAAAAGTAGTTAAATTGGTGTCATTTATCTGCACTAATCAGATGGAGAATCATGGTTATTTTTATATGGTTTTATTCAGTAGAGTCATTTTATTTTTAAGCAAATGAATGTGCCTTATTTAATTTTGTGCCAAAATAACCTATAATAAACTCGTGTAAAAGAAATAGTCACTTCACTTTTCTTATTTGGTGTTGTGGGAGTGTATATTTCTGGTGTACTTACAGGTTTGTGAATGATAAGCTGTGCATTGCCATGAACATCCATAGAGGGCACTGTTGTGAAACAGTTTCCTCTTAATATTCCCTAAACGGCGTGTACGGTTGGAGGTGTCAATCAAATGGACTTGTGTTGCACTGAAGTATTTAAAAAGAATGATTTGTAGGTGCCTGACATGTATTGACCCATGTTTCTGTTTGTCAGACTGCTCTAGGGCATGTTTAGTATTTTCAGTTTTCCCCTGACTTCCTATTTTTAAATATATGTCCCACTGGTTGAATAGAAATGGCCAATCATTTGTAAAAATTGCCTTTGTCATTATTTACCGAGGATCAAATGTCATTTTGGACATGTCAGCTTGAAGGATACTCTGGGTTTGGAGATACCTAATTAAAACATTAGCCAGCAGGATCATTTAAAATTCACTAGATTCTTGACATACAAAAATTAGATGAGGCAGTAGTAAAATTGTCCACAGAAATTATTAGCTTCCTGTTGAAATTAACTTTGATGTGTATTTTGAAAATAATTTTTCCCTATGTAGGATATTTTTGTTTATAAGTCTAATAAAAAATGAGGAAAATGTTTGTACATGTCTATATACTTATTTCAGTTGCAGAGAAATTCTTTTAAGCAGTTTAAACCTTGGTAATAATCCCCAGTCCCAACTGTGATGAATTTTTCAGCAGTAGGAGGTAGACTGTGAATAAATAAAAATGCAGGTTTCTGACATTTTACTGAAATATCTTACCTGCTCCTAATATTACCAGAAACATTTCTAAGTGTAGGACTTTGATCTAAGGATGGATTGAAAGTAATTCTGTCCAGGACGTGCCTCTGCCTCGTGCTCTTTGCTACCTGGGATAACCTCGAGGTCCCCACCCAAAGATGCTAGGCAGGATATGTATGGCTGCGTTTACATGACTTGCTCTCATATGGTACATTTCTTGATGGTGCTCGTAATAATTCCCAATCAGGGGTGCAGATGCAGGCAGACACTCCTTCAGGGTACAAGCAATCAGCGTAAATATCTACATAATACGCTGCTTTAGTAAGCAGTACCTCCTGCAGAATCATCCTCCGAACATACCCGACTACGACCGGAAATGTACGAAGCGCCAATCCCAAGCAGAGCCGAAGAGAATCCCGGAAGTGTGTACCGCCGCGTACATGGCTAGTGTGTGAGTCCGCTCCGGCCACCGCTGAGGAAAACAATGACACACACCAAAACGTTTTTATTTAATTTCTGCAAAGGGACACGGCCGAGGGAAGCGGCAACAAAAAATTAAGATCTTTTCCTAACTATCGCAGGCTCCTGGCATTCACATCCAGGCTGTGAGTATTTAGTTACGTTACCTACTACGTGACGGTCCAGTGGAGCAGGGTTAGCATCATTAGCATGCAACATTAGGGGTCAGATTCCACTGTTCCGCTTTTAAAACCGAGATGCTTCCCTTTCGTAGTTCGAAATAATATATTTTACTTGACTGCTGTGGTCTGTCGAAAGAGGGGTAGTGCATGATGGGTTTGATCGCTTGGCAGCAGCCCCTGTAGCACTTGAGACACACGTACTGAGGGTGGGGGTATGAGATGAAACACCCCAACGTGCTGCTGCCAGCTTTCCTGACGGTGCTAACGGGCTCCTGACAATCAGAAGCGCCGCCGATGGTGCTGAGTCGTGGCCGCCTTGGGTGGTTCTCACGCCGCCTCGTTTCAGTGCATTACAGGGGACGAGCTTCCCCCCACCCACCCTGAGTGTCGGCCGTGCTGCCCAAGGAAGCCGAAATCCAGGTCGCTGAACTGGATGTTTGACTTCCAGTCCGTTTGGGGTAACTGGGGAAGCGAGGTCATGGCAACCACGCCTAAGACGCGGGGGGACGCAAGCCGTCTGGATGGATGAGATGGTAACAGACAAATAGGCTCGATTAATAAATCACTGCCATGATAAATATTAAATGGATACAAACAGGAACACGTGTATAAAGGCGGGGTGAATATCTGCTGCGTCGCCCATGTCTTCACTGTCCCCTCGCTGTAACCCCCAGCTCCCGTCAGTACGCGCTTTTCGGCCCCCTGTCTCCTCAATGTCGTAAATCGTTTTTTGATGATGCCAGAATATTTACTGCAATCCGTCAGATTTCCTGGGAAGTTCTTTGCTGTCTATTTGGCTGGGTGCTGCCTGCTTGTTAGTATCATTTTGTAATAATTTATATTTGCTTGAGCAGATTATGGAGGATATCTGTAGAAATATGAATTGAAGGCTTCAAAGTTAAATTGGGGTTCCTCTGTAAGTTCTACCACTGAGCCGTTGTGTGTGGGTTAATATGCGCACTTTTCCTTGTTGGAGTGTTTATGTAAGGTGTGCATCGAAATATTCTCAAATCTCAGGAAGATGGAATCGTACGCAGTGTAAAGCCGTAAGATCGGCAAACATTGAACGTGTGTTTATATGATGCTTTTTTGCATGATGAATCAGGGTTTGCTGAGGGTTCGGGATCAGTGGTGGTGCCTCTGTGGGACACTGAGGAGGACACCAAATCTCAGTCAGATGCTATACCCAATCCGGTCTTCGGGGACCCTCAGCCAGTCCACACTTTTGCTCCCTCCAATCTCCCTGTTAGACAGTCCATCTTTTTGCTACCTCCCAAGTCCCAGTAGGGCAGCATTTCCCAGTCTGGAGCAAATTGGGAAACACTGGTATACAGTAGGTAACAGGACGGGCAAACTCTCGACAGGCCAGGCAAGGGAAGTTAGCGCTAATCAGCTTGTTTGCTGTCCCGCTGCCTCGTGCCATATGTCATTTTGTACTTGTTTGTCAGCGTGAGGGTGTGTCAGTCAGGCACCGTTTGCCTCACCTTGGCCGTCGCCCCGAAAGCGTCCCGGTGTCCTGTGACGCCTTCCGATTTGCCACCTGACTCTTAGAAGATATCCCGAATGGGTCAAGCCGCAGCTGTGTGGTTGAATCTTCCTTTTTTGCTTAACAAACGTGTAACAAAACAGCGTGGATGGTTTGATGCCACACACCTCCATTAGGTTCGTTATTAATACTCTGGTAAGACCGCAGGCCGAAGGAACATTTACTGTTGTTCATGCACCTGCGCGGATGCCTGTGTCCTGGAAGAGGGGGCGAGGGGAGCTGGGTCTGCCTCCTGGTTCCATTTCCCCCCATGCTTACAGCCACAGTTTTGCTTCTTAATCCCCAGCCAGCTGTTCTGCTTTCAGAGCGCCATGTGATTGGCTGGCCCGCTGGCAGTGGGGGAGAGAGGGGGCGGTGAGCAGATGGGCTGTAGTGAGCCCTGCCCTGCGCAGACATAGTATACTGTGTGAGTAAACCCCTCCCCCTGGTCCGCCTCTCCACAGGTGCTTGGGCTCTGGATGTGGCACCCTGAACGGACCTGTGGAACAGACGGCATGTCACTGTGAAGCCTGGACTCAGAGGTGGGTCTGCGTGTGTGTGGGTGTGTGTGTTTGCGTGGGTGGGTGGGTATCTGTGTGCCCGTGTGACTGTGTTGGTATTATCTATTTGTTTGCACTTGCCCTTTAATCAGAGTCTGGAAGGTGGTAGGACACTGGTGTCTCTGAGGTCTTTTTAGCTGGGGGTGCATTGCCGTCACAAAGAGCACTCAAGCAGTGATTCTTCTCTTAATTAGCTGCCTGCTCTTTCTTAGGGGAAATCACCAGTGACTCATATGGACACAATGCATGTTCTTGATGTCCAGTATATGGCCTGAGAATAGAGGCCCGCACCATAAAACCTGCCCATGTAATACACTATTGACATCTTGTGTCACGCGATGCAGAAGATCACACATGTACACCACTCCACCCAACACCACAGACAGAGTTTGCCAAGCAGGTAGAACAGTAAGGCGACGGGTTGGAAAGGTGGGAGCTAATGCACAATTGTGAAGAGCTGTTGTGTGTGGTGTCCCTCCCCAGAATTCAGGGCTGTGTTTCTAGCTGTCTGTTTGCTCAGTGAGAAATCATGCTAAGCAGGGTCACGGCGCGCAAATTGCAGATCTAGATTTTTCTGATGAAAAATTATAAAGTAAAGTCTTAACCCATTATCACTGAAATGGAATTGAGTGACTTGATTGCTTTAATTCCTTTGATTCCCTTTGACTTGGTTTGTACTCGTCTCTACAAGTGATCCTTCCATGGGTTCGGAGATTGCGAAATGTTTAAAGGCTGCTCCCCTGCCGTTCTTGTTGAGACAGGTCTACCCATTGGTGCAATTTCCAATCCTTTGTTCATATATCCGGATCAGTCACTGTGTGAAGGACGAAGGAGTCGAAGATGGGGTTACTCAGGGATGTCGACTTGCATTTCTTCAGCCAGTTTTAACTGCTGCTGACCCCCGTACCGCTGCCTCTGGGCTCTGCCTGCATGTGGAGTGTAGAGGAATCATCTTGGCTCCAAGTGACAAGCGCTGCTCCCATGTTTGCCTGGACACCCTAAGGACCTTTCCGGAGCATTGGCTCTATGAAATGTATACACAGCGTCCCTCCGTCTGCTATAGCCAAGGAGCGGAGTGGCTCCTGAGGTTTCCTGACTTAACGACCTGTCTCTGTCTGGTCGTACCCGTAGGTCTTTCCGGCATCATGGTTCCAGTGTGTTGGCACTGACAGCCCGTCTGTGTTGCTGCCGGACCCGTTTGAGCAGATTCCTCACAGGTCTGCCAGATGCTTATTGGATAACTAGGGGTTTCGTATTTGACGTGCCCTCCCCCCATGAATTTGGAAAGGGGGCTGTGTAATAGGTTTCTGTGGCAGCTAATTTCCAGTGAATGGGGTAGAGGAGTTGGTCTCACCTCATAGGGTCTTGATGGGAATGCAGCACCTTGTGCTTCCTGTAGCTTGAGTCATTTGGGAGGAAGAGGATTGGTCGGTGTGACAATGGGGGCGCGGCAGAGCAGCTTGGTGAAAAATGTGTCCTTGGAGCTTTGCTGTGTCGTCATGCTTCTGCGTGTTTTGTGTGCAGAGCATTCGCCAAGGGAGTAAGTGGTTAAATGGATTGTGAAGGCGGTTAGTGTCTCGCTTGCCCTAATCACTGATTCGCTTTCCCACCTCCGCACCACATGGTCTTTCTGTGGACAGCCTTGCCTCCCCCCCAGACACCGCTTTGGGTCTTTAAGCACATTCTGAAAGAACACAGGTAATCAGCAATAGAGTCCAACGGTGGCAATTTAAGCGCATCTTCCGTCTTTTCAGCCCAGGCCTGGGTGAAGCCGGCCGCTTTAATCGGTCACAGTCAGACATCCAGATCCAGGCAATAAGGCGATGGGAGGATGGAGCAGGGACTTTGTCAGTGTTTGGAGTCTTTAACGACATAGTAGTGAAACGAGAAGAGCCTTTTTAGCTTCAGCGGTGTGGAAAGAACGCAGGGACCCAAACGGAATGCAGAGTTTGGGGAGTTATAGGGGAGGGGGAGGGAGAAAAAAGACTAATACCTAATGACTTTGCCTTACCCTGGGACAGCCGCCCCCTTAATTTACAAAATTTCCACCCTGTTTTGTTTATCCAAACCTGCCTTCCTGCTGGTTTTGGGAAGACAATCTGCCCTAAATATAGACATTCAGCATCAGGACAGTCTTCCCTAACCCTCGTCACGCGCCACTCCGGCCGGCTGTCTGTTCTCTCTCATTAGGTGATCTTCTCGCAAATAGCTGAGAAATTAACCAAGTCAGGGGTGGGATGATGTTCAAACTAAAGCTGAAGTTGCTTAAAGACTCTCCCTTGTCACTGTAATCAGTAGTTCGGGAACATTTCGGTTGGCCAGTGTTTTACACCAGTGGAGAGGAAGTAGCTGATAAGACCAATATCCTGTGGAGGCTGCTACACCGATGGGTGTGTGACCAGACAAGACGGAAACATTGAAGGTACAGATTAAAGGCGCAGATAGATTCTAAAACAAAAATAAACAAACAAACTATGGCTATACAGTTGTTTGTTGTCACAGATATGTGCCCGTACTCAGTATTACAGAGCAAGGTGATTTAGAATTAATTTAGTTCGTTATGATTTTTATGATGTAGTCTCATTTTTAAGCTTTATTTTACATATTTATTTTTTATGCAAATTAGCCTCTTTTAGGTTTTGTTATTCAGACACATTGACAAACATGTTGCCTTTTGTTTGGTTTACAACTGACCCTAATTGTCTTCATGTTTGCCATATTAGTAAAACAAAAACTATTTAAAAACAGTTTTTTCTGTGCTGGACCAAAATTGCACCAAACCATGAACCTAGATCCAAGGTTTTTTACCGAACTGTGAATTTTGTGTATTCATAATTATTTAGTTATTTTGCCATCAAATTAGACTTTTGAAAATGATCTTGCTTAAAAGAACAAGACTCCCAATCTTTTGTCAGGGCCTCGAACCCAAAACCATTCAGAGATAATCCCTCATGTTTCACTTCCTTCTCCCTCAATACATACTGCTTTCATTATGTGTTCCTTCTCTGTGAACACCCAAGATGAAATGAAGTTTGACCCCGGAACCCTCTTGATGAAGTCAGCAGAGGTGCAACAATTAATCGACTTGGTCAACTAAAGTCAGCAACCAAATTAGTTGGCAACTAATTTAATAGTCGAATTGGTTGGTGTCGTCGACATGCATGCTTCTCACACTAACTCGAAATGTTTTGATATTACTGCTCATTAGAGAGAAGTTAAATGACATGTTAAAGTTTGACGGTAGTTTCAAAAACAAACACCTCCGCAGTGTGATAGCATTTCACGCTAAACTCCAAAAATAAAGGTTGTCAGTTGCGCAATTTGTAAAACTGACCTTAGCTGGCATGGGAACACATCGTCTATGCTCAAGCATCTGAAGAGGAAATGTCTTCTCACTGGATTAAGAGGACTCATCTCAGGAAGTCAGTTATGCTGTAACATTTTCTATTTAAAGGCACATTCACTTGTATTGTTAATGGAGTTGGATAATGCCGGCCTTACACCTAACAACTTTTCCAAATTTCGCTGTTACAGAAAAATATCTATTGTCGGTCAAAATCACAAGAGTTTTTCATCTCGATTGTCAGGTGTAAAGTGGTCAAAATAGCTGTCTTAAGTCAGTCTTTCTAGTGTCTTGATGTTCCGATAAAATCAAATGTGTTCAATATTATCGTAAGTTTTAAGTCTTCGCTTATGCAAATAGTGATGTGGACATTGTCAACAAGACATCCTACCTCTTCCAGAGGTTCCAGGAGTCTCCCACATATTGATAGCGAATGAGAGTGACAGATGTAGCCACAGAGTGTCACAGAGATCTGCTTTGTATTAGCCTATACTGTTATACTGATGTCATGTATGCACTATAGGCTAATACAAGTGTTGAGTGTATGTGTGTGTTTCAGTGGTGTGGACCGATTCAACATGTGTATGTGCAAGTGCTTCAGTAATTTTGCCCTAAACAGCCTCATATACTGACTTTCCTCCATTTCAACACAGGACTGTCACTGTAGAGTTTAGCTGCAACGGAGTGTAGACAGACAGCAGAATCCACAAAGTACAGAAAGCACATTTCTATCCTTACTGTTAAATTTTACATTTAAATGGATTGTTTGGTTTACTTGATTTATGGAATACTGATATAGTTTTGGCGTATTTAACTGCTGCTACATTGCTTATCCTTGGTTTTAAATTTTAACAGGACAAATGGATATTGGATTTTTTTTACTTTTCCTTTGTATTAACAGAAACATTCATTGAAAGAGTGCATTTTTAAATTAAGTATTCATCTTTATTGTCTTGAAACAACCTCAAAGTAAATTTAAAATCTGAGTTATTTGGGAACTGGGTGATTAATCCGATTAATCGATTATTCGATTTCAATAATCAGTAGATTATTCGACTATCAAAATAGTTGGTTGTTGTAGCGCTAGAAGTCTGTTTTTTTTACTGATACTGCAGTCAAGTTCTTTCTCAGTGCAATGTTCCGAGTCATTCCAGACAAGCTGTCAGTCAGAGGTATGTCCTTACTTGGACCGCAGATTTAAAGGCATGAATGGCTCTCCCTATAGGGCAGTGTTTCCCAATCTGGTCTGACAGGGAGCTTGGAGGGAGCAAAAATGTGGACCGGCTGTGGGTTCCAGAGGACTGGATTGGGAAACACTGCCATAGGGTGCTTAAGACTAGCCTGACATCACCTGAGTGAGTCCAAAGTGCAGCTAGTTGACTGATACCTGGATACGGAGACCTTGGTGTGACTTTGCCAGCGTTTTCTTCTCTTACACCTTTTCCTTGTTCCCTCCCCAGATTAGAATGCAGTCCTCAGGCCACCGGCTGCATGACATGGAACAACACCGTCCCCTGCTAGGCCAGGAGGAGGAGCTGGCGCACGGGGCATCGGCAAGGACCGTCGACCGGGTCTGGTTCATCCAGGACGGCTGTGGCATGATCTGCGCAGTTCTCACCTGGTTCCTGGTGCTCTATGCCGACTTCGTGGTCACCTTCGTCATGCTTCTGCCTTCAAAAAGTTTCTGGTACTCCCTGGTCAATGGGTTGGCTTTCAATGGCCTAGCCTTACTGGCGCTGGCCTCGCACCTGCGCACAATGCTGACGGACCCGGTGAGTTAGTAGGGGGTTCATTTTTATTATAAGGCGTCTCTGATTGGCCCCAGTCAATTTTTTTTTGTTGGCTCAACTAGTCTTCCTGAAAATCCCTTTCAGGGCTTGGAATGTTGTAATTGTGGCTCATGGGAGTTTTACTTACACAAAAATGTTCCGAGCGCAGAAGGAAAAATTGGTTCAGATAACCAATCAGATTGTAGAGGAGGTGGGTCCAAGCAACTAGAGGAGGTGGGGCGAGCCAATCCGATGTCTTGGTCCGCCCTCCTCTAGTTGCTTGGACTCACCTCCTCTACAACCTGGTTGGTTGGGTGGAGGTGAGACGTTAATGGTGGTGAGTGGAGCCCAACTGGAATGTCCACAGAGGATGTCAGTGCAGAACCAGAATGAGGCAGGTGCAAAATAGCCTTTGTAAGGGCAGGTCGAGGCTGCTCACATGATGTAGTGTTTGTATTTCACTCCCTGCAGGACTGAAGGATTCCCTTGGCAGAATGTGCTGGGTATAAAGTCTAGGGGAGGGCAGGGTGCGTCTCTGCAGATTCAAATAAGAAACATTACCTGCCTGACAGGCTAATCGTTTGGACAGCAATGGGAGTTTTGTCCACTGCAGCCAATTCCTGCCCACTTTGGTGGCAAAGGATGTATGTCGTCACAGACAACTGGCCTGTGATGACGCTGAAACTTTCACCCTAGATGGATGGGGATCCTATCCATCAGCGAGCTGCTCTTGGCAATAGTGTCAGTAGCAAGAGTAAGTCTCCCAAAGGATCTGCCTGTTTCCACCTTGAAGCAAGTAGCCCTCTGCGGGGCCATCGGAACGTTGGTGCTGCGGTCAGGTCCTCAGGATCTCCGCCGACTCGAATCCGTGATCCCCTGCGTCTGAGGCTGCCAGCACAGCGCTGGGCCGCTGTTTTATATGCATTTTTGTCTGTCGTTTAATCAGTCAGTGCACAGGATACTAGCATGATAGTTTCTGAAATTTGGAAACAATGGACAAATGGAAAGTTAACGTATTTTGATGACCAATCAGTTTGCCAGAAAAGACAACATTGCAGTTTAAAATGTAAAATAGGTGTAGTGAAAGTGACGCAGCCCTAGGGCTGGACTAGCCATCTGGCAGAAGAAAAAATCTATCATGGGGAACCCCCCCCCCACACACACACACACACACACACGCATGTAGGGTATACCTATTCTTATGGGGCCCGCTCATTCACTTCTATGGGAAAAATGCTAATGCTAACTATGACAAC
>JAODJX010000007.1:10107334-10121322 GCA_026776945.1 Isichthys henryi | reverse complement strand
TGGATGGATGGATGGATGGATGGATGGATGGATGGATGGATGGATGGATGGATGGATGGATGGATGGATGGAAAGAATTTGAGATGACCATGCGTGTCATTAAATACAGCTTGTTCACACACCCTCAGGCTCAGCTTGGATTTAATGCCTATCTTGACGAAACTCTCCTCCTAACATCTGAAGGCTGGAGCATCTGTTCGCTGTGCTGGTCCGGCCCAGCCCTCGGGGCCCCATGGCTGACCTCTGGTCTTCCTCCTTCCATCCCTTCCCAGAGTGCAGCGACTTCTCTCCGCCGGTCGCCGTGCTGCTCATGATCTTCCTCTGCCTGGAGGGCCTTCTCTTCCTCACTTTCACCGCCGTCATGTTCGGCACGCAGATCCACTCCATCTGCAACGACGAAACGGTGAGTATGAGCCCCCAGGAGGATCGAAAGGGGGGGGACAAATTCCTAAGCAGTATTTGGGCGCAGGTTTGTGTGTCTTTGTGAAAGTTTTAATTTTGGGTCTTATTAAAAATATTAATTATTGCATTGAATTTCTTTGTTGTGATTTAATAATCATAATATATAGCGCATTTCACAATCCGAAGGTCGTTTTACACACACACACACACAAACATAGATATATTTATAAAGTGTTCTACACCATTGTCAGCATTTGTATGTAGCTGTCACTTTATTTTATTTATACGTCGCTCTGGAGGCTGGATCATTTTCACCGGCCAATCCTGGGTGGCAGTGACCTCGTTGAGGGGCGCCTCTCTGTCCTCTCACTTTCTCGCGCTGCCCGGCCCACAGGAGATTGAGAGGCTGAAAAACGAGAAGCCCACGTGGGAGCGGCGCACGCGCTGGGAGGGCATGCGGGCCGTGTTTGGCAGCCAGCCCTCGCTGCGTTGGATCAACCCTTTCGCCGGGCTCCGCTTGCGGCGCCTGCTCACGCCGCACTCCCGCTGGGGCCCCGAGCTCTCGGTCTAAGCTTGCCGGCCTCTCCCGCTACCCCCAGTGATCCTCCAGGGCGGGGGGCATTTCCTGCTGGGAGAGGATGGGAGCGCCTTTGCTTTCAGACAGCTGGAGGAGGTCAACCTGTCCTTCAGAACTGCGTGGGAGGCAGCAGACCTCTCTCCCTCTCTCTCTCTCTCACACACAAACACACACACAAACACACACAGACACATC
Organism: Isichthys henryi; assembly: GCA_026776945.1. NCBI lineage: Eukaryota > Metazoa > Chordata > Actinopteri > Osteoglossiformes > Mormyridae > Isichthys > Isichthys henryi. Next base: position 10,120,148 of record JAODJX010000007.1, on the reverse strand, counting down.
TTTTATGGGACTTTAATGCTCCATGCTTTTAAATGGTACTGAACAAAAGGGAAAAATAGAAAGTTTTTTTTTCCAATGTTCAGTGCCAATGGACTTGTAGTACTAAGCACTACACAAAGGTTTTTTTTGCCTGAGATGTTGACACTCCATGGCGCCCCTTGGTGCTCTCAAAGAGAAGTTCAGTCTGTGGAAGAAGACATAGCCGGAGACTGCAGCAGAGGGGTTGACTAGAGATCTGACGCTGACAGCATTTCAGCTCTTCTGCGGTTTGTGCTGCTGAGCATGCTGGGATTTTGGGGGGAGGGTAGGGAATGGATACACAGCCCTAAGAAATGCTCAGCATATCTGCGTATGGCACTGCTTGTAACTGGACTGTTCTCATGTCAGATTTTGTTTTTATTCCATCTCATATTCGACTCTGTAGATGGATTTTGTTTTAGTTATTGCAAGAGAATCATTTTAAATGACTAGCTATATTGACATGATATTTAACCCAGGAAAAAAAGCAATGTGCTGATTGGAATATATATATATATATATATTGAGCTGATGTATATGAATAGGACACTTATGCTTGATGATGTTTACTCTGGACAGCTGTGATACCTGGCAGACCACATTTCAGACGAACTGCTGGCTGGCAGGGGGGCCACAGCCTTCCAGAAATGTGGTCCCCTTGTTGGCTAGCCCTGTAAATGCAGTATTAGAGATGGATAGGAGAATGCAAACTTTGAAACCTGGGATGGGTGTGATCACTGTGCTCCGTTAGACACTGATTGGACTAACCTAGCTTGAGCTAGTAAGGTAAAAAAAAAAACAGGCAAGTGTATTAAACCTCTCTGTGGTTTCAAACACGTGGATGATAGAACCTTGTTTTTACCCATCAGTACTAGTCACATGGATTGTTTTATCTCTGACTAGTTATGGACAAAATGACGCATCATGAACCATTTGCTTTATTTTCTGACCCCACTAGAGGATGCTCTAGGTTTAATTTTGGGCATGCTTTGAGCCCTTTTTTGAACCGAGAGCACCATCTAGTGGAGTACAAAAATATAGCATATGGTTCATGAAGTGTCATTTTGTCCATCATTACCCCTAAAGTTTAAATAGGGCAGGTTCTCAGCTTAAATTTCCCTTTGCCAAACTGATGTTAAAAATTCCCAAACTGAATGCACATGAGCCATTTCTGTCCAGAGCAGCTGGTTTTCGATGCTCTGCATTACTGCTACGGACTTGGAAATGTTGCCCATTAGAAAAAACGATCCTGGTTCCTAGGCAGATGTATGAGGGTGCCCATGTGCTGGAGTTCTACCAAGGCCTCTCAAAGCATTGTTGGACATTAGGAACACAAGGGAGCTTGTGCAAACCACTGGTCCCCCCACCCATAAACCTAACCCTTTGTATCTCCTGATGCAGAGCTTTAAATAACGGGTGCACCAGTCTGTCTGAATGGCGGATTGTTTGTGCTGTACAGATGTTGACCAAGGAGGTACCATATTTGATTAAAGACCTAGGGTGAGTTTCCGAAAGCCTGCTTAATGTTACATCGTTCGTTAAGTTCCATTATTTTAACACGGAACTTACGAATGACGTAGCATTAAGAAGGTTTCGAGAAACTAGGCCCAGACCTCAAGATCCCGAAGAGTCCCGAGAAACTCCTAAGGAGCAATGTTCTTGCAGCATGTTTGAAAGTGTCCGCCTGTAACGCCAAATTCATCGCCAATTTTTGGGTGGAAACTACAGCAACGAGTATTTATTCTGTGTCATATCTCCCCTTTAAGACATCACCTTAATGGGATTGACCTGTGAATGAAGTAAATTGTTTTACTAATGAATGTTGGTGGTTTTTTCTTTAATCTGTATCCAAGGATTGCTACGGAAGTATAAGAATTTGTCATATGAATTCTGTTGAGATTAAAATGTGCATTAGTCTGTTTTAACTGGCAGTTGGGGATTTGAGAAGGTTATAGGTGTTTGTACAATCAGAGTGGAAAAGACTCGTATATTTATTAAACCAAACAGAAAAGTGTTAAATGGTGTCCTGTGTCAGACTCCCCTGGCACTCGTGTGTCGCTGCCCCATCTCTGGGTCCTGCCAGGTGAAGGGGTATTTCCTGGCTCTTGTGGGGCTAGTTCCCGGCCCCCTTGGCAGCAGCTGCAGGTGCGGACACTGACAACTTTCATCAAAATCACTCCAGGTGTTATCAGTAAAGTATAAATGTGAATTATCAGCAATTTTTTTAAGGAGAAATGTCTGTCATTAATGGTATTTCTAACATGTAATTCTTTTGCATAATAAAGTTGGTAGGTTTAAAATTACAACCACAGAAGGTAGTGTACTTCTTTTATGCATGGGGGCCAGGAGGGAGCAAAAATGTGGACTGTCTGTGGGTCCCCGAGGACCTGGTTGGGAAACACTGATCAAAAGCACTGCTGGGATGTCAGAGGGCTGCTGCAAGTATAATATAGGTGTTATTCTTTGGGCTTGAAATACAAAATAATGTGACCAGATGTGGAGCGATACGATGCAGTTCAGATGAATGGCATCATTACATGCACCAATGAATGCAAAGGCAATGTTAAGAGGAACATTTAGGTGGATCTGCATCATGGCCTAACCTCTAATTAAACCTTCATTCATTGCACACCTCCAGGAAGCCCTCAGTGTTAATTGCAGACATCAGGAAGAAAGCGTTGAGTTTTCATAGCCAAACTATGAAAAAGCAACATATTGAGTGCTAATAATTAGACCCAGGAAGGAGGAAAATATTTTTTCCTGTACCTACTTTCTCTCTGGCTCTTTTTGCCACGTTTTCACGCAGAAACTTCAATTTCAGAGATAAGTCCACCTTAACTGAATCAGTTTCCTTGTATTCCAGTGTAGAGGAGGCAGTTCTGATATCACTGTATTGGGAGGCACTGGGAATGTAGTGCATGGGACATTTTAAGGGCATATCTGCTTCTGTCACTGAGGTTGTTGATTATGGAGCAGATGTTTAGCATAGGGTGAGTGATTCCAGCCTGACTGGCTGAAGCCTGTGCAGATTTTCAGTTCTGCTGAGCTCCTTATTACCTACCATATAAATAATAAATGGAGAAATTAACAAATGGTGGGCTGTGATGTTACCCCCTGGGTGTCCGAAGCCAGCCAGTGGTTCTTAATCTTTTCTCGTCCAAAGACCCCCTATGTCCAGGAAAACATATTTGGGGCCCCTACACAGGTTACGATATAGTTTCTTTTCTATGCGTTAATCTAATATGGCCACACTACCAGTGTCATTTCTTTTAAACGTGACTCAAGGTTTCACTCCCTCATGTACCCCAAGACTCTTCTCTTAATTTATGACATTGGTCTCAAAACAGGTGTTTATGAACAAAAAAAAAAAAAGTTTAAAACCTATCTGGCAAATGACTAATTTCAGAAGCCTGAAATCATGCCCAAAGCGCACGCGTTGTTTGCATCCTATTGATTTTTATTAAAATCCTTAACAAAGAACAAATTTTAACACACAATTTAAGTATATTGATAAACGGTATTGTGTCACCCTACAGTTCATTTTGAAAAAGATATTGACTCAGTATAGTGAAAATTGATATAGCAAAAACACTGATTTTGGCTACTTCCCAGCCCCAGTTTTAGCAATGTTATATTTTTTTCTACACTTCTCAAATTAAGCCCCCCCCCCAATCAAGAACCTCTGTCCTAAACAAAACAGCAGCTGGTTTTAGGTAGATTTCACAGGGCATCAAAAACACAAACTGCTGGGCCAAGAGGCCAGTTTGCAAAGGATAACCAACAATCAATAATAATAATAATAATAAAATGTTTTATTTCAGTCAAAAAGAATATAGGGTTATGACAGTAATTCTTGAAAGTGACAATAGGAGGTGCACCAGGCGGACCGGCCGCAAATCAGCTGTCCATGCTGACGATCCCGAAACAGTTAGTTTGTGCAATATGGTCTGGATCTCCACACTCTCGCCAGTCCTCACTGCAGTCTTAAGTGAGCGTATCCTCACTTCTGATGTACTCCCCGATGTCTGCCTGATGGAACACCACGATGGACATTGGGTCCACATGCCGGCACACCTGTGTGGACTTTGCGGCCACTCCAAACCCCTGGGGAGTGAGAAAGCACATTCAGCGAAAAACAAGCATTCCTAGGTGGCACACTGATGTCCCTCTGTTCCTCCAAGACAACAGCGTACTTAATAATTCACTCAGAGTAATAATATCACGAGTGATTCACCGGTTTGTGCATTTTCCTCTTCTGTGAAAAAATCGGCTAGTTCAATGTACTGATAGCTACAATGCGAAACAACTGAGAAAGATCCTTACCAATGGAACATCTGCCATAGAGTATACCACCACTCCCTGGTACTGTTCCGTGTTTTCCGTAATTCTGCCGAGGCCGGACTTGAGAATGTGGTTTCCATACAAGAAGGACTGCTCCGCCCCGGGCTTCACCCACACTTTGAACTGCAGAAAGACCACAAAACAAATCAGTTTTGTATACGTGTCCAATTACTTTTGCGGTGCAGAGGCCATTTATCCAAAACAGGATACGTTTAAACATTGCGGGTCTCGTTATGAGACTACTTTGAATGGACGGCAGAAACGGGTTTTTAACAGATTCATTTACCTTCGCATAAGGAGCCAGAAAGTCCAGCGCAGTGATGTGGAGGCGGAATTTCTGGGTCTTGGTGAATTTCCCAAAGCAGGTGCCTGCTGACACTAGCTTATCCCTGGATATATTGGTGGCCAATTTCAAAATCTTTTCACTAGTGAAAGAAAAACGTAGAGAATTTTTAAAAATGAGCTCGAAATAATTTCCCACTTATGTATATACCAACGAGAAACGCCAATTAACAATACGTGAATTAAATATAGCATATTTAAATATGTTAGTATTTACCTTATATAAAACACGCGATCTTTGTGAAGTCTGAAGCAGTACGTCCCATCTGGTCGATCCACTAACAGCTTAATATTTTCCCCAATACTAAGAAGACAAAAAGATTTCGATATAATTATAAATGGCTTCGGGATAATAATCAATTTATTGTTTTAAGCCACTTAATTGTGAACTTACACAGTTCCAAACTGAACGTTAACACATTGACAATACGTATCACAAATATAACACAAAATTCAGCAATACAGACACTTACTACTTTGAAAGTTTTTCAAACATGATCTTGGTTTCATCATCCGTTAAGGGTCGCATGTTTATAATGTACAGTATAATACAAAATAATGGTTTTAGCCGCTCAACTGCTACAGAAACCAGGCACACGTGGGTCTCGAGAACGGAAGAGGCCAACCGGAAACAGGAAGTAATTGTGTGACGACACATTCGGTATGCGAGGTCTAAAATCTAGGGAATATTTAACACTCTTAGACGTGAAATAGGCTGTATGCTATGTATCTATGTATGAAATGCTAAGTTTTATTATATGTCGCGTAGAGTCTGTACGTCAGTGTCGACGTTCTTTGTATTGATTTTCCTGTCTATGTACGAAGAGGTTGTAAATAAAGTTTGACAGCACAAATTAAGAGTGGCACCTTACCAATATGGCGGCCGTGGACGTGGAAGATGAAAGTATTTTGGCGTCTATTTTCAAAGACAGCTTTCCTGACAACTGGCGAGAGAACCCAGACTTTGCTGCGTATTTGTCGGAGCTAAGCTCGTATGGCGTGGAGAAGCTGAGCCGCGAACCGGAGAGGCTGGCGGAGGAGCGGGCGCAGATCTTGCAGCAGACCCGGGAGCTGGCTTTCTCCAACTATAAAACCTTCATCCGCACTGCGGACTGCACCGAGGAAATATACCGGGACTTCGGCCGTGTGGAGAGCAGCGTCTCTAAGTTACTCGAAAAATTGCCAAGTTTTGGGGAAAAATGCAGGTGTGTGATAATACGTCTATACAATTATTTTAAAACGAGAGGACTAATATGACAACTGACATAAATTCACTGACAACTAGGTAGACAATTTTTGATAAAGGTTTATAATTTCTAATCGGTTGTGGTGTGTTTTCCGCCATATGCCTGTTAATAGAGTTGCTGACTCTCACGCATCTGCCGTGACACACTTCTGACGCAAAGAATCCTACGGCAAATCTATACGAGTCAATCATAAACCTAGAATTAGCCACAACAAAAACACTGGGATAATTTCCAAGCCCTGCATACATAGAAGTTAATAAAAGTGTTGTAAATATGAGCGCCGGTGCGTGCGGATTTGCGTTGGATGGAAAATGTCAGTCCAGCCAGCTGACCAAAGTTGGTCACAATGATAAAATTTTCTACTGTGTTTCATTGGGCACAGGGGTTTCGTAAAGGAAGCCGAGGATATTGGGGTCAGCCGTCGCATGAACAGTTTGACACTGAATCGCCACACGGAGATCCTGGAGATATTGGAGATCCCTCAGCTGATGGACACATGTGTCCGCAACGGCTACTACGAGGAAGCCTTGGAGCTGGCAGCCTATGTCAAGAGGCTGGAGAAGAAGCACACCTCCCTGCCTGTTATCCAGGTAGCAGCCATTCTGTGACAGGCTAACGGCTTGACTTTAAAAGCATATATACCATCTTCATACTCATACTGTCCCCTAAAACATAAATGATATACCTCTTACTGTTACAGAGCATTGTGCATGAAGTGCGTCAATCTGCGCAGCTCATGCTGAGCCAGCTACTGCAGCAGCTGCGCAGCAATGCCCAGCTGCCCGTCTGCCTCCGCGTGATTGGCTACCTCCGCCGAATGGACGTGTTCACAGAGGCGGAGCTCAGAGTGAAGTTCCTGCAGACACGAGGCAGTTGGCTGCGCTCCATCCTGTCCGCTATCCCTGATGACGACCCCTACATCCACATAACCAAGACCATCGAAGCCTGCCGCGTGCATCTCTTCGACATCATCACGCAGTACCGAGCCATCTTCTCTGACGAGGACCCTCTGCTGGGCCCTGCAGGACAGGCAGTGAATGAGAGTGCGATTTTCCATGGATGGGTGGTCCAGAAGGTAGCAGAGTTCTTGGACACCCTGGAGCGGGACCTGCAGCGTGGAGTCGGGGCTCGCCTGGACTCCCTATTGGGCCAGTGCATGTATTTTGGTCTCTCCTTCAGTCGGGTGGGGGCAGACTTCCGGGGCCAGTTGGCCCCCATGTTCCAGCAGGTTGCCAAGGACACATTCCACCGGGCAATGCAAGAGGCTGTGGAGAAGTTTCAGGAGGACATGAATCACTATACACTCATCTCCTTCCCCACCATGCTAGGCAGTGTCATCCCACCTGTGCCTCCTAGTGTGCAGCCTGGCACACTACAGCCCCCCATGACCCTCCTGGATTTCCCTCCCCTGGCCTGCTTTCTCAACAACATCCTGACCGCCTTCAACGACCTGCGCCTCTGCTGCCCCATAGCCTTGGCTCAGGGTGTCACCAGATGCCTGGAAGATGCTCTCGTTAAGGTTTGTCTGAGATTCTGCTTATGCTGATGGCTTTGGCCGTCCCGTGTGTGGTAATGGGTGCAAATACTTGTAATGGTACCAAAAAGTAATACAGTTGTTTAGTAATAAATTCACAATCAGTAGCATCCATGTTTTCCAAAAGGAGGCTCCTTCATTAAACTGACATGGTTTCAGGTGTGTAGGAGCTTTATAGAGCTGTCTGTGCAGTACTAATGCTGGTGCACCAAAGCTGCTTTGTGGATTGTGTGCCAGTGGAGGAGTGTTGAGGTGCCTAAGCCAAAGTCTTCCACAGGTGACCAAACTGATCCTGGTCTTCCACCGGGCTGAGGAGGCAGCTTTCAGCAGCCGGGAACGTGAGCTCTTCGTTCAGTTCTGCTGTGCCTTCGCCGAGGACATGGTGCCATTTCTCAACCGCTGTCTGCAAATCATCTTCCCCCCCGCTCAACTAGCTCTCATACTCGGTAGTAACTATGATGATGATGTTGCCCTGGTTACACACACATTTCTTAGAACACTAATTTAATCGATACTACATATTCCCGTGTAAATGTTAGGTTTGATACCACAAAATACACTCCTGTTTTCTTAATTACCCTTACACATATGTGTGTTGCACTCAGATCTTCATGCATTCACATCCACCATTACAGGCTGCTCATAGTACACACCACAAAAACATTGTCAGGTCACAGTTGTTTTTGCCAGGTATCTCCTGTCTGGTTAGAATTAGATGTGCTGTGCGACACAGAGCATTTGTTAATCTGCTGTTCAGCTTCTTTATTTTATTTTTTTTAGGTATACCCCCAACACAGGTCCACAAGTGCAATGGTCTGGGCTGCATCAGTGTCGACATGGTACTGACGCCATTGGAGTTTGTCTTGCCGAAGAAGGAAACAGACTCTTCTGTCGCTGACCTGAGCGAGCCGCCAAACCCAGACCTTATGCCCTTAGACCCAGCTTCTAAGACTGCTGTGGCACCTGCAGAGGACACTGTGTTCTCAGCCGTTAGGGAGGGATCTGCAGTTGGAGAGATCGCTGAGCTGTCAGGGTGACTGTTTAATGAAACCAATAACTTACATGGGCTTTCCCACAAGAAAAGTCCAGTTTGTTCCAGAGCGCTGTAAGAAGCACGCTTGAGTCTACGGAAGAATATATTATGAATTGTATATTGTTTCTTGATAAGTGGGGAAAATGTTTAATATGCTGATTGATCAATGTTGTGTCTGTTAATGTGAATTTAATCAAATCAGTTCTGATATTAAATATGGGTTCATTGCTTAGAGTTTTAAAAAGGGCAAGCGTACATTTACAAAACTGCCAGTTTGAACATTTCAGGACTTGAAAAAAATGCATTAATATCTAATGCTCATAATTCGCAGCCTGTGAAGGTTACTTCCTGGAAATCTGGCTGTCTGCCTCCCTCTGACACAATCAAGCCAGTAAAACCTGTACCAGCTTTAGCCTTAGTCCAGCGGTTTGAACATGGGGGGACAGTGACGGCCAAATGAAGCTTCATGAACCCCTTGCTGTATTTTGTGACCCCACTAGATGGTGCTCTCTGTTCAAAAAAGGACTCAAAGTATGCTCTAAAGAGAACCAAGATCGCCATCTAGTGGGGTCAGAAAATATAGCAAATGGTTCATGAAGATTTAGCCATTTCTAGGGGACTGAACTGAATAGTTGGTGAGTTTGAGAAACAACCAAGTTAACTCTGCATCACAAGCAGTATACCCGGTGGCCTTAGGACACTAGTTACACACACACCCCCCCCATTGCAAACAGCCCTTATTTGTTCCTGACAAATTTCTTGCGTGCCGCATTAGGGTTAGCACGGCGCCGCCCCCCTCCACAGTGAGAGTCCCGCAGCTGCAGATTTGCAGCCCGGCTGTAGATGTCATTCTCAGCAAAAGGGGAGCCACTGGCCACGTAATCTGGGTCGAAGACATCGGTTTTCTGCCTGGCCTTGCGAGACAGACGCTGCTGGGGGAATCGCTGGTCCTCCACAAGGTGAGGATTGCTGCTGTGCTTGCCCCCTTTCGGCAGAGCCATGGAGTGCTGTCAGGAGAATAAGGCCAGAGGATGTACTGCATTACCATTACATCGGGAGTAAAATGAATATATTATTTTGTACCCAAATGGTTTACTGCAGGACTTCTGAAGCTCCGATTCCCTCCCCCTGTTATTTACCCCCCCCCCCCCCCAAACCAACCTTCAGACCACGAGGGTTTAGCACTTTGGGGTTCTTGGAGAAGTGCATCTGCATGCTGCCATCCTCATTGATCGTCACTGCAACTTTCTTCAGCGTCTTGTTCCCGCAGTTTGGACAGAAGATCTTGGTCATGTTTGTTGTGGTTCTAAGATGAACAGCCATATCAATTTGATGGCAAAAAAAGCCACCACAGCATTTCCAACCACTTTCAGAGCATACGGTCTACTGGAGACCCTTAGCGTATGTGCTGTCACTCTGCTTAACTCACTTGAAGCAGGCATGGCAGCGCAAAATATAGTTCCGAGCCTGTCTGATTAGCATCCCATTCACAGACAGGACATGTAGGCCAATCTGAATGAGAGCGTTCTGGAAAATGAGGGAATATCTTCATTAGACAAATGCAGAGCATGCTCTCGTAATTTAAAAAGCTAGAACAGTCAGCCTTACCTGCATGGAAAAGTCAGTGGTCACACAGCCAACTCTGATGTCTGTTGGAGATTCAAACACACCCATGTCCATCTGGACCTGTTTGATGTTATGGGGGGTGATCCAACCTCCACCGTCGTCATCCTCTTCCTCCTCATCGTCCAATTCATTACCCTCGTCGAACCCTCCGACTTCCACAGCATTCTCCACTTCAGACTGTGGCTGTAAATCCTGTCCCCTTGAAGAGAGATGAACTGACTGCAGCTTTACAGCCTTAGCCAAACAAACATTCTTAATCGTGCCCAGAGAAACATCCCACTTCCCCAAATTGTGGGACAAGGCAAGCAGCTGACATCAACTGATTTTCTGCTGTGTTTAAATTACTGGCAGGAAAAGAAAAAAAAAGTGTAAAGAGAATGCAAGTTACTGAGGATTTTAATCTACACTGGTTATGGATAAGCTGCAGGTTACACCTTTTCTGCAGGGAATGAGAAAATTCAAATAAAGCCCTCGGTCTTGTGCCATGTGCTGCCTGGGACAGGCTCCACACTCCTGCATGGAACAGGACGATTAAGACCCAAACAATGTCAGCTCTGGCCATAAGTAGCTCTCCTCACCAGCAGGTCCAGCAGGTCAGATTCAATGGCGGGAAGGGGGTTCCTCCAGAACTGGAAGCTGTTAAACTCTGCACTCTCGGTATCCTGAACACTCTGGGGGGGCGCAGTTGGTTTTCCTAGCATTGCCTGCATAGTATCAATGCAATGAATCACTTTAGCATTACTCTGAACTTCACAAAAGGGCTTCACAAAACAAGTTACAAATCAAATACTTTAACTTGCCTACATTCCAAAAAACTAAGTCAAAGGGACTGAGTATCATCAGTGCAAATTAAATGTATTCATAGTGTATTGACTTGATTAGCCTGATCATCTTTACCTTCGATGGAAGGTGAAACCCTGCAATGCCAACAGGGGCCTCTGGGTGGCGCTGTGTGCCGCATAAAGTGATCTGTGACCACAAGATTGTATTATTAATACCACGAATTTTCAACTTTTGAATTATTTCGCTATGAGTTGGTTTACTTACTTTAACGTCCGGGTCTTTTTTCAGGTGTGCAGATCCGACGGTTTCCGTTTCTAGCTGGTAAGTTAAAGCCAGTACTTTGATGTCGGTGGCTGAGAGGCTGGGGTAGTCTCCAGTTTTTTTGGAGAATTCAGTCACTATAACAAACAACAATTAACAAAGAAGAAAACTTCGGCGTGTCCCGCCTGTCAAAAGTTTTTCCTCACAATTGAAATAATGCATTTTTTAGACATAAAAAAATAATAATATTAAGTTAACGGATCACCTAGTCTAATGTATTCTGGGAAGGGTTCCTTGAAATTAAGTTTATACGGCAGAAAAGCGAGACTTCGTCTAGTCTGCTTGTCCCGTATTTCTTCAACGACATCCTTCAGGGTGTAAATATTCTTCCCGATATCCTGTAAATAACAATCACATTCCAAGTTAAAATGACGGCCCGGGATTAATGGTGGTTGACAGTGTGGAGAGTAAGGACTTGAACATTGAGTTCCGTGAGACGTTTTATATGAACTTGTTTCATAGGTCATTATCAAAAGTATAAAGATATTTAAGAAAGGTGATCAAGCAAGTGCTGTGAATTAAACCGATTTACTGTTACCGTGTATATGTAAATATTTCTACGAGAAGATACAGAATTATATATTGTGTAAAAAATTAACAAATGGCCGCGCACTAAACCGATATAAGTAGTTCATAAATATCTTTCCACGTGTAAACAGCATTATTTGTTGAGAATGCAGTCCCTCTCACCTGTAACGGTGCCCTTTTTAAGAAAGCTCCCGCATCAGCCACAACATGCTCCACCATGGCAGCAGACATCTTGAAATCCTGCACAACCAATCAAACGCAGGAAGTACGTCACTACTCGCGTTCTTCCGGGAAACCCAAAGCTGTTCATTTTGGTGGGTGTTTATTTGATTTGATTTATACAGTACTAGGTGACGTGCTATTTAAAAAGTCCCAAGTAGAAAACTATTTTAATTTTGCAATCGGCATCAGCTGTTTAAAAGTCATCTGTATGTATGTGCCCTGTGATGGAATGGTATCCCATTTAGGGTGTACCTCTGTCGTGTGTTGCAGCCCTACCATGACCCCATCCAAAATTATTGGTTACTTGGTGTTACATAATAGTTTCACTCATATTAAAATTGAGGTGACTGATTCACTATATTAGTCCGATAAACTGTAACATCCAGTTACAGTTTATCTATAACTCTCAGGCCCCTTCCGGTTCACGCATACGGAGAACATATCAGCGCTTTCAAGCCTCACCATTCTTAAGACCCCACATGTGCAAAAGAGAATAAAATAAAATAATAAAATGTATCATGTAACGATATTGCTTTAGTAGTATGCTATTTGCATTTTTGTTGTGTGAATTTTTACACATGAACAGTAATAGTTTAAACAGTAAAATTAAAAAGAAAACAAAGAAACATAGATTGCGCAGAAATATTTGCGCAAGACATTTTTTTTCCAAACATGTTTTATAGTTTCTTCTACGTATAGAAGTTTTCTACGTATTCTAGTTCTCTACATATGCATCAACCCAACCATCCATCCATCCATTTTCCAAACCGCTTATCCTTAGTGGGTCGCGGGGGGTCCGGAGCCTATCCCGGAAGCAAT
>JAODJX010000007.1:10070814-10097766 GCA_026776945.1 Isichthys henryi | reverse complement strand
CATTGCTTCCGGGATAGGCTCCGGACCCCCCGCGACCCAGTAGGATAAGCGGTTTGGAAAATGGATGGATGGATGAAGTATTGTGTCATGACAGTGCCTCAACCCCTTCCGCTGCATAAAAGCACACATGTCGGGGACATTACGGGTGAAAGTCGGTTTGGGGTTGATATCTGGACCAATAGCTGCAGGCCAGAAATCAGAGAGAATAATGTAATTGACAACAACGACCAGTTGGCTCCGCAATCACACAAAAAACAGTGGGGGGAGAGAGATACCGGATGTACATTGTTTCTGTATCTATGACGATTGGCGTTTCACATTGTCCAATAAAAGTCCGGTCCCTGGAGTGGGCGGGACATCGGGGGCTGGCGGGGAGATTCGAGTGCGGCGATGAAGAGCCCAGTTCGGCTGTAACGTGCGAATTAATCCTCTGCTGATGATATGGATCCATGAAACCAGCCATCGCTGATCTGAAACGTGGTAGCCGAAAGACGTGGCGTCTTTAAGGCCGCATTTCAAGACTTAAAGTAAAGTTTTGCATGCCTAAAATCGAGGTCGTTTGCTATCGGGGAGGTTAATACGGCAACTCGCGTTAGCCTGGTAGCTAACTAACGGTGTTGAACCGACCGATCTGACGGCCACCTAAATTGTAGAAGCGCCGTAACCTATCTGGTCCAGTGGCTTATTATGGCTCTAACACGGCTTCACTCAGTGCGACCTCGGCGTTGATTACCGGCAGCGTCCCGAAGGGAGAGGCCTATGCCCGGTGCTAATCCCATTAGCATTAGCCTGTTAGCAGGCTGGCTGTAATGGCTGACATGATGTTAGGTTCAGATCAACAGTCTCTCATGTTAGTTTCATCGCTTTAATTGAACACTGTCTGTGCTGATTTTTGGTTTATATGTCTTGTATGTATTAATCATAGCGGAGTGCCTCGTCAAAATGAACTCTTATCCAAACCGCCTTACTTTTTGAATAGTTACCTGTCGGAAAGTGTATAAGTATTATAATAAATCTCTCCTTCATAGTCGTACTGTAGGTTGTCAGGTGATTAAATCATCCTCCATGTTTTTTTATTGTTTGTTTTTAGCGCAATAATGGAGGAGATGGAGGTGGACTTTGATCCCGGACGCACTGCTGCATCTGGGCGGGATGAATCTGAACCTGTTGTCATACCGGACTCTGGAAGCAGCACAGAGGTGGAGGAGGACGAGGATGATGAGCCTGAGTCCCATGATCCGCAGCTCCTGATGAATTCCTGGGCATTCAGTCAGAGGATTGCAGGTCATTTGGGGGCCGTGAGAGGGACCCTGACCATCAGGAGACGGCCTGCCAGGTACCACGTGGGCAGAAAGGAGCGATGTCTGATGTACCTGATGCACTATTTCAGATCTCTTTCCATGTGAATGTTTAATCTTTCGGGTATTATTTATCAGTTCCTTTAAGTCATTCTGTGTAATGAATTTGGAGTTTTAGCGTGATGTTAGATAGAAGTGTTGGTAATTACAACATAGTATTGAGCAGAGTGACCTGCAGGAATACGCCTGAGCTGTGGTCAGTCAGTAGTAGGGCTGTAACGGCACACACAACTCATGGTCTTCAGGTTTGGGTTACGGTTTGGTGCAGTTTCGATGTAGCAGGGAAAACTCTTTGTTTTGAAATTATTTATTATAAAAACTGCAAGCAGAAATAGGAACAGTTGTAAACCAAAGTCAGTTTGCCTGTCGACATAACTGACTAACAAAACCTAAAAGACACTTATTTGCACATTATAAAAATGCATTAAAAATATCATAGCAGTCACAAATAGCTAAATCTCGTGTTCTACTGACTATGGTCACACATCTGTAGCAATATCCACTGCTATGGCTGTAGTTACATATAGTTTCTTAGCCCAATCTGAATTTCCTGGCAAAAGTTCCTTAAATGCAGGCAGACTAACAAGGCTGTCACACTCTTTCTCCAGTAGTAGACACACTCAGGTGATGTTGACTCAAATGAGCGAGCCCGGTAAATGCATTTCCAAATTACGAGTTTGGCACGACAGAGCCGACAGTCTGGGTTTTAACAGCTACTCTAAGGGGTTTCAAACTGCAGTCCTGGGGGGCCGGAACCCTGTGTATCTTAGTTCCTTCCTGGTTCCACCACAAATAATTCAGCTCAAGAGCTGTGTGATAATTCGTACAAGGAGTTGAATCTGGAGTGTTAAATGAGGGGAAACCCCAAAATGGGCAGGGCTCCAGCCCTAGACTGGAGTCTGACACCCCTAGGCTACTCAGCCTCCAGTGCTGGTGTAATTTATTGGGAAAACGAAACTTTTCCGGACCACTGATTATGACTGACTGTAACCAGCATTAGCCGCAACCAATCAGAGCCTCAACTGGCATAATGTTTTCTTATGTCAGTAATTTTTATTTATTTATTCGTTTTATTGTATGTACCAAACAAAATCATATACCGAAAGGGTACATTATAAGTACTTTTTAGGGTTACAGCCCTAGTAAGTAGGACTAGAAATTCACCCTTATGGTTTTATATTTGTATTATATACATCACAGTAAGAAACGGTGACCTCCAGCTACAACTGTGTCTGACAGTTTCCAAAAGCACCACATCTGCTCATAACAGCTATTATGTCAGGTTAAATTAAGCTATAATTGAAAAATTAATGCATTTTAGTCATATGCTTTACCAGAGAAGACTGGCTAATTAGCTTCGCTTAAGTCTTTCTGCTAAACTGAGAATGTTTGTGTTGAATCGTCAGTAGGGGTGCTGCAATCCACATTTTTTGGTACCCCGATTCATTTGATTCTACATTTATATCTAATATTTCTGATCCGACACGTTAACTATTTTATACAGATACGGTATTTGGCAGTATTATTCCTTACGATGATTCTGCATGAGCCTAATTAGACTGGTTGCATTAAACGACGCTCTCTTGCTACCTCCTCTCGGAAGGTTGGCATTGCAGACATTGCAGGTAGCTGTTGGGCTACTTTGAGTTTCCAATTGAAAGAATTTCCGTACGGCTGACATCTCAATAGTTCGTAGTTTCAAGCCACGTGCCTCAGGCTTACTGCGGCATGTGACAGAGCCTTACGATCTGCGTAAATGACGTAAATTGAACAGACGTAGGAAATAAAATAGATCAGGCTGTGGATGGAGTTGTTATAGCCAATACCAATCAATTAAAAATGCCTGGCTCGGCCCCAGTTCTGATCTTCAATATTGGCTTGGGACTTCACTGCTCAGCAGCTGTGCCCTGCTACAGTTTCTGTGACATTTTGAACAGCTGTCTGTTGGACTCTGGTTTTTCTGTGACAGGTTACGGATTATATATGTCAGTCCTATTAGCAGATGAGCACTTGAGGCTTAACGTCGTCTATGCTGCAGGTTGGATGGCCGTCAGCAGACCACCCTCTCTCAACCTCCACACTTCATGCTTCGTATGCCATTGGTGCCCCAGTCTGGCGTGAGTGACACTGTGGAGGTGGAAGGTGCCAGGGATGAGGAGGTGCAATGGGAGGAGGAGCAGGAGGTTACTGCAGACCCGGGCAGTCCTGCTGCTGACCCACCTCGCTCCTTGGAGGGTGTTGACACTCCTTTGGTCCAGACTTCGCAAAATCCTGCTGTATCAGGTAAGACCTAAAGCTTATGTGATTTAGTAATGAAGTTACTATCCAGTATTATCCTAAAACAGCCCAAATCTAGTTGAGATCATCTTTAAGTTTAACAAAAAAATCTTTATTTTGTGATAGGAAACATAGCTTAGCTTTTCCGCCGCTACATGTATGCGGTGTCTGAGCCAGCCATAATCCTTGCTGTTGACCTCCCTTGCTGACAGTGTGCTGCGTTTATGAGAAATGTACCAAAAATGAGCATGGAATAGAAAAGCAAACAAGAACTGGTCACAAAGACATTCGTCTTCCACTGTCTGGAAATATTTTGGATTCCCTACAGACCATATTGAGTAAAACCAAGTCACTTGTTGACACAACTTATTTCTTAATTCTATTGATAGATAGTTTTGGCTATAGGTTATTTTGGGTGAATTTTTTGCTTTATAAATACAATATCGCAATATTTGAAATTTGTGCAATATCATGCAGGCCAATTAGGATAACTGCCTATTTCCTAAGGGAACACTAAAATTTAAGACGGGAGAATTGTTGAAACATTCAAACCTTAGAAACGGATATTTACATCAACAAGCAGAGTACCAAAGGACGTTTGTTTTTCAGCTGTAGTCCCCTTTGCGTCAGTGAACGTTTGTCTCCAGGTCCAATTTTTATGACATTCTTTAAAAAGAAATAAAGAACTTTTCCAAAGAGTGGGCAAACCACCTCAGTGGTTTATGGTTTCTAGGATTTCTGTTCAATCACGTTTGTTGGATCTTGCCAGCTGACTCGTTTAGTAAGAAGTTCACCCTATTCATTACCATACCTTAAAAAGTTTTCTGGTCAATTACTGCCTTATTGATGGAATTGGCCCAATAGACAAATGCATTCCACATGTTTTACTTCCTTTGCCAAATTTTCATTTTTTTCAGCAAAACCATTTATTTCTTGGCCAATATTTGGTCCCTAAATAATGCCCATTTTTCCTCTACGCAGAAAACATCATGTAGTCAGCAAGAGTTATAGCTTTCTTTGCAACTGCATAAGCTCTGTTGAAAAGGGCCTCATTTTTAAAAGCTGATTATCACTATACCTCTGTCGGTCGGTTGGTTGGTCAGTATGATTTGTCATTTTAGTTTTTTCCATGGGCTTCGTACTCTTTGTGTCATTTGCTGTCACATTTACTGCTCAAAGTTTTACTTGCACAGAAATGTTCTGCCCTCAGAACGAAAAATGATTGCTGTTGAGAGAGAACCAAGGCAGGACCAAGACATCTGATTGGTTGGTCCTGCCTGTAGTTGCTTAAAGGTCCTGCGGGACCCTCCACCTCTGCTGTCCTAATAGATGCTTGATATCTGTATTGGTCTGTAAATGTGTGTGTTATTTGGAAGCCGTATAAAACAGGCCACAGTCTACCGTCTTGACCCAGAATCAGAAGCAGGTCATTTGTGATATGTGCAATGATCTTAATCTGCCAAAACCTGTTTTAACAGATGTACTGCAAGGAACGAATTAAACAGAACATTCATGTTCCCCACAAAATGCATGCACCATTAGAAGATTTTAACTGAAATGGCTAGTTTTCTGTTCCTTTTAGTTGTTTTAAGAGGCCACTGGTGGGTAAGTGTGGAGGGGTCACAAACTCACACTTGAGATTTGTTTCAACAGAGCATCGCTTAACAGGGTTTCAGACGGCAACAATTTTTGGAGACAATGCAGCTAAATTATGTAACTTGGCGCACCAGTACAACTTGCAAATATGTCCCCCATGTTTTTTTATTTAATATTTTGTTTGTGTGAGAGATGAGCGATTAGAGTAGAGAGGTCATGGAGGTTGTTGTCTTCATAATGTGGGTTGGGGACAGTTCTGCGTTGGGATGTCATTATGGAAAACCTTCCTTTAACTATGTCAATACGGTACAATTGTGTGTGATTCAGAGCAGAGGGTTCAGTCTGTAATGCATTCTATTAGTTGCTGTATTGTGTCTCCTGTGTTATATTACCATGTGATGACATTTCAGCTTTTAATCATAAACACTGAAACGCAATCTGTTAAAATTTCAAGGAAGGGGTTCATTGTTTGGTGAACTATATGTCTGACTTGGAAGGAGTGAAGTAAAAGGTGCGAAGTAGTGAGGGGACCGAGGACTGAATTTTCTGACAGAGTTCAAGCCTCCGGCCAGCCCAAGAAATCCAGACATTTACATGTATATTACATATACACACATTATTAATCTATAATGAACCTATATCGTTAAAGCATGGAGCAGCTTTTATAATGAAGCATTATCAAAGTGCACATAAGATATATCTGCAAATTCCAAAACATATTTAATTTACTTCTGACACAACTTTTTCCTGAGTTCCTCGTGGAACCTTAATGATGCACACTTTGACGATATTTCCATTAGAATGTCGTAAAAGTCCGAGCGTGAACCAGTGGTTCTAACACTAATGAGAGAACATGAGGGACCTGCGTCGCAAAGCTACAGCGTCCTGAAATGGATGCATGTCTTTTGTGCACAACACAATTCTTTGGTCCATTGGCTGAAGTCCTTGAAGATGTGGCCACGTAAACAAAAATACCACCTAAATGAGGGTATTTTTGCCCTCTCTGTAGTGGGAAAAATTCATCTCTAGATATATTTAGTCTCCCATTTTCTGCCCCAAAGTCTTTCCATATGTCATCTACTAGTGTTTGGTCCATATTTCTGCTTGCTCTTGCTTGGCCGTTTGGTGACGATAAAACAAATTATCAATTCATTTTTCAAAAGAAAAAGGGGGGGGGAGAGGCATAGGCTGTAGGAGGGGGCTTCTTGTTTACTTGTTATACTTGCGGTTGTTGTGCTGTAGTGACAACAATGTACTGACCACATACCTTATGGTAACCTTTGTAAGTGAAATTGTTGGTGTTTGTTTAAAAAAAGCACCATTTCTTATGGGGTTTTGTGTTATCCTGCCGCATTGATACTCAAATCTTCAAATTTTCCTTGTTACTGTCACCTCTGGCTCACTGGGGGCTTTGGGCAGGATAATGTAAAGCGCTTTGAGACAATGTAATGTGAAAATACGCTATACAATTTATTTTTTTTTCCTCTTAAAGCACCACTTCTCTTTGTGACTCTTCCGTTTTAAAATAAATCATATTTCTGTAAATTGTGTATTACCAAAACATTTAACAGTAATACAGTTTACATTAGAAATATGAACGTGTTGCATTGTGTTAATTTTAAGTGGCGCACCTAAGTTTTGTGCTGATGCTTCTCACGTTTGAAGGAGCATGAGCCACGAATGGAAATAATTAGTCTGGAGCCGCGTTTAATCCCAGTGAAGTTGGTTTGACCCGGAACATTGAACTCTCAAAATCTGAGCTATGTAGTTTATTCAGCTGGGCTGTTTAAAACAATAATGTTTTATTCTTCTCCGAATGCTATAGGGTCTCCTCAGTAAAGAAGACATATTTACTTAAGTCGTGAGTCATTATGAACTGCTGATGTCATGTACTCCAGTTTTACTTCCAGTTAATTTAAAACTTTAGTTGCATGTTTTGACAAATTAAGTTTTTATACTTATTTGGTAGAAGGGAGAAGTGATCAACTTTGAAACAGCCTTATATGAATTTTAAACTTATGCTGTTGGAACTAAAACCTAAAGTCCTGCTTATTGTGTGAGGACCATGAAGTATGTATTTAATGTTTACCTCACTCTCCCAAAAAAGGGTAAAAATTGGTACTTTTGCTGTACCCTCTAGGGTCTGCCATTTGTACCCAAATTGTAGGCGTGGACTCTGAGGAACATCCCAAAGGTACAAACAGCATTAATGTACCATCTATGGTACAGAAATGTTCCTCAGAGTCCATTTATATACATTAAAAGGCACAAATACAAGAGTACAGCATCAGTTGCAAGCAAAGGTACAAAGTTTTACCATTTTTTTCTGAGAGTGCAGGAGTCTGTTAATATGGAGAACAAAGATGGAAACATTTAAACTAACCTATGCAAGCACTGCGAAACATGGGGTTTTTCCCCATTGACATATATATGGTGTCCAACAAAGGGGATTTGTTGGCTGAGGAGGCCCAGAGAACTGAAATCTGATCTAATGGGTTGATCTGCTGTTGACCGGCTGCCTTTAGGACTGTGAGTAGAATACTCTATCCTGCGCTACTCCGATTGTGCTGCAGCAAACAGCTTGCAGAAGCCTTTATAGAATTTTAAAAGGCACAGATGTTAGTCTGTGTGTGTGGCTGTTTCAACTGACACCTGTGACAATTGGGGTAATTAGCAATTCCATATTTTTTGTTGGAGTTATAAATAGTATGTTCTAAATAATAATAAAGACAGCCGTTTCACATTTCTCCAGTTAAATAAACTGTGTATTGCATTTAACTAAGTGTGTCGAGGCTCACGAAAGCTATCTCCCTCGATAAGGACAGATCCTGTTATGACAGCCGACGTTCAGGACGCAAGCCTTAAGTGTATCTGGAAATGTGTAACCCACCTCTCAGAAACACAAGTCTAATGGTATTTGACATGCACAGAATATTCTGTATTTCTCTTGAATTTAGGCATTTAATGCACTGTTTGCATGAACTGTGGTAAGTGGGTTGTCTTTCTGTTGCAGGTGGTGCAGTCACCACGGGAACCGAGGAGGCACGACCTGCAGCTGGAGAGGAGCCTAAGGTGAGGCAAAGCTGCTCTAATTCACTTCCAGTTTGATGGCTATTTAACTGTATATCCCTGCCAAATGCTATTTGATGCAGACCTTGTTAGCTCTCTAAAGTTGCCTATTTTGAGGTAGTTACAGAATGCATTATGATGACTCTGGCAGTGGTTGTTCAGTAACTGTTCAGGTGATCAGTGGTAGCAAGTTAATGTGTCAGAGCTGTCATTGACCTTAACAAAGCCCTACCTTGGAAATATTAATCATTAACTTTAGTAGGAAATGTGTTAATCTATTCTCTGTCTTGCGTTACATGTAGATTTTAGAGTTTTAAAAAGTTTTTATGTAGTCCTTAAATAGTTGCGTGTTAGAAGGAACTGTAAAGATACTATTGAATGTTTTGTCGGTTTTCCAAACAGTTTCTCAGGAACGTCCCTGATTTGTCTTTGACTCTGGCTTGTCTGTCTCAGCCATCTCAGCCGGCTGAAGCAGCTCTGCCTGCTAGCGGCAAGGAAGAGGATGGAGGGGACACAGAGGGGGAGATCTGCCCCATCTGCTTCGAACCCTGGACCACAGCCGGGGACCACCGGCTTGCCTCGCTGCGTTGCGGCCACCTCTTCGGCTTGTCTTGCATCAAACGCTGGCTGAAGGGCCAAGGAGCCAAGTGTCCCCAGGTTGGCATCCCGCCCCATGTGACCCCTCAGCTTTATCGTTATAGGGGTGGCTGGGTTCAGTGACGTTTGAGCAGTTATTTATGGTACTTGGCTTAGGTACGTTTAAGTCACCCTGAGCCCTCAGTGTTCAGCTTTTTTTAGCTATAGCCCTTTGTTCTTAATATGGGGAAGAGTCCAAAGGAACTTTAGCGTGATGACCATGGTGAGCTCTGAAGCGGAGGCTCTGTCTGAGGTTACTTGCAGGTCTTGGCTCCAGCTGGGTGTTGAAGCTCTTCGTTAGCATAATTGTGTCAGCTTGTTTTGCCGTCGTGGTGCGCTGGAATGGTTAGTGGTTTAATGACAGCTGGAGAAGCCTTTGCTGTTTGCGGTCGTACGGGGCTGGTTCTGCACACCAGATGTGCAGATGAACCCTTCTAAGTCTTTGTAGTGTAAAAATGAAATCCGGCTTCCACAGCTTGCTGTATGATCGACTGGATCCTCCTGGCCTACAGTGGCCCCCCTGTTTTCTGATCGCACCCCACCCCGCCTCTGTCTCCGCAGTGCAACAAGAAGGCTAAGCGCTCGGATATTGTTCTGCTGTATGCTCACAAGCTAAGGGTGCTGGACAACAGTGAGCAAGAAAGCATGAAGAGGTAAGCGGCCCTCTGCCCTCACCCTACCTTCTGTGAATCACTGAGCATGCTCAGTAATGGTGCGTCTGAAGACGGGGCCGTTAGCCGGAGGTGGTGACGTTGCATATATTACGACACCCTTTAATTTTTTAAGCTAAAAATCCGGGGGTTTCTGCACAATCAGGTCCCTGGAGCAGGAACAGTGTCTGCGCAGGAAGGCCGAGCTGGAGTCTGCGCAGTGCCGGCTGCAGCTGCAGGTGCTGACGGACGAGTGTGGGAAACTGCGCAAACAGCTGCAGGTAGTTCTGTGGACCCAAGGTGTCAGTCTCTATGGTTCAGTTCCTGCATATTAGCTGCTCGGAAATGTGGATGGATGGATGAATTTCCCTGGCCCAGCCTGGTCTGAATGAATGGAGAGCAATGGTTATACCATCAGTGATGGCAAAAGTAAACCGATATTTTCCTTCCGCAGGAGCTGAAGTGTCTGATGGCTCAGACGGGTTGCAGTTCTTCACAGGGTCCTGGACCCTCCCAGGTGGGCCCCTCCCATCACCAAGACCCTGCAGGCTCCACGACGACCGGTGGTCACTATGTCTTCACCAAGGCCGTGCTGCTGTCCCAGACGGGCGGGTGCCGGGTGCTGTCCTACTGCGAGCCCCTCAGCTGCCTGCTGGCCTCCCAGCCTTCACCACAGGCCACCCTGGTGCCTGGTGAGTGCCCCCCCCCTTTTGGCAATCCCTTTCCATGGCATGGTATGCTTCAAACTATCATTCTACTGTAGCTTCTCTTAACTGAACAGGCCAATTTTGACTATAGCTACTCATACACTTGGGCCTTGTTCCCTATTAATAAATAGTCCCTTCATTTTTAATGAGTTTCCATATTAAACGGGCTGATTTTGGATGTTGCTGTTTGTTCCTTGTGCCAGGATGTGGGGTGAAGAAGGTCAGCGTGGTAAATCTGAAGGCCTGTCAGTATGTGCCAATCCACGCCAAGCAGATCAGAGGCCTGGCCTTCAACCGGCAGGCAGACAGCCTGCTGCTCTCCGCAGCCCTTGACAACACGGTCAAACTCACCAGGTACTGGTGCTGCTGCACCTGTTATGCGTTCGGGCTCTTCTCCAAATGCAGATGGATGTGTCATTAGGATATAGAACCATAGTGAGATTATGGTGATTTATTTTTTTCTTTATTAATCAAATTGTCAAGCAGTCATGTTACAGTCTGCACAGCCAAGCATATAAGTGCAGTGTTTCCCAATCCAGTCCTCAGGGACCCGCAGGCAGTCCACGTTTTTCCTTCCAGGAGTTAGGAGGGAGCAAAAATGTGGATTGCTTGGAGGGAGCAAAAATATGAACTGGCTGTGGGACCCCTAGGATCAGATTGGGAAACACTGATCTAGTGTTTGATGAGCTTTTACCCAAAATGGCTGCTCCTACTCCTCTGGGTAGGTACTCCAGATGTGACTAAGATCATTGCTCACCACATGGACTGATGAAGGACAAGTTGCAATGGTATATTATCCAACTGCAAAATCAGCTATGCATTGGTGCCTTCATCCAAGCAAACATTACAGTTGCTTGTTCACTTTCAGTATGCGGGTCGTTGGTGGACCTGAAAGATCAGCGAAACACAACCTGAAGTCTTGCCTTTCTAGTACTAGGGCTTAATTCTGCCTGGTGCAGATGGACTCCTTGTATAAATTTCGTCTTTTGTTCAGTTGGTGTCCAATGAATCAGAATTTGCATTTGCTTGGTTTGACAGCCAGTCTTATGGTTTTTGCTTTTCTACGTCTATTTAGTCTGCTGACCAACACAGTGGTGCAGACGTACAACGCAGGCCGGCCAGTGTGGAGCTGCTGCTGGTGCCTGGATAACAGCAACTATGTGTACGCTGGCTTGAGCAATGGCTCCGTTCTGGTGTACGACACGCGGGACACCAGTACTCATGTCCAAGAGCTGGTACCCCTGGGCTCCAGGTGAGGCTCAGTGAGAAAAGAAGTCGTACAGCTTGAGGAGGAGAATATGATTTTCTTTGTAAAAATTAATAATTTGGTTACTGCTGTTTTCTGTTACTTAAATTTTCTGTTACTGCTAAGACAAGGATGTAAGCTGGTCTAGTCTCTGTTTTCAACTCCCCAAAGTACAGCAACGTCGTCTCCTGTTTGAGCCAGTTCTGAATTAGTCCGAAAATGCTGGCGCGTTTGAACGGGTCTTGCGTTCCAGCAGAGTGATGTCACCTTTGACTTCTGATCCTTTCCAGGTGTCCGGTGGCTTCTCTGTCCTACGTGCCGCGGGCTGCCTCCAGCTCCTTCTCTTGCGGCGGCCTCGTTGCCGGCTCCCTGGAGGGGGGTTGCTTCTGGGAGCAGGTGAATAGCGGCACTTACAGGCCCCATGTGCTTCCGCTGGAGACGGGGGGCTGCACAGATATCCAGGTGGAGCCTGAAACCCGACACTGTCTGGTCACCTACCGGCCGGGTGAGAATCGTTCACTCAGTTGACCAGTCGCTCGGGTAGACTGGTTCAGCTGGCTGACCGCTCAGTCATTGGCAGAATAGAATACCTTTATTTTTATGTCCACTGAATGAGTCAGAACTGGCGACTAGGCAATACAGGCATGCAACAAGCTGCCCAGTATTTCTGTTAATCCGTAGTGCTGCCTTCTGTGGCTCCTGCAAGTCCGTGTGTGTGTCTGGTCTCTTTGGTCCCTTTCCGAAAAGATCATACATTTCTGCTGGTTCATATGGTTATCAAAGTGCTTTTGCCTTCTCAATATTGATTAAAGTGTTTTTTTAAACCCTAGCTCTTCTCAATTCAGTGATGTTGGATTAAAATGTAATAGTTTCCTTCCCTCATTCATTGGTGTACACAGGATGCTGATTTGACAGCAGGGGTGTCTCTTATATGGGCTTTGGCGTTCGGACACGAACTTCACATGCTTCTGCAGCAATACTATTTTTCTGAGTCATTACTACTGTGGGTTGCATGGCTGGGGAAATTTTCGTGTGTATGGGGTGTCCTTGACTTCCTATAGGCAAATGTGGTGTTGGTTTGGGTTTTTGTGGGTGGCAGGTCTGGTTGGTAAATGAGATCTACTGTCTTTAGCAACTTCTCGGTTTTGGTTCCTTTTTGGTCCAGGGCGCTCCAACCCAACCCTGCGCTGTGTTCTGATGGAGCTCAGCAGGACACCCCAACAGGATGACACCCAAGACCCCTCTTGCTTCTGCTGTCCAGTCCAGACCTTCACCGCCGGCTCATCCTGCAAGCTGCTAACCAAGAACGCAGTGTTCCGCAGCCCTTCACACGAGGGCTCCATGTTGGTGTGCGCTGGGGACGAGGCCTCTAGCTCCACCATGGTGAGAGCCCTGAAACTACAAGCGTATGAAACATCCTGCTCAACTGTATGAGGTTGAGAGCGACTCTGAGCTTTGAATCCAGATAGCAGAAATCTGAATTGGTGGTTACTGTGCAACCATGCGGTGTAAAATCTGGTTTCTCAACCAGATGTATGAGCTTGAATATTAGTAATAGGTCTGTAGCCTTCTTCTAATTTAATTTACAGCCCCCATTCCTCTAGCATTTATCCCCTTCATTACACAAGTACCCTTAAATTTTCACTTTTCTTCCTCAGGTATGGGATGCAAGTAGCGGGGCCCTAATCCAGAAGCTTCCGGCTGATATGCCAGTCCTGGATATCTGTCCTTTTGAGGTGAACCAGGGTAGCTTCCTGGCCTCCCTGACTGAAAAGATGTTGAAAATCTATAAGTGGGAGTAATCTCTTGGACCGTGGTTGAGAGTTCAGGAGACTGAGGGCACTAGCCTTTGCGTTTGTTTCAAACATGAACTAAGATCCCAGTTTTTGGAACAGGTGTGGACAGTGGAATGTGTTTTGGTCTTGAGTGGAGGACCGCATTGCCATGGTAGCAGTCTGTACTGGGCAGTAGACTGCCGTTTCGCTCAGTTGTGATGTGGACATGTTTGCATCAGCCTTCTATCATGCTGCCAGGAAGAGGAGTTTTCTTGAGGTAGACTTGTAAATAGAATCTCTAAGACACCACAGTGGTCCTGCTGTCAAGAGGATCCCAAATGAAAGTCGCCTGCTGCGAATTGCGTGCAAGTATCCGTGCCGCTATGAAGGCGCTGGCCTGGGGTGAGATCTCTATTCTTGGTGCTCTCCTGCCTCTTACCAGCGAGCAGCCCCTGTATCCTGACACCTAATCATTTTTGTTTCAGAAAGTCAATTATGGGAACACCTGCTTAGGCAGTCATTCTGCATATTTCTTTATCTGGTATGTATTTTTGCTGTATCACAGCCTTTTTCTTTTTAAACACTTAAACACCTTATAGTAAAGCATGTTTTGGAGTTGAAAGCCATTGATGGTCCTGCTGCTGGTCCAAATGTTTATGTGCAACATGGCGCTGGGGTTTTTAATGTTGAACTGAGCCCTTATTCCATTCCTCAAAGATGTTGGTTTCCGAAGTGTCAGGATTTTCAGGACTGCAGTGCAATGTTCCCCAATCCAGTCCTTGGGGACCACAGTTGATCCATGTTTTTGTTCCCTCCAAGCGCCTTACTAGAAATTCCACATTTTTGCTCCCTGCTGAAAGCTGGAAGGAAGCAAAAAGTGGACCGACTGTGGGTGTTCGAGGACTGGATTGGGAAACACTGCTGCAGTGCAAATGGCCTTTAAAGAAGCCCGGAGACACTGTAGCCTGAAGGAGGACACTGTTCTTCGTTAATGATCCACGACTGAAGTAGAGGTGTCTAACTCGCATCTTGCGGCAAAATATTTTCAGCCACCTCGGAGAAACAAAATTGTTCCAGCAAGGACATGTGGTAGTACTCAGTCCCCATGCCCCAATATGACATCACTCTCCTTGGGTAGAGGAAGAAACCCCCCCTACCAAGCAGGTGTCCCTAAAAGCAACATCTCCATATCATCACAGCCACTCTCGTTGTTCTTACCCTCTTCTCCATGAGTCAGGTCTGTTTCTGCCATAGACCAAGGATTTGCAGACCAGTTGGGGATTATTTTTAATTCCCACTTTCTAGGTTGGTGTGAAGGTCCTGACTGCTGATTTTTGCCTTATCCCCCCCCCACCCCCCATCCTACAAAAAGCAAATTTATATATATGTATGTGTTTTTGTATGTATGTAAGTATGCCTTCCCATTGTTTTATAATAAAATATTTTATTTTATCGGTTATCTTGATTTGGCGTAATGACCAGTATCTTGAAAGGATAACTAACCCCAATCCCCACCAGTATCACATGTGATATGCCGTGTTAAGACCAGACAAACCTCCAATCCAATGATACGGCTGGCAGGATGTACCTTTAAGAATCTGCCTGGAGCTTCCCAAGGACCAGAAGCGTAGGTTTAATCTTGCAAAAGGATATCCTGCAAGAACCGAGAAGCGTGTCTGATATTTGACGACGATACTAAAATAATATTTACAAAATGAGGAACTAATGTTTTCAGTTGCTAAAAGTAACTTCTGTGCGAAAACAAACGACCTTTTTTTTTTTTTTTTTAAAAAAAAAAAAAGTCTTACGGCTGAGGCTGTCACCATTGGTGCGAAGGCTAGTGATATGTTCAGTAGGACATGTTACCAATCCATCCCTCTCTGAAAGATATAAAACTTTTGTTTTAACACGATCCCTGCTGTAATTACTTTCCATTCACCTTCCATCAAAAGTACATAAATAACAGAAGATGTAGATATTTTTCAAACGCAGGTACACTTTAAACACTTGCGTACTGCCGTGAATTCATAATATGATCGATAATGGTTAGAAATTTCATTCTAATTGATTTATGAATTTATACAAATGTGAATTTTATTAAATGTAACTTGACACCGCTGCCTGTAATGTTGCTGATCTTTCAGGTTAACTGTATTACAGTTTCTCTTGTGTGACCTTTCACCGATGCTAAGTGCGTTTAGGGATAATTAACATTCAGAATATTAATTTAAGGACAATATTTCTCTCCACAGCTTTACATTGTTTGCAATACAAGACCGCTGAAGACGCGTGAACGAACAGTCTCGATCAAAGAAGGCGACTATTTATTACAAGTGCATTTCCTGAAATTGTGACAGTTTGAATGGTTTAATGTATACATCCGGATGTTTAATTTCATAATAATCATAATCATAAACGACGCAAACTAGGACTTTGTGGTGGAAGTGTTTAGTTGTGTTTGTATGAGATACATATGAAAAAAAAAATATATATATAAAAAAACTATATACACTGTAGAATGGTAATCTGACAACCACGCCAAAGTCAAAAATGAATTTTCTTGGAAAAAAATGTATATGGATTTTAAAGACCGGAGACCACCAAATCATAACACAACACGTACAAATACGCCACTTCATGCAAACACCCCCTTCGTTTCTTTTTATAATACAGCAAGCATTTGCAGGATGTTGTTTGCGGTAGTCCGCAGAGCCACAAAACACACAGGAAGAGGAGGAGGATGAAGGGAACTGGGGGCAGATACTAGATATAAAATTACTAGAGCTGCACAGCCCTTTCCTTCCGGATACCTCTAGTTACCTAGAAGAGTGGGTTCTTGGGGAACCAAACGTTATAAAAAATCTAATAACTCTTCTTTTCAATTATCCGACTGCTAATATGAATGCAAAAGTAGCGCATACCCTGCGAAATATTTCTTAAGCGTCGCTATCGGCGCGATCTACACTCCGTAGATCTAGCTGTGCGCCTGCCCACCGGGCGCAGACTGACGCTTTAAACAGGGGTGGCGTACTCCCGTCTTGCTGTAGCAGTCCCTCAGAAGATGGCGGCTTGTAGACGTGTTCATCTTATCTTACTGTTGATGTCTTTCACGGCGTGCCTATTCTCCACGGCGGATCAACGGCAGCAGAACGGCAACGGGAACAGCCGCGGGATTCTGCAGCCGCCGGGCGGCGGGAACCTGCCGGTGGTCTCGCAGTCCCGCCGGGCCGCCGGCTGGAAGCTGGCTGAAGAGGAGGCCTGTCGAGAAGACCTGACCCGGCTCTGTCCGAAACACACCTGGAACAACAACCTGGCCGTCTTGGAGTGCCTGCAGGACAGGAAAGATGTGAGTTGGGGGCTTCTGCGCACTTATAGTGGGGGGATTATATGCACCGGCGGGCTTGGGGGATGGTTGCGAAGGCAGGAAGCGGAGAAGGGAGGAGGATGGCGGCGGAATTGGGGGGGGAGATTGCTTAGGTGGCGCACATACAACTACTGCTGGCGTCGATGCGACCGTGAGCCGCGGGGAGCCTCCGGGACGGTTTGGCGGATGCGTGCGCTGGAGGAGAAGCCCATTGCGGGCGAACCCGGTGCGCTTTGGCCGCCTGGCAACCTGGTGGAGCCGTAAGCCTCTGCGTCACGATCGGCCTGGAAAACCTTGATGGCCGATCGCATATCTTACATTTTGCTGTCGGATTTAGGTTCTTTTGCTATTACAGGCTGTCACACTGCCTTCCACCCCCCTCCATATGGCCGGGGCCTCATTTCCCATGAATATCACTGAGTCTGCAGCCTTTGGTGCTCGAAGCTCTTGCGGTTTTGCAAATCAGCCAGGAAAAAAAAAAAGTTAAGGATAAACTTTTAGCCGTCTGCCATTCTGGATGTGCTTAAACGCCAGTCCTGCACGGCTGATTTGTACAGAAATGACAACTGATTTTAAATGTAAAGGGGCAGAGTGGCCAATTCGCCGTGCAGCCTTCCTCAAGCTGTCCTTATTTTCTGACTATTTTCTTTAATGGGATCTTTTTCTGGCTGAATCTGGTGACTCATGTGAATCTGTAATCGCTATAGGGCGATTAATTTGTGTGTGTGTGTGTGTGTGTGTGTGCGTGCGCGCGCGGTGGGGTGGGAGGAGGGGGTTCATGTGAATTATACCGTAGTGGCCTGGCATATACCAAGAACTACGCTCTAAAATGTAAGTGATGATTTTAGCCACATGTGAATGAAGTCAAATCTATTTGTATTTGACGTGGCTGTATTATCGTCTGTGAGTTTGCACCAAATGATTCCAGAAGACCAGAAGACATTATCCTTTGGTCAAAACTAGTATTTAAACTAGTTTTTGGCACTCCTTCTGAGATTGGTGGATGCAGTACACAAATGGGTTTTAACTGGTTCATATGTATCCAGGTTGGTTGGGGGTGGTGGTGGTAGTATTTCCTCCGCCTTGCTGGCTTTATGCATGTGTCTTGTTGGTGTCCTGCCTGTTCCTTGTAGATGTAGCACTCCTGTCTGAGAGTTAAGTGCATGACCTAAGTGTTTTAAGGGTGGTGTAACGGTGACCTGGTTCACACACAGCATCTGTGCCGTGCTTCCTGTTTTGGTTTCGCTGCAGGCTACAGCAACGCGTACCTTACTTTGCGCGGCGTTCGTGCTGCAGGGATGAGGGGCAGAAGGAAGTCTTGCTGTGTCATCTGGTAACCTGTGGCGTTTACCTAGATGAACCCCGACAGTGATTCTCTGTCCGGTGCAGCAAGCCTGGTACCGCCCTGCCCTGTTCTTGAGTTGTAAATGTAACCAACTTTTCCCTCTGTGGCTCTTTTTTTTTTAGCAAGCTGAAGAACCGAGTTCTTTGCCTGGAAGCTGTTCGAAGGAGCATTTAGATGCCTGGGTACTATAGGGTTCTTGCTAGAATTTGCATTGTTATGAATGTCCGCTCTTCAGGGTAGACCCACTTAAGACCCCCGCCTTTGACTGCGTCTCCTACCCGTTTGTTCTTGTAATCCAGCAATTTAATGGATTGAATTCGCATTTCGGTTGCTTCGCATTTTAACTGGAAAGTGGCTGCTCAGCGGTATAATCAGTTTAGACTCCCTGTCTGCATGGCCACTGTTTCTAGCTGCTTAAACGCTTTGCCACCTGTTTATTATGACGGGGCGCTTAGCGGATTGTACCACACTAGCTAATTCTGCGCACGAAGACTAAGATAAGGTGCTGAAATGCTTATGTAATGATTTTAAATGAGATTTTTACCTACTTAAGAAAATGTCCTGCATTTCTTTTTTTGTTGCAGTTAAAGCTCCTTAGTCTTTCTCATTCTCTTGGCTCAGTGTGTTAATTGAGTGCATTGTTGGGTTAAGCATTACTCATCTTGGGTGTTTTCATATAATTAATTGGATTCTGTATTCTGGGTAACACTCTGGTTCCAGACCAGTCCTTTTGATGTCAGTTGAGGTGATGGCTGGTTTGTATTTTTAATGCTCATTTTCAGAAGACCCTGTAATCGGGGCTGATGCTTCTATGCCTGAGTTTAATACGCTGCTTGAAAACTGAGGGTTTGAAGGTAACCAGTGACACGCTGTAAACTGTTCTGACTGCCCTCTGCAGTTTGCAGGAAGTGATATAATTGGCTGTTGGTAGCTTGTGGGAGGATGCCAGTGTTTAAGGTGGTCAGATGTATAGAAAGTTCTGGGGGCCGGGGTGGGGGGTGGTGTTGGCTGTTTGCAGGGCGACAGTTCTGAATAATGCGGCAGGATGTGGGTGTGTGTTTGTCGTATTTCTGCTTGGTGAGAATGACGCTGTGACTATCCAAACCCTTGGCAATTTGATGTATAGAAACTGCCCCTTAGCTCCAGGTGTGGTCTGTGAGACCGGTTTGCACCTGCAGTAAGTGTGCAGTAGTACCTGTGTGGCGTGAGAGACCTTCATATGCACCCCGAAGCCCCTCTGGCCTGATGACCAGGGCATTGCCGCTTGTATGGAATCTCTGTACCTGCAGTTCAGCGACCAGGGCACAGTAACTGGATCTCATCTGCCTCTAACCTGACTCCCACATAAGGGAGAGTGGTGTGGGTTGGGTCCGATGTTTCCCTGGGTCCTGTGGTCTGTCGGCATGTTAGTTACACGCTGGGCTCCTGTTACTATATGCCTCTAGGATGTGTGCATGCCTAAAGCAGAATTGTTTAGTAGATCGATTAAACAAAGCCTGGAGCCAGAATTTCTTTGAAGATGATTCAGCCATATGTGCGTGTGCACGCCTACCCCATACCCCAAGACATGGCTTTTTGTGGGGCAGCCTGTGACCATTTGGTAACTGGACCCAGTGGCACCTGCAGATGTATATCCCCTATCCTTCTGGTGGAAAGACATGGAATCGCAACGAATCCGCCAGTGGCCGGAAGCGGCACACGCCTGTGCTGGGATGTCCCTCGTGCCTGTCACCGGGCAGCTGTGCTGGCGTTTCTGTTGCTTGGCTTGGCTTCAGCGCTGTGAGCTACCATTTTGGGTGGGGTGCTGTTTGGCCTGCATGATGAAGGGAGGAGACGAAACAACAGTATTGTGTTCCTTATAGCAATAAAAGAAATAATTATCGTGAGCAATGATGCTGGCATTTCTAACCCAGGAATAGGAATAAACATTTTTAATGTTCTGGGCTGTAGCAGGATTGTAATTAACGATGCCTAAGGGACAGAAATCCCGGTTAGATGGTGACTTTCAACACTGTTTCATTCCCCTGGGCATCTTTTGTTTTACTGTGTAACAATGCAGGTAACACAACAGGAAATCTGACCTCTGTGCCTGATCTGTCTTTGCTGAGGTGACAGTTCCAAAGGAGATGGCTTTTATCTGATGGAGGTTCTCCTCCGCTTAGGTCCTGACGGCCAGGTTAAGGGACGGGTTCATTTCTCATGCGCCCGTGAGTGTGGGAAAGGTTCTGGGACAGTCAGTGACACTGGGTCATACTGTGAAGGTCACATTTTGAAAGTGCTAAATGTAGGAACCCTTTTGGGGGGGTTGTTGTTACAAAGAGGCTGTCTTCCTAACAGGGGGGGAGGAACTGCGATCAGTGTTCTGACCAGGTCTGTGCATGACAGCTTTGGCTGTCGGTGGAGGAGGAGAGGGGGGGTGCCTGCCCAGGAGAGGCCTGAATGAATGTCTGCAATTTGCGGGACGTGCAGTTCTGACATTTACTTCAACCCCCCCCTTTGTGAGCTTAGAATGAATCAGAGACGTATCATTTTCTTCCCCTCTTCACTGAGGCTCATCAGACCTCATGACATACACCCCCTCCCTTAAATTATGGCTATATTGAAACTTGATTACTGCTCCGAGATGGAAATGAGTGTTTAAGGTTCAGGGAGGCTGGTGCCGTGACTTTAGGGTGCTTGGCGGTTGCATAAGCAGCCCGAACGCTAGTTGTATCGTCCCTGTGGCACTTTGCCTTGTCGGCGACATGTTGGTTTAACCGGTTCGCACAGAAGCGTCTCTGCTCTGCGCTTCCGCCATCTGAAACCGTAGCTCTTGTTTGTGGAGGAAACAAGGAATCAGTTTGCAGGTCATTGTGCCGATCAGTGGTTGGATTTTCTTTTTTCTTTTTTTTTTTTTTCCTTCGGTTCGAGCTGTACTTTCCTGTTTAAAAGTCATCCCCCTGTATGTTATGATGAATGAGTGTTCCCTCTCTTAATTACAGCTACGTTTAGGCACCCAGAAGAGCCAAGTGCTGCCTTAAGTCTGTAGTTGATCACTCATGGGTTTTAGTTTTTAGGTTGATGTGGTGCTGAGGGGGTGGGAGTGTGAGAAGCAGTGTAGTGTGTTTGGTCAAAGCGTTTTGGGTTTGGCCGCTTGGGGGAGGGGCAAGTGTGTGTGTGTGTGCGCATCTGCAATGGACCAAAGACAGCCACTGAATATACCTGGGTGCCATTTACCGTCTCCCAGTGCTGCAAATGACCGACGAGCCCATCATCTTGTGACCCATTTGCTGAAGGCATTGCCGCCGTCCCTCTAGTTACACTCAGTGTTGCTTGTCTTCACTGAGGTGTGTGTGTGTTCCCCGCACCTCCTCAGCTCCTGGTTGTGGTATGTTACACACTGTGCATGAAGATACAGTCAATCTGACAGTCCTTGTGATGGTTCACTGGGGGGTGTAAGCATGATGAGCCCGTTTGAGTGAGGTGGTAGGAACAGTGGTTGCCACCTGGGTTTGGACAATTGGCTTTATCTGCGCCGATGTCGGCCTACCGAAGCCGACACTCTTCCAAGTGAGGGCCTCTGTGCTGATTGCAGATCCCCCTCTGCAGCATCACACAGGGCTGTAGAAAGATCTGTAGCGAGTGCAGTTCAAGGCTTCACAGGGTAACTGTGTTAAACACCTGCTAATTCTTCTTTCACAGGATGGGTCCAAAGGTAGTGCCTGGTTGGTGAAGCAGGTGTGTGTTACAGTTCATGGGGACAGTTACTTAAGTTTTTCATTTGTGCTGACTGGTGTTAAGTTGAAGGTGCCGTCTTTGGTTTAGGTGTTTTTAAATGCTGTCCTGTGGTAAATGTTTGGTTTGTAACTTGGTTCTCGTCCTTGTCATTCTGCTGTGAGCTCAGTGTTTAATGATAAAAGGGTGTGAAGCTGACAGCGCCCCACAGAAGACAGATGTGAATGGGACATGGAGTCGGCAGCACTCGTCTTCTCTCTGCCTAGGGTCTGCACACGCAGCTGAGTACCTCTTGCTGTCATCCTGAAAGCAAACAAGGTCTCTGTGAGCAGAAGGTCACTAAATTGTGATTATGGTGCATTTGCAATAATCACCAAGGCTTTAGATGACGGCTATACACATTTGTCAGGACGCCGGCTTTTCGATACTATAGATATCGACTTTTACTTACGCCCACAGTTTGGTAAGCAGATGAGTGTTACGGCTGAAACATTGATATGGATATTGTGACGCCCATACGTTTAGTAATCTGTGTAATTTCGGCGTATCCTTATGTTTATTAAATTGAATAAACTGAAGTGGTGGTGAAGACAGGGACGGCTTAACAGTCGTAACATTTTTGTAAGAGGAGATATTGTGGTCAAACAAGTTAAACAAGACAACGGTGGTGTAGCGGAACTTTATGCAGATTAATACCCAAACACGTTTATTACACGTTGGCTTAACCACTAACCTGCTTGTGAACTTGTGGGTATATGTAAACATCCGTATGGTGTAGCGAAGCCGCCTCCTGGGCAAATGTTTACAGCAGTCATCTGAAGTGCGGGTGATTTTTATTGCGCATGTCAAATAATCGCAATGTGATACCATGCGGCCATAGTCGCAAGGTTCAAGTCGCATGGTCCTTAAGCCTCCCTAACCCCAAAAAAAGAAATGCTCCGAGTGTGCCAGATAAATGATTGACCATGTGCTCTGACCTCCAGCTTTGGCCTCTTTCTGTATGTGTATGTATCTGAAAAGGGAGTGAAAGGTGGAATATGTGGAGAGCACCTGTTTTTGTAAATGGCAGATAAAACTTTATTTCTTATTGAACAAACTACAGGCTTTGTGGTCGTTACGGTGAGGTCACACTGCCCTGGTTTAGGGCACTTCTTCAGTTCTCTTGCAAATTAACCTTAATCTCTTGTGGGCATTTTCTTCTCACCTCCTCAAACATCACACATTTTGGAGGAAGTTCTGCTTTTTGTATCAGTTTGAGTTGCAGCTAATATTCAAGAAAGGGTGGCAGTCATCTGGGCTAAGGCTGCATGATGCGCTGTTGATGGTAACATGCGTATCATTCACGCTTGCAGCTGTCTCATTGCAATGACCGGGATGGTTGGTTTGAGAACATCAATAAGTCGCGTTAGTTTTTTTAACTCTGTCGCGATTTGTTTTAATCTTGAATGTTTTTGTTTCCTTTATCAAGTATGGTTAAAAATAAAATGTCACTACGTTTGCATGAGCTCTTAATGACCGGCTCGGAGAACACATGATCATTTCCGTCCTTGCTGTCAGACTCGCTCGTTGACAGTGTGGCACATTTGTGAGAAATGTAGCAAGATTGAAGGAGAAGGACAAAAGCGAACAGGAACCGGTCATGAAGAGACATTCTGCTGTATCGAAATATTTTGGATTCCGTAGAGACAATATTGAGCAAAAGGAAGTGATTTGTCTGCACTGCATTGTATCTGTTGGCTGCAACACCAGCTCATTTAAAGTCTATTAGACTTAGTCTATTGGTAGATAAGTAATTTTTGGCTGTAGTTTACTTTGGGTGAAATTTCAGCTCCTTATTTTGCTTAATATATGTTGCAATATTTATCACAAAAATTTCAAATATCGCAGTTTGAGTGCTGGTGCCCTGGAATGGGCTGGCATGCCGTTCGGGGTGTCCTTCCTAATGTGCTGTGCTTCGAGCGCTTATCACTGTGCACTTGTAGCAGATAAGCAGTTCTACAAGACGGATCAAAGTGATTTTATTTTTTTGTTAATTAACAGACTAAAGAGCTAAACTGTTCCTGGCTTTACGTCTCACGTTTACAGGCAGTTAAACCTGGTTTCGCTTTAACGTGGAAGCCTTCAGGCGTGGGAAGAACAATTAACCAAAGTTTATGAATTCTCTTGCACTCGCTGTGTAATTTGGGAGTGGCTCCTTGCTTTTCCGAAGGCCTCCCTACATCCCACTGTCGAGTGCAGCTTCTGCAGGAATGGCGTTGCTGCTGGATGGGTCCAGCCGCGGCCTCTAAAAGTGGAGCGGCTATTTCTGGCCGTGCCTTCAGTCGCCACATCTGTGGGTGTGGCTGCAGGCCCGCTGCTCCACGGACGTTACAGGGAGGGCTATTCCCTCTACTCCTCGGGTAGGATTCCTTGCTCTGGAAGGTGCATTGACGGATGTATCTTGAGGCTTAGTTAATTTCTGCCCTTGCTCAAGAATCTCTGGATTCTGAAGTGAAATGTGATGTGAGACTTTGGACTGAAGACTTGACGTCAGTCCTGAATGCAGCCATTTTAAATAGTTCACTACTGCTGATGGTGCATGACTGTGTGTGCTCTGATTGGGGGGGAGGAATTCATGGAGTGTCCCTGCCCCCCCCACCCCGAGCTGAACTACAAACATTCCAGGGCTTGGTCTGGGCTACTCAAATGACACAAACAACGCTTTGGGTGCGTGTTCATGCTGGTGGGTGGGGCTCTTCCCTGGTTCATCTCCAGACGCTCGACTGGGAAGTGCCGCGTTTTCCCCGGACGGTTTTGTGTGGAGTTCGCATCATGCATTCTGAGCAGATGGACGCTAAGGCTAATGAGCGATTTTTACATGATAGAAGATCGACTGGGTGACATTTAAGCAACTGGAAACTGGCTCGCCCCAGTGGGACTTGGTGATATTTGCAGGCCACTGTTGACGTGATTGTCAAATCAAGAGCTTCCCTCCTGTCCCATTCCCCACCCCCCCTTGTACATATCTCTGAAGGGCTGATCTAGGAAGTACATCTTCGTTTAACTTGAACTAGTCAGCTGTTCGTTTAGCTTGTTGCTTTGATAAATGCAACTGGTTAGTAAAGT
This sequence comes from Isichthys henryi, assembly GCA_026776945.1. Classification (NCBI taxonomy): domain Eukaryota; kingdom Metazoa; phylum Chordata; class Actinopteri; order Osteoglossiformes; family Mormyridae; genus Isichthys; species Isichthys henryi. The sequence continues at coordinate 10,072,924 of JAODJX010000007.1, read as the reverse complement.
GTTTGGGGGGGGGGTATCCGTACATAGACGTGGAAAACCTTGAGCAAGTTCCCTTAGTCATGTGACAGCTATGCCACTCAGAGGCTTAGTCTAGTTTGTTTAATTTGATTATTAATTTGCATTACTAATTTGCTTTTCAGGCTACATTAAAACTTAGCACACCTCACCCTACACACAGACACCGCAGTATACGTGAGGTACTCTTTTTAAGCTAACAACTATTCCAGAAATAGTGTGCGTGCGTGAGAGCCTCTGTCTAAATGTTTGCCTAAAGCCAGTGGCCCCTGTGCTACGTCCCTGAGGCTTTGCCCCTCTCTGCCCTGACCCCTCAGTACCCCCCCCCCCCAGCCTTCCACCTCGTAGCCTCTGTTCTGTCTCGCCTCCGTTGTGGACTACTGGGCTAATGAGAGTAATTCAGTTCTTTTTAGGTCTTCCTCCTGTGTGACCTCTGCTGCCCCAAATACAGGGACATGTTGACATTTTTGCCTGTCCTGCTCTTAATCCAAAAGGCATGTGTTACGGTTGTGGATCGATGCTGGGCAGAGCAGTAGCTGGTCACGTGAGCGGTGGCACCTTTGTGATTTAAAATACGCCTCAGCAATATAAAATGTATGAACTTGGCATTTGCAATTTTAAACAAATAAGAAAAGGAGAACCTTTTGAGTTGTCAATAAGGAACATTGCTTGATGACGTGGACACAGACCACCTATCATGGGAACGAACGCAGTTCCAACCAATCCTGTGGTAGTCGGTAAGTAAAGAAGCCTGCCTTTGTCAAACAAATGCACCGTAAGGTTGGCTGAGTTGGTAGCTTATTACCTTTTCGTGGCGCTTCAGTACCAACTTCACTGTTTGGGGGGTGGGGAGTGTGGGGGAGGAACAACAGTTCCGTAGCAAGTAGTGAGACTTTTTTAGTCATTTTTAAACTGACACACAACAGACTGGTGCCGTAAACTCTGCTTAATTTCTGTTTACTGAAAAAGGCAATACTGCAAACTTGCTTCACCACTTGAAGCATCGCCATCCAGTGCAAGACAGTGCACATGCTTACAGTCACAAACATCAGCAATTAGGATTTTCACTTTCAATCTGAAGAAATACAAGATTATCCCCCCCCCCCCACCACCCATGGGTATAAAACCCAGCAACAAACTGTACTGTCAGTATTGTCTAGTGTCACTCTACATCAGAAAGGTGATTTTCTTAATTTTAGGTTTCAGTTTGCAGTCCATTCCATTTGGCATCTTATGCATATTCTGAATCTCGGGCATCCTGAGGATATATATTGTAACAAATATTGAGCCTTGAAGTAACAATGACTTGAATTAAATGGCGTAGTCTAGCCATAAGATCAGTGTAACCAGTCTGATTATGAAAACGGTTATCAGGGTAGAATATTCTGCCGCAGCCCAGAATCGATGGGTTATCAGTGTGAGTTCATTCAGTGTTCAGCGTGCATGCCAGGGAAGAGGTGGAACTCGGGAGCTGCCTTCTAGCTGTTTATCTTAAGCATACCGTACACAGTGCGTTTTCTTTGTTTATATACAATCTATGTACAGGAACTTCTTTGTTTTCTAAGAAGCCCGTCTGTAGAAAGTACTGGCTTAACAAGATCAGCTGCATTCCCGTTGCTTCCGTTGTCCTGGCAGGGTGTGTGTGTGAGGTGGGAGGGGGGACTGAGGCTTAGTATATTGGGGGGTGGGTTGTACTGGTGATCCGTGGTTCTGAGTTGTCAGCACGTGGCGTACAGGCTTCCCACCAGCAGTCTACCTGGGGGCTGTCACACTCGTGCTACCTCTGCTTGTGTGCTGCACTGCTATCACCGCCCATTATGACTCACAATGCTGCCGTTGGTGTGATTATTGTATAGTGATGTCATCTTTCTGAAGGCCTGCTCTGTGTGGATGCCGGAGGAAAACTGGTATGAAGTGTGGTTTACAGTCACTCGATGTCAATAGCCTTCTATCTCCCATTACTGCCCCCCCCCCCCCGGGGGGGTGGGGGGTGGGTGTGTGGGCAGAGGGCGGGGTTATGAAAAGTGTTACAAAACACCAACAAAAAAAAAAAAATTTTAATTTTTTTTTTGGGTGGGAGCCGGGGGGGGGGGGG
>JAODJX010000007.1:10057132-10070804 GCA_026776945.1 Isichthys henryi | reverse complement strand
TCCTTTTGGCCTTGTCATTGTGAGCACTGAGGGCTGGGTAAGCAGAGTTCTCCACAGCCACTATCTAAATTCATACTTGTATATTTTGATTTGGGGTACCTGCCTGGCTTGGGGGGGTGGACAAATACCTGGGTCTATTTCACCAAGATGGGTTGGAGTGACTGGTTTTGCTGAGAGTCACACAGGAGTCCAGTCTCTGATGTCATGGTTCCACGCTTTGACTGGGCGAACCTGTGTGTTTCTTGTTACCCATGTGTGCATAGCCTGTGCCACCCACTTAAGAAATGCAGAACCCAGGACTGTGTACCATTTTCTCTGACTTTCTCCCTTCCCCCCTCTTTTCCAGGAATCGGAGATCGGCGCTGCCTGCAACCATGTAAGTGTGCTCTGCTCGCTCTGCCCCTCCCCTCCCCCAACCCTAAAATCTCATGAGCTCTAGTGACTAAATTCAAACAGTTCTGAGCAAAGTAATCCTGGCTGCAGGCTGGGTTAGATGATCACTGGCAACGGGAGCCTCCCAGAAGGCTACTGCCTCCTGCTGGAAGAGGTGGGCACAGCAGGAACAGAGCTGTCAACGTGCTGCTGACTCTCTCCAACCGTCAATGACCGTCTCCTTTCTTAGCCTTGGGCCATTTACTAAAACTGTAATATTATACTAAACACGACATTTTTGTACATGTAAAACATTCAAAAATATGGTGTGAGTAGTAATTCTGGAAATGAAAGCCAGCGGTCAAACTGTAGTTTTATGATGACGTTTTTAAGTAGCTGATGCTTTCCATCCTGTGCAGATGCTCCACACATCAAGCTAGTGAAATGGTACAAGTGTTGCTCCTTGTCAGTTTAATATCTCACATCCCACGGCGACACTCTGTTATGAGTCAACGAAGCGATTGTACAGACTGAGAGATGAAATCCATGGTCCTGTACGGGACAAATTTAACCTTGATTATTCTGCTCTCTGAAGCAGCTGCCTGAGGAACCTGCAGTTCCAGGTTTAAGGGGGGTAGGAGCAAGGCCCATATGGGGTGGCCCCCAGGGTGACAGCGGCATAATTTTGCCTGAAGACTTTGCTGCCTGCTGTGGCACTGACAATTGACCCCCCCCCCAACTTGCCAAGTGTCCCTGGTGTAGAACTCTTCAGAATGAGCATGGACCCTGCACGCCCACCAAACCCCAAAGCAGTTTTGCTTGATTCCCGGCACACCCACCCCCCACCAAACCAGTTAAATGTAGAGCAGTAGGTTCTTAGCTAGTTCACCATCAGGACCCACATTTGGGCATTGAGTCTCGACCCAAATTTTAACATTTAGAACCAAATTCATTGCTCAAAAAATGGCACGGGGATAATAAATTGCAACAGTGCAGTAACATGATGCTTTGGCATTGTCACCTGATGGAGCGATCGCCATGCAGGGTTGGCGTGCTGACTGGAGAGGGTGAGGAGAAATGTGGGTCTTGATGAGCTACTCAGTGGGAGGGGCAGGTGCCGTTTCATTAATGGGTCTGAAAGCCAACAGCATGGCTTTCAACCTCATGTGAGGACCTGTGCTAGCTAATGAAAACGCAAAGACGGTCGTAACGTGAGAGTCATCCAACTGACAATACCAGACGCGCTGCTGCACTTTGGAATCTGCAGTGATTTCATAGTGCACACTGGCAGCCCTGTCAAAATCTCAAATGTCCATTCACTTGCCTCACGACTAGACAGGATGCATATTTCAACAAGATCTTTCAGGGTACAAATCTACATAACCGGGAGACAGGCTGCAATGTCATCAAATATAGCTGGGCATGTATCACTGCCCTTAGGTTTTTGATGGACCCAAATGGAGATATTGTTGGTGATCCTAGCTGCACAGTGATGTCCTGGAGAACGGTAGCTTTGACAGGGAAGATGAGGAGCTTGGACTCGGTCGTAGGAGGCGATTCCTCATTCTCATGCGGAGATGTTCAGTGGAATTACGGTGTCCTTTGACAGGAAAGTGGAGTTGGTTGACGTCTACTGTGGTAGAAAAAACAAACAGTATGGCTTGGTGATCAGATATAGACAGGTGGAGTGTACAGAAAGTAGAGGCTATTTCCTGGCATGGACCAGTTGTTCCTCATGTGACTTGAACACCTCTGCCCCCTTGCAAGACACTTTTTAAAATGATGCGATAAGTTTGAGGCGAGCCATCTCTGAGCAGTTCCTGTAACATTGAGTGACAGTTTAGATAAGGATTTAGTGGTTCATTCTGTTAACTGCTACAGATGGGTCTAGCAGAACTAGGGGTCCATTCTGGAGTCTCTTCTCTTTTGTTTAAAATGTTTTTTTTTTTTATTATTCAAAACAGCCACTGCTTTTAATCATTTTGTAACTTGCAAAGTACAAAAAAATCTCAACCTTTCTCGCTTCTCGTGTTCCTATAGCTTCTCTGGAACTACAAGCTGAATCTGACAACAGACCCTAAGTTTGAGTCTGTGGCTGTGGAAGTATGCAAGACCACCATCCCTGAGGTGAGTGCCCCCCTCCTCCCTTTCCCTGTTCCCGCAGAAGACGAGCAGGCTTCAGACCCTGCCGCTGGCTTAAGAGGAGTTAGGGTCTCCAGCCTCAGGACATCCCCTGGTTCTGACCTTCCTCCGAGGACTGAATCGGAAGCTTGGGCTATTTTGTCTGTCTCGATGTTTGCATGGGGACAGAGATCATGACGCTGAGCAGGTATTCCTGTGGGCAAACTGGGGATTTCATCCAATCATTCAAAGGCTGTTTAGCGGTCAACTGTACTCCCTCCTCACTAAGATTACTTTGCATGGATAACGACAGGTGAAAATGAGTAGCTCTCGTCTATTGATTATGAACTCATAAAAGGTGATTATAAATGGGTTTTACTTGCCTGCCCTGAAGGCTATTCCTCACATTTCCTATTGGTGTAAAGGTTAGCTTGCCTGGTAACTGCTCTGGCAGTTGCACAGTTGACCGGAGCCTGTGCTTGACCCAGATCAAGGAATGTGCAGAGGAGCCACGTGGGAAAGGCTACCTGGTGTCCTGCCTGGTGGATCATCGCGGCAACATCTCGGAGTATCAGTGTCACCAGTACATCACCAAGATGACCAGCATAATCTACAGCGACTACCGGCTGATCTGCGGCTTTATGGACAAGTGTCGCGAGGACATCAACGCCCTGCACTGTGGCAGCATCAACACCGGGGAGAAGGTATTGGCTGCAAGCCCAACTTGTGTTCTGCTCTCTGCCGCTTGCCGGCCGTGAGGGACCCTAGTTTGTGTCTGATTTAGCTGCGTTTTCAGCGTTGCTTGCCGACGCCCTAGGCTGCTTTTTGATAAGTCAGTTGCAGGAGAGCTGAATGAATGGTTTGTGCAGCAGGGTGTGGTGGCCACTAGAGCTTCAGTTCCCCCCCCCACCCCCAAACATCTTTTGTAATAATACTGCGTGAAATGCAAGTGAAAGTCAGTGATGTCCTATAATTTTGCATCCTATAGACTTAAAGCTAGATCAGGGCTGTTCAAATCATGGTCCTCAAGGTCCGAGCAAGATCCTTGACCCATGAGCCAGGTGTGAAGCCGTTGTGGCAAATCTGAATCATAAATTATTAAACTGACTGCCTGGGAGAACTGAAAACAAGGCCCGGATTTGGAATCGAAATTTAAGAGCCCTGAACTAGATTAAGGTTAGTTAAGGGAACTCACTGAACCCATTGTCCTGTTTGTTGAACAGTCGTCGTGATTTTGTTGTCGGTCTCCCTTAACCCTGTGTTGTTTAATGTGCCCCTGGAAATGGTTTGGATCACTACTTTCTGTTTTGATTTAATGTCTGGGAGGTCTGGAGTAGGGTGATTTGTAGTGTTGATGAAGGACCCTGCAGCCTCTTCTCTTTTTATTTGTTGGTTTCTGAGGTGTGGTGTGGTTGGAGGGGGGGGGGGGCTGATGCACAGGACCTGTAGACCCTGGCCATATTCCCAGAATTCGCCGTTTTAAGCTTCGATCTTCATGTCCAATTGTGAACCGGTGTTGGCTGACTACTGTCTGAGGGGAGTTTTCCTGTTCAGCTGGGATGTGCTGGATCTGGACCCACAGGTTACACAGTAATGATGCTTGACACCAAGAACTGAGCGGTTCCCGGGCCGTAGCGTGAACTGGCGCTTTTCCATTGTGAATTTATCTGAGCTGCACACGTGCTGACTTAGCCCTGCTTAGTTGGTTGCATCACCACCATCTGATTGATCAAAATACTATTTTGCATCCATGTACATGGCTTATCTAAAGGGAATAAAGGGCATGTTCTATACATTATTCATTATTGGTAGTATAGCACATCATGGTATTATTGATGTATTTCTGATAGCTCAGAACTTAAATTTCCAACCTCCTCCTTAAAACAAGTACTATAGATACTATGGATTTGTAAAGCAAATGTACATTCTTCTACCCTGAGATGCTATCTTTAACTTGTGTGCTACAACAAAACTAAAATGACCAGTTCTGCAGTACCAAGAGGAGAATTTTTGGAGTCGTGTGGTAGCTGTGAACCTGTAGCTTGTATCTAGGAACACAAAAACGCGTAAATGAAAGCATCAAAACACACAGCTACGGAAACATACAGTGCAGACATTCCACCTGTCCCTGACGTTCCGGGAGTCCCCCGCATGTTAACAGCCCCATGATACCCGCAGATTTACACTGTATACAGTGTCCCAACAAGTGGGAGACTCCTGGAAGTTCCGGGGGAGATGGGATGCTTCAAAAGTGAAATATTTAGTATTATACGTTACTCGGGTTTGCGCGAGAGTAAGAAGGGGAATGTAACGGTGCGTCAGTGCCATCCCGAGTAACGTACGAGAGTGAGAAGGGGAATGTAACAGTGCGCCAGTGCCATCCCGAGTAACGTATCAGAGTAAGGAGGTGGACGTAACAGTGCGCCAGTGCTGTAGTGACAGTGGCAAAGCTTGCATATTACTGAAGTTTTACTCTGTCGGATGATTTAAAACCAGTTCCATGTAACAGAGGTGCCCCACCTTCTTAGGAACTGGAGTCTCTCTCTTGTCGACGCCTCTGCTGGTTCTGACGCCTTTTTCAGGTTTTTTTTTTTTTATATATTTTTTTAAATCCCTTTCTCTTGACCTTCTTTAACTTTATTAGCCCACATCTAGCTTCAGTGGTTACTTTTGACACAAACCCCACCATGTGTTAATTGGCTGGTTGTGCTTTTTTACCAGGAACCTTGCATGAAGGCAGCACTGCGTATATACGCTGATTTAGCGAATAGGTTTTACTTTATATTTTTGTTCTTGTATGTAACCGAGTTGTTGTTGTTTAATGTGTGTAGTTACGCAATCTGTGTTTAAAATTTGTTCAAACACCACATCATGATAGAAAATAGGAAGTTACATACACTATATAAAGACAAGTATTCATACTACACTAAAGCTTTGAAGAAAATGAAATACTTTTTTTATAAACAGGCTATGTATGTATACAGTATATATAAATATATAATATAATTAGGCTGTAGACTTCACCCCTGCTTTGGTTTTACACCAGTGTCACACTGTAAACCCAGCAGTGCTGGGTGAGTTGGAACCACAACTTTGCTGTATGGCTTGGTTCCTGTGTATCAGTGGAAAAGTGCCATGAAGCTGAAGCGAAACTAGTGATGCGCAAATTCGAACCAATGGCTCTCTAAATGCTTGTTAGAATGAATTACTGTTGTGTACAGCATAAAAACCACATGGGATTCTTCTGGACTGTTTTAATCTGAGTTTGAGTTTTGATAAGATGCCCCCCCCCCCCAATTTCCTCTTTATTAGGATCTCCACTCACAAGGTGAGGTGATCGCATGCCTGGAGAAGGGCCTGGTCAGTGAGGCGGAGGAACCGAGCCAACGATACGCCGTCAAGGACGAATGCAAGAAGGCCATCTTGCGCGTGGCGGAGCTCTCCTCTGACGACTTCCACCTGGACCGCTACCTCTACTTTTCCTGCCGTGACGACCGTGAGCGCTTCTGCGAAAACGTATGGCCAGGCTTTTCTGTCCGTTGTTGATTGGCAGAAATGCCCTCACCATCACAAGCCTGTTTTAACTGTGTTTTGGCTACAGGGCAAAGTTGTTATTTGTATGCAAGGTTGCATTACCCTGTCACAGGTGGCTGGTCTACAGGATGGTCCACACTCAGTCCAACTTCCTGGTTCCCTAGCTCATTTTATATCTTGCATACTAAAGACTTGTCTTTGCTGATGTTGGGTACCATGCTTTAGGTATTTCTAGGGGATGGAATGGTAAGACCCAAGAAGATAAGAAGTCAGGTGATAGAAATTTTCTGACCAACATATGTACTGGTATGCACTTCTCCCAAAAGTTCCACTTCCCTGTAATGATAGTGCTTGAGTACCTTTTGAGGAACCTTACGCTCTGTACTGGATCACTGATAAATGACTTTGCAGGAGGTTGATTCCCTCGTACACTTGTGTTGCCTGAATTCTTTTTTTCAATTTTTTTGAGTCGCAACGGATGTCTTTTCACGTGAAAACGTTTGAAAGGACCCACATTGTCCCACAGCATGAGTCAGTCCTGCAGCTGCGGCGTGGTGAAGCGGCCATTTGCGAGAGCAGCGTTTTCCATTCTTAAGCCCTTGTAGAGTGATGTGCTTTCATTGAGAAAGATGAGGCAACACATTTGAGAGCAGGAGAACACAGGGCAGCCTCGCAGTCTCTTCTACCGAGTCCTGCCCTGCTTCTGCTTTCTGTGTAGGGGGGTCTGCTTGTACGTGACACCTGGAATTGGAAATGCGGTGTTTTTGGCTGTTTTGTACATGCTGAAGTGTTTGGGCCTACGTGGATTTTGTTTTTTTTTTAATCGTACCACTTTTCTCATTTCCTTGCAGACCCAAGCTGGAGAAGGCAGGGTCTACAAATGTCTCTTCAACCACAAGTTTGAGGAGGCCATGTCTGAAAAGGTATGTACACTGTCGTGGGGGGTGGGTGGGGAATGGTCTTTGTGTCACAGATTTCATAGCAGCTGCTCCTGAGTCTCATTTTTGACCTTAACTGCATGCCCTCCCTGTGCTTCCAGAAGCTGGTCAGGCATGACTGACTTTATGCAAGTTGTCTAAAAGATTCTCTTCTCCAGATGAGGTCTCTGTCTGGGGACAGTTAAACTATTTCTTGTGGGGGGGGTAGGGAGGGGGGATTCGACAAGATGGTAAAACCCTGAAAAACTGCGGAGAGGACACCATTTTCTATGTAAAATTTTTCCATCGGGGAAAGTGAAAGGGAAGTCGTCCTGTGAGTTCCAGCCTGTGTGTGTGTATTACACTGAGGGGACCAATGTCCCCACAATGTGAATTAAAAACATGTTTAGACCTTGTGGGGATATTTTTTTTGGGAAGCTCGCTTTCATACAAATCTGTGATAAATCAAAAATCCTAAACAGCTAAAAGTCTTGTGTTTTGTTTGGTTGCTTATGGTTAAGGTCAGGGGATACGGTCGTCATGTTGGGATCAGGGTCATGCCCACAGGAACGCAGAGTCTCAACACGGATTCATACCTAATCTGTGCGTGGCTATAAGTGATAACTTGGCCCTGACTAACCAGTCGTCATGCTGTCATTTGCAGTGCAGGGATGCTCTCACCACCAGGCAGAAGCTCATTGTCCAAGACTACAAGGTCAGCTACTCTCTGGCCAAGGCTTGCAAGTCAGACCTACGCAAGTACCGCTGCAATGCAGACGCAAACCTGCCACGAGCCCGCGAAGCCCGTCTCTCGTACCTGCTTCTGTGCCTGGAGTCCGCCGTGCATAGAGGTCAGTCTGTAAGCCGCGAAGCACGTGGACGGGCCGGAGTCACTGCGCAGTAAGCCGACCTTGTTATGTTGTGTGGGTCTGCGACAGGCCGCGTCGTGAGCGGCGAGTGTCAGGGTGAGATGATGGACTACCGCCGCATGCTAATGGAGGACTTCTCCCTAAGCCCTGAGATCGTGCTCCATTGCCGCAGTGAGATCGAGACCCACTGCTCTGGCCTGCACCGCAAGGGACGCACCCTGCACTGTCTGATGCGGGTGGGCCGTGGCGACAAGGGCGTCGTGGAGGAAATGTGCCAGCGTTCGGTGAGTAACCCACCCCCACCCCTCGTTACAGCTTCAGCCAACTTCGCAGTCACTGAGCCTCAAGGCTAGGCTCTCACCCAACCAGCTGGCCTTCATGATTGTCAACCACACTTGTAAATGAAGCCATGTAATTTCAAATATCTACTAATTAACGTCGGTTAATGAAATGCTGTACAGATGTTCTGGGTTGGTGATGGCTGTGATGTGCCGGTTTGGTAATGATGGGATCGATTCCCCCAGCGTCCTGGTGGTTGCAGTGTTGTGATACGGGGGCATAATGCCACTTCTCTCCAGCTTCAGAACCTGATTCAGGAAGCAGACCCTGGGGCAGACTACCGCATCGATAGGGCCCTGAATGAGGCCTGTGAGTCTGTCATCCAGACAGCCTGCAAGCACATCCGCAGCGGAGATCCGATGTAAGTCTATACGCCTGCTGTCAGGCTGCGTGTCCCTGGTTACAACCCTCATGTAGACGACCTTGTATTTAGTGAGGACGACCTTGTAAGTGTATGCTGGCCGTCTGGTGTGGCATGTTTGCCCCCTGGCACAGTGCTGTGTCTGCAAGCTGAGCTCCATAATGTCAACAGCAGGCTCCTTTAGGCAGTCGTGTGGGGAAAACATGCTGTATTAAACTCCAAGTGTATGATAAAGAGGCCTTGATTGTAGTAGTCTAGACCTTTTGTTTCTGGCAGAGAATGAACCACTGGACATTATCTCAAAATAAATCTCACATAGACCCACCAGAGATGTGATACAGGTCTTTAAAAATCTAAAAGCAGTTAGTTACTGGGGGGTTTTGCGTTTTCTCATAAATAAATGTGTGTGTGTGTGTGTGTGTGTGTGTGTGTAGGATTCTCTCTTGTCTGATGGAGCACCTCTACACTGAGAAGATGGTGGAGGACTGTGAGCACAGGCTGTTGGAGCTCCAGTACTTTATCTCGCGTGATTGGAAGTGAGTTTCTTTTTTTTTTTTTTTTTTTTTAAACACACATCTCTGCACCATTTTAGGCTGTGGATTTTGCTTTCAAAGGTCGTCCTGCTCCCGTTCTCATGAAAATTCATAGCAGGTGATTTATTTTAGCCTACCTTTTATGGTAATTAACGGGTTACACCGACAGGCTGGGAAGCGGTTCGTTTGCTGTGACGCAGGGGGTTTATATTGCCTTAGTGGGTTAATCATTAGCGTGAGGAAACAAATATTAAGACAAATACAGTAGATTTAGCTTTTGCTTTTTATTCCATGGCTGTGGTAGTCAAACTACTCTGTAAGGTTAATATTGGCTGTATTGGGCTTTAGATAAAAGGTTGTACTGGAAGCTGGAATGTATTTGTGACCCACCCCTGCCACAGATTGGACCCCATCCTGTACCGGAAGTGCCAGGGAGATGCCGCTCGTCTGTGTCACACGCACGGCTGGAATGAGACCAGCGAGGCCATGCCACCGGGGGCAGTCTTCTCCTGCCTATACCGCCATGCCTACCGCACAGAGGAACAAGGCAGACGGGTGAGGTGGCGTCGCCGGATTGGTCGGCTTTTCAGGCAACTGCTGTAGTGATGCATTGTCGCCTCCAGGGGGCCTACTGATAACGGCTACATTAACGTACATTAATATGGGTAGGACTTCTTAGCACGAGGATTGGAGTTCAACATTTGACTTTAATCACTTGAACCTCACCCTCAGTATGAGGTTAGCATAATGGAGACGATGTTTCTCCCCCCCCCGACTGTGAATCTCGATGGAGGCGGATGTTCAGCTGGCAGACAGAAGCACAGAGGATATGCAGCATCACAGTGTCACACGGTGACACACTAGTGACTTAAGATACTCGATATACAGCGGCGGCGTTTTCGAGCTTTTGTTGTCATTCCCAGAGTGGGTGTTGGAATGGCAGCCAAGACGCAGTTTTGGGTACAGTGTTCCAAAGCGAACTTCAGCTTCTCATCTGCAGCCTCTTACTCTGTTCATTAGTCCCGCGCTTCGATATTTAATCTTCATCATGCTTTGTTGATGCTGAGCTTTAAGGAAAAGACGAGTCTTACAAGGAGCCTCCTTTTTAGGTGTGAATAAATAAGCAATTCAAAAGTTTTGACCAATGTTAGTGCAGAGCTAGATGGAGTGCTGTGATAGGCTGCTGGTCTTCATATGCATTCATAAGGTGTTATAAACATGATTAGTTAGCTTTTTATAAAAGGCATAACATAGCATGTTTATTATGTATTGTGAACGCTCTATGAAGCTCATCTGTAAGGCACTATAAATGCCTTTTGTGACGCATTATAATGGTCAGTTTAAGCCGTTATAATGCATTATGATGATTGCTTTAAGTAAAATGAAAGGAGCACGATAGTGGCATGATGTTGGCTTCGGCTGATCTGAAGAGTGGTTTTGTATACATGAGGAAACCTGTCTGTGTATAACGCCGATGACTGAGTGTTCCAGAACTCCATCTGATTTTGTTTTGAGTCATTTTATTATTTTGGTGTTTGTGGTGTTGGGTTTTCACAATGCTGTTAATTCTGTAAAAGATCTATAGCATAGCTGACAGTTTCCAGTCTCCTTTACAGTCAGAAGCACATGGTGTTAGATGAGATACTTTTAATTGCAAGGAAGAGCAAGAACACTGCATTAAGGGAGCCATTTAACGCTAATGTTTTCTCAACTTTAACAGCCGGATTCAGAGGCTTCCAAGTCTACCTTAGTAAGTCGTATCCTGCCTTGAAGAAAGTGGAGATTCACAAGGCCTAATTGTGCTTGTCGGTCCCAGAGCAACTGCAATCCTGTGCAATGCCACAGCTTTTGACACACTGATTCCACAGGGCAGAATTGGGTGCACGATAATTGGGCTGGGTCAGTGTGCTCCTGCAATTCCGACTGAAATGCACTTTGAACTAGAATGTGGAATTCCAGGAGCGCTCCTGAAATGCATGCATCCGGTGATTCTCCGTGATTGTCCGTGATTCTCGATCTAGGGAAATGTGCTCAGCTTGTCCCCGCCACATTCTGATTGGCTTCCTGTCCTCAGCTGTCCCGTGACTGCAAAGTGGAGGTACAGAGGATCCTGCACCAGAGGGCCCTCGACGTCAAGCTGGACCCCGAACTACAGAAGCGCTGCATGACCGATCTGGGAAAATGGTGCAGCGAGAAGACCGAGGCAGGGCAGGTGTGTGGCCATGCCCTCTGGCGTGTTAGAGGTCTGATGCTGCCACGCTCGATGTCCTTTTACTCGGAAGATCCTTTAGCATTAGCATATTACTGTAGCTGTACTTCCTACACATCATCCCTCTTCAGTTTCCCGTGAAGGGCTGATTTCTAGATGCTCCAGAGTCTGTTTCTGAGCCGGTCTGCTTGTATGTTGGCGTTCCCTAGGAGCTCGAGTGCCTTCAGGACCACCTTGAAGACCTGGGCACGGACTGCAGAGACATTGTGGGCAACCTAACGGAGCTGGAATCAGAGGTGAGGGGAGGGTGCAGAATGTGTTATAGACCGGGTGCTGTTGAAGTCTCTAAATGGGTTATGCTGTTTTTTTTTCCCAAGAGCTTGGTGGTTTGTGTGAAATGACTGCTTTGTGCTGTGATTTGTTGGGTAGACTCTAGGGCTGGGCAGCAAGTCGAATTTCAATTATGGTTTTGGCTTCTAAAGCAAATCAAGATTTAAATCAATTATGTCTATTTTTCATTTTGCTGTGACGCTCCCATGTTGTCTTGTATATCTATGCATCCATTTCCAGCCCCTTTTATTCTAAATTGAATTATATTTAGAGTTCAAAAATGTCTACTTTTGTCACATTTCTTAGTTTTTTATTAAAGTATATTTCCAAAGTCAATGAATAATTGTGCTCTCGATTTGACCAAAATAATCACGATTGATTTTTGCCATAATCGAGTAGCCCTAGACGACCTTGCATCTGACAGTCGGCTGTATCATGTCTGACAGAGTACAGACAGCTCTTGGTGCCACTTTGGCCCCTCCCTTAATTTCTCTCCCTCTCACAGGACATCCAGATTGAAGCCCTGCTTATCCGAGCTTGTGAGCCTGTCATCCAGTCCCATTGCCATGTAAGTCACCGACCAGCCCCTCCTTGCTTCTATGTGATTTGTTAATTTCGGCCAGGTCCCAAGTTGATGGCTTCCCTCCCTTCGTGCAGTTTTTGTCCCGTGCTTTGAGCTCCGCTCTGCTAGTTGAGCTGTGCCGCGCCTCAAAGAATTGCTGACTCGGGGTTGCCAGATCGTGATTTCATCCTGTGAGCTGCATTCTGCGTCAGGGTTGAAAGACTTTATAAATGCAAGTCCGTGTAACTTGCACATTTTGGGTAGAACATTCACACCTCTTTAGTCTCAGAAGTGTTAGCCTGAGTTTCATTGTTATTTCTGTAAGGGACACTGAGGAACTCGGGAACGATGCCAGAACTGAGCCAGGAAAGCTGTGTGGGTGTGAAAGCGGCGAGTCTGACTTGTATCATTACAAATCCCTAAAATATCTTGTCAGTGCCACGTAAGCAGAGTGAAATTTCTGTGGCCAAAAAGCTAGCTGGCTGCTCAGCAGAATACAGAGCACACGCTATAAGCCTCGAAGCGTGTTTTACATCGACCTGCGTGAAGATACGCTGATCGACCGTTCCAGTATATCATATAAGCAGCTTCCGTTGTACACTTTGAAATGCTTAATTTCTCCCCTGCTCACTTCAGCTACATTTATTCATTGCTGTGATTCTTGTTTTTCTATAGCCAAAGTCTAACCAGACAATGGTGTGTAAATAAGTCACCAGGATTCCGAAATTTACAGTTATACAGGCTGTGGTAGTTGGAATTGATGGTAGATGCATTGATATTTAGCACAACTGAAAGGGTTCTCCGTCCCACTGTAATGCATTCTGTCTACAGTCTGACAGTTTGCCGTTTACCGGCATAAGAAATGTTTGTTTCCCCTATAGACCAGTAGTTTATTCTGTACTCTGCTTTAGGGATGCCGTTCAGTGGCCTTCGCTCCAGTGTAGCAAGATCGATTCCCTTCTTGCCTGTGAGAGATTTTTCTCCTTGTCTGAATGTATTGTTTGTGTCTAAATTGCCACGTGTGGACTGTGATAGACCGACAACGTTCCGGGTCGTTCTCCTGTCAGCTTGACCTGTACTTAAAAAAATGGTTGGAAGATGAATTGGCACCTCTCCCCCCCCCCCCTCCCAAAGGAATCCTAATCAGAATATGATCAATCAGAATCGTGCTGATTCCACAGAAGTTGACTGATTCCATCACTATTTCAGGTCTTTACAATGGCGCGGATCTGGACGGTTGAGGCCTCACCTGTGCAGTGTTTGTCTCATCTATGGAACATGGTTTTAGCATGCTTGCCCATTCTCTGCTCCCCTCTACTCACTCTCTCTGCCCCCTGTACCCCAGGAGGTGGCTGACAACCAGATTGACTCGGGTGACCTGATGGAATGTCTGGTGCTGAACAAGCACCAGAAGGAGATGAATGAGAAGTGCGCAGTGGGGGTCACTCACTTCCAGCTGGTACGCCATGGCGTTGTCTGGTGTCCTTTTGTTACGTGCGCGGGGGGGCGGGCGCGGCGGCGGCGG
>JAODJX010000007.1:10016946-10033686 GCA_026776945.1 Isichthys henryi | reverse complement strand
GGTTACAACGTTCTATGCTTATAACGTACATGTTTTTGGTATCCCGTCTTGTACGTAGTAACGAGGTTCCACTGTATTGAGTAAAAGTGGATAGTAAAAGTGGCTAGAATACTACACACAGCGGTCATCTTACATAAAATCAACTTAAGTAAATCCGGACTTATAGAAAAAATTTCCAAAGTACAGAGTCCATGGGAACATAAAAAGGTGACATGCACCTGTAAGTAAATTTATGATACATTTTTTCATTTATTTATCATGCGTTCCATAGTACTTATATACGTATATTTATATATCACTAATATATTTTTGGCTTATGTGTTTTTTGCTATAAGGTGTCCTGAATGGTATGGGAAGGTAAATCTGACCGATGTAAAATCTGACTTACGTTAGCGTTTTGGGAACAGCTTGCTTGCATCGATTAGGAACTGCATGTACTTGGGGAAGACTGTGGACCTCTGTAAACGTCATTGCTTATTGCTATTAGGTGGTAAATGTTTTAAGCATCTGTAAATGTGATCTATAAAACAAGTAATTTCAACCTGTGAACCGTGACCCCCCGACCCCCCCATGGGGATCTTTATGGGAGTAGCTGCAGGGGGTTTGTAGATACATCGACAATTTGACTAAATGTTAGTGTAAGGAGCAAGAAACCTGAGAATCTGCCCCTTGGTGGTCCTTAGTTTTCAATTAGTCATCTGTTTATAGCTTCCTGGTATGAGAGCCTGAAAATCCCTGCTATTGGAACCATCATACCAACAGTTTAATGCCTTTCTTTTAGATTTGGTATAGCTGAAGATAAGCTTTTATAGCCCTTGGTAGATGTATAGTGGTTGTTGATTTTCCAAGATCATTGTCTGACTCTCACTTTAACCCCTCTGCCTCCCTCTAGTGGCTGTCTGAGTGACGGGACCCATAAAGTCGTCCCGGCTGTGCCCAGTGCAGCACTGGCACTCCACAGTCTCCCATCTGGTCCAAGTACAGCATTTACAGTTTGGCCCGATGTTGCAAGACACTGTGAAAATCAGTTGTGGGGAAATTTCCGCTCCTCTGGACATTATCCTTTACCTAAACACAGTAACTGGCAATGCGGTGTATTTTTGATGTTTACCATGTTGAGAAGTAGCTATCATAAGGGACGTGTGTTGATCTGTTTCCATGACCCGCTGCCCCCAAGATGACGCTAGTGTGAGCTTCCTGTTGTGAATTGTTAATGTTTGTGTGCACAGCTCCCATGCGGCGATACCAGTAGCTTTCCTGTTCCTCTTCGAAAAACATATCGATGTGAAGCAAAAATAGTCACATGACCCTAAACATATTTGTAGCCATAGTGTTGGATGTGGCATCAGTATTTTCTCACTTCTGAAATGCTCTGGGTTGGGTGTTTTGCCCTTTTCTGGTAGTGCCGTGTGCTTTACCTTAGCTGTCGTGTATTACTTAACCCGGTCGCTCGTATCTGTATCACTGATCGTCAGTAGGAGGTATTCTGACAAATTGTACCATATCCTCTGTATCTTCTAAAATGGATTGTAATTTAACTATTTTCAAATATGAAATGCGCTTCATTTGAGTGGGATGGTGTTCTGCCATGTGAACTAAGCCCAGGGACAGCAAGTAACACTGATAGGCACCTGTCTTTGAGAAGGAATAAAGCACGTTTACGTTCCTGTCTGCTCCACAGCCTTCTCACTGTCATAGCAAACTGGTTACCAGCACTGTACTTTTGGTGTTAAACTGGTTATTGAACTCTAAGTAACTCTCCTTCTATTGCACATATGCAAATGTAATTGCAACCCCTTCTGGATACCTGTGTTAGTGCAATTTTGACACATTGTTGCTGCATGCATAGCAGTAATGCCGCACTTGCAATGGTGTGGAATTGATGTGGTACCTGACAACTCATTCACATACACACACTCACGCACACACACACACTCACACACACACACACGCATACACACACATACACATACATGTGTATCTTTAAGGCCTATATATATTTATATACACACACATACATACATATATATGTGTATTGTGTGAATATACATTGTGTGTGTATGTGTGTGTGTGTGTGTGTGTATATATATATATATATATATATATATATTAATTTCAATGAAACCAAATGCATGCTGTGGTTAATTGGAGTTCCCAAATTGCCCGTTGGTGTGCATGTGTGTGTACTCTGTGAGGGGTTGGCGCCCCATCCTGGGTTGTTCCCAACCTTGATCCGGTAGCCTCTGGGATACGCTCCAGACCCCCGCAACCTTGAATAGCATAAGCGGTTTCAGAAAATGGATGGGCCATCATGCCCTTTATCTCAGTGCCGTAAAATGCCTGTCCACCTGTTTCGTGGGTTGTGCTTAAAAGAAGATATGTAATACGAAGAGAAAATCAAAACCGTTTAACCAGATGAGGATGCTGGAATTTCTAATTCAAAGAAATCACAGACTTTGAGTTAGGGTTCTTGTAATGGAAACATTTGTAACGACTAGCTCATTGTCTCAAGGCAATTATTAGCTAGTGTCAGATGTCAAGTGCATCACTGCTAAAAGCTGTTTGGCAGAACTTTGCCTCTGTTTTTTAACAGCACTTTCAGAATTGTTGGTGAGTTTGTGCATGTGTCTGTTTTGCCTGTCTGTCTCACAGCCCTGCTGTATGAGCTGAAGGTTCCACGCTGGGACTTCCAGACAGGCCGGCAGCTCCGGACCAGCCCCCTGTATGACCGTCTGGATGCACAAGGCGCTCGCTGGATGGAGAAGCATGGCTTTGAGAGAGCCAAGTACTTCGTTCCAGCTGGAAAAGGTGGGTGAGGACAGAGATGTCTTCACTTGGTGTTCCTGCGTTGCCTTTTACAGTACACAATCATTAGACTAAACAAATGATGACATTCCCTAATACGATGGCTCTGTTTGTAGACCTTCTGGCTCTGGACCAGAGCAAAACATTCTACAAGCCGGATTGGTTTGACATCGTGGGCGCCGAGGTCAAGTGCTGTAAGGAGGCTGTGTGCGTTATCGACATGTCCTCCTTCACAAAGTTTGAGCTCAGTGTGAGTGTCCACCAGGGGGAAGTATTGAGGCCTTTTAAATGCATGCTGAGGCCATCAGTACAAAAGAGGAAGACCATCTAAATGACATATCTGTTAAATTTGCTGATTTTTTTATTTTTTTTTTAATTTTATGTTGGTTTTTCTGGTACTGTTGCGCATGCTGAGAATTATTTGAACCAATAATGTAGCTATGATGGGAATGATTGGGACGTACTTTGACCATTTTGGCACCTGATGAGGACTCTCCTGTCAGTCCGCTGGGGACCAGGCTCTGGAGCTGCTGCAACACCTGTGCGCCAACGACCTGGACGTGCCAGTGGGCCACATCGTGCACACAGGCATGCTCAACGAGCGCGGCGGCTACGAGAACGACTGCAGCGTGGTGCGCATCAGCAAGAACAGGTCAGCTCAAATTCAAATTCAAAAAACTTTATTTCTCCCCGAGGGCCAATTTAAAAGGCATTGATGAGAACACACATAACGGTTGTAACATTTGACACACAATGAACTACAAGGGGAATACGGGGTGAAAATGATCACCTACAGTGACCTTTACACTGACTCTGTCCTCTTCCCCAGCTTCTTCATCATCTCTCCCACAGACCAACAGGTACGCTGCTGGGCCTGGATAAAACAGCACATGCCTAATGATCCGCAGCTCCACCTAGAGGATGTCAGCTGGAAATACACAGGTGAAAGTTGGCTGATCTGGTGGCGTTTCATCCCTCCTTCCTTAGCAGTATCATTGACCTTCTCTCGTTTGACCATTACAGCTCTGAATCTCATTGGCCCGCGAGCGATGGATGTGCTCTCCGAACTATCGTACGTCTCAATGACCCCGGAGCACTTCCCCTCTCTGTTCTGTAAGGTGTGCCTGCTTTTCCTTTTCATTCCTTTAACACGCATACTGTCTAGAGAGCATTGATGATAACACTTTTCAGTTTATGGAGGTAAAAATAGTCTGTTTCTCAATACCAAGAATGCAAAGAATCACAAGCTCTTTCTAAGACCACAAGTACGACCTTCGCTTTTTTTGGTTTTGAGAAACACCCTTCAAACTGTACGTCAGCAATGGAAGATGGGCGTCAAACGCGCACGCAGGAACACAAGAATGGTCAAGTACGCTTATCAATAAACACCCGAAGACTCGTGTCTTATAACGCTGCTCCAACAGGAAATGAGCGTGGGTTATGCCAACGGCATCCGGGTCATGAGCATGACCCACACGGGGGAGCCTGGCTTCATGCTCTACATCCCCATTGAGGTGAGGCCTCCTGCTTGGCTTCCTTCCACATTCTAGAACATTGTCAGTGTCAGCTAGTGGTCTGCCTCACTGAGCTGGTGCATTTCATACACTCTTTCTTTCCTGCCGCAGTACGCACTCCATGTCTACAACGAGGTGATGTCCGTGGGCCAGAAATATGGCATCCGCAACGCCGGCTACTATGCCCTGCGCAGCCTGCGCATCGAGAAGTTCTTCGCCTTTTGGGGACAGGACCTGGACACGTTCACCACCCCCCTGGAGTGTGGCCGTGAGTTCAGGGTTAAGTTCGATAAGGTGATTGTGCCCCCTGCTCCGGCAGCCGACCGTCACATTTATCTCATTTCCGTTTTTCCTTGTCGCTGCGATACGCAGCAGTGCGTGACACGGCCCTCACTAGTTCTTTTGGATACTCATTCACACCTTTTCTGCTCCCCTTCTGCATGTGATCTTCCTCGCTTCCCGTCTCAGGACACGGACTTCCTGGGGCGGGACGCGCTGCTACGGCAGCGCCAAGAGGGCGTGTCACGGCGCTTCATCATGCTGGTGTTGGAGGACCATGACTGCGAGCTGGACCTGTGGCCCTGGTGGGGCGAGCCGATCTACCGGAACGGGGAGCTGGCCGGCGTCACCACCAGCAGCGCCTACAGCTACACGCTGGAGCGTCACGTGTGCCTGGGCTTTGTGTCGCCGCCGCCCGGCGCCCCTCCTGTCATCACCCCCGACTTCATCAACCGCGGTGACTATGGGGTGGACATTGCGGGGCAGAGGTACCCAGCCAAGGCCAAATTGTACCCCTTCAGTTCTCTCTTTGCTCAGCAGCGCCGCCGTAAGGATGAAATGGAGCTTAGCAATTTCCAGGGTAAATAAGAGGTCATGGTTGGACGATTTCTACCTGCCTCCCTGTTTTCTCCTGGCCCCTCCTCCTGGCTCCTCCTCCTCTTGCAGAGCTGAGAGGACCTCTTGGCTTCACAAGGCAGCAGTCTGTTCCTCCTCCCAAAGTGCAATACCCATAAGTCCTGCTCTCCAGCCGCCCCTGGTCCACCAACTTGCCTCCCTGTTTTTAACACTCCCTTATTGAGGGGAAGGGTAAGCAGCCAGACAATCTTCACTGTCAGGGTGACAAATCAGAACTGCACCTATCTGCTGAAGTCTGTGTAGCACAAGTTTGCCAGATACTGTACCTGCTATCGTGCACTAAGGATTTAGTGAAGAGTTTTAGTCTGTCTTTTTTTCCCATATGGTATGTTTTTTTTGGAAATGGTATCTGACAAAGCAAGGTGTAAACCTGTAAAATGCTGGGGGACTTATTTACTGTAATGTGTGTGAGTGAGAGTGAGAGTGAGAGAGAGAGAGAGACGCAGCAGTAGTTTAAACGCATTAATGTTGCTGTCCAGTGAATATCAAGACATTTGATCACTGAAAAGCTGCTCCAGGATACTGGTTATTGCAGTGTGGCTTAACTTCTTTAGTCAAGGCCTTTAATCGCACCAGTCAGACCAGTACTTCCTTTGTGCAGCTGTAGGGGGGAACAAGGCTGCGTTGGGTTTTAAGACATTTCACCTTGGGATCTCACAGTACTGAATAAAACCGCACAATGTGTGATCCATATGTTCTGAGCGCCAGATCTGCCGAATGGTTCACTGCTTGTTTTTGTCAATGTGGAGCTCCAGAACCAGAATGCTCAGATTGGTTTTAGAAACCGAAGACTGAATTTACTTTGCAATCTAGCTGCAGAAAAGTTTTTTTTTTTTATTTTTAATATCCTTGGCCATGTATCAATTTTGTAGTTCTGGGATTCTACGTGAACAAAATGTGAGAATTGTACGGTCCTGTCTTTCCCCCATTTTCAAATTTGCACAAAATAGAAATCAGACCACTGTGTTTGAAGCTGGCTTTCTACCTTCTGCCGACACTCGGATATTTATCCCATTAACTTAATTATGTTTTTTTTTCCCCCCCCATTTTAACCAGCTGTTGGTTTAAGCACTTCATTTTTCTGGTGTTCTATTGCCAGTGGTCTATTGTAAATTCTGAAAAGGCCTTTGTGATTTGAAAGGAATTGCATCAGTGTTTCTTCAACCTGATTTGCAATGCGTGTCTTAAGATGACACCACACTTCCTCAAAGAGCAAGGCTTCAGTCTACGTGTTCACCCCTAAAATTCAGCTTCCTGTCGGCCCAATTGCTGGCCTGTCGTCCTTGTAGCTGTTAGCGAGGCATTTTGATCTGCTTCCTGCACTCATCCACTCCTGTTTCAACGAGTTGCTACATCATAAATATTTGTGGTTGTATGAATATTTCTTGTGCTGCTAATGTAACGATCGGTGATTCGGCTACAATGGGCATGCAGTTGCAGCTGTGAAGGCCGCAGTTTATTTCCCTAAAATAAATGGAGCAGTCAACGATGTCCAGCCTCTCCTCAATTTACACAGCGCCAAATCCAAGCCGGTTCTGGCGGGAACCGACGCTGAAACTAAAAAAACAATGTGCCGATGATTGCTGCCACACCTACAACACTCAAGTAGGAACCTTTGTGGCGGAACCGAAAAGTACAAACCAAACAAACGAAATGCATATTTAAGTATAAACAGTCACAATTAATACATGTCATACAAAAAGGACTGGAGGAGTTCAGAAAATCAACTATACATTAACACGGCTGCCCTAACAGTGGAAAAGGCTTGTAGCATTAGTAGTGAGCCAACAAACATGTTGGCCGTCTTTTATCATTAAGGTTGCGGATCGGCGCAATGGCTAATAATAAAATTATATAGTTAATGTGGGAACAATGCAAAAACGTACAACAAAAATCCTGTAAAATGTGGTTAACGCCCAGTCATACTTAAAAAAATAACTATATATACCGTGAAACCGATATAACTACTGTAATACTGTGATATAAATTTTTGGTCATACACCCCAGCTGTAATCCACAGACACCCTCATAGCAGAAGGGTAGTAAAAAAAAAAAAATGATGGCACTTTATTTGTACAAATATGAGTACATTTGAATTTTCTTTTTCATTGGTTTTCTCGTATCCCATCTTACTCACCTAAGATGCATGTAGAAGTGAACGAAGCTTACGGTCAGAGCACAGCGCCTCCCTGCAGTCTTCAGGGCTGAGGACCGTCCTCAAAGGCCACATTCTTTCAGCCATGCCATTCAAACCAGCCACCTTCTGGTCATGGGCACGTGCCACGACCTCCTAATGCAGGACCCCCCTATTCCCGTGCCGGAGGGCCAGAATGCGACACGGTTTGTGGATTTTCCTGCTCAGATGCACATACTAAACCTCGTAATTATCTGAATGTGATGTGTTTGAGCTGGAAAGTCTGCAAACTGTCAGGTTATTGCCCTCCAGGACCAGAATTGAGGAGGTAAACTTCTTTTGTATTGTATTAACAGCTGATTCCTACACTCTGCCCCTAGAGTAACAAGGGAATTTGAAAACTACACAGAGGGAGGAGGGGCAGACATTATTAGTTTCTTGTGGGCCACCGTGCCCTATGAGCAAAGCTTGTCTTTTATAGGTGGACATCGCCAGTATAGTCTCAAGGCCTTTGCTGGATTCCTGTGTTGTTTCTCATGTACAGTCACAGTTTGCAGCCCTAGAAGGTACAAGCATAGTGTGGTTGAGATGGTGCCCTGGTAGAGCTGAACCTGCGCTATGCTATCTAGCACTGCAGATGCCTGCTCTCTTTCCTTGTGCGTGTGTTTATCAGTCAATGAGTTTGTTTGGAAATGTCGTTCAGATATGCAGGTGTTTGTGGAAGAACATTTTGAGAAATGGCATTGTAAAAAAAATAAATCATTTGTTTCATTTTCATTTGTTTCCACATCCTTAAATTCATCATTCACTTAAATCTACTGGTATGTTGTCATTTCACATTTTAATAGTGTGATTTTAAACCATTGTCTTGAATACAAGCAGTGAAACAGCATTAATAGTGGATGGGCTGTGAGGACCTCTGTAGACCGCCGTCCGTTTGCAAATGCAATGATGTTGTGTTAACTTGAAATACTCGACTTTCTGAAAATCTCTTGCCAGCCAAGCGGCTTTGCTGAAACCTACTGCTTTTTGCACAAATGTTTGGATTTGGACTCAAATCCATATGAAGCCTATGGTTCCTGCACTATGGCTGACCTGCTGTGCTTCTGGGCTTCGTCAATGAGCTCCAACAGTAACACGGAATTAGACACGCTTAGTAAAATTTGGTACAATACAGAAAAAGAAGACACTCCTGAATTTGTAGCTGTGCTGGGCTGTGTCAGAACAGCCTACTGACTGACCAAACACCCAGACACTTTGCTTCTACAGTACCTGCTCCAGGAGGTCAGAAAGGAGCTTCAGTTATGCACTGATTTTGAGCAGGACCCCCCCCCCCCCCAGGGGACTCGTGGGACAGGTTCAGCAGTGTGTTTGTGTGTCCTGTTCTGTCAAGGCTTTGCTCCTTTTTAAGTTGACCTGTTGTTGACCCAAACCAAAATAAGACCTATTGTATATTGGATTTTGTAACTGTTAAATATGATCTAAAAAGGAAATAAAACTTTTCACAGTTGACATTTGTGTGTTTTCAAGAGTGGGTTTGAAGGGAAACTAAAACAAAGATAAAATAGATGTTTCTGCTGCCGTTTGAATTGGATGCTTATAGGATCCTGTAGATATGTGCTGTATGATTTTATTATTACTCTTTGTTTTGCTATTAAGCGCTCAGTAATGCCACATGTCCCTGATGGTAGAAATTATGCAAATTATAAATCTTATGAGATTATACTTTGATCGAACCTTTAACTTGTGTTTTAACCTGAAAAATACTGAAATGATATTCCTGGTTGAGTTTGCTGTGGCAAAATTCGAACGTAATGAAAGATGGGCAGTAAACTTGAATATGCTACACCAGTATGTAACCACAAGGTGGCAGTATAATCTAGAGCACTGGCATTGTGTTGGGATTAGATTCGTCCTTTATGCAGCCTGTTCCTGAACACAGAGTTTATTATTTAGCTGTTTTTTTTTTAAAGTGGACGTTTATTTTGTGTGCAATTTAGTGGGATCACTTGCAGCTGTATTTTCACCCTTTTACCCCATAATCCATGGCAAATTTAATTATAGCCACAGTACTGTTGAATGGACTTAAACCTGAACAGAGAAAGTAATATATGTCACCAATTGTAATTAAAATTCTTTGCAATAAAACTTTGTTTTCCTCCTTATAAAAAGCCAGCTCTTAGAATTAATTTTATTTCACTTCTAATATTGCTCTGATTTTAATGATCCAAAAATAATTTGTTTCTTATGTTTAAGATTGAATGGCGCCAAAAGCAGGGTAGTGAAGGTCCTGCTAGGAGCCAAAACAGCCTGACTGCCTCCCTGGGAAGTGGGCATCAGTCTGGCACTGTTACCTGCTCTGAGGGCAAGGTGGGTATGCTGGTTCCTCAACAAGCCTCTCTTTGTGATGCGGTGCTGAACCCCCCCTGCCCAGCCCCAGCAGCCTTGGGGTTCTGCCAGGGCTTCCTGACCCAGAAACCCCTCCCCCAGAAGCAGGGGGCTACTGACCGCAGAACCAGTGGTCTCAGTGCGAATAGGACTGAGTTCTGCATAACATAGTATTTGAAAGGTTTACATTTCCTGGGAATTTTAAACTTGAGAAAAGCCTATAGAATATTACATTTGGAGTGTCTTTGCATAAAGGACAGCACTGTGCTGATGTGTACAGCTATTAGTATGGCGCCTCTTCTCTTTGCAGAACTTTGGCTCTTGGCTGCTGACCACAGCTAGATCTTAACTCAGGGCGACATCACCACCCAGATGGAGCTGGACATGGAGATGACGTTCACGAAGGCGCCGTCTTGTGTTACGCTGCCTGCCACGTTGACTGGGCTGCTTTGTGGCCGGGGAAAGGGGGGGGCGACGCTTCTTTGGTGTCATGAGGTCGGGTGTTGGGTTTCTACCCGAGCCAGGTCATCGGGACAAACTGGTGTGATTGGCTGAGATTGCAGAGGGCTTCAGCTGGTAGACATCGCTGACACCAGGTCTATTGTCTGGAGTCACTGGAACAGAGCTTACAGGCCGTTTCGCTTGACAGCCGGTAATCGGAGTTTTTGACGCGTGACTCATGGGTGCTGATCTGAAATCTGCATCTGATGCTGTAGCAGTTTTCATTAAACCCCCCCCCTTCCCCAACCTCAACCACTGCTATTATTGCCCGTGTATTTTGCTCTCAATGTAGGGCAGAATCCTGTAATAATCGGGGTGGGGGCTGGGGGTTGACCAGCCTCAAACTGTGACTCACAGCCGTGTAATTAGATGGCGTCCATCTCCACTGGAGCACACTGTCTGCCTCTGTGTCACTGGAGCCTGTTTTAACCCCTCACATGCCACCTCAATGGCAGCCTGTCCTCGGGGCGGAGGGGATGTCGCTGATAAGCCACTGTGCAAAGGGAGTTCGGTTTGCATGGAGAGCTGGGCTCTCATGGTGTCCAACGTCTGCATTGGGATGGTGTGTAAATGCGTAGCGTGTGAGTGCGCGCGGATTACAAATGACAGAGAGGTGAAACATTTTAACGGGATGCTGCAAAAACGCCTCCGTCATAAGGGGAAGCCTGTTGGAGCGCGAAGTCCCTCAGAACTCTTCAAAATTTGCTGCCCTCACTAGAGTGCAAAGTTTTAAGTAAAGACTCTCTTTTTAGGGGGTCCAGCTTGCACAGAAAACCACGGAGCAGCAAAAAATACCCCCCCCCCCACCCCCTTAACCACAGAATTACGTTGCTTCCTGCCAGAGGATTCCAACATCACGGTACTGTCCTGCGCTTGTTTACGTACGACGTCCCTGTCTCACACACAGCTGCTCCTTTGCTCTAACCTCATATCTGTCGCTCCACATTAGCTAGCAGCCATTTTTAAAAATGAAAACCACACTTCAGCACTTTTAATAAGCCCTGCAACTCCAGCCTTGTGTTTTTTTTTTTACTTACTTTATTCACAGTAATGTGATACAGAGGCCAAATGTTTTTTTTTTTTTTGTTAAAAAAATCGCATTATATGTATTAACCAAGGAAACAAAACAATGTAATTAAGCTTAACACGCAACGCAAATGAAGTGGCCAGGAGCTCAGCACAGCCTTTCTTATGTGTTATTTGTCTGTTAAAGGATACCATCTGGAGTGCAGCTGAAAGGTTGGGCTGAGTTATCACACACGTGTCCGGGCCCATGTTCATTCCAGCACACGCTTTCTCACGTGACCCATAACTGCCCTTTCAAAAGAGTTTCCATACCTAGGAACTTTTGCTGAAGTTCCTTCCGCCCAAAGTGGGAGGCCCACTTAACCCTAACCGAACCCGAACCATAATCTCAGCTCTTGAAGAAACAGGGGAAAGTGTCTCCATGGCACCGAAGGAAACACTCATGTGTCACATGCATAAGTGAGTCTGCTCACACTGAGAGGCAGAGGTGCTTTTCTAAAGTCCTCCCAGACACATGCCTGCCACAAATTTCTCAGGCAGGTCTGAGAACATCCAAACAACCACAAACAGCGGCTGGATGCTACGATCTGCTGCTGCCAGTTAAGCCAAGACCATCTTACGGTCTTTCGACTGTCAAGTGTGGTACATATGTATGACGCTCTGAGAACAGAGTCACCTGACTCCGCCCAACATAACTAACCCCAACCCCCCCCCCCCCCCGTTCTAAAAGTGATACTGTGAGACAAAGAGGGTGACCCGGGTAATGTAACGTCCCAACACGCTCCCCTTCTCCAGTTCGCTCATCTCCACCTCGGCCTCCAACGTGGCGGGGCCCTCCACTGGCCGAGTCAGCATCAACTGTCCGGTCTGGCGGTCTGAGCGCTGCACGGTGAAGTGTTGCCGGCCGCGTGTCCCTAGCAGCCCGAAGCGCAGCGTGTCACCAGGCATGCGTGTGGCAGACACCCGGAACAGGACCCGGGGGGCTGGAAGGTTGGACACCACCGACAGGAAGTGGTAGCTGACTGAGTTGGGAGCTTTGAGGCACCCCTTATTATCCACCGGGCAGGGGTTCCGCTCACAGCGCCTGTATCAGAGAACGAGATGGGAACCAGGGTGTCATTCTGGCTGTTAAGTCTTCATTTGGATCACGAGAGAAGTTCAACAAGAAGCTAAACGTGCCATCAAACCCCGTTCATCCATCCTTTCATCTTCCATACCTGCTCCTCCTATGCAGTGTAACTGGGGTTTGGGGCCTATCCAGGAAGCAATGAGCACAAGGCAGGGAATAACCCAGGACTTGGTGCTAACCCGCTGCAGGGCACACACACCATTCACACGGACATTTACATTCCGTGCACATTCAGTATGACACAATCCAAAACCACCAGCACCCTTAGGAGGGTTTTGTGCTCCAGGAAGGAAGGAATCCCCCAATCTCACACTGCACTGCAACCTGTCCCACGCCATAACCCCATGCGGAGCGCCAGCTCTCACGTAGCTGAGGTCTGGGAGTAGGTGGCGTTTCTGATGCGGGGGCACTCCACACGCACACATTGGAAGCCCCCATAGGTGTTGATGCAGAGCTGCTCCTGGGTGCAGGTGTGCTGCCTGTCAGCACATTCGTCCACATCTGCGCAGCAGGAGAAAACAGTGGGTCGGTAGCACACGAAAAGTGCCGGTCAGTATAATATTACCTGCATTTTGATTGCCTGTTTGCTCTGGCTAAAGGAAGCTATGTACTAGCATAGGAAGATCTCCAGGGGGATGATGCTGACCCTTGCAGCCACGGCTGTCCCGTGTGACGTTGTATCCTGAGGGGCATGCGCAGCGGTAGCCCCCAGGGGTGTTGATACAGTTGTGCAGGCACAGACGTCCCCCTTGGCCCTCGTGGAACAGGGTGCACTCGTCGACATCTATAATACAAAGGTACACAAGTGACACTGATAGAGATCCTCTTTGCCTGACCCTTAGCAAACCTTAGCATTCCCTAACAGTGCAGTGGATGGAGCAGGAGACTCCCAGAATCCACCTGGTTTGTACGTGGCATAGGAAATCAAATACTTATTACTACAATCACACAGAACAGAGAATCTTTTTTATCCCGGTAGTAAATTGGGTTTATGCCTACCCATCATGCTTGGTGCACATAACAGTAGGTTTGTGGGTCAGCATACCCAAAGAAATTGGGGGTCACTCTGTTGACCACAGGGGTTTATGTGTACCCAGGACCAGTTTACGAGGCAGTAGTGATGGACAAAATAATATTTCTTGAACCATTTGCTGTATTTTTTCACTCCACTAGGTGGTGCTCTCTGTTCAAAAAAGGGCACAAAGCAACCCAAGAGCACCATCCAGTGGGGTCAAAAAATACAGCAAATGTTTCCTGAGTTTTGGCCATCACTACTAGGCAGGTGATTTAATCCACTAAGCGATAGTGCTTCTGCCATTTGAAAGCCTTAGTTTACAAACTGACACGTGATTCTTACTCTCCTTCATAGGCACTGCAGTGAAAGCGTGTTTATAGTATATCTGCATAGCATGGTTTCAGATCGGACCTGTGCAGAGGCGGTTGTCCCGGCCAGAGATGGCGAAGCCGGCCTCGCAGGAGCAGCGCGTCGATCCCTGCAGCTGGGTACACTGCGCTGGGTGCACGAAGGGCGAGGGAGGAGGAGATGGGGAGATGGCCGAGGAGCCATTGATTACAGTGCTGAAGACTGTGGAGGAGGAGACGGAAAATGTAAGCAACAGAACAGCGTCCAATAGATAAATATGGACCCCGACCCACGATGCACTGCTGCTGGGGCGGGGCTGTACGTTATGACATCCTGTCCTCAGCACAGCTGCAAGCTTCCACCATAATTAAAAGGATTAGAACTGGCATGGAAGAGTGATGTGAGTCAGCGTGTCCCGGTTTATAAAAAAAAAAAACCACACGCTCTTGGAAGCCAGACAGCCGGTGGTTCCTGTTCACGTACAGAGGCCTCAGTCAACATCCAAACAGCTCTACATTGATTTTGCTCGTCGAATCGGGATGCAGGATTAGGAGTTACAGTAGAGCCTGTGTATACCACCGGCAGCCCCCCCCCATTCTCATTGCCACACACCTCTGGAGCAATCAGGGACCCTCATTAAACAACAAAAACGCTTCTGCCCTCAGCCTTACAGGATGGGTGACTGGAACATAACGACATCCACTTTAGGTAGCGATCCGTATCACTCCAAATGAGTAGCACCTGTAGACACTTCGCTGGTCACGTTCTTGCTCTGATTGCTAGATAATGGCTCATCGCATAAGACTACCGCCCCCCCCACCCCCCAACAATGAGATTAAAAGCTTCTCGACCTGAAAGGGGCTGTTTGTAGGTTATGCAGTGTTTCAGGTTAAGCACCTTTTCTCGGGGGTGACAGATAGAGCATCTGTCCCGCAAATGAACTTTATACCTGCCTTTCCTTATTTACAAGCATATAATGGATGCCGTCTGTTGCAGTGTCTGTTAGCGCATCCTCTAAAAGGCTCTGGAGAATGTTGCCATTAACACTGAGATCGTAAACGAATGGAGTCATGTGTATCACTCACACTACATTTTTATTAGCTACAGATAGCTAATACAGATGTGTTAACATCACATCCAGGCAATGCTTGGTCAATGAAAACTTTTTTTTCCCCCTCAAAACTCACTCAGAAACATTCAGAACGATGTATTACTACATTGTGAGTTACACGTAGGTCAACAACAGCATAACCATACATCATTAAGTAGTGTTAGAGGGATTTTATATCTGCAAGAAACCGTAAGCATGAGATAATCAGCATTTTAATGTCAACAATGCTTGGCACGTGGATGAAATAAATTCGTCCAGTTCCCACACTTGTCACGCAGAACCTGGATGGGATGCCAGTCCATCAAAAGACACATACGTACCCCAGATTTCATGCACACTGAGGGGGGGGGGGGGGGCAGAGAATTAACCATTTAACTGCCTTTAGGTCCATTTGTACAGCTGAGCTTAACCAAAACATAGAAATTGACAGAAAATCAAGGCAACAGTATAGCATAGATCTACACTGGAAAGGATTCCAGCTCAGTACAGCTAAACTGAGGTACAATTAGTAGGAGAAGCACTGTGTGCTCACAGGTGAGGGTTGGGGTCTGGCAGGAAAGACCCATCCAGTTTCTGGGACATAAACAGATGAACCGGTTCACGTCGTCCACACACGTTCCTCCGTTGAGACAGGGCGCAGAAATGCATTCGTCCACGTCTGGGAAAAATCAGTTAATTAGAGGCAGAAGCTACGACCAAAATAGAGATGGAAAATATCTTTTTGTTTTTGATGTCTGCACTTAAGCACATAGCCTTTACATCTGCCCCCTCTTCCTTGACCAGAATTCGGTGAGGCGAAATCCAAATTTCAACAAGGCGTTGCGGACAGTAGCAGGCCATGAAACGGTATACGTCTACAGGGCCATTATTCTCCTTGGACAGCCAAGTGAGGTGTGAGGGAATTTACTCAGAAAATGGAATTTGGATGCAAACATGCTGTCTTCGCGTAAAATATGCGCATAATGTGTAAATTCAGGGCTATGGAACAGAGCGAGGAGGACGGCAGGGAGCTGACAGAGATGAAGAAGGGGAGAAGATAAAGAGATGACAAAGGGGAAAGGAAGCTCTTCAAAGGCGGGGGGGGGCAGACAGGTGGGGGGGCGGCTCTGACACTCACTCCTGCATTGGGCCGGCTGGCCGCTCCAGCTCAAAGATTCCATACACACCCGACTCTCCGTGCCCAACAGCTCGTACCCAGGCTCACACAGAAAGTGCACCTCGTGGCCCACCCCCAGGGCCATGCCGAGCTTCCTGCCATTAGGGGGCGCCTCCAGCAGGGGGCAGGTTGCTATGGGAAACAGCAGAGCACATGCACACCATGGAAACAGAGCTCCTGAAGTCTCCTGTAATGTCAAGAGCAGAACTGTGACCCCAACCCATCTCAGGTGAAGCTAACATCACATAGGCTGAGCTGTGCTTACCACAGTTTTCATGTAAAAAAATGAGAAATTATTTCAATATAATAATTGATTTGGCTGGATATTCTGAACAACTCAGTATCATTGTCATTCTGCCTTGTGCCTTTTTTAGGGAGATGACTAGAAGGCAGTGGGTAGAATGGGGGGAGGCCCACCATTGCTGGGTTTGGTTGGCTGCCCCGTCATCGCCGCCTTCTGCAGCAGACTGAGCTTCTTCCTGAGCGATCGCAGGCTCTGCAGGTAGGAGGCCTCATGGGCCGACAGCAGCTTGTGGGCCTGCCGCAGCGAGGCCTGTAGCTCCTGGGTGCTGGAGCACTCCTGTAGGGGGGGGGGGGGGGGGGGCACCCCGGGTTACACAATAAGGCGGACACATTTTTGGGTGTAATTGAGCGACCAGGCCCAGATGAACAACGGTACCAAAGTGGGCACCCCCCCC
>JAODJX010000007.1:10001616-10016846 GCA_026776945.1 Isichthys henryi | reverse complement strand
CTCCCCCGGCCCCCCCGTCCGCCCCGCCCCCCCTGCCCGCGCCCGCCCCCCCCCCGCCGCCCCCCCCCCCCCCACACCTGGTTTACAGATGACTGCGGAGACATTTTGGGGATGATATGAGAGACCTGGACATGAGTCACCAGGGTAGCATGTGGGCCCCCCCCCCCCCAGAAGGGCCAGGATGATACTGGGAAAAGTCACACTGCAATAAATACGGTGATATTTGTGAAGCATAAAAGGGGCAGAAAAATAAATTATAACCAATTAGAACCGTTATTATCCACCAATTGTGTCAAATGATACAATGCAGTGCTGACGAATCACTAGCTTTTGCTCAATATCGTCTCAAAATATTTCCACACAGCTGAATGCGAATTTCTTTTCCTCATCGGATCTTATTTGCTTTTCTCCTCCTCGGTCATTTTTGTTAAATTCCTCACAAACGCGCCAAACTGTCCAATATTAAGGATGAAAACGGTCATGATTGTCTCAGAGAGCGCGAGCAGAACTCACGCCAAAGCAGCGACCACAAACTTTATAGACCAAGTTTTTATTAAACATACTGCAAAATCCTGAAAAGAAATCATCGTTAAAATTGCAGAGCTTCCTAAGGTCTGCATTCTATGACAGAGTAAAAATGTTTTGCTGTAACTTATTGATGGTTTTCACCCAGCTTATGTCGACACATAACATGTGATGTTGATCACACAATGGCACGGGAGAGTGTTTGATATATGCATAATTTACATGCAAAGACCTATTTATGAAGCCAAATTAAATTGAGGTACCCATCCCCCTGTCCCACCAGTTCCCATGCCGCTGAAACAGGCCTAACACACAGATACCAAATCAAATGATGCAACCATCGAAGTCATCTTTTTAGAATAGATACATGTCACACATGCTCCAGAGGGGTACGTCAGCATAGCTTAACCTGGACTCTCGTCACACAGGAGCAAGCAAGACTTACCACCTGCCGACAACCCACTTCCTGAATCTAGTGTCAATGCCTCCCTTTTGCTCCCTGCTGTATGTCCTCTCTTCCAGCACCCAGCCTTCACACCAGTCTCTCGTGTTTGTGAGACGCCAGTGCGAGGGATGGGCACGGCGCTCAGGACCCTGCACTCAGTGGTGTGTCCGCGCAGCAGGACAGGCAGAACATTCAGCTCGAGGAAAAACATGGGGGCTTTGGGGCCTCAGACCGCACCTCTCACATCAAAGCCAAGCTGAATGTAGGAGGCACCTTGGACTTTCCTACTTCTCATTCCACTGCAGAAGATCAGAACATTCATTAACGTTCCTTTGTTGTGCTTCTCAAGCCGGGATTCTGTTTTTTATGTTAGCGTTTATGGATTATTCAGCTTGTTTTGAGTGCCTTACAAAGAACCCGCCCACAGGTTCAGTCTGACATTTCGCAGTGGCTGTGGGACTTTTGCTTTCTTGATGGGACGTCCTTCTTGTAATATTGCGTATTGTGTGTCCTGGGTCATGAGTTTGTTGTCTGCTCATCAAAGTGTTCTAAAGCGCAAGTTCTAGAAGGATTTCCCAGAGAAGTGCTGCTTATTGCTGTTTGCAATGTTTCCTTGCTGGTAGTATGGCAAAACATTCCGGAATTCTGCTAAAATGTTGTAAGTTCCAGGAATTCCATAATATTCACCCAAAACATTCAAAACTCATATTTTCATCACTGGGAGGTCGCTGCTGTTTGGTCAATGAAGGCCTTTATCTTGGGCAAAGGCAGCTGGATAAATGTTGTGTAGTGCTGTGAGAGACAAGGTCTGGAATTCCACAGTGGGTAGGACTGTTTCGTACTGTCAGTCGCATGTCTAACCCCATTTAATTTCTTACTTTTTTCGGTTGCTATTGGTTTAAACCAAGCAATGACTGTCAGCGCAATGGCAGTCCAACCTACCTTGGAATGCAGCAGTATTCCAAAGGCCATTCCTTAAAGAGGCCTTATTACACGTAACAAGGACAGTGAGAGAACGTGTGTACAGCACACCTGCAATGCTGTGTGAGAGTTATTAAACTGAAGAGGCAAACGGTTTTATCGGTGTTCAGAGCGGAATCTCTTCAATGTATGGGGTTACCGGGGCGTGCAGGGGTCTCTACTTAATAAGCAGTATCAACTAACCTTTTTTAATAAAACCCCTCTCAATCTGTTTCAACAACTTTCATTGACCCCACCCACCCTCCGCCCCCCTGGTCGATAACTACACCATCGTAGAAAATGGCGGGGGGAGGTGGGGGGCTCTGAGCATGTTAATGTGGCTCTGACTCATGACAAACCATCTCAGGTTGGTTAGTGTTTATTACATGAAGCTCAGGTAAAACCAACCTCGATACCACATAACCTCATTTTCCCGGACACATCATGTTTACATCCCTTTATCCTTTACACACTGATAAAAAGCTTTCATAATGTCAGACAACCACAACTTATTTCGATGTCAGCTGAGATTGACACCAAGAACCTCCCTGAATGAAAAGAGCTGCCCCCACCCCGAAATTGAAACACAGGTCGCTGTCAGAGCTTAGGGAGATTATCTGTGGTTATGTTTCCAAAAGCAGATCTGTCCTTGACATGAAAGCATTGCTTACGTTAGCCTGCTCTGATCACGCTGCTATTTCAAAAAACGGAGCGAGACGCAATATGACACGAATTTTCTCAGTTCTATTTTTTAGCTGTCAATCTCGGGGGGATCTTCACAACAGCGGCCCCGTCCGAGCATTCAGGAGCTTGGAGGCAGTTCCAAGTATTCAAACAAAAGGATCACGTCAAAAGCTATATTTACCTCCAAACCTGGCGCTACAGGGGCGCAGACCGATGCGCAGGTCCTATTTAAAAGCGACGCCGCTACCAACACGGGCGCGCTGCGCGCTCCCTGCGCTACACCATATCGTGCGGTGCACCTACAATATGGAATAAGTCTGGTCGAATAGCTGTTTAAAGTTAACTGGACACATAAAAATTATGTCGATCGTGTAGAAATTCATCAGTAATTCTTTAGCGAAGTCGTCACGTATCTGCCGCTGTGCCCAATTACATATAGTAACTGAATAATGCCAGTGTTGTATCACACAAAAGATGCATGGAGTCACGGAATGAGCGGTCATGATGGCTTACGATGCACTCACCTGTCCATTGGAGCTCTGGATCTCATTGTGGCACAAGATTGCAATGACACTGTATATCCAAATCATTTTCATTTTTAATTGTATTACTGTCCTGGCGCAGAAGCCTTCTCAGCTACCGATGTTCCGTCGATAAGCGCACATTAAGTTAAACTTGTTGTGACTATATACTCAAGTGGCATCAACCCAAATGAGAGTTCGTATTTTCGCTATTCAGGGTGTGTATTAAATCATTTGTGCCATTTAAGCGACGCCTTGTACATCCCGAGGCAGTACGAAGTAGGCGAAACGTTTTTCTCTGTCTCGTTTTTGGAAAGCACATGCCAAATTTCTCCCCCCATAAGAAACCGCCTCGTTGTGGTATTTCTGTGCTAAAAGTAAAAAAAAAAAAAATCCAACAGTCGTTTTAAAGCGCTCCTTATAAGAGCGCCCGGTATCCCACCTGTGGCATACGAATGGCTGAAAAAGATTTATAATGCGGAAGGACAGAGTAGCCGCCTTGTCACAACAGGGTGACCCCGGACCCCAATTTTTCGGCTGGGGTTTGAACAACGGTACCAACACCTAAGCATTGAACTGTTCCATGCGGGCTCCTACGTAAGGTTTCATTTATACTCCGCAAATTAGTTTGGTGAAACCTAAAAAAGCAGACTTGTACATTAGTTTGGATCCAATTGTATGAGTACCGTGAATATAAGTGTAAGCAATTTCCAGTTTGGAAATGTTATTTTTGTGCTTTTAGTTGCTGTTTGACTATCCAGCAAAAGTGATTCAATCCCTGTAATGTGTGTCTGCTCTTTATATGACAGGATTTTAGGTGGTGAATTCCAATCACTTTTCCCCTACAGGGTGATAAGGCCTACCTGTTATTGCACTTATTAATAAATGAAATTTATGATGGGTTCTATAGCATCGGGGATAGACTTCGGACGCCGTGTAGAACAAGTAGGTTTGGAAAATGGATGTATGGATAGAATTATTAGGTTAAAATTGTAAATATGCGGGTGACTTTAACGAAAACATTGCAAACAACTTTAATTTGCAGAACCGACACTCTGTATGGTGACTAACACCCGCGGCTGGTATTTCATATATATTTGTTTATGCACTACTTGAATGTGTATGTTCTGTTTAGTGTTAACAAGGCTGTTTTTATAAGGACAAACTTAATGAATATGCATATAACGCACAGAACCCAAAATGAACAACACTCAGACCCGTCTCCATCTATTTCTCGAGCCTTGCAGTCTGAGTTACAATGCCAGAAGTGTTTATTCAGCGTGAGTGCAGCACTTCATGCTAACTCTAGAGGTCATGCTTCATGCAGAACAAACATGTTTCAGACCCAGAACATGGAAAAGCTCTGCCCTCTACAGGGTAAGCCTCTCACTGTAAGTTTCCCCCCTTGTTAACTGCAGGCTTGGAGTCAATCTGCAAAACACACAGTATCCGAGCTCCTGCTCCCGTTTTCCGGTTACTGCCAATGCGGTGCAATTATTCACTGAGTTCATTATCATGTCTGCCTGGGCCCCTCAGCTATGAAGAGCTTTTGGTGTTTAGCAGCAGGTGGCAGAGCTAGACTGGTCAACGAATGATTCTAGACTTAGGAGTATATAACTTCTATGTATATAAGACCCTCCAATGAATTGCAAGCTATGCAACTCTTTGTGTGCAAAATGGCTGCACGCTGCGTTGGGTGAATATTAGAGACTTTCTGAACCTAATACCGATATCTGCTAAAACACCTGTGATGCAGAGGGGTGATGTCTTCATAAATAATGTGGGAGAGTCTGAATTCACTCCCCAGTTTTTGGATTCACTGGACCGGTTTAGTCTATAACTCTCTGGAAGCTCTTTGTCCCCCAACACCAATGTGACACTGTTTAAAAAGCAAGTACAGGGTGTGAAAAGCTTTCTGCTTTGCAGGACCTGCCTTAATTGAAAGCAGAACTGGTTCGCGATTCTCTCTGTTTTGTCAGCCGTAGCGTACCAAATAGGGAATGCCTTAGTGTTTATTACGTGAAGCTTAAAGGCGCTGCTCTCAATCGATATCAAAGCTTCAGAAACGACCAGAGCCGAGTGTGTTCCAACATGGGAATGTCACACACGTTATTCCATCCACAGTCTGCCAGGATCATGAACACCACACAGTCTGAGAATCACTGAGTAAGTTATAGTGTTATAAAATATAAGATATTGTGTTTCCCGGCCTTCCTGACCAGCCCACAGTCTGGGTGGCCCACCAGCACTTCTCCAAAAGAAACAAAGAGGTCAGAAGATAATGCATTGTACAATATCACAATAGTGAATTTAGTAGAGAAGAAATGTGTTTTTAAATGACAATAAAATTTTAGTAGTTGAGTGATTTCAAAGTTACTTTTTTCATAATTTGATCTCAAAAATCACAGAGTTGCTACTTCCTGTCCCTGTACGGATCAGCTGCCCCTAATATATACTGCGATTGCGTGGCACCCTGGCAGTGTGGTGACTCAGCAAGTGGCACTGAACACTGACAGGCTTGTGGGAATGGTTCTCATCCCAGCCTATGCGTATGTGGAGTTTGCATGTTTCCCCTATCAGGGCTGATCATGGCGGGGCGGGGGATAGCTTGCTTCGGGTGTTGCATGGTTTCTCCTGGGCTTCTCCAGCTTCCGCACATTTCACATTCATTCCTTGGAATTGGTGTCTCTCGTAATGTGCGAGCCTCTTCTGTCCTAGTGATGGGCTCATGTACGGTGTTCCATGTACCAATTCCATATGCTCGAAGCCTTTTACAGTATGAGGCAGCCCCCCCCCCCCCAAAGATTGATGATGGATTCTGCCATTTCTCGCTCCTTGCTGTTGTACGTGTTGAGGCCTGGATTACATTTATCAGTGCTCAAGATGCAAAAGTTGACTATTGTGTCTTAGTCTCAGTTGGCCTCTTAATTTCCCCAGTGGTTGCGTAACCTAAGGTATAGTCAACATCTGAAGGCTCAAGTAATTGGCAACCAAACAGCCAAATCTGTTTGAACTATGTTCTGTCTCTCAGCAGAAAATGAATCAGTTCATAATTGATTAATGAAGATTCGCGCAGGTTCGTTGCAATCAAGTTTTTTCATCACGCCACAATAGTCAATCATCCACTGGTTGAAGGGCATCCATCTGATTTTAACATTCACCGAGTAACGCGAGTTGTTTTTGTACAGGTCTCTTGGCAGAATCCTCGAAAATGAATCCCATACTGGTCGTCACTGAGACTGTTCTTCATACCCTATATTCCACACCAAGTTTACCATACTGGCTGTATGGCAGAATGGGACAGTGTTCTTTGTATGCCAAATACCACAGCATGCTATATACCACACTGTGTTTGGTGGGAATGATCTCCATGCTTCCACAAAAAGTGACTTGAATAGCTTTTTGTAGGACACAGGTTCTTTTTCAGATCTCTTTTATAATGTTATAACCCAATAATGTTTTGACTTTAATCATTGAAAGGAAAGAGATGATGAGATGATTACGTAGATGGACATTATCAACAATAACCCATTAACAAATATACCGCCATAAAGATAGACCAAAATTATTTTTAGATTAAAATTCCGCGCTTTATATTGTTCGAAATTGAAAAATAGCATAAAGCCGGATTTACGTCTCAAGGGCATCATTGTTTTTGCACACAATCCAGAGCGATGCTTATTGTTGCGGCGGCAGTACAGTGAGGGTTTGCGGGTAACCAATGTCAGTCAAGCTCTTGAAGCTGAATAATGAAGCGGGCCGGGCCAAATGCGTGCGGGTGACTGAGTGGGAGTCGATGCATTGGCTGGGAGACAACGGCGGCGGAGGCGGTGTGTCACAACTGCGTGTACAAGTTGTAGCTGGTGGTAATGTCCGCTTCAGTAATGGGAGTTCGCCGGGACTCGGGTTACTTACTTCTCCTTCTCATTGTGACTCTTCCAGTGTCGTATTCTCGGGGAAACTGGATTTTGAGGGAGAAACGAGTTAGCTCGAACCCACCTGCCATGGGTAAGAAAGAAAACACTTGCTTTCAGCACCGTTGCATTTTAACGGCGGGGGAGCCTTAATGCAAGCCGGGCAGAGAGACGTTGCGGTTTCTAAATAGAGAAAAAGTTTGGCTGCTTTCGCGCACAGATTTCACTGGCTAGAAATATGTTTTTACTAAATTTAAATACGGACCGCAACTGGAAGAATGCCCCAAACTTGCTTTAGTCTCTAAAACTATTTTGTTAGGCTTACTTTTTTATTATAATGAATATATATTAAAATGAATGTTAAATGGATATTTTATAATGGTTATTTGCCTATTCTTTGCTCTGAAATCCCGGCGACATGATAAAAGATTAAAGACCGTATTTACTCCTTATTTGCAATGTTCTGATGAGTTCATACATAATTGGTTATGCCCCCACCCCTCTTCCTCCTCCCCAATAACCCCCTACATTCCGTTACCATGGGGATGCCTTGCAGTGGTAAAGTAATCGCGCGCCTACTTTTATTTTAGGGCTGGGACTGAGGAATCATTATCAGATTGTTACGCAGCACAATCGGCTGAGGACACGAGTCACTCCTATGGCTGCAAACATGCAAAAAATGGTTGGTCACCTGCCTTTATTTTCATTCCTTAGATGAAGGAATCTCCGTCTGTCTAGCCACATATTTGCCAATTAGAGGAAGAAGCACATATATAACTTATGCAATACTGCAATTCCATTCTATTTCGTTTTCTTCTGTTCCTTTTAAAATAGTTTTTGAAGCTAAGATACCATATGTAACACGCCTGTCACTGGAAGAATTTTATGGATAAATGGTAGTGGTAATAGTGGTAACCTTTCATCGTAATTTACCCGAGGTGTTTGTTCCTGATATCAGGCATATTTAAAAGCACATATAAGGCAAACAGTGCATTAAAACAAGACAGCCTTACAAATGCACCTGTTTTTTTCTCATGGTGGAAAGACAAAATTTGGCCCTTTAAGGAATAACATGTTTAAAATGAAAAGAGAATTTCCCCATGGGTATCAATGCTAATATAACAATAATAATAATAATAATTATCATCGTCATCATCCCTCTATTGTTGGCCTCCAAATCATACAGTTTCTCACTTGGATATTAATTTCTGTACAGCTGTATTTCCTGAGAACAACCAAGGCTTAAATTATACTACAGCCTCCTTTCCGGAATGTTCACCAGCTGCCATCTGTTTGCATGCAGGATCTTTATTTGTATTTCTCTCTACCTTGCGTATACTGATCTGCTATTTGTAATATCTGATTTGAAATAACCATTTTCCACCAGCAACCTAGACCAGGATAAGTGGTTATAAGATGTATGGATGTATGGATGGGTGGATGGATGGATGGGTGGATGTATGTATGGATGGATGGATGTATGGATGGATGGGTGGATGGATGGATGTATGTATGGATGGGTGGATGGATGGACGTATGTATGTATGATGGCTGTTTTGTCAAATCTCAGTTTTTCGTTATTAAAATCAGGGGCACAAACAAAGTTAAACTGATAAGAAATCTGAATTTTCCTTCAGCACACATGCACTTCTGACCGTAAAAAAGATAGTAAGCAGAAATATATGTTACGTTTAAATGAATTTTCAGTAACTTGAGTCAAGCCTAATTATTTAAGGAATTCCAGTTCACCGGGGAGCCAAAGGGTGCTGGATCCTGTTCTGCGTTAATTTTTTCTTGATTACTTTGGTAAAACTCCATCTCCCGTACAGAATTTCAGGTCTAAATTATTTGAAAGTTGAAAGACAATGCAATCACTTACCTTGGGGCTTGTGAGTGGGTTTGGGGGGGGGGGGCACCTTTTCAGTGTTACTGAAAACGCAGGATTATTTAAATAAATAAAATGTATGGGAATAACTAGGAAATGGACTGACAAGCACAGCAAGCATGTGTTAGTATCGTGTAAGTTTAATGTCCAACATCCTTTTTCTATGTTCTGATGTTAAAATCATGGTCCTTTTGTTATATCTATTTTAATTTCATGCCCAGTTTTTCATCACTCCTGGAAATATTATGGTTCATCTACATGCCGGTATTTAAATTTCCTTAAATATTTCGAATGATAGAGTTGGTTGTAAGATGTTAACGCCGAAAGCAAAGTTACAGGCCGCACAGAGAGACAGGATAGTGGTTCAAGTGCTGAAATCTTATTAGTAGCTTAATACGTCTGCAGAAATGCAGCCATGTTTTTTCGGCTTTGGAAGTGCTATTTGTGGAACGAAATCTGGCCGCAGTGATGACTGTTCGTCTTGAGCGGCATATAAATGACTGGTGGATCGGCAGTGCTGCCAGCAGGGAAATGTGAGTAAGCGTGCGTCCCCTTCATAGCAGAGTGCCGAGTTTCACGTGGACAGAGAAGCCGCAATAACAGGACCCACGGCTTTAATAGGCCAGCCTCTTCGCTCAAGGCAGCGCTGAACTTCGGCTGGATCATGGCTGGAGAAAGAATATAAGGTCACAGGAAAAGGAGAGTCCATCGCCTGACCCTGCCTTGCTGGGGTTCACCACTCTGGTACGAAAGCAGAAATTATAATAACGATGATTTACAAAACCACGAACATGAAATCTTTGAGTTCAGTCATTTAAAATGTGATTGGTCATCAATGATGCATTTTTGGATGAAATTTAATGCTGCATTGAGATGTCTATATTTTTTGCCAGATTGTTTGCGTTGTTCATTATTTTAATGAGTTTTATTGTATAAACAGCTGCACTGCATGTATTGTTAATAAGCATCAACTGTTGGAATTATTTCAAGGGCACATTTAGGGCACATTATCACCCGCAACACGATGCAACACTATGAAGTATTAGGGCAGCAAAACAGCGTTTAGGTTTTCTTGATTTTATTGGTATACATGCAGGGGCTGGCTTATTGGCTATACCTACTTGATAATGCAAACTACCTCCAAAAAGCAAATCATGTGCATGCAACTTAACACATACAGCACTCAGTCAGGGTCAAACAGGTTCAGTTACTGTGTGGGAAAAAATTTGAATGGCTAAGATGCATGGCCTAAGCATGGTGTGATTGTTGGTGCCACATGTGGTTCCTGTGTCTCTAAAACAAGTCACTCTGCCGGGATCCTCACCAAGTACTGTACCTGGAGTTTATAGAGAACATGCAGTCAGTGCTATTTCTTTGTGCAAAAATATTGTTAATTTTTAATTTTTTTTTTTTTTTGCACAAAAATGTTTTGAGGGCAGAACGAAAAATGATTGGTTCAGAGAGATAACCAATCAGATTGTAGGAGTTGGGTCTAAACAACTAGAGCAGGCGGGAACAGGACATCTAATTGGTTGGTTCCACCTTGTTGCTTGGACCCACCTCCTCTACAATGTGATTGGTTATCTCTCTGAACCAGTCATTTTGTGTTCTGCCCTCAGAACATTTTTGTATAAGTAAAACTCTCATAAGCAAAAAGATCTTGTTAATCAGAGGAGGATGACTGTGCAGGACCACCTCAGTACAACAATGGCATGTAGAAAGGCTTCTCTAGATGTGTCCCATCCTGCTCGTCCTACCCTCCTGTGTGCCACGCCCCCTCGTTAACCTCGTGTGGAATCCCCGTGTGATCAGTTATTTTGAATTGTTTTCCTGATTCCTGTGCATTTAAGTCTGTGTTCAAGTATGTTTCCCTAGTCTTGTCATTAACGTCTCCACCCCGCTAATGTTGCCCTGTGCTCCTGATCGGTATTATCCCTTTAATAATCCCCACGTTCACCCCTGATTCCTGGACTCCTGTGCTTCCCTTCCCGTCGTGCCTCCAACCCGTTATGATAAGATGTGGCTTGTCTACTCTTGCAATCATGGGTCCCATCATTAAGAATATATTGATGAAAAATCACAAAAAAATGACCCACAAGTCATTAAATCTAAAATGAACCACAAATCATTAAATGACTTTATAGGCCCGTCTTGTTCAGATGCATTCGACGGACCATGCTTGAAATGCTGAAATGAAATCCCGCCCAACAGCGGGTCCTGCCGGGTGCTAGCTATGCATATCTAATGACGTGACCAGTGAGTGTACACTACCGGCTAATCTTAAATCCAAAAGGCTCCACGCCAGGCAAGGTTTCTGTGCTCCGTGTCAGAGCATCACAATTTATACCATGGATCCAATGGAACAGGAAAGGAAAATGAGCCATAATAGAGTCTGTAGAGTTTGTATTTCACTCTGGGAGCCGCTATGAAGCTGATAAAATGGCACAATTAGGAGTAACTCTGTT
The DNA here is from genome assembly GCA_026776945.1 of Isichthys henryi. NCBI lineage: Eukaryota > Metazoa > Chordata > Actinopteri > Osteoglossiformes > Mormyridae > Isichthys > Isichthys henryi. Next base: position 10,005,447 of record JAODJX010000007.1, on the reverse strand, counting down.
TCCGAGTGCGCATTAAAGCGAGTGGTCGTGTGAAATCGTTGGCGAGATTAAATGCATGGTTGAAGTGCTCGCGATTTAAAGCGCTGCAGGCCTCGGCGTTTGATGATTTGCTGAGACATCGGCCGCTAACAGACATAACCCTGCTCCGCCTGTCTGTAAAACGATTAAGGATATCAGAGTTCTCGCGACATCCCTCCTTTCATGAGATAAAAATGATGTTTCATTTAAAAAAAGAAACAGCCATCTTTTGACTGATTTCTCTTTTAGCGATTTGTCCCACGGTTCTTACAAAGAGCATGTCAGGGGAGAGGGTGACTTGTGTCCTTTGAATGCTTGGCACTGAAACTTCAAAGGGATGGAGAGAGTTGGGTTATTCTTCTGATGTACGCAGGGCCCAATATAAAGCGAGCAGCTCTCTCATTGTTCCTAAAAGTGAGAACATGGTGTCACTGTGCAATATATGTGAAGGACAGCATCTCTGTGTCTGAGCAGGTGTGAGCTCTGGTCCCGACATTTCAGTCATTCCCTTGATGATATTACATACTTTGCCTGTATTACTACGGTAAATGCCAGCCGCATCTGTAATGTGTAAATAGTTTAGCGGTGCGATTCAAGTCTACAGGGATGCAGGCGAGGAGATAAATGAAATGATAATAAGGGAGAAGCTTTCAGACCCAGTGGTGGACGGTTCAAATGCCAATGGAGAGTATTAGCATCAGTATCTCAGAATCTGAACTAGCATCTTTAGCAGAAATGCTCTGTTGTGGAAATGGGTATTAAACACTGTGTTCATGAACCCGGCCCTGTTTATTGGACTGAGGAAATAAGCTCTGCCTGTAGGCTCTGAGAGTATAGAAGATGCTCTTCCGCTTTACTTCCAGAAGACTTCGTGTCCCTGGTATCAGAGAGCTTCCTTTAAACCACACAGGCCAGCCATGTTTAACGAGTCATGTGTCCTGACCCATTGGGTCGTTTTTGCTTTCTTTCATGATGAAAGAATGTGTTTTCTTAAACTATTCTGCCGGCTTTTGTAAAAAGTAATTATAAAATAAATGTTGTAAAACATTTGGGACGGTACGGCCAGCCAGGTCAACTACAGCGGCCCGACCCGTGACATCACGCATGTTGGGCATGAAGAGGGAGCAGACTGTACAGTGTGAACAGGGAGAAATGCAGAAAAATGAGGTAGGGAGGGCAGCTTACGGTGTCCTCAGATCACTGATACCACTGCACCGAGTGGAGTCTGATGACTTGTGTGACTTTCCAGGCATCTCTGCTGACATCCCACTGCCCCTGGAGAATGTTCCGGAAGGGAGTTTGGTGCAGTTTCCCGCCACATTAGTGAAGGTTGAAGGGAATTTCCATGACAACACGTAGCGGGTCTCTCATGTGCCGTGATCTCAAAGACACCACGGCGCAGCCCGCCTGGATCGGCAGTGGTGGTTCAAGGATGTCGTCATGTTGACACTTTCTGAACCTTAATTCGCTGCCGCCAATGTCAGTGTTTGGGTTGGTAGCCTCACTTCTTCAGCATTCTTGTAAGTCTTAGTTGCTTCATGTTTCTTTTAGTGGGGTTGAGTCATAGCCAGTTGGAACCCTGCTATAATCTTGTGGGTTGCTATGACCGTAGCCGGTGCTGGTTCACGCCTCTTGGCCCCGCGGCAGGCCCAGCGAACGCAGTGCTGTGCTGTTGTACGATTCGGATGAGTTAGTGTATCCTGATCAGTATGTCTCGCACACATGTACCGCTGGACCCAGTCGCCCGTGACTGATGGAGGGAGGATCCTACCCGCGTTGTGCTTCGTGCGGTCTTGATGCGTGAAGGGTAGCAAAATAAATAAATAAAACGTGTTTACATTCTCCGTCTGTCCGGTTTTTTTAATTTACAGCTCTGCTGAGTGCTTCATTTTGAATCGGCGGGGTTTCGTGCGCCAAGGAAAAAAGGCAAAAGTTTAAACAGACTTTCCATTGTTTCGCCCTCGTCACGGAAGCAGCCTGCTAATGTATCGCTTAGACGACGGGCTCACAGTGCGATCCGCACGGCGGCCTGGGAAGCCACACCGTCAGAGGGAATGCTAATGGTCCGGCTAATCTGATCCTTCTCTTCTTCTCTTCGCCCTGGAGATAATTGAAATGTGTTTCTCCTCGGCCCGACCTGCTATCCCAGGCTACGCTCAGCTGCCCACACCCCCGCCCCCCCGGCCTGCCCGCGTCTCCATGCTGGGACCAGCTGCTGTTGGCCGATGTTCTGGTCCTCTTGGCAGAACTAGCAGGTTCCCATCACCTGAGAGCGAATTTGTCGGCTATCATTTTGCAGTCTCCCTGCATATTGCCGGCTAATTTTGGCCGAGTCGAATAAAAGTGACGTAGGTCACCTGAGGGTTCCAGGGGGCTCTCTGAAGGAGGGGGGGGAGGCTGTTATGCGATAGTAGGATGGCCTGGGTGCCCCGCTCTCCAATGTCAGACACAGACTCGAGCCTCACTGACTCCGAGATTTTCTGTAGCTGACATTATGCAGCTCTGCTTGCCAGACAGAAATTCCATGGTTTACAGGCGTGTGTGGAAATGTTGTGTGGTTTCGTTCCTGACATCCTGACATTTCCCAGTTTCCCACAGACCGGACAGTCACGCTAAAGTAGGTCGTACCAGAAAGTCGTGCTCAGGGTCTCCCTGGGTGGCTGCTCGGGCCTCTGGCACAAAGAGTCTGACAGGCTCGCTTTCACTCACAAAGGCAGGAAACAGGCTCCTCGATGCCGGTACCACGCCACAGGACTCACTGTGAGCGTCTGCACCCACCCATAATGTAGTTTGCCATTTTCTGAATGGGACCCCACCTCCCTCCTACCTCCACCCTGTGCCCCCAACCCCCAGGAGTGGAGCGAGAAGCTGACCCTGCTTGCCCAGGAGAGGGCAGAGTCCTGCCACCCAGACCCCGCCCACTGGGACCCAATGTCCAATCACGTGGGCTGGAATGCCCAACGCTCCGCCCCTGGGGCCGCCTCCATCTCTGAGGTCATTGACTCCTGGTTCCAGGAGGGGCAGGACTATGACTACCTGAGTGGCAAATGTCAGCAGAACCGCACCTGCAGTCACTATACTCAGGTGATCAAAGCCGGCAGCTGCAGGGCTGACAGTCACTGGGGTCAGCATACTGTGCCATGATAAAACTGAAACCCTCTGCCTGTACCCTCTCCGTTCCCGCAGCTCGTATGGGCCACGTCCAGCCAGGTGGGCTGTGCCCAGCGGCTGTGCACAAGCGGGTCCTCACAGTGGGAGCTGTTCATCTGCACCTATTCGCCTGGGTGAGAGGCCGCCCTGGAGATCAAACACTCCTCCGTCGTCCCATAACCTGCCGCCCAGCTCTGAAGAATGTTCCATTAGCGTTTGGATCTGTTCACTGCATCTAACAGTTATTTAAATAACACCTCTTTTATCCAAAGACTAGTTTACATTCATAAAATGTTAATTGGCTTTTAGAAGTAATGAATTAAAGTGTGTTTAGACCGAAGCTTCAGCCACCAGGATGCGTATGGGATTGTCCGCAGTGACCTGTTCTCACGGACTTGGGGTTTGGCTGGTGCTGATGTGACCCAGCGTGCCACTGTCCTGTGCGCAGTGGGAACTGGGAGGCGAATGGGATGATGGTGGTGCCCTACAAGGCGGGATCCTACTGCTCGCTCTGCACCTCCGACATGTCCGGCTGCTTCCGTCTCTGGGACCACGTGGGCGGTCTGTGTGGTGAGACGGGGGGGGGGCCCCCCCCCCGCGGCGGCCCCGCCGCCGCCCACGACGAAACCAGAAGATTGTAGTGGTTGTTTGTTGTGATGTGAG
>JAODJX010000007.1:9983122-10000353 GCA_026776945.1 Isichthys henryi | reverse complement strand
GGTGTCTGTGCTGCTGTGTATGACAGGGTGTCTGTGCTGCTGTGTATGACAGGGTGTCTGTGCTGCTGTGTATGACAGGGTGTCTGTGCTGCTGTGTATGACATGGTGTCTGTGCTGCTGTGTATGACATGGTGTCTCTGCTGCTGTGTATGACAGTCTTTGTACCGCTGTGTTTGACAGTGTCTTTGTACCGCTGTGTTTGACAGGGTGTCCGTGCTGCTGTGTTTAGAAGTGCGTTTATGACACTGCTACATTATGTGACATTGTTCCTAAACTTGTACATCTGTGTCAGAGTACGATGATGCTCGTATGTATGTTTTTCTGTATGTCTGTTGTATTCCAGGTCGTCAGTGCCACACCGTCTGCTTTGTCTCTGACGATAGATTGTCTGTGCTGTGGTGTTTGTTCTGTCCCCGATGACGCTGTGTGTGTGCTGGCGTGTTTTAGTCTCTGAGGCTGGTGTGGCATTGGTTCAGTGTGTAATGGCATGTGTTTGTGCCGCAGTGCGCTGCAGCGTGCAGTGCGTACATGGCCGATACAGGGAGGAGGAGTGTTCCTGTGTCTGTCATGTCGGCTACGGAGGAGCAGAGTGTGCAGGTGACAGGCGGGCCAGGGGCAGGCGGGCGGGGGGGGGTTCCTTGTTTCCTGAAAGTCCCATTATCAGGAAAACAGTGATGCATGTTGTGCTGCGCCCACTCAGCCTCCAGAGGTTAGAGCCCATGTTTTTTTTTGCCTTGGTGGTGCCATCTGACGCTGCTGCCCTGACCAGAGAAGCTCCAGTTTCCGTTCCACAGCTGTGGGGTGCGTATCGACGGAGACTGCTTCATGGTCTCCCCGGAAACAGACACCTACTACGGGGCCAAAATCCACTGCCAGGTGAGGCCCTGATCAGGAAAGGTCCCCTGTGGGGTGCATGAACACCCCCTCCCTCCCCCCGTCAGAATGGTACAGTCGTCTCAGGGTCTTTTATCCCAGTAAAAAGCAGGGGGGCATTTAAGCAGTTACTTAGCTGCTTGTCAGAGTGATTCGCATTTACTGATGCTTTTCAGTATCGGTGGCTGGGAGATTAATCACACATTTTTCCAGCGCATTATCACACTATAATCTGGTTTTCTGTATTATCTACTAGCTGAGCGCCAGATACTCTGCTTCAGAGGCGTAACCTGGGACTCAGGGTTAACGGCGCATTGCGCCAACAGGGCTGTGCCTGCATTTTGTTCCGGTAAAATCTGGAACCTCTCAGATAATCGGAGCACTGTGACTCAATGTACCTAAAAATGTAAGTTGCTTTACAGAAAAAAAACATTTAGTGGATGTACAAAATGAATTATCCATCCATCCATCCAGTTCCTTATCCTGTACAGGGTTACTGGGGTGGGCCCAAGCATCAAAGGACATTAATATTTGCTGGTACAGGGAACTAACTGGGGTTTTATGTAAAGTGCAGGCAGAAATGGAAAATGTCTGGAATCCTGTAGGATGTATGACAGAAGGTGTGTGTGGTGTTGCTTGTTCCTTGTCTCTGCATTTAATCAAGGTGAAAGCTACAGCTAACTAGTTTTGGTTAAAGTTTAGCAGCTTAATCTGCTCTAGGCAAATTAATGTGCCTCAGCTGCGCTTGTTCTGCAGTTACACAGACCGTTGTAAAGGTTACGTGTTAACCCTGTAGCTGAGCAGCAAGCACAAGTCACTAACAGTTCATCAGTGAGCTCTTCTTGGCAGACAGCAGTAGGTCTGATAAGATGTTTGTCTGTGAGGGAAATGGAGGGGGAAGCTGAAGGATACAGTGTTCTTCTGGATCTCCGGTGCCCCGCAGGAGAAAGGAGGAATTCTGGCTCAGATCCATAACCAGAAGGTTCAGGACATCCTGGCGTTCTACCTCAGCCAGCTGGAGACCACTAACGAGGTCACTGACTCGGACTTTGAGACACGCAACTTCTGGATTGGTGAGAGCCCCCTCCGACTCTCCCCATCCCCACCCCTGTGCCTGCTGTCAGCTCTTTTCTGTCACTAAAAGTTGGGGTTCCTTTAGGTGTGTCTACCAATGTTTCTCCTGCAGGTCTGACCTATAAGACATCTAAGGATTCATTCCGCTGGGACTCTGGAGAGCAGCCGACTTTCACCAGCTTTGCCTTTGGGCAGCCAGACAACCAGGGGTGAGTCTGGGGTGGTCTGGCCACTTATTACACCATTGTTACACAGCAACTAGTGGAGGCGGGACCAACTAATCAGATGTCTTGGATTTGCTTCCTCTAGTCACGTACACCCACCTCCTCTACAATCTGATTGGTTACCTCTCTGAACCAATCATTTTTCCTTCTGTACTCAGAATATTTTTGTTTACATAAAATTCCCACGAGCTCTGGGTCCCCCCTTCCTTTCCTATGACAGTCCTTTTATGCAGCTCCTTTTCAATTAATATGATTTTTCCATACCTTTATGTACTTTAAAAGCTGCATATTTTGCCTGATTTATATGATCTGGCAATAATCACCTGCTAGCACCGTAACTTGGTCAGGGAACAGTTTACTGCATAAAACGCAAAACTTTGCCGTGGTTTCAGTGCAATTTCCTTGTTTCACCACTTGGTGTCTCCCTTTCACCCTTTGGGTGCAGTTTTGGGAACTGCGTTGAGATGCAAGCTTCCAGCGCCTTCAACTGGAACGACCAGCGCTGTAAAACACGCAACAGATACATCTGCCAGTTTGGTGAGCCTCCCATTCTGCTCCCTGTTCCCCTGTCAAGGGCAATGCAGCAAGAGCCTGCTGGGTATAGTCATTTGCTTTATTCTCAATCTAGCCAAATAAGTAATAGCCAGAGTACCTGTACATCTGTACCACATCCTCACGGTAAGCAGACTGCCAAACAACTATGCAGTAACCAGTGACAATGTACATATAACAATATTGATTTAATTGTATAAATATTTGGTCTGCTGCGATGGGCTGGCCCCTTGTCTTGGGTTGTTCCCTGCCTCATGCCCATTGCTTCCAGGATAGGCTCCGGACCCCCCGCGACCCTATAGGATAAGCGGGTTGGAAAATGGATGGATGGATATTTGGTCTAAGACCATTTCACATGAATTCCAGCTTCACATGAATTCCAGCCAACCCACCATCAAATTCATGCGTAAAATACAGGGGAGAAGAGGCGGAAAATTCAGGGTCAGGAAGTACAAATCCACACCAAGACTTTGTTTCAGCCAACCAGTTGAATGCTTTGTGACTGTGAGTCTTTATACTCAACAGGTTGGTTGAAACAGAATCCTGGTCTGGATTTGTACCTTCTGAACCTGAACTTTCCCTCCTCTGTTAATGGTGTGTGCATGTTCTGTACAATGCCCACAGTTGAAAAGCTAGATTTCCATCTAGCTACACATCCATCCATCTTCTAATCGCTTATTTGGTATGTTTCCATAAAGATATAAAGATCCATTCTCAATTTCCAGTTAACACACTCGGGCCACATAAGACCTGGATGTTACTATCTCTAATACAAAAGTCAGACATGAATATGCAGCCAGTCTATTTGCGCAAATGTTTGACGGACCATGACGGCGCCCACAATATAGTAAGGATTGCTCCCATGGAGGTTATATTGCTCAACAAAACTCATATGCATGCAAGGGCAATTGATAAGAGTGTAGCATTGCTGAAGCTATTTATCACACCCATTTTTTAAAAAGCAGAGACACTTTAGACACGCCCCCTAAACTTTAAACAAACTATGTGGCAACCTTCACTTTTAGTCAGCGACACTCGTGCCTTTTGTGATCAATAGCCATCAGGTTCTCATGATGACAGATCACATTTAAATACAACTGGTAAACACCTATCTGTTGGATGTCAGAGTGGAAATTAAGAAGAATGTGGGGCCGCTGTGGTTCGTGTTGTGGCGGATGATGCATTGATCCCAAAGAGCATATTAATGCAAGTTGTGCTGTTGGGTGACATGTTAAGAGTTTGTTCTTTAAAGCCTGTATATCGCCCTGAACCTTCTGACAGAAACAATTTATTTCTGTTGAGGAACAGAGATCATAAAACCCGATTTCACCTGCTGCAGTTCAGAAGTTGGCTAACTGCTTCCCTGTGCAAGCCCGTAAAAATGCAACTTGAGGGAGAAACAAACAGAACAAACAAACAAACAAAACAAACAAACAAACAAACAGAATAACAAACAAACAAACAGAACAAACAAACAGAACAAACAAACAAACAGAACACCAAACAAACAGAACAAACAAACAAACAGAACACCAAACAAACAAACAGAACACCAAACAAACAAACAGAACAAACAAACAGAACACCAAACAAACAGAACAAACAAACAGAAAAACAAACAGAACACCAAACAAACAAACAACACCAACCAAACAAACAAACAAACAGAACAACAAACAAAACAAACAAACAGAACACCAACCAAACAAACAGAACATTGGGCAGCAGTAAATAAAACACCAAACACATGCTAGGGACCAACAAACACAACCCCAGACAAACAAAGAAACATAACCATAGGGACTAATGAACAGAACCCGAAACAAACACATTTGGGACCAACAAACATAACATAGCGGGCAAACATACACAACATGATGGACCTACGGACATAGCATGGAGAATAAACCAGCACAATGTGGAACACAGCTGTCATGAGTAACAAATCCAACACAAGACGATGGTCCAATAAACACACTACAAGGACTAAATAGACAGAATATAGGGAAAGCAACGGGCAAACAAGACAAATAAACAAGCACAGCAAGAGATTGTCATCTGGGTTGCCTCTAGGCACACCAACTTTCTCCTGCAGTCCATAGAAATACAATTCGCTTCCTTGCTGCTTGTAAAATGCCTGTACTGTCATAAGAACATATGAAATTTACAAACGAGAGGAGGCCATTCGGCCCATCTAGCTCATTTCGGGAGAACTCAGCTAATAGCTCCGAGTTGTTAAAATCTTATCTAGCTGTGATTTAAAGGAACCCTGGGTTTTAGCTTGCACTACAATAACAGGAAGACTATTCCATACTCTAAGAACACAGTGTGTAAAGAAGTGCTTTCTTTGTCTGTGTGCATGAATCCTGCAATGGACTGGCATCCCATCCAGGCGCCTCAACAATACATTCAATAAGTGGCTGGAAGAGGGTGGATGTATATGGGATGTCTGTTTGTGCGTATGACTTGGGGACAGTTGTATGTGTCTGCATATGTTGGGAATTGGTTATGAATGTTGTGTCAATGTGTAAAGGGGTATTTTATTAGAGGAAGGGTACCTTATGTGTCAGTAACTAACTCCATTTGTACTGATTTTTCCAGTGGAGTTATGTGTAATGACTGTAATTATGATTACTGCTCTGTACAGCCCCCTGACTTCCTTAAAGTGGGCGGACATACGGGTAAAAAACCGCACACATTCTGTACGTACCAGCCGCTTGACTGGTTCCATGGCATCCATATTGGTCTGACAGATTATATTTAGGAGAACAAGTAGATTGCCTGTCCTGGGATGCGCATATTAATCATATCTCTATGCCTCAGTCACTCTTCCAAACTGACGTAACCTAAAAAAAAACCAAGTGACTGCGTCTTTAAAAACAAGCCCTGCATTATAATAACGTTCCTTATTTATGTAACAAAGCCTTTCAAAGTAAAATGCCAGCACTGTGTCATCTTTACAACATGCATTAAGCTGCCAGAGCCGCAGATACGTGCTGCCGTGGAGAGAGCGAAGAACGTTCCAGTAAACGCTGCCATCCTGAAACGCGCAGCTTCTGTTGCTGCCGATGCTTGCTAACATACAGCATCAGTTAGATCACGTTTGAACAAAAGCAGCATAATAGGTCAAACCAAGATATATGACCTTGCTGGTATAAAATAAACAAGCCTATTCCTCTAAACATAAATGCTACACAGCCAAAAGAATGTGGCACCCATGCAGACATTTGCCTGATGATGATGTTTCGGTCATTGACGAACCATATTTACATTGGTGGTCCCATAAAACTATACTGTAATGGTGCTGAAAGATCCTTATCACTTTGTGACGTCGTAGCCATTGTGACATCATAGTGCTATGCTTTAGTCACATGTTTGTGGTGATGTTGGTGTGAACAAACCCACTGTCTGCCAGTTGTATAAAAGTACAGTATGTGATTATGTACAGTATATAATACATAACAATGATTATAAACAATGATGTTACTGGTTTATGTATTTACTATACTGTATTTTTTCTTACAAAGAAATGCGTACTGCAGTAGGTTGTGTGTAGTAGGCTATACCATCGTGGTTTGTGTAAGTACTCTATGATGTTCGCACTGCAACAAAATCTCTGCATTTCGCAGAACATATCCCCATCATTAAGGGACCCATGACTGTGTTAATTAGAGGAATTGGTTGATTTAGCTACATCCATCGCTGACACAGGCATGCATTCTCCAGTAAAACGAAAATAATTTCAGTCCAGTGGGTGGTCGTACGGAAAAGGTGAGCGACTTTCAACTTGGTACCATTGCTGTATCACCAAAGTCAATTCACAAAATCTCTGTGTTGCTGTGCTGTAGCTGGAAGTGAGTGATTGTGAAGTGGAAACATCTGGGAGAAAATTCAGTGGCCAAGCAAACTCATAGAAATAAACCCAATTACCCAACATCAATACCCATATTGAATGGCCGCAAATTCCACCATCAATTTTTCACAGAAGTTGAAAAGCTATTATAGCAACAAAGGGTCCCCCAGCTTCATATAAAACCCCTGCGCTTCATGACCAGCTGCTGACCACATACTTTTGGTCATACATTGATCAGTCATAACATTAAAACCTCGGACAGCTGAAGTGAAGAACACTTCTTGTTACAGTGGCATCTGTCAAGGGTGCCATTATATTTTAGGCATGTGCACAGCCAGTTATTGAAGTTGATGTGCTGGAAGCAGGAACAGTGGGCAGGCGTAAGGATCTGAGCGACTTTGACGTGGGCCAAATTGCGATGGCTAGACGACTGGGTCAGAGCATCTGCAAAATGGCAGGTCTTGTGGGGTGTTCCCAGTATCAGTGCTTACCAAAAGTGGTCAAGGAAAGGCCAACTGGTGAACCTGCAATGGGGTCATGGGCGCCCAAGTCTCATTGGTGCGCGAGGGGAGCAAAGGTTGGCCCATTCGGTCTGATACCACAGGAGGGCTACTGTAGCAGAAATTGCTGAAAAAGTTAATGCTGGCTGTGCTAGAAAGGTGTCAGAACACACAGTGCATCGCAACTTGCTGCGTATGAAGCTGCACAGCCACAAAGGTCAGAGTTCCCATGCTGACCCCTGTCCACTGTTGAAAGCGCCTACAATGGGCATGTGAGACTGGACCATGGAGCAATGAAAGAAGGAGGTCTGGTCTGATGAGTCACGCTTCCTGTTACATCATTACGGGGCTGCGTGTGGCTCAGTGGGCTCTGTGTGCCTGTAATCAGAAGGTCGACGGTTCAAACCCAGCCTCAGCACGCCTGCAGGTCCTTCAGCAAGGCCCTTAACCCCCAGCTACCTGGGTGGCAGCCCTTCGCGGACAGTTTACTCTACAATGAGCAAGCGGCGGGAGGCGTATAAACAATTTCCTTATGAGGATAATAAAGTATCAGTTCTTATTATTATCATGTAGACGGTCGGGTGCGTGTGTGTCATTTACCTGAGGAAGAGATGGCACCAAGATGCATTATGGGAAGAAGACAAGCCAGCGGAGGCAGTGTGATGCTCTGGGCAATGTTCTGCTGGGAAATCTTCGATCCTGACATTTATGTGGGTGTGACAACTAAACCTTGTTGCAGACCAAATACACCCCTTCACGGCAACAGTATTTCCCGATGGTAGTGGCCTCTTTCAGCCGGTATAATGTGTCCTGCCAGACTACAAAAATTGTTCAGGAATGATTTGAGGAACATGAAGAAGAATTCAAGGTGTTGAATTGGCCTCCAACTTCCCCAGATCTCATTCTGCTTGAGCACCTGTGAGATGTGTTGGACAAACAAGTCCAATCCGTGGAGGCCTCATCTCACAAAGATCTGTTGCTGACGTCTTAGTGCTAGATTCCACAGGACACCTTCAGAGGTCTTGTGGAGTCCACGGCTCAGTGACTCAGAGCTGTTTTGGTGGCACCTACACAATATTGGGGGGGGGGGGGGGGAGGGAGAGACAAAAACAATATTAGGCAGGTGGTTTTAATATTATGGCTGATCAGTATATATTGTACCTGCAGACCAAAAGATTAGCCACAAAAAAATTTGCTGTTACTATCACACTAGAACATGTAACAGAATCAAACCAGTTAATATTCTGCAACAAATATAGCATTCATCCCAATACAATACAATATTCTCTGCATGTACCAGCAGTTTATGATGAACCATTTACATCTTGATGATTTTCTTCCTGATTGGCACCTCACAGACCCTCAGGGAAGATGAACCTTTGATACTGAGCCTGCTCGATGATGCGCGTCGGATTTCCCTGAGCCTTTGCTCTCCCTCTCAGTTGTGCCATCGCATATTTTAAAAGTTTGACTCCATACGCTTCTGTGTTTTCCCAGGTCCGGAGCACATAGCCCTTTGGGACTCTGCTCGCTGAGGACAGTCCCCACTGGAACCAAAGCCCCCCCGCTCTGTGGACATGCTGACTATTCATCACCCACCCACCCCTACGGCTACACGCGTAATCTATATTGTTGTAGTCTTTCTTGCATTAGAGACTCGCTGTTGGGACGCTCGTCGCTCCACGGCGCCCTCTGCTTGCAGGCTGTGCTACACACTTCATTTTTTTCTGTTGCCTGTAGACCTCTGTGAGGTCTTCGCACCTGCGTCTTCATGGCCTTAATGTGTCCCGGCCTGGTTCTCAAAAAGACACTCTACAATGCCCATCCTCCTCCCAAACCACACTGCCACATCTTCTGGGCCCTGAACCCACCTCTGTGGGCTGCAGCTCCCCCAAGCCAGTCTTTGCTCGGTAAAACAGATACCCCCCCCCCCCCCCACAGTGGGGTTTGAGAATGTGGGGGCTTCCTCTTCTCAGTCTGAAGGATCCATTCCCCTTTCTGCCACCTCTGTGTTCCTAAGCTCAGTTTTATCCAGCAGGCGATAGCTTAGGTGTAGAGCCGGCTGTCAGCATCACTGTACTGTGTGCAATGACCCGCTGAGTCACAATATGCCGTCTTACGCTTTACTCATGCTGGTAAGAGGTGTGCAGGCAGGTCAGCCAAGGCAGCTGCTGATTGCTGTCGCATAGATTAAATGTACTTATGACCAGCTCTTTTAGTTAACTTATGTTTTTTTTTGTGCACCGAATGTATGCTATGATTACTGTTTTACTCATTCATAAACCTATTTCAATAAATTTTAGAATAATCCTTGTAGCACCTGTGTCTGTGACTGTTTCCATGCATGTCTACAAGTGGGTGTATGTGTGTGTGTGTGTGGATCAGATATACATACCACTCTGGGGACCAAGTGTCTCCATAATGTGATAAAAACTTATTTTGACATTTTTTCGGTCCCCACAAGGGGAATTGCAATTTTATGAAAATCTGCAATCAAAAAACTAAAAATGCCAAAAGTCTTGTATTTTGCTTGGTTACTTATAGTTAAGGTTAGGGCTGGGTAGGGGCTAAGGTTTTCATTGTTGGGATTGGGGTTTTACCCATAGAAATGAATGGATGGTCCCCACAAGGATATGAGTACAGGGCTGAGTGTGTGTGTGTGTGTGTGTGTGTGTATGTGTGTGTTTGTGCATTCTGGGCCACCAGAGCAATGGGAGTAGTCATCACCAACCTTAGGCTTGAATTTTGGCTGCGCTGGAAACCCAGGAAGTAGCCAGTATCACCCAGGGGATCCACAGAATCAGACTTGTGACGAGAAATTAGCATAATGCAGGAGGCGGGGCTGTTAAATGTCAGCGTGGCAGTGCAAAGCAGTTAGCATTGATTTAGATGAGGACAGGTGTGTCTCGTCTGCATGGTTCCTGCCGAGTCCATCTGGCGTCTTTGTGGATTCTAAGCTGGGAATTTCCATTGTGATTTCTGAGAGAGAGAGAGAAAGAGAGAGAGAATGGGTTTTTCAACAAACGTTGTGGAAATCTTTGCGTTTTTCACGGTGCTGCTGTAAGCCGGTGATAATGGACAATAGCACAATTTGGATGATTTTACACCCCCGAATCAATTACACTCCTTCTTCGGTAATCCCCCCCCCACCCCATTTCAGCTGTCTCGATAAATCCTTATCACCATCTTTGAGTTAATTTTCCAAATAACAAACGACTGAATGTTATTCTCCAACTAGAACTGCTTTGTATTGGCCAGTCGCCCATATCATCTGAGGTATTATTTGGCAAAGTAAATCCCCAAATTCTCAGATCTTCAGACTGTGAAACCTTCCTTATTCTCTCACTTATTGTACCCCCACCCCTCCCAACATAGTGATTAAGTTAATCAGATAAACATGTCACCATAAAAATCTGGCCATAATTGTATAAGATTCTTAGACAATACTATTTTATTCTCTCTATAAAGAGGGGGCATAGCAGATTGTGTGTGAGGGGGGGCATCCAGAAAAAAGCCCCCCCCCCCGCCATAAAACCCTGCTGCGCATGTGATTGATACCCTGGCTAGTGATTTTAAAAGCATTGTTATGAAACACAACATGTCAGTGTTAAATAGTGAGGAACCAAGTGGTCCCGCCCCATATTCTTTGTGGGACTAGGTAGAAAAATCAATAGGTTTCATTTATGAAGAGTAATCTGTTACACCGTGGCACAAACGTTATCGATTCTGCAGTAAATGCTGAAAAGCATTAAAAGTGAAAGTCACTAAAATAGTAAAAGTCACTAAATAGCCCAAACATCTCCAGTTGAAGACCCATGACCATGATTTATACTGTGTTTCAGTTCCAGCATAGTACAACACGTGTCAAAAAAGCATCTAGATGTGTCTGTTTCCACAGCTGACCGTGAGCCATTGGAGCTCTGATTTAACCCTGACCTGCTGGAATGCGTGCGATCGTCCTTTCTGTACATCAACCTCTGCTTTAGATGTAGATAATGTATGTATCTTACAAATGTATACAAGCAGCAGCCCAATTTAATTGGATATATGCTGGAGAAATCTAGGCTGAGTACCCTTCTCAAGCCCAAAATTACAGCCCAATTCTTAGCACCTGAGTCAAGGAAACTTTGGTCACAAACATGCAATAACGCAGTATATTTTCTGGCAGATCTGGCATCGTGTTGGCAGCAAGTGACAAGGGGTTTCTTTTAATGAGGAAAGAATGTCCTTTTATTAAGCTCTTAGAAAACAACACATAAAGGGACAAACATAAGGGTGTCTGATGTCGGACAGTAAGGCACACACACTTTGGGCAGTTTACACAGTAAGTAGAGACCCGTGAGGATTGGACAGGGTTCACACAAGACACAGGCGAGGGTACACATGTAACATGACAAGTATTAATATCGCTCATAGGGGTTATTTACAGACATTTTCCAGCATGCTTTACACTCTTACTGGGTTCCGTTAAGTGTAGCCATTTCACTGAGGTGACAATATGATTAGCCCCTTTATTTACGTGCAAACAAAGCAGTAACCGCACTTTGTGTCCAGTGTGAAGGTGTTTACCTTTATCTGGAGGCTGGAGGTCACAGGGGTCAGGTGGTTGGGTCCGGCATGTGCAAATACGTGTCGTCCGTGGAGGTGTGAGGGTGCTCTAGGGCATGGAGAAAGTGTTAAAGCCTGCTTGTGGCACTCCACGATAAGATGCTTGTAAAAAAGGGATTTCAGTAAAATGCGGGGTGTTTGGGGGAGGCGATGGTGGAATTAACTGCCATTGTCATGCTAATGCTGATGGAGTTGGACACGGAAGCTGCATTGTACGGCACACGGGAAGGCAATTTCTCTGCTGGCTGGGGGGGGATAACGATTACAATCCTCTTTGAGATTGAATGCCTCTAAATGACTTTCTGTTTTTGGGGGTGGGGAGTGGCTGCAGGGATGTGAGAAGATAAGTGCCCTGGTATCGTTATTTAATCCACACACTGATGGGGGGTCACGCATCTGTGTCTGTAACCCCGCCTGGTTTTGCATACCTTCAGTCATGATGAGCTAAAGTTCCAGCACATTCTGCTGTGTGGCAACTCCCCCCCACCCCAATTGTGGCTACAGCTTCCAGGCCTCAGGGACCGAAAGAGTCTCCCTGTCGACCATGAGATTCTGAGACGTTCTTCATTTCTACTTCAGATTTATATCTCATTTGCCGCTGCTCTATCTCCCAGTGTCTGGAGCTGAAAAACTGTAATGTAATAAAGATTACTCTGATCTGGGTACAGTTTCTGTGATCTGGTCCGTCATGATTAAATGTACCTGTCAGAAATGTGGTTTAAGGCTACATCAAGATAAGAGGAACGGACCCTTTCTGAATACACTGAATATTTCACAGACCGTGTGTACAGTTCTAAAATACATTTAACTTCCCTGGATTTCAGGTTGAATGTAATGTATTTTAGAACGCGGGGGAAAAAATTGATAAAATGCTCAAATTATGGAATAACGGGCTATAACATATAATTTGCTTTGCCGAAGTAACCAGCAGGATAACAGGGTGCACTGTGAAAGAAAATTATAGAAGCCGGTGAAGATAACCTTGCAGTTTTTGGAACATTCTCTTCCTTTTCTATAATGGTTAATTTATTCCGCAGGTATTCTTGTTGTGTATGGAGGTCTATGAGCAGCGTGCATCGGCAGTGCAATCAGCGGTCGATTAGACTGTTTGACAATTTGATGGTAATGAGAGCGTCTACTAGACACTGGGGGGAGGGTCAGTGCTGATCCAGGGGAGATAGCGTGGGCACTTAAAAAAAAAGCAAATCAGGGCTGTACAGATATTGCAGCGATGACAGCATCCACTGTCTGCTTTTGATGAGAATCGCATAGTGCAATAGTTCCTGACATATGCCTGGAGGTTGTTGGTTCAAATCCCAGGACAATTGTTGCTGATGTACCATACAGTGAAGTGCTGAATAATCACAGCTTGTGCCCATCTCAGGGGCTTTACGCCCTGTATCAGTAACCCATTGTGTTTCATTGACCCAGTTGATCCATCTCCCATCCACCCACACTTACCAGAAATCTGCCAGGGGTCATAGAGTTACAAAGGCCATGATTACTATTTGGGCCTCTTTGGACCTGCGTTTTAACCTGTAAATGATCCCTCATGCATTTTGTTATTTTTTTCATTCTCGAGAACCTGCAAGGATATATATCACTGCACCCGTCTGCTGGAAGAGGGCGCCAGTGGTGTCTGGCCAGTGGTGTCTGGCCAGTGGCTGCGGGTGGCTTTGAGTGGATGCTCAGCATGATAAGATCCCGCCGGCTTTTGTGGAACTGCTCGCTCAGCCTTGCTGTGCGGTAATTACCGGCAGTGTGTGATGGCAGTGGTGAGCACACTTAAGGACTGAAGGTCGCAAGTGTTGTGCTGGAGTGGACTGCGGTTTGTTTTAATGCTGTGGCCCATTTTCTCACTGATGCAACAGTATGCAGAGCAGCTGTGTAGAGAAATAACATAATATATGCAATCCCCAATGTTTCAGGCTTACAGTACAAAAGCATCTTAACAGGAATTCTGAGGCTTGGTCTGGCTTGGCCTGACCAGTCTAGCTCAGACTGATCCAAAAGCTTGTAGAAGATTCAGAGCTGCTACCCAACTGGGGCAGACGGATGACAGATGGAGGCAAGATGGCTGATCAGCCCCCGACAGTCTGCCTCCATGAGACAGGAGAAGAGACTATTTTCAACAGGGCTCCTGTTCTGTTTTGAAGAGCGGCTTCTGAGGGGTTGCATGCAAGTGTAACTCCAAGCACTCTGAGCCTCTGTCATCTTTATCCTTGTGCGTCGCTGCTAACCATGTCTCCGGATGTAGGATTGGACTGAAGAGGTCTTAAGGAAGATGTTAACTGTTAATGTATGGGGCAGCTAGAGGCATGAACGCAGCCTCTCTGGGGCGCCTTGACCGACCTGCTCGTAGCTGCCGGGAAGCAGCCTGCACTCATTAGCCAGGTCCTGAGGATGGAATAGCAATCGGCTGCTCCTTCAGTTTTTAAGCAGGCTCCGAAATTTCCCGTTAGACCTTGATGTCTAGAAGGCAGGGCTGCCGTCCATGCCTCCTCCGACTGCCTGGCACTGCCGTGGCGACGGAATTCACAGCCGCCCGCTTGCAGACAGCTGAGAGACGCACAGATACGAAGGCCAATTAATGAGACCCTCCCCCATGTCTTCCTGAGCCCATGAGCCTTTCCGAGCCGTGACAGGTCCGAGTAACTCATCCGGAAGCAGGCAGCCTCAGCTAGTGAGGGGCTCCCCCCATGCCAGGGCAGGCTTGGACCGAAAAGCGAGGATGATGCCAGCGGCTCGGTGTGGGAGCGCTGGCAGGATTCTTGGGAATGTGCTCGGTTAGCGGACGAGCTAATCCAGGGTGACAGGCCTCCGTTCTGTTATGTACATGAAGGGGAGGAATCCTGTATTTAATCCTCGGTTTTAAGAAATGCATTTCACGCTTCGCAGTGTTGTTTTAATTTCCTGCTGTGAAATGGCAGTGTATCGGACTGTGAGGCCACGGGCTTCACTGGGTGCGGCTCAGGCATGACACTGAATGCAGGGGGGAGAGCCTGCAGTGGCTGGGGGGGGGGTGGGTGTCGTGAGGTAAGATGGAGAAGTGGACTGGGAGGGGCAGAGCAAGGTCATCAGGCATTTTTTGGCAGAAAGACAGCAGCCATTTAGCACAGAAACGGGGCGGGGGGCATTGAAGGTACTTTCGAGGACAGTGACTTAATTGGTAATGACAGATTTAATTAAATTGTAATTGTTTTGTTAGTTTTTCAATTAAAACAAAAGCTGCTCATAGTTTTTGTTATTAACTTCAAAAAGTAGTGTGATGAAACCACTCAGTTTGGGAGGCAAGGCAAAGGGGGGGTGGGGTCCTATTTGAAGTGGAATATTAGATGGATTAGTTTCTCGCCCCCCTCCCCCAAATGTGCTCCCTGAGGCAGATCATTCCCAAGGGAAATTCAGCATAAGGCAGCTGGATGATGCGTGCTTCAAATGCCCCCCCCCCAAACATTACGCATCATTGTTGATGAGAGATGGGCTGCAGGTTTCAGGCCTGATTGGCCAGCCTGAGTAAACAGGAAGCTTGTCTCTCCCATGTTTCTCCTTGCAAGTCTGAGATGAGAATGTGTGATAATGAAGCGGCTGACTGACAGCTGCTGCGGTGTGTGGGTGCCATGGCGACAGCAACCTCCCCCCCCCGGCGCGTCTCACTATGCTCGCTGTCAAATGGCTGCCATAAATCATGGCCCAGAGCGGGGTGTCAGGCGCTCGGGGGAGAGCCACGGCAGACACGCGGGGCTCAGCAGAGTGGAGCATGATGGGTAGGCAACTGACGTGTCCTACGCCAGCACAGAAGGCTGTCTTTCCTTCTCCACAATAAAGCTTTAATCCCAGGTTCGTCCTGACGGTTACGTAAGAGAATCCCTTGATTTGGTTTCCGGTAATGAGCAGCCCTCACCGGACACCCGTGCAGATAAAGATCTCCACCCTCCACCCCCCCCTTCATGCTGCCTCAGGCCTCCACCCTTTCCCTTCACCTTCCTCCAGGACGGCAGATGGGCCATTTCATTCTGTCCGTGTTTCAAAGGCAGACATTTTTCTTTGTAAGTCAATTTGCAGAACTTTGACAATTACTGTGCGGTTTCCAAGGCTCTCTAAGACAACCATTGAAACGTAGCTTGGAGGCTATGATGTAAAGAAAGAGTTATAAGATTAAACAGTGGAGGTATTATCCCACAGCACCTAACAGCTGGCAGACAGAATTTCAGCAATGGGTAACACTGTAGCAGCATCATGGCATGTGCCTTAGTGGGTTATGTCTCTGTATCTGTGACCAGAAGGTTACAGGTTTGAGCCTCAGCCTGGGCAGAACTGTTAAATGTCTGTGGACCTTTGACCTCCCCACCTCCAGCTCCAGGGATGCTGCTTGCTGGCTGTGCCCCCCCAAGCTTGGTCTCACCTGTATGTGTGTCTCATTGAGAGCAAGATGGGGTAAGAGAAATTCCACACCAGGAACAATAAAGTATCACTGCTCTATACTGTGACTGCCAGGGGTGGGCATTTTGGGGCCAGAAACTACAAACCCATAACAGGATTTTGTTTCAACCAACCAGTTGAATACTCAGTGACTGTGACTCTTTATGCTCAGCTGGTAGGTTTATTCTAACTTTCTGGACCAGTAACGTCCACCTCTGGTGATTGCAGAGTAATAATTTCATTACGTCAAAATGGGCAGGAGTTTTGTAGTTACAGTAAGGTGTAAATGTTGGGGCTTGATGAAGGTCTTGAAGAATGCCGTGTGAGTTTCCAGCTCAGGTAATTTCAAATGAGAATCCAGTGTCCAGTGAGCATGTGCTGCACTTCTCCCCATGACCAGATGGGGGCAGCACTGCATCAAGCCGGCAGACAACGGGACCACACAGTGGGACCACTTGAAGATCAGCTTGAGCCACAACAATCGCACACAATCGCGGCAGAAGGGGAGGCAGACACGGTGTCTTTCTTCACACCTGGTTTCTACGCCTCGAGTCGCGGTCGTGCAGGTAATCGATGCATGCCGGCTTTGCACAGAGTGATGCCTCCTAATGAAATGCTCATCACCACATTGGACTGGATCTCGCGGCAAGTCCCTGTTAAGTTAAATTGCAATTACTCCATCAGAGGTCACTTACTCTGCTGCGTTTATTGCGTTAGCATGCCTGTTGTATTTATCACTAAGACATGCCACGTCCCTTATTGATTCCTCTCCGGTGCCAATGGCTCATGCCTGACTCCGCCCCCCCCGTGTGAGGTGATTTAGCCGGGGAGGGTGGTCATTCAGCATATATCCTGACAGACTGCTAGCTGATGCACCCCTGCTCCCTCACCCCCCAAGGAAGAACGGGCAATGGATTTCGGAATGGGCAGCCGAAATCAATGGCTGGCAAACAGGATAATTGTGAGGATTTGGCCCAGATTAGGGAGGGATTTGTGTTGCTCAGAATGAGGGGTATATTAACTCCACAAACAGCAGTCCTGGAGTGGCTAAGACTGAGGTGTGGGTTAGATGAAATTTGACCCTCAGTCAATGTGCCCCCCCCCCCCCACTCTCCTCATCCTTCATAT
>JAODJX010000007.1:9951068-9966245 GCA_026776945.1 Isichthys henryi | reverse complement strand
TTTGTGTTTGTTAGAACTCTGGCTGCAGCATTCTGTACCAACTGAAGTTTATGCAAGGATCCAGACGGGCAACCCGACAGGAGGGCATTACAGTAATCCAGTCTGGAACTAACTGGAAGATAAATGTCATAGTCATTTGTTATACTAATATTGTAATTTTGAAAATAAATAATAATAATAATAATAATAATAATAATAATAATAAACTTTCATTTGCTGCTTTTCTCCCTAATTATCAGACTAAGTTGTTTTACTAAAGCAGTTCAGGTATAAACTGGAGCCACGTCATCTCGTGTCTCTATGTATCTGTACAGTATATAGCAGAGATGACAATAAAGTTTACTTTGACTATTTTATAGGATTACTATAATGAGACTTGACCCAACACCCTTCCGTTTAAGGTCTACAACCTTAACCACTCTGCTACCAGCAATGTGAAAACAAAAAAAGTGCCCAGAAATGGAAGCTATTCCTCAGGCAGTGTATGTGACCCAACACCCTTCTGTATTCCTCAGGCAGTGTATGTGACCCAACGCCCTTCTGTATTCCTCAGGCATGGAAAGCTAGACTAAAAGCCCTAAAGCAGTAATATCCAAATACATGATTCACTCTCAGCTGAGACACATTAAACTCATTAGCATAAAATAAATAATTAAACACACAAAAGATGATTACAATGCAACATGCAATCAGTTTAAAGTAAATAAGGTATACTGTATTATTTCAGGAAGTAATTAGTTGGAATTACCCAGCAGGCTGGCAGAGGAAGTGTTGTGATTTTGTAGTGCATGGTGCTTTTGCGGGAACTGCTACACCTATGCAACCTGAGAAAATTGAGCTGTTTCCTAGGAAATGAGGTGTCTGGCAGGAGCAGGGTAATGACCCTCTCTGCTGCATGTGTTAGCCACGATGCAAATGCAGTAACGGCTGTCCAGGTCACATCAGCTTTCTGGAGGGGCAGGGAATAGGCGACCCATCAAAAGGTGTGAGTACAGAGCAGATGGTTCCGGTGCCCTTTTGGCCAGAAAGGTGATCCTGTGTGTCTATCCACCAGAGAACCTCTCCAGATCTTGACCTCAGATATTTGTTACTGGCCCGTGAAAAAAAATCTGAAGTGAACTTCCCAAGTTAGTGTTTCCATGATGGCAGGAACTAGCAACGTCGCAAGGGAGGCACCCAATAACAAAATAACCCTTCTCCTTCCTGTCCTCTTTTGTATCACATAGCAGTGGTTCTTAACCCAGTCCACGGGGACCCCCCAGTCAGTCCACATTTTTGCTCCCTAACAGCTCCCACCTCACTTGAACCAAACAACCAAGCAATCGAGAACCCTGAATATCTGGCACTGGTGTGTTTGAAGATGGGTGGAAATAAAAATGTGAACTGTCTGGGGGATCCCTAAGGACTGGGTTGAGAATCACAGTCTCACGGTCACATGATTGGCCTCGTCAGGGCAGATTAGAATAAAAAGACACAAAAGGGAGGTAGTGCACTGGCACTGTGGGACACGCCATGGGGCCCCAGCGCATCAGCGTGGCTGTATTCCAGGGCTTAGACCCCTCACGTTCCTTAGCGATGTGGCTACTGAGTGCGGCATCTCGAATTGATCTCACCCCTCCCCCGCCTCCTTCTAGGCACCCCCAGTGCATCTCAAATGGATCTTTCTGCCATGGGTCACAAAGACAGGCGGCGAACCTTATCAAAAATATTGTGGTGCTCGGGGAATCAGACAGGGAGACTTATCAAATGGGCAGGACAAAAGTGGGCTGGGTGGGTCTCCACATACACACCCTGAAACAAACACACACACACACACATACAGCAGTCTATGCAGTGTCTGGGGAGCACACACCCCTGAGGCTCAGGGTGTGACAAGTCACCTTGAAAGAGAGAGCGAGTGAAAAAGAGAGATGTCAGCCGCTTGGATATAATATTGCAGACTGTACCTTCTGGGGCCATTTTAGATCAATCTGTCTGAAACATCTCACTGGGAGAGCTTTGGAGAGACTGGTCAATACAGCTCTGTGTCCAGGCCAAGGATGAGAAAACTGCAGGACGCCGGCTCGGGTTTTGTCTCCTTTTTAGATAGAAGAGAGGAACGACCATCTAAAAAGCTGAATGAGTGCTGCTACAGGCAACAAACAGAGGAAGGAATACTCTGCAGACACAAATGGAGATTCGGCTAGACTCAGCTCCAAGTTCTTAGAAATAGTTTTCTGGCTGTAGTGCAAATGGATGTTAGTTAATGTTTGTCTGAAGTGCTGCTGTGGCAGGGAACTTGACACTCACTTTTCGAAAACTAACTGTTGATGACTGTGTCTATTTATTTGTTTGGAGTTTTATGAAACAGAGGCACTAGAATTGGGGCTCCTAACCTTTTTATGACTGTGGACCGGCATACATCATTTGAAAAATTCACAGACCGGTAAAATTTGTCAGTATACTGGTGGATGATGGCGGAGAAAGGTGTGCCATTTACTTTTTTTTAGAGGTGATCAGGACGTGCAAATGTCAAGGGCCGTATAAAAGGCATAGCTTGAAACTATATAGCTTATTTTTCTAAATTAACTAACCCTTCCCCCAAACCCCAACTTTCTGCACCCTGGTGGAATATTGGCACCGGTTTGTGGACCAGGGATTGGAATCCCCTGAATCAGATCACCATATTTGGTTCAGGAATTAATCTGCATGTGTAATCCCTGTGCAGGATGCATAGGGTTAGGGTTAAAACAACCAATCAATACATTCAATCATGACGCAGCTCCAATCCAATTTCACGATTCATTAACATATAAGGTCTGTTCCTATTGGTTATGGCCCGGCTATGGCCCCAGGCGGCCACGTGGCGAGGTCCGCCTCTGCTCTGTACAGCTTTACCAAAGTAATTACTTTGGCAGTTAATTCCCTCACCTGCTGTTCCAGTTGCCAGTTGGGCACCGGTTGAAATATTTTGCTACAGTCCTCAGGGCTTCAGCGTTCGGGGTTAGGCACTGTCGACTTGGAAGAAAATGGTGGTTTGTTAGGAAAGTGGCATGAGGGCGAGAAAGATCTGAGCGGTGGAGGTGTGGGTCTAAAAATGCAGGGAACCATCAATCCCTTGGGCCTAAGACTGAGGTGGCATTAGATGTATACAAAAGGAGCCAGGAGTTCATTCTGTAACCACCCCCCCAGCCCCGATTAGGAAGTGTTTGCTTGCCTGAGCATGTAGTGCGTGACAGAAACACAGCCTGGGTCGTGCTGCTCAACCCCAAGCAAGGAAAGCTCTCCGGTCGGCTGGAGATGGACGTGGTGCAGCCAGCAGGCTATATACAGTATGAATGATGCACGGACCCGTGTGCTGACGGCCGGCCCTGCTCAGCGTGTGCCTCTGATTCGAGGTCGCTAATTTAACCGGGACACCAGGAACCAAAGTGTGTTCCGGCATAAATGTCCGAGGGAGCTGGGAGGGGCAGGTGTGGGAGTAATTCCAGGCTGACCCAACAGGCACTGCGGAGGTCTTGGACTGCTACTTGCTATGATGATTGCTTTGGTTTAAGGATTTGGATCGAGCCAGTTTGTTCTGGATACTTTTCTTTTGTGACTTTGGATCCACGTGAGTTTGCGGCAGAGGTCAGAATCTGAGGGTGGGGGTGACCTTTTCTGCAGCAACTTGTACCCAGCTACATGTAGGGTGTTATTATATGGATGCTTAACTTGTCAATCCCCCCCCCTCCCCGCCTCCCGCCTTGTCTCGGTCCACAAAGCACTGTGGTGCTCTCCCCTTTCTCTGTGTCCGTCTCCCTTCATGAACCACTCTGCTCCTCCATGCCCCATTAAACACCATTTACTACCTTAAAGGCCCTTGAAGTGCACTCAGGACTCACAGACACTGTCCTCAGGACACACACACACTGTCCTCAGGACACACACACGCTCTTAAGATTGGCGGGCGGGCACACACAAATGCGACGCGCTTCTCCTTAAGTCGCACAGAAGCACTAACATACACTCTAAGCATACCTGTACGAGACACGCACAAACACACCCAGCCACGTTACATACGAACACATGACCTTGAGAAAACACAGCACTAGGAACACACATGTGCACAGTGACATATGCACGGCAACACAAACACACTGATACTTATGTAAAAAAATTTCAAACACAGGTAAATAACACAAAGTCACACGTACAAACGTGGACGTATGAAAACAATCACGTACAAACACGGTTAGTCAATTTAAAGGCATTTCACTGCGAATGTGTACGATTGCGTATGCGACAAATAAAACATCATAAAACATCGTTCTCCTGTCGCACACACATGTTCATACCCCCGTGACACAAAGCCAGACTGGGCGTGTGACATTCCTGCTGGTGACACAGCGCCTGTGACTTGCCGCGGTGCTGATTGACCACGGAGTCTGACATTTCCCGGCCGCGGGGTCAATCTCGCTCTGTTTTTCTCCCTGGCAGGATCGTTTCACAGCGAGTCTTTTCCACTCGGCACCCAAATCCATCAGAGAGCTTATGTGCAGACTTTAAAAACCAACCTGAGGCCCACGGAACCCATCTGCTCTTCTGGTGTCTTCCTACAGGGTATCTTAGCGGTTTCAAACTGGGGCCTTGGGGTGCAAGATGCGTATCTGTATGTGTCCACTAGGGGCTCTATAATCGTGCTTCTAGCTGTGTACGCTGTGTACAGACTCAGGCTGCTCATTAACTGATCAGGCTATTTATATGGACAATTTGCACATTTTGCACATTTCTATTTGTTTTCTTTTACTATTTTATTTATATATTTACTTCTTTTTACTCATTACTTTACTGTAGGGAGTGTTCAGGGAAACTCGTTTCACTGGCTGCATCCACTGCTGCATGCTGTACTGTTGGCCGTCTGATAATAAACTTAGACTTGATTTGATTTATAGTGACGCCACCCTGCCTTTGTGTGTGATCCAGGCATACTCTCCTCTCCTGACATACACCCAGGTCCGGTTCTGTATAGAATCTGCACCCCCCCACCCCCAGGAGTCTCATCCTTCTAAAACCAGGAGTGGAGGTTGGATGAGCAAATGTCAGAGCTGTCAATCATCTCTGGACTTTGGCCAGTTCTCCTGAGGCCATCCTGACTAAAAGCCTATTATACTGCTGAAAGACATCAGGTGTGACCCATGCTGTTCTGTTGTACCTAAAGAGAGACCATCAGTATAGGCCAGTGGTTCTCAAAGTCGGTCCTCGGGCCCCACTGCCCTGCTTGTTTTCCTACAATCCCTGCCCCACACACAAGTCCCAGCTGTCTTTCAGCTTCTGATTGACTGAACACACCTGATCCAGGTAATCAGCAGTGTGTAGGGCAGGGATGGCTGGAAAACAAGCAGGGCAGTGGGGCCCGAGGACTGAGTTTGAGAACCACTGGTATAGGCAAAGGGGCACCCAGGTGTCTCATTTAATTTTCTGTTTTCATTGATTGGAGCAGGTTCGTTAGTTAACCTGTTTTCATTGATTGAGTCTGATCACTCATTTAATGTCCTGTTATCATTGCTTGGACCTGGTTCCTTATTTAATGTCCTGTTTTCATTGGTGGAGTCTGATCACTCATTTAATGTCCTGTTGTCATTGGTTGGTCCTGGTTCCTTATAAAATGTCCTCTTCTCATTGGTGGAGTCTGATCACTCATTTAATGATCTGTTTTCATTGGTTGGTCCTGGTTCCTTATTTAATGTCCTCTTCTCATTGGTGGTCTCTGGCCTTGCTTTTATTAGATTATGCTCATATTTCTGGGCCTTGGTTTTTAAGGTCTTGCTCTGATTGGTGGGAGCCTGCGTTCATTAAAGTGCGACCCCTGTGGGCTCATTGCTTTTGCGGAAACATGACCCTCTGCCTACTTCATCAACAGGTTTAAGACTATGGTCTGAGTGGAAATGGATCTGTTTATCCCGTGCTTCCTAACACAGTGCCAGAGGCTATAGTAGTATTCATAGCATGAATATCCAAGAGGCACCAAGTTGTCTTTGGATCTGTGAGTTACCCTGGGGGGTTTCGGGGGGTGGAGGAACTCAAAGGTGTTTAGCTTAGTTGAGTTGCAGTGATTGAGTGTCTCAGTGCTGGGAAAGAAGTATTCCAGAACTTTCTTTTCTGCTTCAAGATGTGCCTGCTGTTCACTCGTTCAAAGCTGTTTGGGTGGGGGATTAATGGTGGCCAGAGGTTTACTGCCTCAAAGCCCTCTATCCACTATCGGGGCCCCCTGGAGGTCAGCGCTGCCCTTATTAGAGGACTGGGGATTTATCTGGTTCTCTAGGCTGTTATTAAACACATCAGTTGGGAATTTTGGGGGGGCTGCATTGCCCGCTTTTACAACTTCAAGACCTGAGGGCTTCTCCTCATGGGGCATCATCTGAGGGGGGCATTTAAGCCACCATACACCCCCTCCACTGCACGGTCTTTGGTCCCACTGTCACAGATCGCCCTACTTGTTGTACTCCATCTGTCACACGAAGCATCGCCCTCCAACCGATGCTGTCTATGGTTCATTCCTGTGATGCGAAGAGTGATTTTTTTTTTCACAGTGTGTTTGTTTCTCTCATTTTGAAGGGGGGGAGAGATGCCTGAATCCTTAAAGCTGTGGGAACATGAAGCACTCAGTGTGTCGCTAGGTTGCAATTTTCCCCGCTGCGTTCCTCCCAGCTTCTCAACCGGGGAGCGTGCCACCGACCCGCTGCTCGCTCTCTGCCGCGCCGCCGTTGGCGAGAAAGCAAGGGGCAGGACAAAAGGGAACGAAACAGAGGTCGCTAACTTGTCTGTGAGCCCGGTGACTTCCCCTCTGCGGCGGAGGGCTGGACATGGCCCTTGGGCCTTGCCATTAGCCGTAAGCAGGCCCTCGGTGCTCGCGCAAATGTGTGCCACTTGTGTTTGCTGTGTATTCGTTCTGAAACTCTATAATTGTGTAGCTGCCTGGCTGGCGAGTGCTCAGCGGACTGCTTATCCAATTTAGCGTCTCAGCAGGCACCGTACTCCGGCGCCACGGCAACGCGCTGTCACCGTCAACGATGACATTCAGGGCTGGGGAAGGTTACCGGCCGACCGCCGTCATCCCGGGGACAAAAAGAAAGAACCTGAAATGACTTCCTTTTTGGCCCTTGTTTGCAATTCCTCTTGACATGGTTGTAGGGCGTTTGGTGCAAACTTCAGATTCGCTTCTTTATTTCCCTGCTCTGAGCCCTAGAGCCTTTTGGTGACAGCAATAGGAGATGTCCGCCATGCCACCTGCTAGATATTTGTCACATGCCCCGGTGGCTGTCACATGAAATTAGGCCCTGGGGGTGAGGACAGACCTGTCTCTGGTGGAGCACCGATCAGGTCAGCTAAGCTGAGCACCATGTGGGACGAGTGGTCTGGCTAACTGTAGCCTGGACACACTGTGAAATCAAACTGAGTGTGTGATTTATATCTACGTACCCCGGAATGCCGGCATGCACATGGACACACGTACATATCTAAGTATATAGGCATCAACCCTCAGTAGTTTCTGTATTTGTGCTTCTCTGTGTGAAAAGTCCTTTCTGCCAAGACGAGGACTTGTTTACGTGCAAACATTTCCTGTGCAGTCAACCGTCTTTGCCCGAGCTTGGACTCATTTTCAGTTTCTAATGATAAATTATACCCTGGCTGAGCTCCGTTTTACCAGGAGGCAGAGTCTTACCTTGCTGTGTGGTTCTGAGTAGGGAAGCAAGGCTCTGAATTCCAAGGTGGGTGGAGTCACAGCCTGATTTGACCAATGGGAGTCAGCCGAGTAACCAATGGGATGCGGTAACCCACCGGTGATTGATGTATATTGGCAAGGTCGTGTTTCATGAAGGATATTGCTGGGTTAGCATGCATTTTTTGTTTGGTCGCAAACATTAAAAGAGAATAGCTTTCAAAGCGTCTTGTTAGTTCATGAAAGCTCCTAGAATTTGCGAAATTTTTGTGTCTATTGCTGTTATTCTCAGGATCTTCTTAGAATCGCTGTAATAATGGGTCTACAGAAACACCAGTGGAAGACGGTGAGGTGCAAGGAGTCATTTAGCTATAAATCTCAAATCGGGGGGTGTCTCTCATATTTCCTTTAAGGGGGGTCAACGAGATGGCTGGGGGTGGCAGAGCTGGAGGTGAGTGTTGGGGGAGGGAAGATAAAAGGCAAGAAAAAAAACGCAGAAATGGAACAGAAGAGAAACATATAATTTACCCCCAAAGCCCCAGTGTGTTTGTCTTTTTTTTCTTCTTCAGTAGAAGTGAACTGCCTCTGGTGACTGTCATCTTAAATCAGGCCTTGGGGGGGTGAATGAGCTCGGTCCAGTCAGGCAGATCAGGCCGTGACGACATCAGAGTCATGTTAGTCATGTAGGATGGGTCCAAACGCTAAGAATAATTTTTAATGACCTAAGGTACCTAACTCGATTTTAAATGGCAATAAAAGAATTCTAATTATTTTATTTAAAAGACCTTAATTAAAAAATATCAATTATCTCTTTTCTTTAGCGCCTGTATTATTTTAGCTATAAAAATTAGATAACTTGAAAACTTTTAATATCTTAGAAATATTTTTTCCCTCTTTTAGGGTTTGGTGTTGGGGTGGTGGGTGTTGGTGTGTAAATGGGGGGGGGGGGGCTGAAAATGGGGTTTTGGGTGATTGTGAGGCCTGCTGGGGGAGGTGAAGGTATGATGGAGTTTTCAGAGGCTTTGTGTGGGTGGGAGTCCGGCCGTCCTGGTTCCCTAGATGTCTTTTTGTGTCACAGATGGTCCCCATATGTGTCCTGACCCTGTTTTAGTGACGTGAGACTGTCCTTTTAATGCACATGCTCAGTTTCCCCCTTGTTCCACTTTCTCAGAGATTTACCACAGTAGCTGGCCTGGGCACCTGCTGTCCGGCCTGCCTCCCTCTCCCCCTTCACCACGTAAACTGGAGCCAAAATGGCAGCGTGCTTCCCGCTTCCTGGAGCCGGGCCCTTTCCGCGCGACCACACACTCAGCCTCCTTCTCCTTCTTCTCTTAGGCCTCTGCTTTTGAGTCTTCGAAGTCCTTGAGAAACAAAAGAGAGGCGAATTCAGTGGCCTTTAAATAAAAACTGCGGCCCTTGAGTGGAAATTGAAATGATATGGTCAGGAAGGGGCTGGTATTTAGGGTCGCTCCCGTTCCATTCACTATGTAAATTGCAAGCAGTGCTGACATTTAGTCTGCGGCTGTGAGGAGAGCGAGGGAGCAGCACAGGGAGGTGTGTGTGTGTGTGTGTGTGTGTGTGCGTGCGTGTGTGTGATGGACCCAGGCGTTTCTGCCTCCACACACAGACTCAGACACACTCAGAGCGAAATACACCTTTGATGCTCTAATTCATTCCTATTATTTCCATTTGAATAACATCAGGGGCTGTGTAGTCAAGGCTCTCAAAAGACATACATTTCATTTTAGGTTATAATAAATGAGTTATTTCATATTTTCTGGTGGTCACAAGACCGTTAAATGGTATATTTGGATGTCCGTGTTTGGTTCCGCTGCCTGATAACACTACCCCCTTTTTTTGGGACAATGACCCCTAAACGCTGTGCCCCCATACCTTTTACACACTAAGCTTCAGCTCAGTGATGCTGACCTCAGCTGGCCACGCCTCCAGTACTCATCAGACAGTCAGACAGGCTGCATTTTAAGGCTCCTCTCCTTTCCGGATGCTGTGGTTCTTCACGATGGAGCCTCTTTGTCTTTCCCT
Source organism: Isichthys henryi (assembly GCA_026776945.1). NCBI lineage: Eukaryota > Metazoa > Chordata > Actinopteri > Osteoglossiformes > Mormyridae > Isichthys > Isichthys henryi. The sequence goes on along the minus strand of JAODJX010000007.1, from coordinate 9,956,521 downwards.
TCCTGAACGCATTGCATTGACGTAATGCATCGACATAACGCATTGACGGTCTGTTGAATCTGAGAAAAGTGACATGGTTTCTGTCGCACATGGTTACTGGCTGCCTGTTAACATGGCCTGGTTCGATTTCTACTCACTGGGGCAATTTGGGTAAATTCCCAGCGTAGAAGTTCCTGAGAATCCCTCATTCCTCGTCAATTCCCATCAGTGCCAATGTATGCCTGCGACATGTGAGCTTGATCTTTAACTGGCTGCAGGATGGAGGGTTTTGGGGAAACATCACCGAAGCTGGGCCATTTCCACTTTTCCGTTTGGGTTCTGGATTGTGACGGTGGGCCGGTACCAAAACAGATCAGGTAGCGCCCCCTTTCCTCTTTGGTGCTGTGGTTTTATGATATTTGTCCTGTGGGAGTGGTAGTGCTTCTGTGTGACATTTTCCTGCGTTGTGAGATCAGGCTGTCAGACCCCTGCGCTCTCAGAGCGGGCAGCCCCGAGAGGGGCTGCTCCCACTCCCCCACGTTAAGCCTGGCCTTGTATTAATCCACTGGATGGTGGCAACGCTCAATTGAAATCTGTCCCGGCAAGCATGTCTGTTTTGGTTTACACGGTGGCTATTCGCTCTTTTGTTAGATGGCCCCTCCTCAGCAGAACAGCTCGAGATAAATGTGAGACTGAGGGTGGCGGGAAGGCAGGGAGCACAATCTAATTGCTGTCCCTGCATCTCAGCAGGATGGGCGAACTCTGAAAATATTTTGCGCTGTGGGAGAGGGAAGCGTTTACGGACACCTGAGTCATTTGTCCGGGTGCGTTCCCCGACGGACCGTCCTGTACCCTCTCCGTAATGCCCTCCCCGGGTTCTCCTTGGATCTCTTCCTGGGGACTCGCTCACAGACGTGTGCCAGACAACTTTGAAAAGTTTTATTTCTCCACAGAGCCAAACTTCATTGCGAACTAAATTAACCTCGATCTGCCAAACCCCGAGGTCCGCTCTTCTCATCAGCTTTCAGGCAGGTAGTCGGATGACTGCCCAGTCCAGAAGTGGACCTCACTTAACTCTGGGTGTGCCCGGCCTCATCAGCCTGTCTCCGTGTTACGTGGTGCCTCGCCTGCTGATGGTGGTGCGGCAAACGGTTGGCTCAGAACCTGGGCACATTCAGATAGCGATTAGTTCAGAGAAATGGTTAGATCAAGAAAGGATCTGATCCGAAAGGGATCCATCAATACAGGGGGTGGCTTCAAAAATTCCTGCCCCGTCTCACGTTATTTAAATTCCTCCAGGGAGGAAACAGCTGCAATGAAAACGGCACATCTGTCTACCTGTCAGCGATGAGGATGTTTCTAAGCTGACAGACAGATAGTGTGATCGACGTCCCCACTGCCTGGCGCACCTTAGGAATGCTCTGTGGTGATGTGATCACATGATCCTCTAACTTTGTGGCCCATTTGGAAATAACCATCACCCATCTGCAGTGGAATACCAAGGGTCCCCTGTCTGTGTGTGTGTGTGTGTGTGTGCGCACCTCAAACAACCCAGCCCCTGAATACGTTTGCCGCCGTGTGACATGTGACTGACACCTGTCCCCGCACTCTGGGGGCTCTCTCTGAGCAGGAACACTCTCTAATTACGCCCCTACCCTGCAGCGCGGCCACATCAGGGGGCACAACGCACAGCAAAGAGGAATCAGCGTTTTTCTGTCTCCAACTTAAACAGCGTCTGATATTTAAGCAGCGGAAAAGCCCAAAGCCACTTAACCTCTTACTTGCCCCTTCATTCTCCGGTCCAGTCCGGCCACCTAAGGGGGGCTGCAATTGATGCTGTGGCCCTAATTCTGCACCATGTCGGGCACAGTAAGCAGAAATTTCACAGCTCACAGGAAACGTTCCCCTCACGTCTTATAACAAAGTGTGGACGCAGCACAATGACCTGGGCCCCATCCCCCACAAAACACTCCTGAGCTTTGCTGCCTGGCCTGAGGGGGCGACACTGAGAGAAGGGCAGTGAAACAGCTCTCTGGAAAAACACTCCATAATTAGAGTGCTAAAGGTTGCTATTAATCTTCAGACCTTACTCCCCAGTTTTCATCCATTTATTAGTTTACTCCTCTAATACACTCTCCCCTTTATTCATCAAAAATACCATCTCCTATGCTCCTCTGACACACTCTCTCCTGAGCTCCTGAAACACACTCTCCTGTACTCCTTTAATACTCATTGTCCTCTTATTCCTGCTGTACTCACTCACTGTACTCCTTTAATACACATTGTCCTCTTAGTAGTGCTGTACTCACTCACTGTACTCCTTTAATACTCATTGTCCTCTTATTCCTGCTGTACTCACTCACTGTACTCCTTTAATACTCATTGTCCTCTTATTCCTGCTGTACTCACTCACTGTACTCCTTTAATACTCATTGTCCTCTTAGTAGTGCTGTACTCACTCACTGTACTCCTTTAATAGTCATTGTCCTCTTAGTAGTGCTGTACTCACTCACTGTACTCCTTTAATACTCATTGTCTTCTTATTCCTGCTGTACTCACTCACTGTACTCCTTTAATACACACTTCCTTGTGCTTTGCTACCTTCTCAAAGGAGAAATAACTGAAGCATTTTAATGTCTACAAACCCACTTTAAGTGCTTTTTATGTCTCCCAGCACAGGCAGCACCTACATTACCTCTGCCTTGACCACGAAATCTGCATAACAACTTCGCTTAATTTGCCCGCCATTATCACCGTGGTGCTCGAGGTCTCTGTGTTTATGTTGTGTTTAACTGCTGCTCCTACACGACGAATGCGTCTAGCGGTACATCTTCAGCCAGCGTTTAGTGGGATGTCTGCTGATTGTGAGGCCACTGTGGAAATCCTCCATCAAACCTGCAGGACCTTCGATCATTACCTGCCCTGGATCCACTGTTCCATTCCTGAAGCACAAGCGTGTCTCATGATGTGTGTAATGGTCTGACTGGGACCCGTATCTGGCAAGTTCTGGCAGGACGCGGGATGCTCTGTTAACCAGAGAGTGAGGGTGGGGTACTGCACTGAGGCTGGCCTCTGGACACTAGAGTCAGGGGCGAGGCTTAGGGTCAGTGTGGGTTATAGTGATTGGATGTGACACATGTCGATCAAGCCCTCTTATCTCCATGTGGTTTACAGCCAAAAGCTTTCGGCGGGTGGCAGCTTTCAATTTTGCACGGTCTGTTTTCATTCCGGTTTCGGATGGTTTCGTGCGGAGCTGCCAAACTCGGCAGTGTTTCCACCCCCATTAGCTCCTGGACGAAAGGCTGGAGTTTATTACCCAGGATGCATTGTGTATGTGTGTGTGTGTGTGTGTGTGTGTGTGTCTGTCACCTGAATGTGTAGGAAGCCTTTTGGATGAGATGTCTTTTGTGAATATCTGCCCAGCATCAGACCAGCTACCAATTAGAGGGGGGTAAAGTCTGGAATGGTGAGCATGGAGATTAAAGAGGGTAAGAGCGAGATCTCACGGACACACGTTTGTGTATGTATGTGTGTGTGGTCGTTGGACTGTCAGTGGCTGTGGTTCAGCATTAATCTTACTCCCTTTGATTTTACAACAGATGATGTGGCACGAAATCACATTTCCAGCCCATTAAGCAGAGTGTGTCCAGCCTGACGCATTAGACAGCAGCGCGTCTTTGACTGCAAAATCTCAGGATAAATCACCCCAAGTGTCCGGGAGTCAGGAGTCATGAGGGGCTGCTGGTGAGGGAGGGAGTCCGTGTCAGGCGAAATCTGTCCTGTGGGGGTCGGCAAATTAAAGACTCAATAACTCAAGGCGATGGGATTTTTTTTTTTTTTTTTAGTGCTTTTTGTCGCTGCTGACCTTTCACCCCACTTTGAGGCTGCGTTTGGGGGCTGTTTGTAACGATTTGAGAAACAACTGCGCTGCACGGCCTCCGGTCCTTTGCTCAGCCGTGTGAAAAATGTGCGGCCGCAGCACAATGGCGCTGAGAGGGAAATGAGCGTGGAGGCTGAGATGCGATCGATTGGCCCTTTCCCCGGCGCGTACGGTTTCTGTCATCGACCTTGTGTTTTTTTGCAGAATGTAAACGGCAGACTGATTAAATGACCCTCTTCCTTATTGTCCTGCATAGATAATTATTACTAATTTCTAAAATCTTTACATTCTTATACAATATAAATAAAAGCATAATTCTCTTTTAAACGTGCAGAATTTTAATTTTTTGGATATTTTATGCACTTTTCCATGGCTTCGATTGTGTGTTTTGACAACCACATGCCAGGAGGTCATATATAATATTGACTCATTAAATATGTTTTCAGTCGTCAAATCTATGCTTACACAAAAACATTATGGGTTTTGATTTGATTTTTGCTTAATGTTAATGTAACATTTATGACCAATTCTTTTCAGCAACAGCTGATATTTAAAAAATGCTTTGTTTCCATATTCTGCAATCGCTGCACGAAATGGCATTATTGTGTGTTTCACGCAATGGCAGGAACATGAGAAAGGACGCGCCACGGCCCTTTCAGGGACACGTGGGGGAACATGCAGCTCTGTTCTCACTCTCGCTCCCGCTCTCTCTGTCTCTCTGTCTCTCTGTCTCCGTCTGCAGTGAGATGGTAATCAGCAGAGGACCTCGTGTTACTGTTCATTCCTTATGTATAGATCAACAATGAACCATCATTACATGTTATTATATTTGTGGCATGAGGCAAGGGGATAAGCGATGGGAGGGCGGACAGCGGGGCGTCTCCGTGCAGACATGCCATCCCCATCTTACACTACCGGCCAGATTACAGCATGCGATACCGATGTCTCGTTAATTCCCATAAAAGCTAGAAACCGGGGGATTTAGACTGGCCAGAGCTATTTATCACCCAGTGCTGACACCTAAGCTCTCCCCCCCCCCCCCAGAGAATGACTTATTTTTCTGGTGTCCTGCAGTAAGTGACAGTAACCATGACCATGGCCTTTGTCTGCTTTTAGGCTTTTAAGCCCCAGCTGCGAGAATGTGCTGTCGCCCCCCCGCCCCACCTACCATCCCCATCCAGTCCAAGAGCAGATATGCCCCCCTCAGTCCACCCGACAGACGGCTGCATCCAGACCCCCGCCCGCGCAGACCCGGGCTCTTACCCCACCCTGCTGAGAGACCAGCAGGGGTGTAATGATTTATAATGAGCCTTGTCTAATGGATAACTCTGGCTGGAGTGAAATTATGGAGGAAAAAAAGTTAATTAGCCTTCGACGACCCTGCTGTCCGGTGGAGCCTGTCCCCGTCTCCCTTGTCCTCTCTAGCTCGGAAAGCAGGAGTGGGTAAGAAGCACACCTCATTTTCCCCCAGTTTATGTTCAACCCAACCCCCTCCCCCACAAGCCACCCCCCTGCACCCAGATGTCAGCCGGCCCATGACGAAGGTAATTAGAATTTTAACGGGCAGCTCGCCATGCTCCAGCGCTCCTGGCAC
>JAODJX010000007.1:9897393-9936730 GCA_026776945.1 Isichthys henryi | reverse complement strand
GCAGAAAGAGTACTCAGATAAGTAGCAACTATGCAGAAAGAGTACACAGATAAATAGCAACTATGCAGAAAGAGTACTCAGAAAAGTAGCAAAAGGGCAGAAAGAGTACTCAGATAAGTAGCAACTGTGCAGAAAGAGAATTCAGAAAGATAGCAAATATTTAGAAAGTACACTCAGATATTCTAAAGCTATACCAATATAACTTAAATCCAGAAGCTAATTAAGGACTCCAAAAATGTTATATAACACTCTCCAATAAACTTGGTTAAGCTTAGTTAAAACAAATGTGAATTTAATTAACTATATATAAATACAATAAAAGCAGGTTGGACTTTTTGCACAATAAAGACAGACATGAAGTAACATAAAGTTCTTGTCTTAAGAAGTGAAGTGAATGTGAATGTGAAGGTGTACAGTTTTCAGTACACTAAAAAAACCTGAAGAAAATGGAACGTCCAGCAAATGTCGGTTCAGTTGAGATATTTATTCAGAAAATTTCATTTTACTTGCTTTAAATGGAAACTACACCTTCACTGCTTCGTCCGCGTGTGTCACTTTGGCTCTGTTTATTATTTTGTCTATTTTGAATCATCAGTATGGATTTTTACATAGATTTTATGCTATTTAACATCTTTAAGTTGTTTTTCCTGTTGTTCAGTCGACAATTTAAATAAAATTAATGCAAAATATTATGACCCAAAATCCTTCTACACATTTGAAGTTCACATTGGTGTTTCTGTATTAAGTGTTAAATATACTTTGGAGAAAACATAATGTTTTGCAGTTTGCTTATTTATGTTCCTTTATTTTTGCCTTTTCCGTTTTCCCTTGTTCCCACACCTGAACCTCAACTGGAATGTAACACATTCTCATTAAATGGCACCTATTAATAAATATTTCCAATGACTTATGTAGTTGGTGAACCCTTAGGGTAAAAAAAAAACAAAATTGAAATGTTAAAGATATTTAACATCATGCTGTGCAGGATTTAGCCCTTTTAACCGACTCAAGCATCATGATCTATATTATAGAGTCAGAAAGCAGAAGGAAGTAGGTCTCATTCTACAGCATGGAACACATGCAGGACAGAGCGAGTTCCTCTTGACGCGAGGTCTTCTGGGTTAGGTTTCAGAATTTTATTTTTACTTTTGAAGCGAAGTTCAGTGAAACTCCTAAAATACCTTCTCCCAGAAAGATGATGGAAGATAGATCAGCCATCTCTGCACTTAGATCGTAGATCCTGCAGATGCAGAATTCGTGCTGCTAGTTGCAGGAGTTTCTACTAGTTGCAGGAAGACCTGACACTGGCGGACATAAGCCACTGAATCACTGGTGACTCATGAAACAAAATGTATTTTCCTGCTAAAATCATTAATTGCCACATTATTAACAAGGATTTATGTTGGACAAAGACTGAACCCCCTCCCTCCAAAAAAGATAAAAATAAATCAAACGCATTAGTTATTAATCAATCAATTGATGCATTTCATATTTTACTACTTTGACCCATTATTTTTTTGTCAACTTCAGGTAGTGTAATACAATTTGTAACCTAACAGGAACTATTCAGAGATTCTACAGCAAGAGTCGGCAATCATGTGTGCAAAGGGCAGGTCGTTTGCAGGGTTTACAGGTAACCTTTAGGTCAGCTGTTCAAACCCAGGTGTGAGGACCAATCAATCTTCTCATTAGACCTGCATACCCACTGGACCCTTATGGGTAAGATTGGCCACCCCTGCTCTACTCATTCAATTTGTATTATTTTATGTCCATTTTCAAAACACCACCTGACTTTCAGGCTGGAGCTCTGGGACATTTACTACAAGGTGTAAGGTAGGAAACACTAAACTGACCCCGTTTGAAAAATACACCACAGTGACGGAGATTTCCCATCGTGCAGAAATCTTGCTTTGAGTCTAAAATCACTACATGAATCTGTAGTTTCCCAGTGCATTATTCTTATTATGCAATCAAAATGAGAGTTGGGGGTTTGAGTCGTGTCTCTAGGGAGACCTGGGGTTTGTACTTGTACTGCTGCGTGTGATGAAAATAGCGCGAGAGGAACTTGAAAAGGGGTGGATTATTAAGGGTATGTGGACACAGGTGGAGCGACAGGCCACATCCTGGGTTTATTGGTATCAGTTCACTCAACCGCTTATGACCCCCGCCTTCGGCAGCTCGAAAGATGCCTACACACCTTCTCCATCTTTCCACCCTACCAGCGGATGACTACGCGCGTTCTGGACAAGAAGACCCGTCAGGAACGGAAGGCCGATCATGCTGGGCCTTTTCGTGGATAACGTTCTGTACACCAGCCACACATGTAAGAGTGACTGAAGGGGATTCACAGAGCTACCCTGCTGCTCAGCCGGAACGCTAGAGAAAAAAATACAATGCACGCCGAAGCGAGCAAATCGAGCACGAAGGAGGGATGGCGGCAAACAGGAAGCTAGCATTGCATAAGACAGGAGTGCGATTGCACTGCATGCTCTGGGTCACCGAACCCTCAGGGCCAATCCCTGACTGCGTCATCTGACCTGCAACAGGAAAAATACTGTGGAGCGAGGACCTTTCCAGCACGCACACAACTTCCCTTAAGTTATAAAAAGAGCAGCAGACAGATAGCCCACAGGAGCCAACGAGCCTGACCGTTATGCCCAACGGCGGACTGCAGTTGAGCAATGCCCAGGCTTCTGATGCTGGCTCTCCCAGCCCCAGCTGCTGTCACGCTGCCAGAGATGTGCACCTTGGAGCAAGAGGCTCCATGCTGTTATCATGACAGACAGAGCGAATGCTTCAGCCGTGCGGCTCGAGCGAAACGTAAGGCAGGATATGTCACATGTTATTGTAAATACACATTATTATAACTATTACAACAGAGATTCTTAGAGACATGATCTTTACGTAGATTCTATAGGACAGTAACCAATAGCATTTCAGGAGGGAATTTCAAATTAGTCACTAAGCAGATGGGGGTAAATTCGACAATCCACTGAGTCCTCACACTCTTCTAAGAAAACCATCTCATGTTGCAAATCATTCTGATCACTTTGGATTTATAGAAGTGTTCCTGCAAAAAAATAAAACAAAAAACACGTTACATTTCCCTTCAGTTTTAAAAAAGATGTCTATAAGTGTGTGTAAAAGGACAAAACAAGGAGAGTCAGAGAGGAAAACAATGTAATTACTTGATGTGGCACAAGTATTTAGTAATAACTCAGTTACTACTGAAGTATGAATTCTGAATAAATCATGAACAAATATAGTTGCTACTTGACATCAGATGTTACGATTCATTGATGACGAACAAACATGAGATCAGTATTTAATTTGTGTTATTTATGACTTGTTCCTTCAGTAGTTCACAAAGGTTTGAAGAATTAACGGATAAAGTAACAAATATAGTATGTTAGTTTGTGGTTAATTAATACATAAGCAATAGTATAATACTATATTATTTATGCCCCGTGAAGTAAAGTGTTACCGAAAAAACATACAGAGGAACAGGAAGGATATGAATGCATGTGCGCAGTCCTTCAAATACCACTGAAACAAGCTTAAAACAAAATCACGTTAAATGAAATGATAATTAAAGTTTCGGGATATAGCAGATAATGCACAAGGTGGTTTTTGCATCACAGCTAGCTGTGGACAGATTACATTACAGCTGCACATTTCAATAAACACCAAATAAAATATGCATAAAACAGGCTAACCTACTGCAGGTGTGTCTACAGGGTAAAAAGCTAAAGTCGTGTGACAAAAACCTTAAAGTGTGTATGAAAGCTCTACAGTTGGCATGACGCCTTCTGTAAACCACTCACAGCTTCCTAGCAGCAGCCCAACTCCAATTATTTCTCTGTTTTCGCTGTTTGGCTGAGGGGTGACCAGCAGGGTGTTACCAAGGCACCAGTGTCCTCCTTCCATCATGTCCTATTATGAACCATCCTTTGAATCTATGCTCCACAAGGGGACCCTCATGGTCTCAGATGCCAAACTGCCCTGGGGACACCTGGAGGCTGGATTAAGCAGCCTGGCTGTACGTGAGGAACAAGGAAACATTTTTAATGGCTTAAAAAGTTAGTGACAAGGGGCTTTTGTAAAACCGGAACATTATGGGATTGGTTTGAGTTAGGGGTCCAGTATGATATGCATTCATGGGGCCGGAAATCTCTAGCAGCATGTCTGACTTCCATCCTGCAGCAGTTTTCGAGAGCTGCAAAAGTTTCCTGGCCTATTCCAGGTGAAAAGTTACAGGTACTGAAACCAGGAAACTATGCAGTGCTTGTCTCTGGATCACACACTATTGCGTCTATGAAGCACCACTGAAGCATGGACAGCAGTAGTAGCCAGACACCCCACGCTGTTCTCTAACAGAGAGGGAATCCTTCATCTCCTCATTCATCTCCTTCTTTCACATTCCATGAATACTGAACGCCTGATGTTACTTACGTATTAATTAACAAAAAAATATCTCCGATACTGATCTCATATTAATTAATCATTAATGATTTGTAACACATATTTTATCTTAAACAGTTACTATATTTGTTACTATATCTGTTAATTATGTAAACTACAGAAGGAACAATTAATGAGTAACACAAATGAAATACTGATCTCATGTTAGTTCATCATTAATGAATCGCGATGCATCGTTTGCCTCAAGTAGCAACTATATTTGTACTTAATTAGTAACTGAGTTACTGCTAAGTATTTGTGTCCCATCAAGTAAAGTGTCACCAAAATAACTACACAGGTGAGACATAAGGAAGACATTCAACATAAAGAATTAGTATATAGTCAAAATTCTATACCAGTGAATAGGAATATGCTATATATGAAATCACATACATAACTAGTAATAGTAAATGTGGAATTAGAGGACTAGAATTTAAATGCTCATTATTACAAAGGGTAATTATTAATGCAGCACAAACAAAACTGCTACAAACAGTTTAGAGGTGCCACTTCAACTTATCCACAGCTTTAGGCACAGAGAGGAAACCCACATGAACTTGAGGAGAACACAGGCTGCACACCTGCAGACAGGGCCAAACCCACTGAGCCACCAGACTCCCTGCTAGCTAAACCTCTGCTGCAAAACCATGCTGTAAATAATTTTGATTAGTTTCTGATTTACAGAAGTATTTCTGCAAAGTAAATTACATGTTATGTTTACATTCAGTTTAAACAAAGATGGCAGGTATTAGAGGGCAAAGCCAAGAGATTCATATATACCAATATAGGGGAACAAGAAGGATATAAATGCACGTGTGTGTGGAATTGTAAATATCAGAGAAACGCATTAAAAGCACATTAAATTAAATCATAATTAAAGGTAGAGGATACAGCAGATTATGCGCAATGTGGTTTTTGAATAGCAGCTAGCTGAGAAATGATTATATTAATGCAGTACATTTTAACAAACACGCAATAAAATAAGCATGAAACAGGCTACCCCACTGAAGGTGTGTCCGCGGGGTAAAGGATTTTAAAGCCACACTTTGCTAAGTGTGTAATGTCAAGACAGATGACTGAAGTTCATCGGGGAACTCAGCTGATTCTAGATCTGTTGACCCATTTCCGTGGCACCTTTACATAGCAGAGCAACCTTCCTATGACTAACCAATCAAATCAACTACCTTGTCATTAAAAGCTCTTGACCCGACATGTAGACAGGAGAAGCAAGCCAGAGTAATTTGGAAGCTTCGATTGTAGCAGCAGACCAGTGGGCCGCGAGCAGGGAAACAGGCTTGACAATCCCTCATTGTCAGGGCCTAGATCTGGAGAGAACCACACAGGATCAGACTACACATATGAGCAGAAACATTTGTGCTGTTTACAAACCATATGTGTGAGGAAATTTTCACGGACACTGGTGTGGATCTAAACAGAGCCAGGACCTGCTTGGCTGTCCAAACCTATGGTCTTTTGGTGAGAATCTCTAAAGCCAAATCGGCACAACATGACCACGTTCTGAGCGCACAGCTCGGTTAATACAAATACTGGAGGTAATCGATAATGCACAGAGACAGCCTTGATGCTTATATGGGAGGAAGAGGGGAGGATTTCGGGGGCACGCAGGGGCCAAGAGCACTCTGTTCTCTCTTACATTCAGCTGAAACGAAACTTGTCATGCCAGGAGGCGCACAGAGACGGGCATGTGAGGTGGAGGGTGGGGGGGACAGACAGCACATGACAGAGCTGTCCCTGGAGAAGAGGTGCACATCAAAGGCACAGAGGTCTCGTGGGGGGGGGGGATTCCTGCCCCGACCCAGAGATGATTGCTCATATATATCCAGCAAGCAGGTGACAGAAAAATTGGGGGGGCGACTGGAAGACAAACGCTAAAAATACACCAAGCATCCATCCAGCACCTTGACGGGGAGTTTGAACCTGTCACATTACAGCGCGGGAGGGATGCGGGCATTAAAGGGGCAGCAAGCGCATAACAGCCCTCTTCACCCAATAATGTCCAAACTCAGAATTCGATTATATTGTTCTTTTTTTTTTTTTTTTTAAAATGTATGCTATTCTGAAGTTTATCTAGGTGAAGCTACATACTTTTAAGAAAATTACAACGTTTAAAAAATATAAACCAGCTGAACATTGCTAAAAAAAAAAAAAAAAGACATAGCCACTCGTGCCGTTTGTTAAAGAAGAGGAGGATCTTGAAACATGGATTCCATAATTCGTATCCAGAATGTCTATTCAGGTTCCCGGAAGCTTTACCTTCCCTGTTATTTGTGTGGGGGTTTTCAATCTTTACTGTAACATGAATGAACTTAAACACTGTCATACGGTAATCTTCCACATGCTTTCATACAATGTAACCATAAACAAATCCATGCTTTTAATGATTTATTCTCTCTTCACATCCACAAACACAACCCTAACCATGTATTTCTTAATTAACAAATTACTTTTTAATTTTTGAATGTACCATATTAATTAGTTGTTTTTTTTCCCTAACACCTACCACATGGATTATACAAAGATATATAATATAATAATAAATGCAATGATTTGAATACAGGAAATAATTATTTGAACGTTTAAAAATTACCAGAGATTTACATATCCTGCCTGATAAACTCATTTAAAGAAAACACTACCAAAAATTGAGAGCAAAATTTCAAGGGTAGTTAACATATTTTTCTCTCATTAACCATGAATTAGCAAAAACGCAAACGACAAACACATTAAAACACATTACCCCCGCTGCGTAGCTTCATAGGGATTTCAGACGGATTTAACCTGCCAGTCTCTTGTGACATTAGTGCCCCCTCGTGGCCAACGGCTTTGTGACAAATCCTAATTTTCACCGAAGATTAGCAATTACAAAGCATGGAATGACTGGGTTATTCAGGTATTGTAAAAATCTGTCTAATCTACACAGTTAAATACTATAAATCCTACTTTATGAAGGAAGGCAATGAAGAGATGTGCTGAGTAGCGTGTGTCTGTTTATATTAGTTTACGTCCACAACCTCACTGCAACGTGAAGGCCGGCCTGTGGTTTAGACATTGGCTTATTTGAAGACATTTCTCTGCGATGTTTAGATCATTTCTCAGACACACATCTTGTCGTAATACTTTGGACAAAATGTGACTCAACTGCTTATTTGTGTAACACTGATTAGTCCACATTGTACAGTACTTGTTATGTAATTCTTGTTTAATTTATTTTATGACGCTTATACATATTACAGAGATTTCACCTACTATTTTATAGAATTCACTGTTTATCCACATGATTTTACTAGTGTTTTGGGATGAACTGCTTGCTGTTGGTGGCGAGCAGCTCCTGATATGCGACACTTTTCAATTAATGTGATTAATGAAATGAAAGATCATTGAGGGATTCAGCAGCGTCTTCCCAGGTTTCCCCCAAAATGCTGCAACCGGAGAAGCCTGCTGTGTTTGTAGTTGATTGTGCTCTTACATCATGTAACGTGACAAGGTGTTTTTCTCACCAAAAAAAAAGTGTTTTCTTTAAATCTTCTACATTAGATCCTTCTTCATGGATTCGTGCCACACGCATGTATTTTCAAGTTGCATTATATGTAATTAAATTATCAATTTACACTATAAATATTAGTTAGATGGATTTACACTTTATGGACAAAAGAATTGGGACACACCTCTCAATCACTGAATTCCGGTGTTTCATTCAGACCCATTGACACAGGTGTATAAAATGAAGCACCAAGACCTGCAGTCAGGTTTACAAACATTTGTGAAGGAATGGGTCATTCTGAAGAGCTCGGTGAATTTAAGCGCGGTCCTGTCATAGGATGCCACCTTTGCAATAAGTCAGTTTGTGAAATCTCTTCCCTGCTTGATATTCCATGGTTAACTGTAAATGGTTTTATTACAAGGTGGAAGCCTTCAGGAACAACAGAAACTCAGCCACGGAATGGCAGACTGTGTAAAGTAACTGAGGAGTGTTACTGAGCGCTGAGGTGAATAGTGTGTAAAATTCGCCAACACTCTGTTGACTCAATAACTGTGGAGTTACGAACTTCCTCTGCCATTAATCTCAGCACAAAATACTGTGTGCCAGGGACTTGAAGGAATGGGTTTCCTTGGCTGAGCAGCTGCATGCAAGCCTCACATTACCAAGCACAACGCCAAGCATCACATGGCGTAAAACACACTACTACCGGACTCTGGAGCAGTGGAAATGTGTTCTGTGGAGTGACGAATCATACTTCTATGTCTGGCAGTCTGATGGACGAGTCTGGGTTTGGCGGACCCCAGGAGAAGGTTACTTGCCTGACTGCATCGTGCCAGCTGTAAAGTTTGGTGGAGGAGGGATAATGGTATGGGGATGTTTTTCAGGCGTTGGGCTTGGCCCCTTAGTTTCAGTGAAGGAAAATCTTAAGCATACCAAGACATTTTGGACAATTCTATGCTTCCAACTTCCAACTTTGTGGGAACAGTTTGGGGAAGTTCCAGTGCACAAAACAAGGTCCATAAAGACATGGTTGGGTGAGTTTGGCGTGGAAGAACTTGACTTGACCACATACAGCCCTGATCTCAACCCCATCAAACAACTTTTGGATGAACTAGAACAGAGATTGCAAGCCAGGCCTTCATGTCCAACATCAGTGCCTGACATCACAAATGCTCTTCTGGATGAATGGGCAAAAAATCCTACAGACACACTCCAAAATCTTAGAACATAAGAACATAAAAAATTTACAAACGAGAGGAGGCCATTCGGCCCATCAAGCTCATTTAGGGAGAACTTAACCAATAGCTCAGAGCTGTTAAAATCCTATCTAGCTCTGATTTAAAGGGACCCAGGGTCTTAGTTTGGGCTACACTAGCAGGAAGACTATTCCATACTCTAACTACACGCTGTGTAAGAAGTGCTTCCTAAAATTTGTTTTAAAATGTTCTCCCGCTAATTTCCACTTATGGTCACGAGTTCTAGTATTTAAACTAATATTGAAATAGCCATTTGGCTGAACAGCATCTTGTGGAAAACCTTCCCAGAAGAGTGGCAGCTGTTACAGCTGCAAAGGGGGACCAACTCCATATTGATACCTATGTATTAGAATGGGATGTCATATCAGTTCCTGCAGGTACAATGGCCAGGTGTCCCAATACTTCCATGTAGGATATGCGTGTGTGTGTGTCTGTCTGTTAGTATGTGTGTCTGCTAGTGTGTCTTTGTTGGTGTGTGTGTGCGTGTCTGTTGCTATGTGCATGTGTGTCTGTCTGTCTATTGGTCTGTGTGCACAAATCCAGCTGGGATATAACAGTCTGTGAAAGCTGATTAGTACCTATGAAGGAGCCCTATAACATTCAGCTAATAACAATAACAATTAAGATAATAATTAAAGTTAATAACAGGAATTTGGCAGATAAGCATCTTTCTTTCACCACATTGCTGCCTTTCTCCTTTTTTTGATGTCCTTACTGGGGGGGGGGTTCCAGCAGCCTGGCACTACAGACAGGTATAGACCCTCCAGCAGATTACTCTGCACCAAAATCCCCCTCCCCCAAACAAACATGCAGCAGCCGCAAGCTCCCGTTCTGGGGCTTTGTCGGGGGGCGAGGGGTGGGGGGCGGTCTCACTCTTATTTCTATCCTTCCTGATGTTGCATTTCTTGTTCTGTTACATTTCTGCTTGATCTCCTCAGTTTGCCGGAAATCGCCCCATGGGAACAGCTTTAGCAGTTGGCTTTGCGATTTCAGCACAGACATTGCTCCGGATGCCCCGTAGGGTATTAAGGGGGTTGTTCTGAGTTCAGTCAACAACTTGGGAGGCCCTGTGACCCAGCTTGGCTACATGGGGCCTGTCATACAGCGTGGTCTGGAAAATGTCCTCTAATCCACACACAGACTAACTCTGTACAGAGCATAGGTGCACCCTCTCTCAGAGAAGAAGGATGGAGAGAATAAGGGAGGAAGGGAGAGAAGGAGAGACGGAGGGTATGGATGCTTGTATACTCTACACCATGTGATGCAGGGCAAAGCACTCAAGAAATCCTCGGTGCATCTCTCAAGAACGTTCTGGGAGGACTTTGAAATGATGCTGTCAGTGCCATGTCATATTGCTGCCCAGTGTTTCTCAGTCCGGTCTTCGGGGTCCCCCAGCCGGTCCACATTTTTGCTCCCTCCCAACTCCCTGCCAGCCGGTCCACATTTTTGCTCCTTCCCAGCTCCCTGCCAGCCGGCCCACATTTTTGCTCCCTCCCAGCTCCCTGCCAGCCAGTTCACATTTTTGCTCCCTCCCAGCTCCCTGCCAGATAGTCCACATTGTGCTTTCTGGAGGTCCCCGAGGACCAGACTGGAAAACACTGATCTCGGTGTCTGAATGTCCTGCCCCTGGCCTCCAGACCAGAAATCAGCCTGACGCTCGGTGAAATGGATGTTTAAAGTGAGGGATCCTTCGGGCCTCTTATGCAAGCGAAGTGAACAAAGAGAAAAGCATCTGCAGGTCTGCCGGGTACTGATGGGATGACCCGCCACAAACTCGCCACCGTTTTTCCTGCCACGCGTTTCTCTCACCTTGTCAGACCTTATTTCTCGCCCCCCGTCAAGCCTGTCCAAACAGCACGGCCTCCGTAGGAGGCAGCCGCAGTCGCAGCCGCAGCCACAGCCGCAGCAGCTCGGCACTAATGAGACAGCTGTCATCCGCAGATCTACCTTTTCCCATTTTAATTCCGCTGGACAGGAAAGCGAGTTCCCCAGAGAATATCCCTGAAAAATGTTGTCTTAGCCCGGGCCAGCGCCCACTCTCCCCTCTTAGCGCTCATACATTACAGGGTGGTTTGAGTTTGTTCTGAGAATTCCACCCACAATGCAACACTCCATGTCAAAGACACGCTGAGAACACCTCTCCATCTGCCATAGGAAGCCATAAGCACAGTCATTCTGGCCAGTCTATATCTGTCACTGGTAAATTGCTACAGAATTCCCCAAGCAGTTTTAAAACCAAAACTTATTTAACTAGTTTAACTGGTTATCTTTCCAACTAGACAAGGATTTGGCTTTTTCAAGAAGGGTTCATGAGAAACAAAGGAAGGTCTCCAGGTGTCTTGGTAGCAAAAGTTTATGTTTGGAAAGTTAGGTGAGACAGGTTAGCCTGGCAGGTTGGGGCCTTGACATGGATTATAAGCATTTCATACAATGGCTTTAGGGGGCTACTGCCTTCGCTGGCGATCTATGCCGGCAGCTCACTGGGTCTAAAAACACCTTAAAACACCTGTCAACAGGCATTTGTGCTTCCAGCGGTGCGCGGAGCGTGAGTGCCGAAGAAATGGGATACGGTTGGACGAGCTGTCCTTCACCGCGATGCGGCCCGATGGCTGGGCTCGTTTCAACCTCTTTAAATGCCCTATTGCACTGCTCCATCTGTAGAAAGTTCTGGAAGCTCTGTAACAGAGTGTATTTGTAGCACGGTGTGAATTAACATGGTACGTAATTTTCCAGCAGGGGCTGCCTTATGGCCTGTTGTTTTCACTTACGTGTGTGTGTGTGTGTGTGTGTGTGTATGTGCGAGCGTGTGTGTGTGTGGAGTAATTACACACTAATCACAACAGCTGGAGCAGAGACCTCATTCAAACATACACAGAAAATTTATAAAAGGCCTTTGGATGCCGATATCAGATGACAGTAACTTTTCATTGTTTGTGTCAAGACTCTTTTTATCTGTGAGTGTTTTAGCACGTCACTCAGGGCGTGTATATGAACAGTGTTTATGTGTTAACTTAACACCGTAGTATGTGTACTCTAGGGGCGACATTGTCATTGTAACAGACAAAAATCGCATGTGGGTGTGTGCATGAGTGTACGTAAATACACAAGAGAAAAACTCCAAATTGGGAGGCAATTGGTGTGAAATTGCATTCCCCAAAGAACTAACAGGGTGATTTATAATGATGCATTAGTGACTCTGTCTCCTTTGACCTCTGACTTCAGCGTTCAGCTCTCTCTAGATGACTCTTCTCCCTGGGATCCATTTGCCACTGCGACATGTAGCTCTGTCTCGCTGACAAAAACAAGAGGCTGTTTTCAAATCGCTGTCACTGCATCTGTTGCAGTTGAGGGACAATCAATTTAAGAAGCAGGGATAAAAGACTTTTACTTTTAGCTGTACCGTACTTTTAAAGATATAATAGTTTTAATCCTCAAGAACAGTGGTCTAAAGGTATTAAAGCTACTAACAGCAGGAGTTTAGAACAGTAAACGTATTGTTATTGACTGTAGTATAAAGATATCACCGTCGTAAGTAAATGATAGATATCCTTATCGACTGTTATTTAAGACGCAGCAATCAACGGTATTTTAAATGCATGTTTATCGACAGTATCCCGTATTCGGCTATCAACAGAGATGTAATCATGGCTTAGATGCCAGGACACTGAGCGTGCTGTGCTGTGCTTTGCAGGGTGTATGACTACCAGCGTGTTCCAGCTTCGCTGCCGCCTCTCCCTCACGGGCCCAGCCCTGCCAAACGGCCCCGCTCTTCCTCCTCATCCAGCCGGCGGCAGAGCCGCGACAGACTGTCCGCCAAGAGCAGCTCTCGGCCCAGCTCGTCCAGCTCCAGCAGGGCTAAGTGTGAGCGCCAGGGCGTCACGGGGACCCGGAATTGGATACAGGGGCTAGGGCCAGGATGGGAAGATATGCACCCTAAGGATGATGCAGGAAATAGTGACTACGGTGTCCTAGTTGAACAAACAGTGCCGATGAAGATATATGGAAACATGAAGACAGTGTTTGTGTATGTATATACAGGAGCATGTGTTGGCATGCAACTATTTCAGGGCTCAGGAAGTGACACAGATGGTGACTTTTTAAGCACCTCCCCAGTGCGGCACCCAGTCTATCAGGGTGTGCAGTTATACCAGATTAATAGCGCAGAACAAATAAGATCTGTTTATGCTGCTTTATTACAGGCTCTTAATAGTTTTACTGCCAGCACATCAGAGTCAAATTAGTTTGCCTTTGCAATCTGGAGGTCACGCGGCGGCCTCCGCGAGCCGGCCCTCGCTCGCTTCCCCGCGGCCCCGGCTTTGCTAAATTGGCAGCAATGGCTGAGATTCATCACACACCCGGGGGTCAAATCTCAGATAGCGCCAGCGGGGATTCATAAGCGTGTGTTACTGCAGATTACTGTCGAGAGGAGTGCGCCAGCTCGTTAAAGGGGGAGCTGGAGCAGACAGAGGATGGATTGTCGCACTGCTTGCTGGGGCAGGGCGGGGGGGTGCAGCATGGACCGGCCCTTGAGGCCTGCAGGGCTCCCTCAAACCCTTCCCATCACTTTCTGCTGCCTTTACCTGAATCTCTCTTTTCATTAATTCTTTACTCCCTCCCTCCATTCTGCACTTCTCAGGCTTCCTCCGCCTCCATCTGTTACCCAGTATTGCTTCATTTCTCTCCTCTCCTCCTCCCCCTATTGCTCTCAACGTTCACCTCTCGCTTCTCTGCTCAGACTCCTCTTTCGCTCTCTCTCGCAATGCCTCGCCCTCCCTGCCTCTCTCTCGTGCTCTTTCTCTTGCTTTCTTTCTTTCGTCGGCCTTCCGCCTCTGTCCTGCTGCTCTTTGTCTGTCTGGCTCCACCTCCTCCTGACTCCTCCCCCTTTCAATCTCCACCCTCCGGCACAGTGAAGATGGAGGAGCTGCAGACTATTAAGCGGGAGCTGACGCTGATCAAGGTGCAGATAGATGGCCTCCTGGACAGCCTGGACAGGATGGATCAGCAGCGGCGGGACCACACAGGTATCTGCGAGAGGGACCTCTGTCTCCCCCTAGTTGTGATCAGAGGCTACTGCGCAGCCCTGATCTTGTATGTGTGACACCAGACCATAACAATGCCTTGCAAACAAGGGAGTGTGGCCTGCTTTGCCTACATGAATGAATAAAAATGACCAAACTGATCCTCCTTGTCATTGAAAGTCACACTCACACCTAGGAGCATGCTCACCATCAACCTGGCATTGTCTGGTTGACTGGCAATCGACGCTCCCATAGAAGCCAGACGCTTCATTTTCAGCTGCCCGTAGGCAGTTTGACTGAACACACACCTTCTCTGCCTCCCCTGAGCTGCTACAAACATACCGGACATCGATAAGGCACCTGCAAAGAATTTCAAAGTAGGAATGTGAAGAGCAGAACTTTGGGAGATCACTGAATGGATGTGCACTCAACAAACCCCAAGTTCTCATCAGCATTGAGGTTATTAAGTGAAATAGCCACCAGGGTCCCTGCGATTTATTGGGCCGTACGGTGTGGAAGTGCAAGCACACCATTTTGGTTATGGTTATTAATGCTGAGGGATGCTGACAATTACCATTGTGATTATTACTGTTGTTACTTAACAAATGAGTGGGGGCAGGAAGGATTTCTCTGCTTGATGTGATGCTACAACATGAGCTGGCAAGACTTTTCTGTTCCTGTGCAGTTGTACATGAGGGGGTGTATGGCTGTGCTGGAGGTGTGTGAGGTGGTACAGGAGGTTTGCGTGGTTGTACTGGAGGTGTGTGCGGTTATACGGGAGACGTGTGATTGTACAGGAAGCCTGTGTGGTTGTACTCGAGGCGTGTGTAGTTATACGAGAGACATGTGTGATTGTACGGGAGGCGTGTGTGATTGTACGGGAGGTGTGTGTGATTGTACGGGAGGTGTGTGCAGTTATATAAGAGATGTGTGGTTGTATGGGAGGCGTGTTATACAAGAGGTGCATGTTATACTTGACATTCAGAGTAATTATGAGGAAGTGACATAGCCATAAGGCACGTGTAGAGTTGAGGACATTCTCCTGCTGTCTTCCTGTAATGGATGCCCGGGCTGTTTGTTTCCAGGGTCACCCCCAACCAGGGATGGCAGCCTGTCAGGGTCCCCATACCACGGTGTGGCCAGTAGCCCAGACCACTCCCCGAGCTGCCACAGCCCCCGGCGTCGGGGCCGAAGAGATCGGATTGGAGGGGAGAGCCCCGAGCTAGGGGAGGCCAGTGACGACGACAACCACCTGGTAACCGTAATAACACTGGAGCCATCCCCCCCCCCCAGTGGGAAAGCGCACAACATCCTCACCACTCTTTACCACAGTCACACTACTAAAATCAACCAATACCACAGGCAAGGTGGTGATGAATAACGCAGAGGCGCATCCTGAACTTTAATGATAGGAGCCCGAGGCTCTTGTTCAGGGAGGTGCTTTATATAAACTTGTTTATTTGGGTAAACAGTTGTACATGTTTTGTATTAGAGTGCCGGTTAGTTAACACTTTTTCAGTCTGATGCACTTGGAATGTTTCATGCAGTCTGTTCAGGGAAGTACAGCCTGTACGCACACAGAGGGCTAATGGGTCTGGTACTGCTGGGTTTCAGGTCTGGATCTCCGAGATATAAGCTCAGCAAAGCAATAAGGCGGGAAATTGTACCTGGGTTTGAAAGCTGAGGACCTGGAGCTGTGCAGTGTTCCAGTGGAACAGACGTGACTTTGGATCTGGTCCGATTTACACTCCCACACTGAAACACAGGAAATGGGAACGGGGGGGGGGGATGGGAAACCAATGGCTGAAAACATTTTCTTGTCAGTTTGCAGAGATTTAAATATAGATTGATATAGACCGTTATTATTTCGCAAAACCCTGAGGAACTAATTATCTATAATTACCCTGGAGTGTGTCCCTACCTGGGTGACACATTAAGTGCTTTCTCTCCCCTTCTCTTGGCTTTCGCAACAAAACCAGAGCATCAATTACCAGGTAGCGCAGTGGAGGCCTGCGCCCCCTCTCCCGCCAACACAGCATCGCATTGTTCGGCGACAGGTCTCACACGGGGCCAGGAATGGCACGCCACGGGGCGCCCCCCTTCTTACGCCTCCCTCGCTCTTCCCATCACCTGTCTGGCCCTCTTTGTCATCCTCTCCCCCATCCCTCTGTCTCTACTTGTTTATTCGTTGCACTCACCTTGCTCAGCGTCCTGAGTGCAAGCTGGAAGACTGCCCCCTAATGGGGGGAAGTGCATCCTACGGGCTAATTCTGAACCACTCACGGGTAGCTGCAGATGGAAAGGGTCACGATTCTAGTTAAGGGACAAGTGAGAGGCAGGAGGAGAGCTGCAGCTGGACAAATGAAAGAAATTGAATTTCTGGCCACTGAGGGTTCTGCTGAGGTCTAGTTGAGACTCACTAAACTGACAATGTAACATCTGCTAACCCACCAACTTCATACGGTTCGTGCGTGTGTCATGTGCGCGTGTGAGCGTGTGCAGTAATTATGTCCATTCCTCACGCAGATGAATCCCCACAGTTCTGACCTGGAAGACGACATCTGAGAGCGACAGCTGAGGTACGGCGTCTGCGGGGGAGCCAAGCTCTCCCATTAACATTCTGATAAAAATTTTTATGTGCTACACCCAGAGTCATGAAAAACACCCCCCCCCCCCCCCCACACACACACACACACACACACACACACAGACAGTTATCAGTAATTTGGCTCTCAGCAACACAGCTTCATTGTCACTGGGTTTTCCAATTTAACAGGAGCCTGGTGACAGAGCAGATGAAGGGGGTGCTATGCATGGAAGGGGAGAGGCCGCCGCCAGTCCAGCAGTTGCCATGGAAACAGTCATCTCCAGTCCCGCCCACCCTCATCCTCACAGCACTCAGCGCTAACCAGTGTTCGTCTGTAGAATCCCTCCTGGTTTCCCTCAAGCTGATTCCATTTGCACCAGGCTCACGCAGGGCCTGCCGCCATCACGCACCTAGATCCAGCTTTCCTTCATTTTTATAGGCACCTTTCTGGATGTCATTATTTTACCTTCTTAGCTCGGTTACCGTTTTCCTGCCCGCCGAAAAAAAAAAAAAAAGTATATTTTAACTGTCATGGAAATGGAAGCTTATCTATAGAGGAATGTGCTTCATATCAGCCTGACAGTTTCGCTCCAGGGACACACACCAAACACACGCACGATGGTGTCCTCAGAGAGATCTCCATCTGCAGATAGTAATTATCCTCCACAATGTGAAAGTTAAAGCATACTAAATGGTTTATTATCAGTTTCTTTCAAGTTATGCCAGCAGAGCGTGTAATAAATCCTCTTACTGGAGAATCATACAGCGGATCGATTAAATTGTTTGAGGTGAATTCGGACCCGACCGTCATATATCAGTGTTTCTGTTATTTTTTGTGCTGGCCTGACTCAGACTTTGGCAGAATTTAGCGACAGGCGCAAAGGGTGGACTCTTGGGGGGGGGGACGACACCAAGAGGCTTGTCTCCTCCACAGCTCATAGTCCCACTCGCCTTTATCCGTGCTGCGTTCCCACGGTAATTCAGCCAGAAAAGCTCCCGGTCAATATGACAAACTGTCAACACATTGTTATCAGGCAATAATTAATTGCACATCGCTCACGGAGCAGGTGGGGGGCGGTGGTGGGCGGGCGGCTGGATCTTGCCGGTGCTGAGATTGCCTCCCCATTTGACAGGGCTGTGCGTAGGATGGTGAGCTGCTTGTTCACAGCGCCTCCTGCCTGTGCTCGCTGAAACTGACTTGAAACTGTAAAAGCCCTGCATACATTTCCTGTGGGTGGAGCCTGCTGATTTCAAAGTTATAGTCATAAAGAAGACCCTCCAACATGCTGGGTATGGCCTCTGTCAATATTCCTGACTGCTGGTGACATCCTTAATGGCTTTGTACAGTGTGCCATGTAGCTTCCATACTTACTGATCCTGGAATCTGTCCACCAGGCTGTTCATGCCATTGTTTTTACTGACTGTTTTCTCAGATAATGATAAATACACTGCAGTCATTTAATAATGCAAGGTTTCAACTGCCCAGACAAACAAATGTAACAGAAAGTTAAATAACATTGAAAGCAGTTTGCTTCCCTTTTCCAGCCATTGATTGGTGGCTCATTTGTGACATCATAAGACTGTACCACCCTTTGTCCTCTAACACATCCATCTCCTTAGAGAACATTTGCCTCTGTCTTCGCATGGGTGTTCTGTCAGTCTAGGACAGAGGGGCCGGAGTGTCCGCTAATTGCAACGGTGATGGGAAGGTTTCCTTCACGGTTCATCCCGACCTTCTCTCAGGGGTTGCATCCTGAACCCCACCCCCCGCCCCACCCCCGCCCCCATGCCTGTTAAAAGACACAACCATGGCACAGGCTACAAATACAGGTGTGTGTCTGTATGTGTGTGTGTGTGTGTGTGTGTGCGTGCAAACAAGAGCCATATTGAAAATGGTCACAGGCTTAGTTGCTAGAAAGGTTTATTGTAGAGTTAATTATTATCTTGATTATTGTCAGTGTAATTAAGTTAATCAAAGCATGGTTCATTTAGCAAGCAGCAGTTGTCAAACGTGGCACGAATAAGACTGACTCTTTTCAGCCTGTGAGGTTTAGCCATCAAGACCCCAATCCCCCAGTGTAAACATTTAATAACAGTCAAACCTGTTCCCCTTCCATGTATTGGCTGCTGTGGGCTGGATAACTAATGGGGTTAGTGTGTAATACTGTGTAATATTGTAAACTTTCTTGTATCTTGTCAGCTCAGTCTGATTTTACCCAGTTTTTGTTTTGGGGTTTATTTGTTATTTCCAATGCCATTTTTTTTGTTATGAATACTTCCTGTGCTGTTTTTTGTAGATTATTTGTCCTGTTTTATTTTCTCTGTTTGCCTTCATACAAGCTGAGTGGGAACAAGTACATTGTAACGGTAGTAAAAATATTTTCATATTGATTATATTTGACTCCGGCTGTTCTTATTTCAGTCCTGATTAATGTATTGCGATACAACGGCATATCAAAGCAGAAGAGGGTGTCCACGTATGAAATTACTTACAGTATGAGTTTCGCTTCAGTCACTTACTGTTTACGAAGTTCTGCCCCAAAACAAGGAGGCATCCGATGTTTATGAGATTCCAAACTCCAACCCTGTTCACGGTGTCACGCTATAGGATATCATATTTCCTAAAAAAAAAAATCATAATAATAAACAATTTAATAACATTTTTAAAAAGTGCCACCTTACTCTCGGTTTTTCGTCAAAACATACAGAAGCCAACACAGATCTCGCTGTCAGTTACGAACACTACGATTTTAAATTTATTATGTCACTTTATTTTAGCCTATTTTCTACGTTTTATGCCTAGTGATTTTATGCAGTTTCCCAGGACATTTTAATCAAGAATCTCACTGAGGACATCCAGCTTAAAACCTCAAAACAGAGCGTACTTTATCGTGAACAAGGAATGCTTATGGACATTTGATCAATTGTTTGAGAACACAGCAGGAATAAATTGTCACCGGCGTGATTCATGATAATGCACAAATTAAATGTCAAAAACCGTATTCGAATTTCTCATTGCATCATCTTACCAGCATGGTAGGCATGTTTTATCACATGAAACTGTTCCTGTATAATGGAAATAAAAAAACACTGAAAGCCGGTGGCTGAGCTTGACCGCAGCTTGGGTAACTTGCTTGCTCCCACGATGAGATGACAGCATAGGCACCCGGACCGGGTACACTGGCCACCGACATTCCTCCGTCACAATGCTGGTCAATCCAAGGGCATAATTTAGGGTTGACCATTGGGGGGGGGGTTGACACCCATTCGCATCAACACAATTACCCATGGGTCAATCTATATGCGATATGGATTTATATCCGATTTAGCCAGAAAAGTTCTTTTCGTTTCGGACGGGGGCTCTTTGGCGCAACGTCAAATATCTTGTGTGATTGATTACTTAAAATATTTTTGATTTAGCATTTCAGTTTATTATTTGTTTTCCATTTTGTTTCATTGTATTTGGTTGAGATTTGGAATTTAGTATAGTGAGTAAAGGTTCGTATTGTTATATATAAAACAGGCTATTATAAGAAGTCTCTGTTTTCTGGCTCTATTAGAAGCTTGCAGGCCATTCAGAGCTTCACAAAGGGTTTAAAGTGTTTTGATTTTTTTTTTTATAAAAAAACCTTTACGGATAATCGTCTACTGTCTCAGACTGGATAGACTTGAATATCTATCCCCTGCTTAAATGCTAAAAGCTATCAGTTCGTTTATTAGAGCCAAGGTTTAATCCTGTTTTAAACTTCGTTAACAATTATTGGTTGTTTATGCTGAGTGTTGCGTATCTTGGACTATGGCCAGAAGGTCGAACTTTTGTAAGTACAAACTCCGTATCTGAGAAGATAAAGGCCATTCACCTGAGAAAACAGCATAATCTCCATTTTCATGCTATTTTAAAGAAATATCTTACAACTGCATGGTTATACTGGTCAGGGTGGCGTGGATTATTGTATTACAATATATGCAGTCGCAATTCAAGTCATAAATAGTATGTGATTAATGCGTTCTCGTTGGCTAAATGTAAATTGTCATATGGACAACAAAACAGTTGTTTGTAAACTGCGTACAAGAAAAGATGCGTGTGTTTGCGAAAGTGGACTGGGAAGGACAGCAGCATCTGACATTGTTGATTGAGATTTGAGTATTCGTCCGATATTTGAATTAACACGTCGCAATCCCTGCCTTTATAGGCCGGTTCAGCTACTAATTGTCATTACGACGAAGGCCGTGTGCATGAGTTCAAACCGATTAAAACGCATAAAGGATCACATTCTGTCTGAAAATCAGGTACTGTTTTCTACTTTCCCATATTATCATCGATGCAGTAAATGATTTTGAGATTAATTACGTCACATTTAATGTAAAACATACATATGTTTATTATTTAAAAAGTAGCCTGTTTTGCATCTATAACGAAACGCATGTACCTGCGTCTTCTTAAACCGAATCATTTAAACTATCTGAAAGACTGTATTAGAACTAATTTACGCAATACGTGACGTTGTCGCCAGCTGCTCTGAATAGGGCAATTTACACCATATTTGCGTAATTCCCTTGTGTTTCCGACAAGAGCATAACTTTATTTTGACAGAATACTACATTAAAGTGAAATGTTCCTATTTGTTTTCATGTCATTTCCATCCCCGTGATTCTATTCATATTGCAAATAACGTTGCCAACCCCATATTTCGGTAATTAAAAGTTTTTGAGGAAACACTTTATTCCTTCTTTAATTTTAAACTGCAGGGCAGATAAGGACCTGCACACAAGCACCGCGGCAATCCTATAGCGTTTTTCAACCTTTTCTCACGCGCCTTTTAAGTACACGTACCACAACTTAGGTCTCCTGTTTTAGCCGCTAAATGTGCCATTTATCTGCGCACATTAATATTAAGTAATCGATCAGTTGTACTACCCACACTACTTTCTTACAGGATCATTTTGGTTTTTAGTGCAAAAAAGATACCGGTACAATGTAATGAGTGATTATCTTTGCGCTCGCACGCACACACACAGAAACGCATATGTTTTATTATTATGCATATTTCCAAATATTTAACAAACGATGCAAAAAAATTCATACAGTTTTGTAAGTAAGATGTGAATTACGGTCAGCTGTGATACCACAGGTGATTTTATCAGTAATTCTTTGTCTGACCCTTGAAGGGTTGGACTATATTCATTATTCTTGCTTTGATGCTCCCCACCCAGTGCTCAGAAATGGCCACTCCTGAGGGCAGCCCGCTCACCACCCATGTGCTGAACACTGCAGAGGGTGTCCCAGGGTCCCATATGGCCCTCAGCCTGCACCGCCTAGACACCAGCCTGGCAGTCTGGAGCCTTCTGTCCATGGGGTAGGGCAGTATGATGAGGAAAGCTCTCGCCATAAGTCACGCAGCCAACAGCTTGGGAACTATCGTTATTATTTTGCACAGGCCTATTGTTTTTAGATTAATTATAAACATGATTTCACAGCGAAAACAGTTCTGGGAAAACTGAGACTTCAGATCCTGTGGTGGATGGTATTGCCGCGTTGTGTCAGACACGGACTTCTACCATGTGACTAACTCTCTGCTGTTATTTACTTTATTCCAATTCTGTTAAAACCGACCATAAATGTGAACAAACGCATTCTCACCACCACGAGTTTTCCACAGTTCTGATATCACTAAGGAACAGACCAGGTTCCTCTTTTCCCAAGTGCCCAAAAACCTTGGCTTCAAGATATGAATCGGGTGTTCGATATCGTATAAATATTGATATAAACTTTCAAGATTGTATGTAAGACAGTAACAGTCAGTGACATGTCCCCCTGGTAAATATTGCCGAACGAGGGTGGGATGTTGCCACCAGGTTATTGAAAAGTGACGCATAAAACATCAAATGGGGGCATTTCCATTTTTTAGGGTAAAAGCAGCAGGTGCTCAGGCACCCATCACGCCCCTCCCCCCCACCCCCAACACATGCCTGGAGACAACATTCATCTCGGTCTGCCGGCTGCACCAGTGTCTTAGGTTAAAGGCTGCACTTTGCTTCAGTAACTCTACAGATGTGTAATTGCAGGGTCACCAATGATGATGGCCGCTGTACAGGACTCATCACTAGAGAGGCTTTCATACCTGGCATGTACAAGATGCGCTTTGAGACTGGAGAGTACTGGGAGCACCGGGGCCAAAAGTGTTTCTATCCATATGTTGAGGTGAGAGGGAGGCCCCACAAAGCCAGTGTTTGTGTGCTTTTGTTTATAACACTCAGGTGAATTTCCCAACCCTTAATGAAATTATATAAGGGCTCAAGCTGTCACAGGTTAAGTAAAAGCAGAAGAAGTCCAGGTTCGATGACATTTTTGTGACGTTTTACCTCGCTTTTGGTCTGTGTTTTTCAGGTTGTCTTCACCATAACTGATTCTACAAAGAAGTTCCATGTGCCTCTACTTCTGAGCTGCTTCTCTTACACCACCTACAGGGGGAGTTAGAGAGTACACTTGCTCTTTTAACCTCTATATATAGTATGGGCAACAGACAAGAATGAATAAATTAAAAGGGCAGGCATGAATTGTTACATGTAGAAACAAACCAATCATAATTTAATGCTTAGTTAAAACTGGGGCGATTTTATTGTTATTACACGATTTTATATATCTGGCATTTTTTGTTTCATTTGGCATTAAATAATTACTTAAATTAATTAAAGATTAATCGCCCTGAATTATCTGATGGAACATATTCTAGAATAAAATACAGTCTGATATATATGCTTAATTAATTGTATTTGTTTCCTTTACAAATATAGTGTACTGACTTTCAATTATGAAGCTTAAAATCAAAACTGATACAAAAATGAATTAAAAATTATGAATGCTTAGTGAATCAATGATTAATGAAATGCAGAATGGTGTTCTTTGTACTTTACGCGCGTGTGATAAGCCATTGATGTTATTAACGACGTTTTGAAATCGTAATCACAACATGGACCCACTTACACGATACCAACCCAACTCCAGCACATTTCCTTTCGAGCATTCTTGGAATTTACTTCTATTTTTGGTATCAATCATTCTCCGCCGGCTCGATTGGTTATGTCTAGCTGCGTGTGCGGCGACTCTGAGATCGATTGGCTCTGCGTAGACGGAGGCCCTGAATCTGATAGCTTGTATCACGTTGGGTCCGAAATCTTCGTTTCTTCCTCCTCCTTGTGCCGTCGCTGACAATGGCGGACGAAGAGCTGGAGGCTATCAGGCGGCAGCGTATGGCCGAGCTGCAAGCCAAACATGGGGTAAGGTGAAAATATGAAGTTACGTGAAGCTCGTGCTTTTGTTTAAATGTGGATGCGCTCAGCCTAGGGGCGCGGTAGGCCAACACAGTGCCAGCTAACTGTGTAGCCCCTGAAACGGATCAAAAGTCATTTAGCTGCTTTTTTTTGTTTTAAATGTGTATTTGAATAATGCTTTTGTTTTGTAACTAGTGGGGTTTGCGATTGTCTTCTGGAAAGCAGTTCCGAAGCTCCACCCATTTCAGGCGCCAGTTAGTTACTATTACCTGGTGACTGATAACCAGTAGGGGACCTAGGTGATGATAACTGGGTAGCTGACATGCAGGTTGTTCCGCTTTGTAACTGCACTACTCACCCTAATCGTTGATATATTATTGATTACAAATGTTATTTGTTGTTAACCATAGAAATCTTCTTACGCTTTTTTTCGGTTTTGTCATTTTTATAATCGCCACGTTAAATTGCAGGGATTGCATCGCTGTGACGTCCTGTACTTTATGAACAGTAAAACAGAAAGTCCACTTTTGATAATTCACTAAAACGATGGAAATCTGAATGCCAGCTTGACACAAAATGAAACTGTGATAAACATTAAGAGAATGATGTATTCTTGGATGAATGAGTGTCACCCGTTTTATCCAGGTTATTGTGGGATCGGCCGGTCTTGGGAAGCCATGCTGAGGAATGCAGCATATAATGATGAACCTGGCCTATTTCTGCTGGCTGTTTTTGCTAATGCATTCCATGCTTGACTTAAATACCTTGCTTTGCAGATTTATGGCAGCTTGGCTGTTAAACTAGCTTCTCTGCTTCGGTCAGTTAGTGGTGTTTTACATTAGATTACTTCAAATGACAATTGAGGCTGGATTCATGCTACTTACATTTAAAATTCAAACATCCTGAGCAACTAGGTTAACAAAATAATATTCCATATGGAAACTGTAAACTACACTGTAACAAGCAGGATACACGTCCTGCCTACAAAAATAGTTGCAGCATTAATGAATTTCTTCAGCAAAGAATCCAATGAGAAATGTCATAGATTTGTACTTGGTAAATGCAGTGAATGGACATGTGCAGGAGGAGTGGCAGGGTTGTTTGAGCACCTGCCCGATTTTCCCAAACTATTTCATTTGTACTTGTGCATGAGCTTTAAAGGAACTGAGTGCCCCTTCTTAACATTTGAGCACCTGCCCCTCAAAAAGTCTCTACACAGCCCTGATGAAAAACATTGGAAAAATCTTAAAAGCTTTGACGTATCTCTAATTAAAATGATCAGAATTGTTCAGGATACGGTCATTTTCTGTGTGAAAGAAAAATGCGAAAGCTGGACAAGAAAAGCATCAGTGACTTTGGTGTTAGAAAAGACTTTTAAGAAACACCATGGAAAACGTGTGGATTCTTTCACTTGGAACCCAGATGACCAGATTGCACACTTCACGAGAAGACCTAGTGCTTTTGAAAAGACTGTAATTTTTGGGAAAGCTGAAGGTAAAAGAGGACGGATTGCAACAAGATGGACTCAGCTGTCATAACAACGAAGATGTGGACGAGAAGATGTCAGTGTGGTCAGCATTGACGGCATGTCACGCAGTTGCAATGACAATAATGTGTGTATGTGTGTGTGGAACAAGTGTGACCCGTCACGGGTAAGCTGCGAAACGGGCTTCCTGTGCGACCCCACGGGACTGAATAGGAGGTAACCTTCGCTCTCCTTCCTTTTGTTAGGAATCTGCAAATGGCCAAGGGCAGGAGGAGGCTAAGCAGAGGTAAGGGTTCTTGGAACTGGCTCCTCTGCCGCTTCCTTCGTAGAGCAGCTGCGGCTCCTGACCGCTGTAGAGTGCATGACACTCCTGGGCTCTAAGCAGGCACCTGGTGAACTTGCACTAGGTGTTCTGTAGGTGAGAACGTTTGACCCCCAAAGTCTAGCTTGTTTGACTAGTGTGATCATACAGTACACCGAACTGTGCCCGGGTTTGCCTGAAGTGGTGGCCCAGATATGGTCCGCATCCAGAGTGATTGCTAACTGTACCAGAGTACAGAACACACACATGCACACACATTCCCAATCATTCTCTGGTGTGCTACAAGGCAACCGGGCCAAGTGTAATTATGCCCTTAGTTCACTCACGCCTCGTGTTGGCCCTGCTGTTACCAATTCAGCATGTGCTCAATGCCACATGTTGTACCTATTGTACAGTGACGTCACCCACTGTCCATACACAGTTTAAAACATTTATCATAATTCTTGTGTTGACCAGAAATGCAAGAAGTAAATGTTCCTGAACTGGTCTGTATTCTGATTTGTAGATAAATGAATTAGACATACATGTAACGTTAATTTGGCTTTATATTTCCTTACTTACAAATAATAATAATACTGCATATTATTTATGTTTTTTGCAGAGAAAATGACATGAGAAATACGATCTTGGCTCAAGTCTTGGATCAATCTGCCCGTGCTAGATGTGAGTATACCTGGAATTTTTGATTTCATAATTTTTCAGTGAGAAATTTTAGCATTTGACAGTCAAATCCAAGGTGGGAAACATTGTTGCTTTGTTTTACAAAATGTGAACCAATGGGTAGTGAATTAAAGCACTGAGTGTTGGTATAATAGGCTAATCTCATCTGGTGCTGTTATTGGGGTCTGTTTGGGTTGTTTCAGCCACCAGGTGGCGGTGCTGTTTAACGCAGTGTTCTTTTTCAGTGAGCAACCTAGCTCTAGTGAAGCCGGAAAAGGCAAAAGCTGTGGAAAATTACCTCATTCAGATGGCACGTTTCGGCCAGCTTGGTGGGAAGGTGAGAGCGATAAGGGTTGGCTTGATTCACGCCATTGAGTTGGCATTAAAATTTATTCCTTGGCTTTTACTTCTGTGATCCTGTCCCCTGCCGTGTTTACTTGATTTTTGTGGAACTAAACTAAAAGCTGTTGCAGGCCAAACTACCGAACTCATCGCTTTTTCATGAGAGAAAATCCCCGTAAAAATTAATTTCTAACTTATTAAAATTCCCACCGTCAGAATGGCACAGTAGCTCAGTGAGTTGCACTGTTGCCTAACGCTTCTGGGTTGGGGGGCTTGAATCTCAGATCAGCTCTGTGTCTGTGGGGTTTCTGTGTCCTCTCTGTCCAACAGGTTTCCTACAGCAACTCTGGTTTCTTCTCACTGTCCAAACACATGCATTTAAGCAAATTGGCATCTCTAAATTGTTCACACTGTATGCTAGTGTGTGTATATTTGCATGTGTATGTCCTGTAATGGACCAGCATCCCATCTAGGTGCTCCCCGAGCCTTGTGCCCTATGCTGCCTGTGATCGACTCCAGGCCAGTCCCTCATGATCCTGACCAGCAGCTGTCAGAGAGCCAAATTCCAGGCAGCTAGACAGATAATTCTTTCAGCAAAATATGTGGAATCTGAGGTTAAAAACTGCACACACTGTTTACTTTTCAGATTTCAGAGTCGGGGTTGATAGAGATCCTTGAGAAGGTCAGTCAGCAGACAGAAAAGAAGACGACAGTCAAGGTAAGATGTTAGTCTGAAAGCAGAAGCAGCGCCTGGACCATCTCAGCAGACTTCATACTCTTCATACATATGAGAATATGGCTTTAAAATCTTTAGGAATGAGTTGTATTTTTTTGGAATCTGGTAGTATTTCATTCAGACTGTTTGTAGTGCAGGGTGTGGTCATATTACAGAGTGTTATAAGGCAGAATAAATATGGATGGTGTTCATATTAATCTAATGTACAAATGTAATGTAAATTTAGCTTTGAAGCCACTATCTCATTAATGCAACTGCTTCTCATGTGGGCTATGTCTGTGTCTCAGTTCAACAGACGACGAGTGATGGACTCGGACGAAGAGGATGAAGACTGACAGGGGAGCAGGGAATGACGGGGGGTGGAGTAGGGAGGTGGCCACCAGTTGCGTCTGAGGCTACGCCGTGCGGAATCGGCTGTTTGCATGAGGAATACATCCTGGGAGACACGACTGCTTTACCCCTGTAGGAGTATGAACTCCTTACTCATTTATCCTTAGTATTTTTCCCCTCTAATTTCTGTATTTTTTTTCTCTCTGGCATTCGAAGTGGAGCAAATGCAGTGTGTAGTGTGTGACTGTTGCATTTTTATAAGGAGTTCCAATTAAGCTGGGTCCTCATTTTTGGCAAATGAATTTTTGATTTTTCCCTTGCCGAATGGTTCTGTGAGCCGTTTCCATCATTCTAAGGCCTTGA
The DNA here is from genome assembly GCA_026776945.1 of Isichthys henryi. Lineage (NCBI taxonomy): Eukaryota > Metazoa > Chordata > Actinopteri > Osteoglossiformes > Mormyridae > Isichthys > Isichthys henryi. Next base: position 9,908,395 of record JAODJX010000007.1, on the reverse strand, counting down.
TCTTATTAATCTGGCCGCTTGGTGCTTCTCCCACACGTGCAGCCCTGCACATTAGGGCTCTGGATAGTTTCAGGTGGAGAGACACACACTATGGCTGATCTCTTGCCTATAAACTGGGACATTGCAAGATCATTATGCCAGCTGGGACATTGAGTAATTGGGTAGTGTAGTGCTGTGGAGGAGGCATATTGGTCAAATTGTAGCGGACTGTAAAGAATTGGGCACCTTATTTCGTTGTAATTTTTTATCTTTCAAATGCCATCACTGCAGATGCCTATATCAGCTTCATATTGGTCCATGCTTATGTTTCAAACGGTAAAACCCATCTCAACAATACAGATCCTGAAAAGTTATGTTCTCCTGTCAATGCCAACTTTGAAATAAATTTAATTTTGTTTAAAAAGTGAGTTGTGAAATTCTTCTTAAAAGTTTTGCTATTATAATTTGTGAAGAAATTTGCAGAAATATTTTCCTTTGTTTACCCAATTTTCTTGCCCAGTTCAAACTACAAATAAATTGTAATGAAATGCAAATATATGTGTCAATTTATAATGTAACCGAAGGGTTCGTTACGCGCGTGGTACATACAAAGCTCAAAACCGTGCGTATGTTCACTATTGGTGTTTTTTTTTCTTTCGGTGTACTGAGCCTGCGCGATTGTCTGACCTTACTTTCGTATGAGCATGGCCTGATTACTCTCATTGGTTACTACTTGCCTAGCGCAATTTCGATTGGCGGAGCCCTCTTGCTGTGCTCTTCACTCCAGCCAATCGTTGGAGACGCACGGGGACGCGCTGTGCTAGCGCTGAGTTGCGCCCGTGTTGGTCTGTCATAAAAACTCAGTTTAGAAACACGCCGGATAATTTGTATTTGTAATATATAACAAACATGCCAGGGGACTCGGGACACGATGTTACGATGGTGACGTGTACAGCACCGGTAAACATCGCAGTCATAAAGTACTGTGAGTATGAATATCTTTAAATGTTTATCTGAACTGGCATTTATACTTGCTGTGTTTTGGTTTGGTGCAAATCGCATATGGAAGCATATTAAAGCCTTTCGGTGATATCTAAACCGCTGCGTTAGGGGTATATCCAGACGCCCCCTTTGAGAAACCTCTTATGATTGCATACATTTATTTCATAACCACTGTAACATGCACCTCGTCTGGTTCAGAACCGATGAAGGCAGTCATTTGCTTTACCAGAATGTCAATCTGATCGTTCAATTCACGGTTTTTCAGGGGGTAAGAGGAACGAAGATTTAATTTTGCCTATCAATTCATCCCTGAGCGTCACACTGCATCAGGATCAGGTGAGGATACAGCGATGAACGTGCGGACCCTGAGTGGCGGAGAGGGACCGTCGCATTACCGCAGCTTCCCGGTGTGTCTCCTCGTTGACTTTTCGGTTGTTGCAGTTAAAGTCGACCACCACAGCTGCGTGCAGCCCACGATTCAAAGAGGACCGTATTTGGCTCAATGGCAAAGAGGAGAACATCAACCAGCCTCGATTGCAGTCCTGTCTCCGAGAAAGTGGGTGTTTGTAAAACAAACAATTATTTGCAAAGTTGAACAGCCGTCATAACTGTATTACGTACAGGGGAGATCAGCAACTAATTAATTTCCATGCTAAATAAAATTTCATAGTTTCATTGTCTTAGAATTATGAATACTGTCACTTTATTGTACGCTGCTGGACCTGAGTCACAAATTTCGTTCTCTTCATGCGTCATGTTAAGAATGACAATAAATGAATTTTAACCGTAACTGTAGATTCTGAGTCTAGCCTAACTTTGTAAAAAATGCTTCCTCAGTTCGACGACTTGTTCGGAAGAGACACATCGATGGGAACGTTAGTTCAAGTGCCCTCAGCTCGCATCACAAAGTCCACATCTGCTCCGTGAACAACTTCCCCACAGCAGCAGGCCTTGCCTCCTCCGCCGCTGGCTACGCCTGCCTGGGTGAGTTTGTGGGGAGGGGGGGTCATTCTGTCCTCTTGGTGGGAGGAGTTAAAATGGCGCTGCTGACATCTCTGTACGTGCCGCTTGCCCCCGTCAGTGTACTCGCTGGCGCGGCTGCTGGGCGCCGAGGGCGAGCTGTCGGAGGTGGCGCGGCAGGGCTCGGGCAGCGCCTGCCGCAGCATGTACGGGGGCTTCGTGCAGTGGCGAATGGGGACGCAGCCCGACGGGACGGACAGTCTGGCGCAGCAAGTGGAGCCCGAGTCCCATTGGCCGGAGCTCAGAGTCCTTGTCCTCGTGGTAGGTCATGGTCTTTGGTGGCACTATAAGCGGTGTAGCCGGAACAGCTGCACCGGGCCCTGCAGAGACGGGGGCCCTGCAGAGACGGGGGCCCTGCAGAGACGGGGGCCCCACAGATGGTCGATGGGCCCTTTTACGGGAAGGATCATGAGGCCATTGATCTGTTAGATAAAATTACCGAAGTTCTGAGTGTCCAGTTTTCAATTTTTCTGTTTTTTTATGACAAGGCTATAAAAATTATATTGTATACCTTATGGATATTTCAGAAAAAATCATGGTACATCTGTAACATTTAACCATTAACTGACAAAGTTTTTGTTTGCATGCAAGGGAACCCCGCAATGAGTGGCTCTGCAGGCTAAGCCTCTGTGCTTATGACCAGAAGGTCACTAGTCTGCTGAGTCTCAGTGTAATCGTCACATGTCCGTGGGCCCTTGAGCAAGGCCCTTAACCCTTTGCTGTGACTCCCAAGCTTGTTCCCACCTTTATATGTGTCTGCGTGTTTGGAAAGCATGATGCCCAGATATGCTGTCATACTCAAGTGACCCATAAGAGGATGACTTCAGCTTGACATCATCAGACTGAAATCGAGGACAGTGAATTGCATCCCCCCCCCCCACTCTGGCAGGTCAGCGCGGAGAGAAAGCCTGTTGGAAGCACTGCTGGCATGGAGACCAGCGTGAGAACCAGCAGCCTCTTAAAGGTGTAGTGAGCTGTCAATCTCTGAGAGACGTCTGCGCCCTTACCTTCAGCTCCCGCAGTTAATACAGTTTAACATAATCTCTGGGTGCTGTGGTTTTTTTTTATATATTATTGTGTTATTTGTTTTGCCAGATGGCTTAAAATTCACATGAACTTGTAGTTTATGGCTCCGTGTGTGTATGTGGGTTCCCTCTGCCTCGCACCCTGTGGTTCCTCGGAGAAGCTCTAGGCTCACCATGAACCCATGGATCAATGGCAGCAGCTTCCCTCTGAGCATTTTCATGGGTATCAGCCACGTGATAAGCCAGCAGACCTCACCCACTGCCTCCCCGCAGCACCGTGCAGAAAGTGTGGTCCCGCAGAGGATGGAGGAGATGGTCCGCGCCATCCGGCAGAAGGACTTTGCAGCCTTTGGGGAGCTCACCATGAAAGACAGCAACCAGTTCCATGCCACCTGTCTGGATACCTACCCACCCATCTTCTATCTCAATGACGTGTCACGGCGCGTAATCAGCTTGGTGCACCGCTACAACCAGCACTGCGGGGAGACCCGGGTAAGAGGGGGAGTTGTGGTGGGGCCGCTGGCGACTGCAGAGAGGTCCCCTGCCTGTAACGTAACTCATTTAGCATTTATTTGTTTTAGAGAACATTCAGTGTGTTCCGATGGTGTTATTCACGGCCAGAACTCAGAAACAAGATATATTCTTAAACAGTTTCTTAATTCACTGAATTTCTTTTTCACCTCCCATGATCAGATTAACACATTTAAAAGGGCACTTCACCACCGCACCGAGTACTTTTGGTACTTTGAGAAAGTACTTTAGGGTTTTCCGAACTGACGTAAAAACTTGTATTGGTGCTGACTTACATCACAATGCGAGGTCGAGTATTTTGTTTTGTTATTTGCTTTGTTTCGCTAAAACATTTAATCTAATTTTAATCTAATATATGTTTAAAAATCGAAGTTTACCTCCGGTACTTTTGCATGAGCGCTGTTAGCATTCTCCGAGACAATCATTTTCATCCTTGCTGTTTAAAACACTCATAGACAGGATTGTGAGAAATTTACTTTACTTTTACTTTATAAATACCCCGATATTTTTTTACAACAAAATCACCTTGCTAGGATTCCTGCTGTCCTAGTATGTAAAACAAAATACTTTTAAAATTTCTTTTCATGCCGTCCTGATCTTTTTGTTGTAACTATTCTTCTGACCAGATCGCAATAATTTACGTTTTTACTTTATTTGTCATTGTTTTCTTAGTTTGAAACTTGTTTCAATATTGAGTTTGTATCGTGTTTCAGGGGCAGACTATCTGCATAACCAATCGACAAAGAAAGCCTTTCAGGTCCCACCTCAAAGTACTGAAGTAGCAAAGAAACACCCCAGTCGGTTTGGCACTTTAGGTTTTGTAACTTTTGGTACTGGTACTCTACTTGAAGTCAATGGAAAAGGTAAAGTACCAAAAGTACAGTACTTGGTGTGGTGTAAAAGTACTCAAAATGAACACAGTAATAGGCACAGGGTTAGTGGAGGAAGTATTTGATAGACAACCAAGTATTTCTGGCTGTCTTTTCTGTCAGAGGACACTGCTTCTAAAAGAGTATTTACACGTCACGTTATCTGTACAAAGGCTGTAATCCTCGTCTTCCCATGTATGTATGGGGTTATGGGAAGGTATAGGCTAATGTACGTGGTGCTAAAAGACTAACTGCGTGGGGGTTGTGTGAAACTATTCACCAGGAAACAACAAAATGAAAAGGATGATTTTTACCTCTAACGAGACAAACGTGGTATGAATGTTTCCCTATCCCCATGCTATCTGATCTGTGGGTCTGTGGTATGCAGACTATTTCTACCACCTGACGTGTGTTGTGTTGACTGATGCCTGCAGGTGGCGTACACGTTCGATGCAGGCCCCAATGCAGTGATCTATGCACTGCAGCAGCACATCCCAGAGTTTGTGGAGCTGCTCAAGTACTTCTTCCCAACGGAGACCAATGGAGAGTGAGTTCCCACACGCTCCTGGACAGTTTCAGTAACATTTTTAAATTAATCCATGTGGTTATATCTTGTAAGTATCTTTGTATCTTGTGCTGGTAGTCAGTAGGCCTCTGCGGTAAAATGAAGCCCCCCACCTTGTGCTTTAGAGCCTGCAACTTTATAGATTATGGATCAATGAAAGACCAATAGGTGCTCTTTACGGTGAGGGGGGGGGGAGAGGAGGCTGCTACTTCTCCGTCCTCAGTCTTTAAAACTATTAATTTTTTTTCTTGCATTTCGAAGTGGACTGTCAATGTCACTGTACTTTAGTCCAGTGTTTCCCAACCCGGTCCTCGGGGCCCCACAGTTGGTCCATGTTTTTACTCCCTCCCAACTCTTTCCAGACAGTCCACATTTTTTGCTCCCTCCCATCTCCTTACCAACAACTGGGAGGGAGAAAAATGTGGACTGTCTGGGGGTCCCCGAGGACTGGGCTAAGAAGAACTCATCGCTATTTTGTGTTTAATGATGAAATATTCCTGGGCAGATTTACGGGGCAGTGGATTTTCTGTGTGTGACCTGAAAACGAGTGTACATGCCCCTTTGGCAGGTTCCTGAAAGGGCTTCCTGTGAGCTCTGTTACGCTGCCTGAGGACCTCACAAAGGCTATTGAAATGGAGCCGCTTCCCGGAGGAATCAGCTACATCATCAGCACCAAGGTGGGAATCAGTGCTGCAATTAAAACATTGCCCTGTGTGTCATTAATCCTTTTTGTGTGCCGTGCATCGTGGTCCCCTTTAAAGTCTCCCCCAAACGACCACTGCATTGAGTAAAGCCTCCTGTGTCCCGTTCAGGTCGGCCCAGGTCCCCAGGTACAGGAAGACCCCAGCCTTCATTTGCTGAGACCTGACGGGATGCTCAAGGTGAATGTGTGACCAAGGACCAGCTCCCAGCAGCTCAGAAACCTCCAGAAATATGAATCCTGGAGATCAGGGAACATTCTGGAGGGAAAAATAGCAGTTTCCATTCACATAAACAATGAACAATTCATTTATGGACAGTACTGCTCAAATTGTTCAGTCCTGTTTGTATGAAAAAAAACTTCTACCCCTAAATGTGTAAGATAATCTGAAATCTGTTGTAATTAACCTCTGAAATGTTTGCTTGTACAGATGGGTTTGTAAACATTTTAATACAGTGTATTCTTCACCTACTGAAGTTCAATTTTTTCAATGTTTTTTTTTTAAATACTTTCTGTTCTTTGTTTTATTTCAGTTTGTTCCTGTATTTTCTTTTCTATGATTCATGTCTACCAATGCAAAATTAATTAATCCATCAGTTATCCAACCTTTGAGCAGGACTGCAGAAGTTTGGAGCCTGTTTCATGTAGAATAAATCCTGGGTGGGATGCCAGGGCACCCACAACACACACAGATATACATTAGAGATAGGAATTAACCTAAAGTTAATACTTACTGAAGATACACAACTTAAAAATGCTTAACGGACATAAGAGAATGCACATCACACGTGTACAAATAAAATGTGTTTTTACATATTAATATAATTATGTAAACTTAAAAAAAAGCCCTGCGCCACGTTTATGAGATTCTCTGTATCTGCGATGTTTTTAGTAAGATTTAAAAAGCAGCCAAAAGACCGAGAAGTGGAGCGTGAAAGATGCCGGAAGTGACGCTAGGGCGGGGGTGGGGTAAGGTCACGCCCACTTGAGCCTGTTGGATATATATACGGCGCTTTCAGCGGCGGTGTCACCTGGGGATTCCTGCTTATGGTTAAAGAGCTGTGTCCCAGTGTCGGATCGTCCACTATGGGCAAAATAGAGTGGGCTATGTGGGCCAATGAGCAGGCTCTGGCCTCCGGACTCAGTAAGTAACAAATATTTTATCCACCAGTTTCCTTCCTTTAGAAAAATGTAAACTTTTAAAACTTTTATTGCAGTCGATCGACCTCATTTATGGATAAATGCGGTATTTATAGATGGTTAATTTTGTTACATCGACCTAGATAGAAAATGAAAAGTAAAGCATTTTTGCGTTTTCAGTTTAATTTTTCTCTTTTATGATTTCAAAATATGCTTTACAAAAGAATCCAAAGACTGTATCACATTAATATGAACGTACAAAGCATCGAAACTTTTTGGACCTCTTTATGTTTACTTTTCATTTTACTTTTGGACAGGAAAACGTCTTAATTCTTGTTTTACTCGAAACTATTATCCCACCGGTCTCTTTTCTTCTCCACTTCCCTCTTTCAGTTCTCCTTACCGGCGGCATCGTTGGGGTTGCCGGCCAGTTCAGGAACTGGCAGTTTGCGGCATACGGAATGTATCCTTTCATGTGTGCCAAAACATCAGTGGGGACCCCGGACAGTCCGTGTTTTTGCTTCCCCTCAGCTCCTAGCGCACGTGTACCGGGTATTCGATGTTCCCGATTGTCTTGGAGCTTTGAAGGAGCAAAAACGTGGACTGTTCGGGCTCCCCAAGGACTAGGTTGGGAAACACTGAAATAACACATGAAGGAATATCTGCTGTAGACGTCATGTACAAGCCCTTGGTGGATAAAAAAAACAACTTTATTTTAACGTTCGCTTTTGTCTAATGCAATGCACAAGTGAGGCAAATAGCACACATTGATGCAGCCGTCCAAATGCTGACAGAAGCTTTCGGAGGCTGTTTCCTTGTACTTTTTTACCTTTTCGTGAGCCCACACACAATAGGACTGGGTGAGCCAAGATCATAAAGGGGAGCTTGCAGGGCTACCATTTGTGACTTGTTTTGACTAACCCCGTGAGAATTCCTCTTTCCATTCTGTGAAGATGAACCGCGCCATTAGCATTCAGACACATACTAATTATAGGCAGTCATAGTGAACTGGCCCTTGTTTTTATCATACTAAGTACATCATGATCTGCCCGTAAAAGTGCACCGGCCTGAGTCGTTTTTGTGCGGAGTGTAGTTTGTATGCATCAGATGAGGAGAGCATTTCAGTCTGTGGAGCGAAGGGTTTGGCCCAGGAGGGCCCTGGGGGCATGTGTGAAGCTGGGAAGGGCCACACAGTCGGGGTTGAGACTTTAACCCCGATCACAGTGCCGCGGGGATATTCGTCTGCCTGCTGGAGTATCCGCGGGGCTGCAAGGCCAACGGCAAGGGACAGCATCGCCCGTGAGTACAACGCTGTTCGGCTGCTCCGATTGTTACGTTAAAATGAACGCACCGAAATACCAATGAAAGTAAAGAGCGTTGTGATAAGATCGCTTTTCTACTGTTTAAACACTCTGTGAGGAATTTACTACGCATACTCTGCCACAAATCTCTGCTTCAGTTCTAAGTATTTCCAAACCTTTTGGTAAATATTTAAAAATGTGTCTTAATTAGTGCGTACAAATAAAATGTCAGCTTTTTCTTGATGGTACGAGATTAAGTTAGTTTTAACCCTCTTTTGGATCTTTTAATATAAATATTATTTATGGTGCTTGTAATGCCACATTTATTTTGGCTTAGAATTGTATAGGTATTGTATACTAAACGCACTGGAATCGTCTTTTTTCTGCTTTTTGAAAAATCACCTTTTTTTAATTGCACTGATTTTATGTGTACTTCACTACTATGAAGACTAACATGGAAAATTTTGTCAATTTGAATTAAAGCTGGTTGGATTTTTAAAAATATTTATTTTAACCCCCTTCTCTCCATGTGCTGAGATTAATATCCGGTGTGGGTGTCAGCCAGAACAGACGTGGCATAATTGTGAGTGTTTTGCTTAGGGGTCAGTACTGCCTGACAGTTTGTGTGAAGGCCTTTGGTCCACTGACAAGAAACTACTACATCAGGGCGGTACTCCATGCTGTGTAAGTCTGTCGTAGCGGCTTAATTCTCCTCATTGTACTCTTGAACTTCCTTATTCTTACACTCCTGGTTTAAAATGCTCTTGTGTCACAAAGCTCGTGCTCTTTTGTCTTGGAAATTTTCATCAGGAAACTGCTTATCTTGAAGTGCACATTGTGAAATGTCGTTTGTAATAAAGTCTGGATCTACAGTCCGTGTAACTGTTATGGTTCACTCACTGCTCTTCATTTACTTCCTTGTCCACACCCATTCTCATAAATTAGGTTTCTTTTGTTTTGATGGACAGCATCACCACTCTGCCCTGAGAAAGCGTCGACTTGACATTTGACGTTGTCTCCACGACTCTTCGTAGAGCTCATGTTTTCCTAGTTTTGTTGTTTTACGGTAGTGCACAACTGGCAATTATACCCAAAAGGGGAACATTCCTTTGCAAAGCTCTATCAGTGCTTTATAAATCCAGTGTAGATTCCTTCAGTTCTAAGCAAATTGTGAAATTATTTCTGTGGACGTTGTTTCTGCCCACAGACTCTGTGTTCCAGGCGCTTTCATTCTCTGCACTGTTCTGGGCTGTGTCTGCCTGGCCATTGCCAGCATCATCTACCTTTTGGTGAGTGCTGCTGCCCCCCCCGCCGCCGTCGCCCTGCAAACTGCACAGTGTCATGTCCAATTCAAAGCCTACAAACCTAAAAATATTTGTTTCATAGCTCAAAAGAAAATGAATTATGATAAAATGATTCCTTGTACATGATGTTTTAATTCTAGATCTTTGTGTGAAAACCGTCTTCTCTTTAGTGTATCTACTTTAGCTATCAATAACACCTACAGATATGACAATGCTGAGGTACTGATGGGATCACGATAGTGAATGTTGTGGGAGGCAGTCGCATATTTAAGCATAAGCCCCCATTATTCACCAGGCTGCTGTCCGCGGTGAGCAGTGGTTACCCATCCTTCCACGGGCAGAACCCCGGGAAAAACCAGGGGAAAGTATCAAGGAGCCCCCCCAGAACCCACCCCCTCGTCCGCCAGCAGAGATGCGCAGGAAGCGTGCGGAGGACATGGAGGGCGCTGCATACACCAACCCTATGCCAGTCATGTCTGAGTACTGAGTGCCCCTCCCTCCCCTCGGATCAAGGAAGTACTGTTGCTTTGTGTCTGCTGCAAATGTTTTTTTTTTGTCATTCCATGTTTTATTCTATGTCTGTTACAATTTGACTCCCAAACCAAAATTTCACATCAGGAGTGTCCAGCTGAGAATTTTGTGATAGAGGTGTTTTTTGAATACATAATAGTTCATTAATACATGTACTTCATCCAGTAAAGAACTTGTGTGACCAACAGTTCTGGTTCTGTGGGGGGTACCAGGGGACCCCAGAATGGCCCACCCAGTCACGAGTTTGGCCGATAATCGAAGAAAGGAATGAAGAAGGCAGAGTTGGGCTCAGGAATCATGCTGTTCTTGGTTAAAACCAAGTTTATATAAATGTGCAAAGAACACACTATAATAAATGAGTATTAATGACTACAACAGTTCGTATATAAAACTGTATCGTATATACATATGTTTACTCTATGAAGGTTTATTTTGCTGTTTTTATATTGTGAAATAAAGAATACAATAACTAAAGCGTGCCCTTAGCCTCTGTTTATTTGTCAGGGTTAAGTAGGGGAAACTGTTTCTCTTAAGAAACGCCTGGTTGGCTTTCACAGGGTGATCACTCGGTGCACGGCTCTGCTTCTCCGCAGTTACAACACAAGGGAAATTCCCCCCGCGCCTTCTCGTTGCACACAGATGTTTCTTTATAAAGTGTGTAGAAAGTCATGTGGCTCCGGTTAGTCTTCTTTGTGGTTTAAAACTGGTGCACGTTTTAACTAAACTACCAGATTAAGCTCTAAAACCGTTTCTGTTGTACAGGTAACATTAACATTAACCCTCGGACCATAATTGAAAAACAATCATACCACCTTACTTTCATTTTTAAACTTTTCCTTTGGTAGGCGTTTTGAAATTTCCCGATTTATTTGTTACTACTAGATAACTATATTCATTTAAAAACATTACTTAAGAACACCGTAAAGTTTCCGGTGTTGTGCCGAATTCTGCACCCCTGCGTGAAATGCACCCCCTGTCGGGAGCGCGCATCGCTCTTTTCTTCTATTCGCAGTGGGAAAATACGTAGTGCCGTCA
>JAODJX010000007.1:9876987-9897293 GCA_026776945.1 Isichthys henryi | reverse complement strand
AATAGAAGAAAAGAGCGATGCGCGCTCCCGACAGGGGGTGCATTTCACGGCAGGGGTGCAGAATTCGGCACAACACCTGTTTGACGAATCGAGTGCAAATAAACTTAAATCCCTATCTGCTTCGTCGAACGATTCTTGAAACGATTCCATAATTAGGTCTCCGAAATACAGAATAAATTTAGTCTATATTAAATGTCAATTCGATTTGTAACATCAACACTTTAAATATTAACTGTATTAATACATACTATTGTAAAAATCTTACCAGAGAAATAACTAAGACCCAAAATTTAAATGAGAGTTGCTGCTTTAGAATAAAAGCTGCAGCAGCGCCGTGCGGTAGACTGCGCGTACTTCAGGATATAAATAAGGAGAGGTGACAACACACAAACGCTTGTATGACACTCAATGCGATCCGTATGGATGTGAGGTCACTTCCTTGCGACCTGTCGTCACTTCCTCCGAAGCACCCAATGAGATACTTTGTAGCGTACCCTACAGTGTTATGATTGTAGGTACCGCAGAACGCTACCTTGTCTTGAGTACGCTACTGCCTGCTTTCTTCTGTGACGATGTCCAGTCGTGCTCTTCGGAGACTGCGAGGAAAACAGCGGGGTCAAGAGGCTATAGATCCATGCAATCTGCGTATTGAGGATGGGGCTGAAACTCTGGAGTTAGGAGAGCAGGAAGAGGCATTGGAAGAAGGTGTTCTACAGACGGCAAAGAACAGCAGTAGGAAATCTAAGAAAAACAAGGAACAGAAAAATCTAATCAACATATACGAACTGGTAAAGTAATTATCTAACTTGAGAAAGAGTTGTCATATTGACTATATTTGGTCTGCGTACACGGCCTTTGATCGCTACTTGGTCGTCACGTGACCCATGAGCTACATATGTTAGAATGCGGCTTAACTAAACGGCAAGATACTGAAATTCTTGATATTTGCTAACATGTTGTAATCTAACTGTGCCTAATTTGCAGATATGCGACGCAGAGAATGACACGGAGAAATGTCTGACAGATGAAGAAACTGGTGCCAGGATAGAGGAAAAGAGTAACAGTGTGCACAACGAGAAGGAATGCCCACTAGGGGACACGGGCACGGGAAGGGTAAGGAGACCGTCATAGTGCTGCTTAGAGTAAACGAAACACGTTTTTTGTTTTATTCCATTTGTTTTATTTCTCGTTTTTAAGCAATTTCCGATGAATTTCATTTAGTTTTAAGTTTGGTTTAAATGTTTAGCTTGATTTTTGTATTATTATGGGGTGATTTTCATTTCTATCCTGTGACATTAGTTTCTTCTTTTTGATCGACAGGCAAACACTCCCGAAAAAGCATGCAAGAAAAAGAAGAAAAAGAAGAAGAAAAAAGCAGCCACGGCAGAAGACACACAGGTTAATCCATATTTCCCAGGGCTCACTCCAAATATAGACTGTCCTCCGGCTACTGTCTGGCCACTGACATATGACTCAGCTCTCAAATAGAAGCAGCTTTCAATATTTGGTGGAAGCAAGCTGTTATTGCGTTTAATGTGTGACTTGTACTGAGTGATATAGGTATTAGGGGCTTGTGAAGCTGAGTTTGCCTCGATTTTGCTTTAGTTATGGCTTAATTTAAATAATTGTGCATATGTTACTGAATAATGATAAGAGTTTGCAGAGCTGTCTGTGCAGTAATCAATTAATATTCTGCAAAAAAATCGATAGCAAGGGATTCTTTGCTTACACACTATATGTAGATTTAAATTACCTGGCGCTGAATTATGGTATGACGTTCAACAAGGGTCTGTATCTTATTATAAGGTGCATAACTTGGACCACTGTTTTTAACATCTCTGTCAGTCGTCAGTAAGAATTCACTGTCACCTGTTCACAGCAAGAAGAGATACCCAGAGATGATCTGGATGCCTTGCTGGAGACCATTGAGAACACCAATGGTCTCTCCCATCATACTGGGACTTGTGGAAACTCAGACAGCCGGCCTGTGTTATATGTGGAGCACAGGTCTGTGAGTTTGAGCACCATACTATACTATACAGAGCTTTGCATCTGTTCTCTGATGAAATAAAATAAGGGACTTGGGGTTAGCCATTGATCCAAAGCTATGGGAATTTTTCAGATTCACATTTATGGTTAAAACTGGAGAAAGCATAATGGTAGTATCTGTGCTAATGATCAGAAGGTTGTTGGTTCAAATTCCGTGGTTGGCAGAGTGATTTCAGTGTTGGCCTCTTCAGCAAGGCCCTGAACCCAAAACACTGACGCCGACTGACCCTGCTCTCTAATCTTGACTTGAATGTTGCCTTGAAACAGAAGCATTTGCGAAATAAATGTAACACTCTGGCATGTCTGGCCTCATGAAACTTCATATTTCTTTTGCAGTGTACCTGAAGTGTCCCTTCATTGTAGCTTATATATTTTACTTCTGTTTTACTGGTGTAAACTGTCTATTGAAATGCCCCTTCACATCCTCCCCCCTCTTCAAAACCAGGAATCTGAATCCGGAAACGGAATTGAAAAGATATTTTGGTGCTCGTGCAATCCTGGGGGACCAAAGGTAGGATCAACCACTGGTTTATACTGAGTATCATTATAGTCCGTCCCTGTCTACAGTAGTACCTGAGATTGACCAGCTAAGATGTTGGCACCCTCTCCATTCTACTTCCCCTCTTTAGGCCTAGGACAAGACAGAGACAATTCCACCGCAGCACATGGATAACAGTCGCCAAAGACACCTGGCCTCGCTTCAGCAGACCAGGTGAGCAGCACCCCGACTGTGTGCGTTGAACCTCTGGCTGATCAGGCTCTGGTGCAAGGTTTCTCAGATGCCTCCTGCTGACATTCTCCAGAAATGTACAAATATTGAATATTGTGGTTGGTTTTTAACACCTGAATGTTCGGTCTGAATGTTACGCTGTCCTCAGCCCTTTATCCTAGTCGGGATTATGGGGGATCTGAAATCTATCCCAGGAAGCTCAGGGAAGAATATTGGGATACTCCTTGGATGGGATGCCAGTCCTTCACAGGGCACATACATGCACATATTCTCCAAATAGCCTGTTGAGAGTTCTGTGCTTGCAAGTCCCGTTTCTCTGGATATGTCTTAAAGGGCAGATCTAAGAGCCCAGCTCAGTAGTAGCTTTGATCTGAAACCCCAGACCTCTACAAATTGTTGTGAACGTAGCAGCGTCAAAGGCGCTATTCAGGCTCGCTGCAGAAGCCCCTGCTGGGGATCCTTTGGGATGTTTCTCTGGGGCCGAGGTGACCTTGTGGAAGTGCCTGGTTTTGTAAGTGAGAAGCGAAGAAGCATGTGACTTGTTAGGCATCAGTTGATTTCTTTGAGGAACGTAGCAGGCCATATAGATGATTTTTTTTTTTTATTATTCATGCTGTGTTTAACCTTTACACAGCCAAGGCTTTTTGTACTTTGGTGTACTTGTGTGTCTGCATCTTATTTTCAGCTGTTGTCCTTAGGGATCTCCATGACTCTCCTGGAGTCAAGGGATGGCTTGCAGCACTTTGCCTTTGTGCACAACCGAGACTACCAGCAAGTCCAATTCAAGTTCTTGGATGCGGTCGAGTCCATGGACCCTAACAACATCGTGGTGGGTGTGGCTAACATCGTGGTGGGTGTGGCTAACATCGTGGTGGGTGTGGCTAACATTGTGGTGGGTGTGGCTTACAATGGCAAGGTGTGGCTTACTTGGGGTTTGTCAACTGTGGAGGTGGCTGGTTCTTGGGGGCTGTTGGGGGAGGGGTTACGGTTTGGCCAGAGTCTTAGTGCTCTGTGTGTGTTGCTCCTTCTCAGGCTCTCCTGCAGGTTAACCCCTACCACGTTGACTCCCTGCTGCAGCTCTCTGATGTTTGCCGCATTCAGGAGGACCAGGAGATGGCCAGGGACCTAGTCGGTGAGTGGACCCTTGGCTGCCTTAGCTGCATACCTTGGGCTGTGAGAGATTAGAAGCTAAACATGGGCACATATGCTGACCTTAGTAGGTGTTACTGACTACAGAGTCTCTCATAAGAGCAAATTCAGTCATAAAGGCCAACTGAGTTCAGTAATGTTGGAGGGCTACAAAGACTGATCTATATCCCACAGCTCTCTAATGTCTAATTAAAGCTTTCACCTTGCATGGAAGCATTGAACTACGTAACACCTAACATCTGGGAAATGATTCACATAACAAAGTAGGGGAAATGACAGACCATTATTCCAGTTGTTAATCACTGGATTTAATTATTGAAATGTGGGGATCCCAAGTTCTTCCCAAGCTAGAGCTGGCTGCCTTAAACTTTGTTGTATTTCTGCAGTATACCCAGAATGCTTTGTGCTAAATGGGTCTTCCTGTGTGGCTGCAGTTACTAAATGGAATAAAGTCAAACTGCACAACAAGCCTTCATATCCACTGCAGCTTTTTATGTAACTTAGAGCCACACTTGGGCAGTGTCAATAGAATAATAATATAATTCACAGTAGTTTGAATTTACTTCACAACTCTGGGCCGATAGTGTCAGTAAATTCCCCAAATACCTCATTAATACAATTTAACCTGGGCATTTAATGTCTGAGCCCAACGTCACTGTGCATTCAGCATCTGCAGAAATCCCTTTGATTTGGCAAATTATGCTGAGACAGATTTTCTCTGGATAGTCGTATCTTGCTCTGTGACTAAATGGATTAATACAAACCAGTGCACAAAAAAAGCGATAATGAGGTTTACGGATAGTAAAGTTAATCACTGTTCAAGCATTTGGAAAAGGTGACTGTTGCGATGAATTGTTTTCGTTCTTAAAATGTTGGTTTGAGAGGTAGTGTCACATTTTGCTCTTAAATGCAGTGACGCACCTCTATGGTAAAGGGCTTTGAGCACAGCTACCTAATGTACTATAATGCAGTTCTGGTTTTGGAAAAGTCGCAATCAGAAGTTGTTTAACTGTATATGAACTGTATTTTTATTGTTTATGATCTTTTGTTATTTGCAAAGCATTTAGCCTGCCTGACATTTTGGCATCTTCAAAATATTTCAATATGTAACTAGAAAAAATATAAACATTATATTCAAACCTTTTTCTGTCTTGAAACTCTATGTATCCATTTCCTGGAGCAAGTCGTGCTGTAAATGTAAAGGATATTTATAACAGCTGTTTTTTTCTGTGAATGGGTTTATGTTTAAATCTAATAAACAAATTACAAAAAGAGTGCAGTGCTGAAAAGGTCAGTTTGTGGCGGAGTTTGTTTTCCAGTTAGACAAGCCTGGTCTTGTGATACTTTTTATCCAGTTATTTATGGCGCATAAGCTGAGACACATTGAAGAGCATGGTGGAGGTCTTCCAAGCTCCCCGACCACATTGCACTGCTGGGTTTTCTGCTCATCTGCAAGGTTAGCAGCGGAACGGTTCCGCTGTCACCCACTGAATGCCTGTCAAAGGGACTGAATGATTTTCAGAAGCACTGGAAACTGCTTTGCAGTGTAGTGTCGGCTAGTGACTTCGAAAGTTGGAGTCATTAAAATATTTCAGGCCTAAAAATCAGGAAGGGCACCCCTGCTGTACCGTCACGGCCCAGACTCTGCCAACCGGTCAGATATGTGACGTTTGTGATCGCTTCATTTCAGAGCGGGCACTCTACAGCTTTGAGTGTGCCTTTCACCCTGTCTTCAGCTTGACGTCAGGAACCAGCAGGTTGGACTACCTGAGGCCTGAGAACAGGTGAGCACTGCCTCGGATACACGGTTCATTCATTGGTGTCGCACTTGACCTGGGTGTCTTCATGGTACCTCTTGGGCGCCTGCCGTTGTGTCTATTTGTATTGCACTCTTAAGATCTCTGGTTTGTAGGGTGATCTTGGACTTCTGATAGACTCATGCAACCCGAATGGCACACGCCTGAGCCCAAAATGACCTGCTGTGAGCCTTGTTTCACAGACTTCCAGGGTGGATCCCCAGTGTAGGGCTGCCTGTTGCTCAGTGGGTGTCTGTGGGTGGAGCCATGTGTGGGACAATGTCGTCATCCTTGTGCCTTGTGGATTCTATAGGGCTTTTTATCTGGCCTTGTACAAACACATGATGTTTCTGGAGAAGAGAGGATGCCCCAGGACTGCGCTGGAATACTGCAAGCTGATTCTGAGGTGTGGGGTGTGGGGGGGGCGACGAGTCATGGGACACGGGGCCAGATGAGGGGCCAGCTGCTTCTGCTCTGACAGTGATGCACATTGTAAACATCAGTGTTTGATGACCTGAGCTGTCTCTTCGTTTTCGCCCCTTCCCACCAAGCCTGGACCCCGAAAACGACCCGCTCTGCATGCTCCTGATGGTGGACTTCCTGTCCCTGCGCTCTCGGGAGTATTCCTTCCTCATCCGGCTGTTCGAGGAATGGGAGGTGAAAGGCTAATGGGGGAGGACAGTGAGCAGGAGCGTCGCTAGAGGCTTTGGGCCGCATAAAAGCATATTGGGCCCCCAACCTAATCATGCTAGTCCAGTTATATTCAAATCACAGGGGCCCTTAGAATAGATTTGGGGTTTATTTGGATCCTGCCAGTGTTATAACCAAACATGAATGGCATGCGAGGCTATTGCTGTGATGCCCTATAACATTGCATTATGGGTATTTTTGTGACGTTCATCCAGGGGCACCGTAACCTGTCCCAGCTGCCCAACTTCACTTTCTCAGTGGCCCTGGCCTACTACCACCAGAGCCTGCAGGATGACCTGGCTTTGGAGGAAGGCACTCGCATGAAGCAGAAGGCTGACCGGCTGCTACAGGACGCCCTCATTATGTTCCCTGGGGGTGAGTTTACATGTCGTGCCTACCGCCACCGGGGGGCGCCCTCTGGCTTTCAGTGTTGATCAGCTGACAGCGCTTTCGCTCCCTTCTCCGTCTCTGGTAGACTTGTTCTCTTGTTTTCCCAGTCTCTACACCACTGTACTGGCCTCTTTCTCAGGCTGGTAGGGTGGTATTATCATACCCTAAATCTCTCTTGCAGTGAACCAGAGCAAAGGGGTAGGATAATGTGACTGTAGCTGTCCCGTGTCATTTCAATATCCCATAATCTCTTGATACGCTAATTCATTTGGCCTTTATGTGTGGCTGAGTGTTCGAACCTGAAAGCAAACATGTAGATACCTGTGGTTCCGAGTTTGTAGTCCGGTCCTGGTCTGTGGGGAGCCCTTGACTCACCATTCAGTGTTCCAGCGGGCCTGTTGTTGACCTGTCAGCTTGAGTCTGCAACTCTGAATATCGTGATGCTGTTTATATACATAAAGGAGAGGAGGATTGACTTGGGCTGAATTGCATTTGTCTCTCGCATTGATTAATTCTGCAATTTCCCTGCTCTGTATGAGCTTAATTCAGGCCTCTGCTCAGATTACTTTGCATTCTTGTTTTGCCCAGAGCATCAGGCTGATGACCCACGTTTTTTTTAATTAGCTTTACCTGTCTGTTGTTCAAACTGATTGGAATAGTCAAGTCAGAATTTACTGTTATAGCGCTTTTTAAAAACGGCTCCAGCGGACCAAAGTGCTGTACAGTTTGACAAAACCGAAAACATATCAAATGGAAAAAGGAATAAAAAAACACACATAACAATAAAACTAAAACTGAATCAGATACTGAAATGGATTAAAACGGAAAAAAGCAAATATAATAAGTAAATGCTTAAATCGAAAATATAGTATAAATTTAAAGAAAAAAATAAAACTGATAAGATGTATTATGATCCAGGGTAGGATGATGCATAAAAATGTCTTTTAAGCTTAGTTTGAAATTATCTGTAGAGGAAGCAGACCTAACGCACGGGAAGACTTTCAGAGCCTGGTGCTGAGCTGGGAAAAGGCACGACCCCAATTGTTTATAAATTTGTTCGTGGAACAAATAAAAGCAACTTATCAGCTGATCTAGTTGAAGAATAAGGTATTAACAGGTCAGAAAGGTGTGCTGTGATTAATCTGTTTTAAGCTTGAAAAACTAATAATAAAATCTTAAAATGGAAGCTGCGACAGGGAGCGAGTGAAGGGAGCCCAGGACCAGAGTTATGTGCTATCTGTGGGGTTTTTTGTCCTCATTAAAAGTCTGTCTGCTGCTTTTTGAACCATTCGTACCTGTGACAGAGCTGCGGCCCCAATTCCAATATCCAATCAGCTACAGTAATAAAATCATGGAGAAATAAAAGCATGAATTAAACCGATTCATTCTGTCATCATACCTCCAGTAACTTGGATTACTGGCTTCTATACTCTGGGTGTCAGTGCTGTTCCTCAGTGCTTTGTTTAGACAGCCCCCCCCCCCCAAGTGATATGATGTGTCGTGATTATCCTGCCCCCGCTCTGATCTCATCTGACCCCCAGACTTACTCCATGGTTCTCTTTGCCATTCCTTGGCTGTTGGGTTCACAGTGCAACTTGCCCCCCCCCCCCCTAGCCAGGGAGCTGACAGTACGTGCTTCTCTCCCCCACAGTGCTGATACCCCTGCTCGACCTCTGCTCCGTGCAGCCCGACGCAGCTGTGTCTTCCCACGCCTTCTTTGGACCCAAAAGTCAATATAGGTAGAGAACGATGGTGGGGGGGGGGGAAGCTTCAGCTCTAAACTTCCAAGTTAACCTGGGTCAGATATTTTTAAATTCCAGCCAGGAAGTGAGGTTTCTTAAACATTACGCTACCTGGAGCCAAACTGCTGCAAATTTCAGTTACACTGGGGTCTTCTGTTACCCTTTTATGCAATGCATGTAACCAAAATAAATTCAGTGAAAAAAATCCCATTTACTAATGGTATGCAGAATTGTGCAGAGTCATAGTTATTCCACTGAGCAGTCCTCAATTGTACCCCCCCCCCCCACTATCATCATACCCTGAACAGACAGCTGCCTGGCCTCAGTGAGCTGGTGTCCCTGTATGTGGGTCGCTGCCACAGCCTATGGAAGGAGGCCAGTGTCCTGGTCTGGCTGGAGGGCAGTGTGCGGGATGTCCTGCAGCGAGTGGACAAGAAAGACCCTCTGGTGGAGGACTGCGAAAACAAGTAGGCCCCCCCAGCCCATACTGCCCATTTCCCGCCTCCGCCCTTCGTGTATCAGCGCCCTGTTGATGAGAGGCCATGTTTAAGATGATTATCTTGAAATTATTAAGATCATCTGATTCTCAGAACTGCAGTGGTGGTGGGTCTGTGTGTATAGTGGCCCCTCTGTGTCTCTCTACTTACATTTTGGCTGGTAGACGGAACAGCCCCTCTCAGGATCCCGGTTCATTTTCTGCGTCCATACGCTTCTCACAGCCTCCCCAGATGCAATGAGCACAGCCTGTTATACATGCGCCATGTTTCATACTTTTATATGTGGGGTGTACCATACCTGTTCTTACAGGAGAGCCATTCTTACCTACAGAGAAGATGGATAGATAGATGGATGGAGTTATATTTCTTTCTTTATTTTGTCCGTCCATCCATCCATCCATCTATCCTTGGAGGGAAAGTTGGGAGAACAGTCTTTGTCTAGATGTGGTTCTTTTGTACTTTCCCACCACAGGAACCTTTTTCAGGAACTAGGATCTTATGTCGCATTCCAGCCGTGGGTGGAATATGAATCATAAACTTGTTGCAGGCTCACTGTCTTTTCCTGTACTTGTGGATCACGCCATCGATCCCCCCCAATAACTAAGATAACCAACAAAACAGCTTGTTCATCCTCTACTGTTTTGGCGTGGGGGTACAATTTGTGTGAAATTATATGTGAAGTTCAACCTTTGAGCTTTTTGCTTTTCCGTGCATATTTAGCATAAAAGTCACAGTTCCTGTTATGTGGAGGGTACTTGACACACAGAAGTGGTCAGGAAAATTTTCCGTTCAAGGTGATGATAAAACGATGCTTCATGAACCATTTGCTGTATTTTCTAACCCCACTAGATGGTGCTAGAATTAAGGCATGCCCCAAAGTAAACCAATAGCACCATCTAATGAGGTCAGAAAATACAGCAAATGGTTCACGAAGTGTCGTTTTGGCCAGCACTAAAAGATGGCCCAGGAAAAGTAAAGTGTAGGTTCCTGAATTTTGGTGAGATAGCACTTAGTGTTGGACCAAAACAAGTCATTTTTATCTTATGCAAAATGTTCTGTTTTCCTGAAATGGATTAAGACACTTGTCCTCTAAATGTCGCCTTTAGTTGGCTTTAGATGAGGACTCACCTCGCTGCATTAGGTCCATCCAGCATATTGTTTCAGGTCCCGAATGTCTCGCTTCTCCGAAGGTGCTTTTCCTCAAACTCAGTCCCTCTCTTTGTTCCCCGGGCAACCACAGGAGGAAGACAAGGTACCAGAGTACTCCGAGGAGCATACATCGCCACGTCATCCTGTCGGAGATCAAGGGTGCCTTGGCCACGCTGCCTCTGGTGAGATGCGAGGGCTTTAAGGTTTAATCAAGGAGTGGGGGGGGTCGGGTAGTGCTTCGGGGCCCTGGGCTGAGCCGTGGGAGTCAGACGTCTTCGCCATGTGACGGCGCTCTCTGTATCTGCAGGCTCGGCGTCCGGTTTTTCCAGCAAGCTGCTGCCATAATGTTCTCTTTCACCACAGCAGGCAGAAATAAAAAGCCTTCTGTTAATGCACTGAAATGAAAAGAGGGTCACCTTCAGCACTGCTGCCAAAACTCATCGCTGATTATCTGCTTCTTATTCAGGTTCTTTATATTGTTCAGGCTGCATATCTTTATGATTCATATGACAGTATTCAGTTTGAAGTGGGTTCTTTGTGATTATTACATATGCGGCAAATATAACTAGCCAAACTGTATTCAAAGGGTCTTGGGCCCTTTCACGGTCTCTGATTTGGGCTTCTCTTTTTGGCGTTTTCCCCCACCTAGGAGGTGACCACTCAGCCGCTGATGGGTTTCGATCCCCTGCCCCCCCTGGATTCTGTAATATCGTACACCAGGCCTGAGAGGTGATGTGTGAGATTTACTTACTGAATCATTGGATCAGTATTACATGACATGCTAAATATATATATTTTGTAAATCTCTTCCCTATTTCTTTAGGCCAAACGTGAGGACGTCTGAGAATTCTTTGTCACTTTTCTTCCGTTCTCTGTTGCCAAATTTCAACCTGCAGGTATGTGATTTGCTCCCTGGCTCTTGGTCTCGTGTTTATATTTTCACTTGCATTTTTATCGCCACTCGCTAACCCTCCTTTCCTACCAAGTTTCAATGGTCCAGCTTGCGTCGTTAGTTCGTCGTTGCTCAGTTCCCAGGGCTGCAGACTTGCCGCTCTATGGCACCTTTTATGGGATGTGTTGTCCCACTTTGATTTTTCTGTGTGGGCTTCCCCCCCCCCCTCTGGCACTGAGTGGACTGGGAAATCTCCAATGCAGGTGCTGGTACATGAGGTGCACTCACAAGGGCCTTTCTGACGAGCCCGGCGTCTTGGGAATCACAAGGGACACGTTCCCTGACATTGCCAAAAGGCCATGATGCTGGCTCGACCTGTCCTGTTCTGTGGTGTAACACTTTGCTCTAAGGAAAGTCTTTGCACAGGAAAGAATGTTAATCCCCCCCCCCACCAAATACTGTGTTTAGCAATTGTGTAGTTATGAAATGAGAGGTGCTTTACTCAATGCGAATCCAATATCTAAAGTCAACTGCTGGGGCAAGACATAGTGGCCAGTAACAGGTGTGGTCACCAAGGATCGAACGGTATCGATTTTGAGGTCTGTTTTGTAAATTCCAGTAGCTGGCAAATGTTGTTCTTTCTTCAGCGTGCTCACAGACACAGCTGGAGAGGGCCGACTTCTGGGTACAGAGATCTAGCCTGTGCCAGTTTTTTGTAACAGATTGACCATGAATGTTTGTGTAAATGTTCATTTTGTTGTGCACACGCTGTATATAAGATAAGATGTTTGCTACAGTAATTGGCTAAATTGAAAGGGCTGTGGTTCCCCTTTGAATGCTCGGGCTATTGCCAGTGAGTCCTGCCCTCGACCTTCTCCTCCCTTACATGCTGTGATCCTCAGACCTCGTGCCTTACAAACTACCGATTCCCATGCCGGCTTGACCATTTTGCTTGTTTTTATAAGATGGAAGAGCAAACGATGCTTCTGCAAACTTCTGTAACCAGTCTTACCTGGCTGCTATGATGAAATATGGAACTGGTTTAATTGATGGAGAGTTGCAGACAAAATGCAGTTGATATGTGAAGTGAAATCACTTTTGATGTTTATTAACTTTTGAAAGTAGTTTATTCAGACGTACTTCCTTTGGATTTGGCTTCCATACTTTTCAGTTAAACATTTTAAAGACATGCTTTGACTCTCCATGAATTGCCCTAGAGCCTCTGCTGAAATGTAACTTAATTTATTGTTTGCGATGATAGAGTGGAAAAGATTTCTGATATGAAAAACTTTGTATTTGAAGGGTAGCTAGCTAGGAACATTTACATCAATTTGATGCTTTTATCCCAAGTCGCTTACAGTAGAGGTAATGATTAACATTTTATGTGTGTTCCCTGGGATTCGAACCAACAACCTTTGCAATGTTAGCACACTGCTTTGCTACAGGAGCTTGATTAGATGTCATGTTTTGATGTCATTCACATATAACTAACCAGAACGCAGGTTACTTAACCTCAGACTTTGTACTAGGGCGTGGTAATGTGGGTGGGGCCAAGAGGCAGATATGCTGGCTAGGGCGGCTTGCGTGCCTCATGAGTACTTTCCTGTAGAGAGGCGCAGGACCTGGGGATGAACAGGAGGTGGCCCGGGCAGGCAGAGAGCTCAACCAGGAAGTCAACCGGCTGATGGTGGCCATGAGGGACATGCTAGCCAACATCCAGGTCCTGGATCCTCCACGGGAAGATGAGGCAGAGCCAGAGCGGGATGAAGAGGAGTGGGACTGAGCCGTCTGGGGGGCGTGGCTTGGATGCTGGGGCTGGGTGGTGCTCCGAGAAGGACTGGAGGCAACACAAGTTTAGCTGCACCTCTGCCAACAGCTTTGTGCTTGAATTTTTAGGGTAAATGGATTCACATCTTATACAGTCATAGCACCTGTTCCACATTAAAATCTCAGCCCACATTCTGATACAACTGTTGTAGGGCTGTATGAATGAGAGTAGTCTTGTTCTCTTGTTAGACAACAGATGATGATGATAATGAAACCATTGATCTTAAGTATCTAAATTAACATTGTTAATAAAAACTTGTGTTGTTTTCAAGTAGCCAAGTAACGCTTTGAGCTTATTTTGTGCATAAACAATGGACCTTTGTCCCCATATATTCCGCTGCTGGTTAATTTAAGTTTGCTGATGTTCTCTAGAAAGATACGCGACCCCAGGCTGAAGAATGAAAAGACGGCGACTCATTATTATCAGTTTTGTCTCGTAAAAATGGTCGCAGTGGAAATTATGACAGCAAAATTAATGTCTTACACTGAACGTGTGAATGGTTGTGCAAAACGAATTGCCGCAGTTTTTGTGAGCGTGTGCTTCGCAAGGAATTACTGTATGATAACATCTTAAACTTTAGTAGTAATATTATTTTATCTGACTCTCGGACAGTCATAAATTCTCTAATACATACACACACACACACACACACACCTGAACTCAGCTTCTCTTTCTTTAGCGTTTTTCTATCCCCATTCTCCCATTATTCTCAGTCCTATGACAGATGTGGTTTCAGTTTTAAGGAGTGTAATGCATACAAAAAATGGCTGACTGAAAAAATATGTATTTGCACAGCAAAGGTCTGTCATACCATTCCGAGTGTACCCCACCCTTGTGCCCTGTCCTGTGTCCTTCATGTCTGAGCAGGATAAGTGACTCTGTGGATTCTGTAACCCCCTTTGCAACTTCAAATCCTCCCTCGTTCTTAAGTCCATCATTACGACTTCTGTCCTATTTCATTACCCGGCCTCTATAACAATTTTCTAGAGCAACCCTGAAGAAGTCTGCTTGTTTATCTGGATGTGAGCGAAAACACCTGTAAAAAAACATGTATTTTAAGTTTGCTCGTTAATTTTGTGTTTCTTGTTGCCGGGGGGTGCGGTGCCGGGCAGTAAAATTTGCCGACCAGTTGGTGCGGTATACTTTATTGCCGAGTAATTTAACCTCCACTGAATAGCGGAAGGACAGGTTCCCGGGACATTAGGCATCATTCCCGGTATCTGGGAGCCGCTGTCAGTTTGGGGGAGACTCCTGGACCTGCCCGGACACGTGGGATTGAGTTGCTTGCTTCTTAGTTAATTTTGATCGTTTCCAAAGTCGAAGAAGATGCCCGGGGGGGCTTATATCTGCACAGCACACACGCTTCAGTGGATGCGTTTCAGTGCAGCTACGCATATTGAATTCTTCCTTTTCTCCTTATGCTCTCTGCTGAGTGCTGGGTTTTACCGGGTTCTTTCTAAAGTTCTTACGTAATGAAAGGCATAAAGTCTGTTTAAAAATAATATATACATTAACTGTTTTATTAAACAGACTTAAACCTTTCCCTTGGGCGAAAGGGAGATTAATTAGCATTGTTAAGGATTTATAGTGTTATTTCCTTTAAGTATCATGTATGCCCGAGCGGGCCGGGTCATAAGGCCGGTTGAAGCGCCCACTAAAGCGCTCCTTCGCTCCTTCTCGCCCTGCACACGGCCAGTCGGCTGAGGCAGCCGACGAGATTTATGTGCGCTTTACATCACTATGTCATTTGAATGAATTAACTGAAATTAATCATCACCGTGAATGTAACTGCAAGCTCATGATCACAAATTAATTGCCTAAAAATAATTTAATTGCGTTTTTTCAACAACAATAATAATAATATTATAGGCCTGGGTACTTTAATCTTCTCTTGATTCTGAAGTCACACTCGGTGCGATGTTTCCCCGTAGATTTCAGATGACAATGAATTAAAATCTGTACAAACATAACACAACGCATTTTTATTTAAACGGTTGATGCGTATCGATCTATTTGTGGCCGTTGCGTGTTCGGTAAAACTTAAAGACGAATTGCGTTTTAAATAAAATGTTCGGGAACGTCTTGCACAAAGTGTGTAAGAACTCCCACGTTACTTAACATGCCATGTTGCCATGACATCTGAAATGCGTGCAAGACATGCGAGAACTGACTAGCTAATGGTTGGCTTTCTTAGATATAGGAGGAGTTAAAGATGAGTTTGTGGTCCTTAAACAGCAACCGTCACTTCAGTTTGCTGGATGTTTTCCTAAGGATGTCTACAGTTATAATTTCAGATTGCATTCGAATTAAACTGCTTTGTGAAACGTTGACAAATCAGCATAAAGGCGTCAGAAAGCAATTCTGAATACGCTTATATTTGAATAAACGAACGAACGAAGAGGGTAAAGAACAGCATCACAGGAAAACACTCCCCCCGAAGAAATGCGTGTCGAGTCTCCTGGGAATATTGATGTATAATACCGAGGACTGAAGTGAGTCCATAGCAGAAATAACCGCCCAGTGCGTCGTTCGCCGAACAAGTTTGTTGCGTCTTGTTCGCACACATCTTAGAGCTGGACATTCATCGCAAATCTAAGGTAAGCGAGATTTATCAAATAGATCACCAACATTAGATTGTGTCATATATATATATAGCTATTATATATAAAATATACTATAACAACCAACTTCAATATTAGTGCACTCGAAAGCATTGTGATATCCAGCTTTGAGTTTTCTTCTTCATAAAAGATACGATTTTCTAAGCAAAAGTGTTAAGTATTTCGTTGTTGTTTTACAGCGTGACATAGAAGTAGTTATAATTTAACCAGCGTCATGAACAACTGGGGGAAAGTCGCGCTGATGAATGAGAGAGAACAAGACGCGAACATCACATCGCAACTCACTTTCCTTATGAAACACCTGGAACACAGCGCTTTTCCCATGTACAGCTTGGAAAATGTCACCTACAACTTCTCCATAGGTGACCAGAACTCCACTACGTGCGCCCAGATCATGATCCCCCACGAATTGTTTTTCGCTCTGGGTTTGATAAGCTTGATAGAAAACATTTTCGTAATACTAGCCATCATCAAGAATAGAAACTTGCATTCCCCTATGTATTACTTCATTTGCTGCCTAGCTGTGTCCGACATGCTGGTCAGCGTTAGCAATGTGGTAGAAACTATGTTTATGCTGGTCACTGAGCACGGACTCTTGATTGTCACACCAAGCATGATGGAACACTTGGATAACGTCATTGACATCATGATCTGCAGTTCAGTGGTGTCCTCCTTGTCTTTTCTGAGCACTATAGCAGCTGACCGCTACATCACAATTTTTTACGCACTGCGTTACCACAGCATCATGACCAGTCAGCGCGCTGTGGCCGTCATTGCCATCATCTGGACGGCGAGCACCGTGTCCAGCACCCTGTTCATTGCATATCACAACGACAACGCCGTCATTGTGTGCCTTGTGACTTTCTTCTGCATTTCGCTGATCTTCAACGCCGCCCTGTATCTGCATATGTTCATCACGGCTCACTTGCACTCCAGGCGCATAATCGCTTTCCACAAGAGTCGCCGCCAGGCCACCAGTATGAAAGGCGCCATCACCCTGACCATCCTTCTGGGCGTGTTTATCATGTGCTGGGGTCCGTTCTTCCTACACCTCATTCTCATTCTTACGTGCCGGAGCTGTACCTGTTTTTTCAGCTACTTCAACGTCTATCTGATCCTCATAATTTGTAATTCGCTCATAGATCCACTCATTTACGCGTACCGCAGCCAGGAGCTGCGCAAAACCCTGAAGGAACTGGTGATATGTTCTTGGTGTTTCACTATTTGAGGCGAATCACAACGAAGGAAGACGGAAATGTGCCTCTATATCGTGCCCACAAAATGACCCGATTTACACGGAAATTGTCTATACGCCAGAGAGGAAAAGAGAGAAACCAATAATTCTTAAAGCGAATGTCAGTTTTGAATAATTTTCTTTCTTTTTTTAACACAAACGTGCGTGATAAAATCGTAATCGAAAACGTTAAACGCTATATTTTTTGTGGAGGATATTTCGATTATTTATGAATTCATATAGTTTGTAGAGTTTATGGGATTACAGGACACATGAAGTTTGAGAAACGCGCTTACAGATTCCTACATATTTCCTTTTCCTCGTTAAAAGATATCGCCCGAAGTGTTAGCATATTGAAAGACACATTTTTGTTAGATAATATAAACGGAAATACTGCATGGCTATAAATGTGAACTGCATGTGGTTTTATAAAAACCGAAAACCTTTTAATTTCTTTTTTTTCCTGAATGTTATCCCATTGCAAAACACGTTTTTATCTATGGATTTCATATAGAAGATAAAAAAGACTTAATTTAACGAATTTGGTAGCCCAAACTGTGTCAAATAATGTGTGAAGGTTCCTGCGATCTATTAAACACAACATTACAGCTTATCTTCTCAGGTTCTCAAATCCTTGACTGTCATCGCCTTACTACTTTCCTTTTTCATATATGACTATAAGATGTTATTGTGTTTAGCAGGACGCGAATATAATTTTGTGTTTTTGTTTGTTTGTTTTCTTGTATACAAAATAAACATTTTCTTATATATAAATTGACATAAAATGATTGCGTAGTTCGTTAATTAAATGTCATTTCTATTTGGTCTGTTTTGAGTTTGGGGTTTAATTTCGCTCTGCTTGTATTAACATAAAATTCTTAGTGAATATGCATTAACCACGCCATTAAAGTAAAAAAAAAGCAATGAAAAAGCATTGTCAACGTTTATTTAAAAAACGGACTGTTCTTATTCAAAACATTAATGTTTTACAGTGGAATAATTATGGGATTATTAATTGTGCATGTTGTTTTGCATAATCATCATTCAGAACTTGCTGAGAGTCTTGGGCGAGTGTCATGTTGTAATTAATGATTACGCAGGTTTATAGTGCGCGGAATAACTGCAGAATTCGTATTCTGTCTGCCAAGTGGACAGTGCAAAGTGAATTCAAATTAATTTCAAGTCAATTATTAGTATATTAGTATTTGCTGCGGTTGAACACCGATTCTCGGTCTATGCTTCCATTTACTAGTTATAGGTTACTGGCTGGATAAGGATATATAATGTGCAAATGTTATAGTTTCTAAAATTTATAAATAATCTTTGGGGACCTACATTGTGAAACAGCCTTCGGTGGGTAGAGATGTGAAACAAAGAACACACAGCTTTTTTCTTTGACATCTTGTCAGGTATTATAGTGGGTATTGCTGGCAAATACAAGATTTATGATGGTGAGATGATTAAATGTGGTCAAATTCACCATAGGGAGCAAATAGTGGACAGAAGTGGACATTGCAGTGCTACATTTGGTGATGGCGGCTGGGTTCCTGGAACAACTTCAGGAGAGATGAGGGCATGACAGTCATTATGGAAATCAGGCAAATCCCTTTAAGCTAATGAAGAAAAGCCTGCCTCTTAAAAATAAAACCATGGATCAGGAGACACGATTTTCCAAATTACTGAAAATTGCGAAACACATTAAGGTGGACACCACATACTGTCTGTCAGTTCCCTTACAACATGTGGGCATTTTTTTTTTAAATCCTTTTAATGGCTTTTAATTTGTCATAATGCCTGGTCTTCCACGTTCCTTCAATGACCATATAATCTGTCTCATTTTACTCATTGTAGGGATACTGCAGGCTCTTAGAAACCCTTCATTGAAATGATGATCGTCACATCCTGACAGCCGTTTGCAGGAGGCCAGTTATAACAAAGACCCCTTTGAACAACCAACCATGGAAGGGTTAAAAAAAAGCATCGCTACACTGCTTTAGGATCAGTCACGATGTTGGAGAGACCATTAATTAAATCATTGACTGTTATTTACATACCCGATATTTATGTGACAGTTTCTCTTTTTATCACCCGAGGGTTATGTATTTATGGAAAGATCAAAAATATTTCAAATGTTTGTGCCCCGCGCTCCAAAAACAGAATTTCTCAAAATACAGTCATGTCTTTTGGTGTTGGACTAAAATTAGGTTCTCACGTCAGATACTTTAGGCATCAGTCTTCTGTTTGTAAGCCGATTCATAATTGTGTTTCAAAACGGCATTTGCAAACAAATGTTTCTCTTGAGAACTAGAGTATGCAACGGCTGCCGTGTGGTCTGTTATGATCTTTATGGGGTTAGTGCCTTCTAGAACCATGAAAATTCATTACAGAATATTCACAGGCAGGAATTTTATAACTCATAATCTCATATCATAATCTATGATATACTTACTGAACATTTGAGAATTGATTGCATGGATAATGTTATTGTTATAAAACTACACTCTCAGCAAAAAGAGTAAAAATTTGTACCTTTGCATGTCACCAGGGCTGTACCCTCAAGGGCCTGCTATTTGTACCCCAGCTGAAGGTAATTGTACCTTTTCAGGTACAGAATTTGACTCCGAGGAACATTTCTGTACCATTGATGGTACATTAATGCTGTTTGTACCTTTGGGATGTTCCTCAGAGTCCATTTCTGTACCTTAAAAGGTACAATTACAAGGGTACAGCCCCAGTGACAAGCAAAGGTATACAATTTGACCCTTTTTTTCTGAGAGTGTATAGAAGGAACACATGGTGACCTCATAGCCCTGGGTGTGGGTAGGTGTATTGAAATGTCTCTGAAATCCGCTCTGTCATCCTCCCCAGGGGCTCCCCTCCCTTGCCCGCTGTGTTTCCTAGGCTTGCTCCAAGTTCACCATAACCCAGCACTGAACAAACTGTTTTTGGTGCAATTGTTGCTCTACTCTATGTAACATATAACAAAACCACAAACGACCATCAACCAAACCCACCATCACCACAGTGTCCTGGGATGAGAGGCACTGCCCCCACCTTCCTGAGGCCCCCGTATCTTTCTGCAGGCCAAACTGAGATATTTTAGAAGATCCCAAGCCTGAGGAATGTTACGGAACAACAGGGGCCTTTCATATAAACAAACAGTTTTTGTTTGAAGCCCGAACATGCATTAAATAGGAATTTCTCTCACTTCGGCCGAGGCAGACGGAAGCACGTGCCTTTGATTAACTAATATACCCAGCTGCAGCAGAAAGCATAGCAATTTGCCAGCAGTTTGGGTTTTTGCTCTAAAAGTAATGGACCACCTCAGTAGAAGGGCAAGGACAAGACAACATTATCCACAGGAGTCACGATCCGGTTCACCAGTGAATGTAGACACAGTCAGAAAAAAGTACCAATATGTAGCTTTGAGGGTATAATTACTTGTCTCTGGGGCTTAACCGGGGCGGCATGGTGGTGCAGTGATTAGCACTGTTGCCTCACACCTCTGGGACCCGGGTTCGAGTCTCCACCTGGGTCAC
>JAODJX010000007.1:9837877-9856301 GCA_026776945.1 Isichthys henryi | reverse complement strand
CTGCGCCGAGCGTAGCAGTGAGGTTAAGGAAGCCTGCGCCGAGCGTAGCAGTGAGGTTAAGGAAGCCTGCGCCGAGCGTAGCAGTGAGGTTAAGGAAGCCTGCGCCGAGCATAGCAGTGAGGTGTGTTGAGTGCTGGTGGTCTTTGTCACCCTGCAGGACCCTGAGGAGGATGAACCCAACCTCAGAATTCTGCTGGAACATCGTTTCTCCAAGGAGAAGAGCAAGAGTGTGAAGCAGACCTGCGACAAGTGCAGTGCCATTATCTGGGGTCTCATTCAGACCTGGTATACCTGTACAGGTGTGTGGCTTTTTGGTCACTTTTAACAGAGGCCTCTTATATTCGCATGCTAAAGAGTATTTTCCAGCGTTTTAGCCCAGTGAAGCAAAGCTGATTTTTTTCCAGCTGTGGTTAACAGCACGGCTTTCTCTCAATTTACGGTAATAATTAGTTGGTGAAAAACCACAGTAGATTGGAAAAAAAGACATAGATTGAAAACCTATTTCCATTATTTTAAATGGGAAAAAATTTTATGCTTTTCCATACCCAAAACAAAACTCTCCAAAAATTTCCTATGAAAATATGAAGAAAAAAAGCATGCAAGATTAATTTTAACAAAAATTATTTGAAATAATCATAGATACAAAAGAGAGGCATGAAAATCACTTCTTGGTCAAAACAAAAGCTAAGGGGAAGGTTCAATGATGTGTGTTGACACAATGCAAGACCAAATGCTTATTATAGACCTGTTGATAGTGAACTCTGCATGCATGGATACTGGACCTGTGTTCCACTGACACATGGCACGCGTTTCAGATGGGTCCCATACAATATTCTTTGGCTGTAAACAGTTGTGCCAAGGAAACGTTTGGCTGAAACCATGTCACTTTTTTAAGTGTATCCTTTGGTTGCAGACGGTTCTTTTGAGGAAATATGTTATTCGAAGTCCTATATTAAAACTAAAGACCTGTCGTAGAGAAAAACGTAAACCGAATTGCTATACATTGACGTGTGTGACAAATCTCTTTAATCCTGAGATTCTTAGTTTTGGGATTGAAGGCTGAATTTGTTTAATTTGCCAAACAACCATTTTCAGTATGTGCTTATGTGCTCAGCCAGACCAGAAAGACCAGAAAATAGCATTTCTCGGATTAGAGTCGTGCTTTGACACTGCGTTGTGCGAGACTTGGCACGGCGTGCACCTTGCACATGCTGTGAGGTCTTCTGGCTGCTGGCCATCATTGGGTGGGACCGAATGTCAGGAAAGCCAGAAATAGGTATGTCAGGCTTAGGGTTCCCGAGCAACAGAAACCACGTTTGAGCTCTCATTTTATTGGCCGATCCGTAACATTTTGAACAAAACCAGTTGTTGCTGAGCAACTACGACATCCATTTTTTTCCTCATTAACTTTTAATGGGCTGTGACTGCATCTACTATAAAAGGCATAATAAAAATTAATCTGTTTATTAATCAAGACATTCATCAGTGAGGATTTTATACACCCAGGAATTGTCTCATACTCGTATTTGAACTCATTTGAACATCGTATTTAAGTTGTTAGTAAATCTCTTATGTATGGTTTACTTGTTTTTTCAAGGCTGTTATTACCGTTGCCATAGCAAGTGCATGAACCTCATCACTAAGCCGTGTGTGAGGTCCAAGGTCAGCCATCAGTCTGAGTATGAGCTGAACATCTGCCCTGAGACGGGGCTGGACAAACAGGATTACAGGTGTGCCGAGTGTCGGACGCCTGTGTCACTGAGTGAGTGCATCGTTACGGCAGCCCCACCCTTCCCTTGTTTACCTCCATAACAGTGCTCCACATACTGCTGCCCTCCCATCTCCCCCTGATTACCCCCACAACCTCCACACACTGCTGCCCTCCCATCTCCCCCTGATTACCCCCACAAGCTGCACCCACCCCACACAAGCCTTTAGTTCTATAATCAGTTTGCTTCATGCTAATTCACTGTCAAAATGTGCAAAATGACTGAATTTTATGCATCCCTGAGGTGAAAATACAATAAACTGCTCTGCTAACCCTAATGTTTGCCAGAATTCTGCATTCATTGCCTGAAATAAAGGATAATTTTATTTGGGTGCTTAAGTGTCTCCTCAGTGGAGAGGTATGGTGTTACAGAAATTGTACTTATTTTGGCCTGAAGGGGGCGTACCCAGTGAGGCTCGACAGTGTGACTATACGGGACAGTACTACTGCAGCAGCTGTCACTGGAATGACACAGCCATCATCCCTGCGCGTGTCATCCACAACTGGGAGTTTGAGCCACGCAAGGTGGGCAGGCCTTCTATCCTTGTTTCATCCGGCTGTTCACTCTGTCAGGGTGATGACATGCAACCACACAGGGTTAATTAATGATTGTGGTTCTGTTGCTGGCATGTGCTTTTATGATGCTTTGTAGGTCCAGTATTTTCTGATTGACTCCTGCAGTATATTTAGGAGCATTGTGGTCAGATTGCTGGTATGATGCAGGTATACACTATAAAATTGGATCGCAGTCTCACTGCAGTGAGTTTTGTGCACTGCAGCTTGGCTGTGATGATGTGTATATACGCAGTGCTGAGCAACTGTAATGCCAAGCACATGCTGAGACTAGCTGCACAGTGTCACCTGACTGGCGATTTTCTGTCACGCAGGTGTGCCGCTCATCAATGCGCTACCTGGCCCTCATGATCTCCAGGCCAGTGCTGAAGCTACGTGAAATAAACCCCCTGCTCTTCAACTTTGTGGAGGAACTAGTGGAGATCAGGGTCGGTCCTGCAGACATTGCCACACAGTTTCTGGGGTGAAAGGGTTACCGGTTTTCATGGCAAACCATGGTACAATTTCCAACAGTATCACATGTAAAATATCATCAAAATCGTGGTTGATCACTGGTTTTTGAATGTGGCGCTGAATCAACCAAAGTTAAGTCTCCCAGATGCAGATACACAGGCATAGCACGCAACATGGGTTTTAGTGGCAGTGAAAACTTGGCCGATTGCAGTGACAGTGCTCATTTGATGTGGTTTTCATGTTTCCATAAGGTATAGGCCAGGGGTGGCCAATCTTATCCGCAAAGGGCCGGTGTGTGTGCAGGTTTTTGGGATAACCTTTAGGTCAGCTGTTCAAACCCAGGTGTGAGGACTCTTCAGCCAATCAGTCTTCTAATTAGTGACCCAATTAGGGAAAGTGTGTAGCGAAAACCTGTACACACACCGGCGCTTTGTGGATAAGATTGCCCACCCCTGGTATCAGCTTGGTATGTTGTTGTTTCCATAAACATTAAAATAAAGTGCATAGTGCTCATTTTATTTGCGGCTTTCAACATAAAACTTGGTGAAATGGTTTGTTTGTCTGTACTTTTTTTTTTTTTCCAGCACATTTTAACAATACCGTGATGATTCTGATAACTGTGATAATTTTGTTTACTATAATTGTGACATTAAATTTTCATACTGTTTCATCTCTACACAGTTTACTGTTTAAAAATACAATTTCAGCTTTAGCGCAATTTTACTACATGCGGGGTATTATTTATGAATGACTGCAGTGAGCTGAGATCTACAATGGCCAGCCTACTAATCAGTATTCCACTTCCCACTGGTTCCCAATCACACTAGTCTGGAATTTGTAAATGGCTTCAATAGGAACCTGGAGGAACCTGGAGGGTGGGGCTGCATTAGTTAGTCTTTTGCTGATGGAGGTCTGTCTGGTCCCCTACAGAAACTACGGCAGGACATCCTGTTAATGAAGCCCTATTTTATCACGTGCAAGGAGGCGATGGAGGCCAGGCTGCTACTGCAGGTCAGTCCTGTTTGGAAGCAGAACTGTGTGATACCTATGTGTTAGCAGTGTGACTGACCTTGTCCTGCTGTCACCACTAGTCACAGTAAGAATAAACAATATCAGGGGCTATTGCTCCTCAGCAGCTTATGCCAGCAACCATTTTATAAAAGGAAAGCAAAATGCAAGGATTGCTGAAAGTCATTGTTTTTTTTTTTTTTGCTTTTGAAAATTGACTAGAGTGAGCGCCACCTGCTGGTGTTTCTGTTACAGGAATTCATTTAAAAAGTCATGAGATGATTCAGCAAAAAATGTTTCAAAATCCACCATATCTAGGGCTTTTATAATGACCTCTTTCATGTGACTGGGTACTTATAAAAAAATATATAGTAGGTACTTTGCCTAGAGGCAAAACAACTCAGATGAACCTCTTTCAATCATTGTCTAGTTCTGCAATTCACCCCCTGCTGGGCATCAGAACAATTACAAAAATGTTTTTTAAATCATATGAAAAGATGACTATATGTATTTATATTGACTTGTTTAACAGACAATGAATTCAACATAATCAAGTGAGTCATGCTGAAGGGAAAAAGATGATCGAGGCCTGTTGCTGTCTATTCAAACACCTTAATGCATTTAAACTCCGATGGATGTGGTCCTATCTGACGATTTTCCTCCGGAGCTTCTTCCCGGTCCTCCCAGCTGCCCATTACCCTGACCCCAGTAATGAAATGCATAAGGATGTGTACACAGCTTTGCCATATCAGTGCTGTGTGCTCACCTCGTCCCCTTTTCCCGCTGTAGCTTCAAGACCGGCAGCACTTTGTGGAGAACGACGACATGTACTCTCTGCAGGACCTCATCGACATCTCTAGCGGCCGGCTAAGCTGTTCCCTCACTGAGATCCACACCACCTTTGCCAAGCACATCAAACTGGACTGCGAGGTGGGGGCTGTGCTTATTTTGGGGGAGGGTGAAGGTCAGCATTTTACACTACACCTCCCTGCTCAGTCACAATGCAGGGTTTCAGTCATTTCTCTCGGTCCTGTTCCCTCTCGCAGAGGTGCCAGGCCAAGGGTTTCGTGTGTGAGCTTTGCAAGGAGGGAGACGTGCTCTTTCCTTTCGACAGCCACACGTCGGTGTGCCACGACTGCTCTGCGGTATTCCACAGGTCAGGGACCCCTGCCCCACCCTTTCTCTGAGCCTGGCTGCCACGTTCTCACCCATCTTCGCCTACCGCTAAAGCTGTACCGAGTGTAATCTTATTGGCTGTTTAACAGTTCGTCACTGTCAAATTTGTTAAGCATTTTACTTTCAAAGAGTTATTGCGGTTTAATGGGCACATGGCAATTATCAAAAGAGTGTTCATGAATGGTAACTGTATCTGTGTTTGTCTTGTAGGGATTGTTACTACGACAACTCCACTACATGCCCACGATGCGCTAGAATGACGGAGCGCAAACAAGACCCGCCGGACGAGCAGGACATCAGCTCTTAAACCTGAGTCTGGCTGTCAGACAGCGAAGGGCATTGGATTCCATTGGTGGCTGGTGTAAGGTGCCTTTTGAGATTGGTATGCCACAAATAGCATGAGACCAATTTTCATCCATGTCTTTCCATGCCTTGGTTGGTCGGCACGGCCGTTTACAGCCGTGTTGCTCCATGCACAGCTTCCGACAGCACCACATGATGGAAGAGGGAAATTGTAAAGCACTAAACAAGGGTCCCCATTTGCGTAGCAAACACACTGTGAACAGGGCCACATTTGAGACTCTGCTCTGTGCATGTTGTGTTGCTGTTGATTGCATACGTACAGCTTTTATCTGTGCTGGGGTTATAAATGTGGTTATTGTGTACTGAGAAGTCAAATACTTGCATCCTAATGTAACTGTTGTACAGTAACAACTAAATATTGTGTTCTGTTCAGCTGGTACCATATAGCCCATATTCTAAAGCCATTTCTTAACACTAAAATAGCAGGAATTAACACTGTGTTTTGTCTAAAGGTAATTACATTATTGTTTTGTTTTCTGAAGTATTGGTCTCTGTTGGGTGCAAAGCTAACCAGTTAGAACTAGTTAGCGACATACAAAGTTTTGTGCCGTCCCGCGTAATGCCTCGGATTACTCTGTCGTGGTGTAATGTGATGATTCACATTAGTGAGGAAGTTAAAGATATTAAAGCATTATATAAAAGGAGTGTACAGCACCCTCCAGTGAAAAGATTCATGATTGTAGCCGAAGTTTACAATTCCTCATTCTGCTAAGAGGTCTCATTATGAATGTGGCCTGTGTGTTTCTGCGTCTTAGTGTACATTATCAATATTAACAATGTAAATGATCGTGATTTGAACCTTTATTGTGAGCCTGCATGCTTCGTGGAAGTAAAGCACATTCAATGGGGTAAAATCGCAGCTTATTTACGTTACTTCACATGATGCATATGTCCATTTTTTGTAAACCCGGCAACAGTAAGAGACATTGTATCAAATATTACTTGATGATTTTACATATTTGCTGAGTTGTTTCAGCCTCCTTTCGAAATGATAAACCTACTTATTTTAAAAGGATCAGTCTTACAGGTCTGTTGGTGTTTTCTGTAATTGAAACATTCTGCAGTAAATATGTACAGTTAATTTATTAATGTATGTAAATATTATGCATGAATAAAATTCTAATAATATATTACATTTAAATGTGTAAAAGTGATTGCATAAACTCAGCTTCTGTTGCACTGTGTTGCAATTATTTTAGATGGCAAAAATATAGATCAGAGCAAAGTAGACTGTACTTGCTATCTACCATACCGGGCAATTTCTCGATAGGCCGGCATATCAAAATGCATTTACCTGTAAATGCAATTAATTAATCTTACTTTCCAACAGTTCGTTTTTGTACCTAATTTTCATTAAATTAGGCATACCCATCTTCCAAACATTTCAGGGTCAAAGAATGGCTTGGAGCCTGTCCCAGGAAGGGAGTATATCATTTCATCACAGGGCAAAAACATGCACACACTTAGGCTGATTCAGAGATATCCGTTAGTAAGCAACTTGCCCAACACACGAAGAACATAGGAACTCCACACAAGTGAAACGGGTGGGATTTGAACTCTATGATAATATCGTTAGGACTAAAATGGCTATGTACCACAAATGACTGTTTTGCAAGCATACGATACACACGGTCCTTGATATGACACTGTAGTCCTTTTAAGTCAACGCCCACAAAATGTCCAGATATTTATCAAAAACAATACCACAAGCAGGATGGGAAGTTAAGATCGGCTACTCCCCTAAAGCGAGTATCTTAGACGAAGGGCGAGCACAAAATACTGCACCCTAGTCCGCTGTTTAGTAAGAAATGCATGTCGATCTATATTTTTACTGAATTTGCCCAGTTAGCTAGTAGCAAAAATTCCTTAGTTCCACGCCTGGATACCAATATAACCAATAATGCACTGGCTTTAGTACAATTAAATATACATATTTGAAATCGCACGCACATTACTGTCATGCTAGAATTAAATTACAACACTGTTCATCAAGTTGTTCAGATACGTTTACCAATGCTAAATTAGCTATGCCTAGCAGTAAGCAGCATAGAATGATTATGGGGTGTATATATACATATTTACGGTTTTCCTTGGCAACGTATTTGCAACATGAAGCAACAGGACCTGGCCCTCGTAGAAGCAGGACATGCCCTGTATTTTGCCTGAGTAAAAAGATGCGTGCATTTAAATAGTTGTTATAAACCTTTGCCAACCTTTTAAAAAAAATCACGATATCTGTAAGAAATAAAAATTTAAGTCAGTCTTCGCAAAAAGTTAAAGTATCATTAAACCTTAAATTATGTTATTGAAGTTTCTTATCAGGCGCCGTGCTAAACAGTTCGTACACCTTTTAAACAAAAAAATGACATTGAGCATGTTCGTCTGATGCAAAAGCGGGTTGTAGAAGAGAAGTTATTCCGCCGGCAGAAGAGCGGTTATGGTTCAGATGATAGGGCTTATTTTAGCGGCTGGTCGGCCGTTCAGATGCGGAATGAGGATGTGGAGAGCGAGCAACACCGCGGTGACGGCCGGGACGCTGCCCGCTGCTGTCAGAGTAAAGTTACTTTACATTGCAGTGTACATGGGCCATCTAGTTAACTTGATAGGAAAACATTACTGTCGCGATTAGTTGACAGTTCTGCAATGGTGAAAGAACTGAGTTTTGTCCTATTAATTCAGTTTAATATGTTATATATTAATCGTTGTTTGATTTATAAACAGAACAGATTATTGTTGTGCGCTGGTCTGACTCAATAACTAACCTCCACATTTTTATCATACATGTATAATCTGTCACGTGCTGCACGCGTCATCAAGGTAACGTTTCTTCCACCAGAACATTGTTCTAAATAGAAGAAATATCTGGGGATCCTCTGGAGATCCTTTTGCGTCACGTCGAGTGTTCTGCTCTAACAAGTCACCTAAAGGTAATACTTTCACAAGCACGGTGAAGTTACAACTGTGTGTTGGTCTGAAGCCTTTCACCAAAGCACCAGAATATGGTCTGTGCTTTAGTCCTCTTGATTAGATCATAATTTTGCTGAATGGAGGTCTTAGGCAGTTAAAAAATGGACATAACTACATATCTTGGTCAGGGTTGCCTGGATGCCATCCTCTGGCTGAGTACTATCCATCACAGGGCATATATACATGTAGTCATACTCCTATGAGCAGTTGAAAGACACCAGTGAGAATATCTGTATGTTCCTGGACTAGGGGAGGAAAGTGGAGTAACACAAGGAGAAGATAGCAGAGGAGGGATTCAAGCCCCCAACCCTGGTGATGTGAGGTAGCATTGCTACTCACTGGGCCATCCTGCCACCCAGTTACATGGTGGCTTATTTGTAGGATACATGAATGGTGTGCAAGTATTAATGGCGGTATCTTGGCAATGTCTGGTAGATGTGAAGTCCAAGGAAGCAGAAGGTGGTGGTAATGGAGAGGGGGCAGGTGGAAGAGGGAACAGAGGAGGGCGAAGGGAAGACAATAAATGGTCTCGTTTTCAGAAGGTTTGTATCTACATCTGTCTGTCTGTTTCTTTTTTATATAATCACCAGTAGTAAAATAATTATCGCTTCATCCACAAGTTGCGTACAAGCCTGTTTAGATCTTGGAATTCGGAATAGGTACAGGACTGTTCACTGGTGGGAACGTGACTGGTGGAATTGAACTGGGCAAGTTCTAGATGCCTGTAGGCAAGGTGTTATGCTTTTGACTTGGATTAGAATGGCTGCTCGTGGGATTAACATCTGGCTGCTTTTTTTGAAGGGGGACTTTCCCTGGGATGAGAAGGATTTCCGCTACATGGCTATTGCCGTGGCAGGGATATCCTCCACATTTCTGTACTTCTACTTCAGAGATGCGGGGAAAGAGATCTCCTGGAAGGAATTTGTACATTTCTACTTAGCCAGAGGATTGGTGAGAGAGCCCGCCTGGAATATTCATTAATGAACACTTTGTTAATACTTAGGCAGTAAAAATGCGTGTGATTTCTTTGAACAAATGTTTTTTGTAAATATCTAGGTTTAATTAAATTGCAGTAGAATGTTAAGCCGACTTTTAATATTTTGAGATGAATACTTATTTTGTGCAGGTCGACCGACTGGAAGTTATCAATAAGCAATATGTGCGAGTGATCCCAACGTTAGGACGAAATGTCTCTGAAGCCGTAGGTACCCGCTTCCCCTTCTGAAGGCTGCGTTTGGGGCTATTTGTTTGCACTGTTTTTAAATGGTGCATTCATTCATATCTTCATTAGGGGTATTACCATACACAAATTTCATGGGTTTGTGAAATTTTGGTACAGCAAGGAAAACAAAATTTGTTTTGAAATTATCTATCATTAAAACTGGAAACAAAAACACAGTTATTTAGGAACACTTATGACTGCATGATTAAATCCCGTGTTCCCCCATACTGAGCATGGTCGCTTATCTGTAGCAATTAACACTCATGGTCTGAAAGTTGTCAAAATGTCACGGGAAACTAATTTGCAGAGGCTGTTTCTGCATTGCTCCAGTCGTACTCACTCTGGGGTGATACTGACTCAAATGAGTTAGCATGTTGGATACGTTTACACCAACCTGTCCGAGTTTGGTGTAACAGAGCTGACAGACAGACTTGCTCTTAGCAACTGCTCTCTCTCCAGTCCTGGTGCAATTTATTGAGAAACCCAAAATGTTCCCAAACAGTTTTACTGTAACCAACTTTAGCCATAACTAAGTCACAGCAATAATTAGCGTAATGTTTTCCACCTGGCACATCAGCTTGTGAATATAGGTGCCACCCACGTTAATCCTTCGTTTCATTGCGCGTATCGAAGCGAAAATGATGTTATGGAACGGCACATGATGAGTATGGGTACCGTTACAGCCCTACTCTTCATCCGATGTGGTTTTTGGCAGCGACTCTGCATTTCCCTCTGCTTCTTGTGTCGTGCCCAGAGCTACGCGTGGTTCAACATTGGCAGTGTGGACACGTTTGAAAGGAACCTGGAGACTGCTCAACTGGAGATGGGCCTGGAGCCGTCGCACAGGGTGGCTGTGGTCTACAGCACCGAGAGTGATGGGTGAGGAGTCCTGGGTTGGCAGAAAGTAGTTTATAATGATTGAGAAAGCATATAGTATTTTGTGTTTCGTAACATTTTGGGTTTGTTTTTGTTTAGTAATATATTCCGTATTTCGTACCGTGTGATGTTAGGAGAAACCCCTTTGTTTTATTATTTGATAGGTACTCCAGCCGAACTACTGTTATGATCGCAGTTCTTGCAAACTGCATGTTCAGCTTTTGCACTCTCTCTTTATAGGTCTTTTTTGATGAGCATGATTCCCACCTTGCTGCTGATTGGCTTCTTCCTCTTCACATTACGGCAGGGGCCAATGGGAGGTGGGCGTGGGCGCAGGGGGGGCGGGCTTTTCAGCATGAGCGAGTCTACCGCTAAGATGATGAAGGACAACATCGACGTTAAGTTCAAAGACGTGGCCGGGTGTGAGGAGGCCAAGCTGGAGATCCTTGAATTTGTCAACTTCCTAAAGAATCCCAAACAGTACCAGGACCTGGGGGCTAAAATCCCAAAGGTAATGGAAGCTGTGGAGATCAGCAGAAGCCTTTATTTGCAGCCTTTGGTTCTGTGACCCAGCTCAGTTTGTCTTTGAGAGTTCCTGGAAGTGGAGTGTTTTTCTTTTGACACTGAATCAGTCTGCAGTCATTTTTAATGCATTTGTTATGTTTGTCACGAATACGTATGCGTCCGGAACTTAGGGTTCTGGGGACCGAACCCTGAAATGAATCAGAAAAAGCAAAAATGATTTGTTTAGTTTAGATGTTTCAACAAGCACCCTCTTAATTTGAGAACCCTTGGACAGATTAAGTCTCTGGGCTAAGCCTCCA
Source organism: Isichthys henryi (assembly GCA_026776945.1). Classification (NCBI taxonomy): domain Eukaryota; kingdom Metazoa; phylum Chordata; class Actinopteri; order Osteoglossiformes; family Mormyridae; genus Isichthys; species Isichthys henryi. Next base: position 9,845,071 of record JAODJX010000007.1, on the reverse strand, counting down.
AGAAACTCCCCTGCCATGAAATAACGTTTTTTCGTAACCAATATAACTGAATATTTACCATGTGCTTATACCATGTGTCCATTAGGGGGCGGTGCTGTCTGGACCTCCAGGGACGGGAAAGACGCTTCTGGCTAAAGCCACGGCTGGGGAGGCCAATGTTCCCTTCATCACGGTCAACGGTTCTGAATTCCTTGAGATGTTTGTCGGTGTTGGACCTGCGAGGGTGAGTGTGGGTGACTAGGAGGCTCCGGTGACCCGACACTGGGCACCTGAAATACAGTCCACCGGGCACTGAAACAGCACAGAGAAAGGAGGCGTCTCATTCGGACCTGAGATTTATTCATGAAAGATATTATACTTCAATCATTTTGAAGCATTTTGGATACCATTAAATAAACATGTGAACTGTATTTATTGGTGACTCTTTAGTTTAGCTGAATATTAATTTCAGAATTTTAATTAGAAAATTTGTATGTGTACTTGCAGTATAAAACTTAATTTCGCGTGCTGCTCTGGTTGCATTCACCAAGGTTCGAGACATGTTCGCCATGGCACGGAAGCACGCCCCCTGCATCCTGTTCATCGATGAGATCGATGCTGTTGGCAGGAAGAGGGGGCGGGGCAACCTTGGGGGGCAAAGCGAGCAGGAGAACACCTTGAACCAGCTCCTGGTAGAGATGGATGGTATGTTTTGTGGTTGCAGGGGGTTGCTGTGCGTAACACTGGCACTGCAGGAATTTCCTTCAGATTTGTCGTTAGCGTTTCAAGCACGTGGTGATGCTTTCCTGAAAGCTGTTTACTTCTAAAACAGGGATTGAGTGATGCTGCAGACCAGGACCAGTCCAATCCTAATATATTTTTGATGTTAGTGAGGATATTTTTTTGTCATTCCAGGTTTTAACAGTAGCACTAATGTAGTAGTTTTGGCTGGAACCAACCGACCTGACATCCTGGATCCGGCCTTGATGAGACCTGGACGATTCGACCGTCAGATCTATATAGGTGATGGTTTTTAAAGTTGTCCTACTCACTCACTGCACCACTGGGAGGATGATGCAGTCTGAGGACTGCCAGTATTGCTTTCTCGAATGTGCGTGAGAGACGCCTGTAGCTATTGTAATCCTCATGGCCTGCCAGAAGGAGGTACTGAGAGCTGGCCGGAATACAAAAATCAGCTGTGTTGACATCAGTATTTAGGAGGAGTGACGGGATAAGTTTTATGGAATTTGTTCTAGGCTAGACTTTCCTATGAATTTGGGAGCGTGCTGCAGAGGACTGATGTGTCCCAATGTCTCCCAGGTCCACCTGACATCAAGGGCAGAGCTTCCATCTTCAAGGTTCACCTGCGTCCTCTCAAAGTCGACACCAGTATAGACAAAGATGGGCTGGCCAGGAAGCTGGCAGCCCTCAGCCCAGGCTTCACTGGTAAGTAGCGAGCTTTTAGGTGGCGCTATGGCTTAGTTGGTTAAAATGCCTACCTAATAAACAGGAGGTTCTGGGTTTGAATCCCAGCGGTGCCTTGCATTGATCTTTAACTCAGTATATAGTAATACTTGATACTTATTAGCTTGTGGGGTCATTTTTTAGGTCCCCACAAAATAAATCTTAGTTTTTAAGAATCTACGAATGCAATAAAAAAATTAAATAGCCAAAAATCTTGTATTTAGTTTGGTTACTTCTGATGAAGGGTAGGCCTGGCTAGGGGTTAGGGTCGCATAGTTAGGTCGAGGAAGGACCTTTTGGGCCCAGTTGCTTATGGGATGCTGCACGTTGGCTGACCCTGCGCTGTGACCCCCAGACTTGCTGTCACCTGTATATGAGTCTCTGTGTCTAATGGAGAGCAAGAGGGGGTTTGTGAGACCCACCCAGTTTTCCCATAAGGATGAATAAAGTATGTCTATTTCTGCAGCATGACACTCCTGTCTTCTGAACTGCATGTTTCTCTGTCATCCTGGTCTTTGACCGCATCGTCTCTGTCGTCATCCGGGTGCCATCGTCTGTTGTCTTCGCCCCAGGTGCCGACATCGCCAACGTGTGCAACGAGGCAGCGCTGATCGCCGCCAGGCACCTCGCTCCATCCGTCAACGCGATGCACTTTGAGCAGGCCATTGAGCGGGTCATCGGAGGTGAGCACTGTCCTGCACCAAGGCAGCGGCAGGCGGGGTCAGATCTGCTCCCATGTCTGATCTTCAGCCATTTTTGGAGATGTGCTGGATGCGTGTCATAGTGAAACCCGCAATACCTTCTGTTCTACACCTTACCACAGTAACCGGGTGTCATGGCGTCATGCTTAGCGCCGCGGGGATTTGATTCGTTGACCGCTCTTTCCAAAATGGATAGATTGCAAGATATTTGATGTATAGGTGGATAAACTGGAGTCGTGCAAGTATTCTGGTTAAATTCAGCTTTGAGTTTTTCATTCAGGGATATGAACCAATAATTTCTGGACTGCAAGCTATCTCTCTACTGCTTGTATGGTGTTATGGGAAATAAAACCGGTTTATGTTTTTTTTTTGGCTTGTTTGTTGTGTAATAGCTGGTGGGGGCAGCGATTTTATGGTATGAGCTGACATCTTGCAGCGCATGCTGATGACTGATGAGTTGTTCTGTTATAATAGTGTCAACTCTACTATACTAACCAAGGCTGTGGTCTTCTCTTGCAATGTATCCTGTATGGTCCAGGTCTGGAGAAGAAGACGCAGGTCCTGCAGCCCGTCGAGAAGAAAACGGTGGCGTACCACGAGGCCGGCCACGCTGTGGTGGGCTGGTTCCTGGAGCATGCAGACCCCCTGCTCAAGGTGTGTGTGTATCGGGGTAGGAAGGGTGGTTTTGTGAGGCCTGGACCCCAAGCAGAAGGTGTGTGGAGAAACAGGATGGAAGGACACGTGTAGGGTCAATGATGAGGATCTCCCGTAGATTAAAGGCTGGCTCATGGGTTAATTTGGGTCTGCAAAGTAGGACTTGTGAACCGAAGTAGGACTTGTGCTTGTGAACAGAAGGTCACCAGGTCACTCCGCCGGCCATAGGATTTGATTTCACTGTTGGGCCTTGAGCAAGGCCCTAACCCCACAATTACTACAGCTGGAGTTGCAAAGGGGTGGAAAATTTCCAGAAACTTTTCATTCCATGGGAAGTTAAGCTGAGGAATGTTGGAAATTGGAAATTTTCCATGAGAATTAATGGGAATTAGCTGGAAATTTGGGCTAGTTTATATAAACTACATCATATACGAACATGAATATAAAAATTTTATTTAAAAAAATATATTTTTTACTACTCTTGCATTAAATCTGGTTGTTTTATCCAAGATAATGCTCAAGATGGTTTTTTTCCCCAACATTTAAATTCCCTGTTATAAGCTAACCTGCAGTTTCAGGTCCAGAAAGTACAAACCCAGACCAGGATTTTGTTTCAACCAGCCAGTTGAGCATAATAGTCACAAGTCAGAGTATTCAACTGGTTGGTTGAAACAAAATCCTGGTCTGGATATATAGTTTCTGGACCTGAAATCTCCACCTCTGTTAATTACCATATATTCCGGTTAATTCCCATGGAAAACTTCTAACTTTCCCAGAATTTTGCAGCCCTAGTAGCAGCCTCCAGCTGACCCTGCTCTCCTTTTACTTGCATGTCGCTTTGGGCCAAAAGCATCTGTTGAGTGTAACGTTATGGCTAATGGTGCTGTAATGTGCCTCCATAGAGTGAAGACAGTAAATATGGAGGCGGGATGGTGTCGAGGTGAGTTCATGGAGAAGAGACATGTGATCCAAGCCACTGGTTCCCCTCTGCTGTAGGTGTCCATCATCCCGCGTGGGAAGGGCCTGGGCTACGCGCAGTACCTGCCCAAGGAGCAGTACCTGTACACGCGCGAGCAGCTGTTCGACCGCATGTGCATGACACTGGGGGGGCGCGTCGCCGAGCAGCTCTTCTTCGGCCGCGTCACCACCGGGGCGCAGGACGACCTGAGGAAGGTCACGCAGTCGGCCTACGCACAGGTACCGCCCGCGGCTCGTCCGTCTGAGCACATGTCCCATGTCGCGCGTAGCGCCCTCTCCTCTGCCCCAAATGACAGTCGGCGGTGGCTGTGCTCCCATAGTACTTTCAGGACGGTTCACTGAATAGGTGCATTTATTTTTATTTTCATTCGCATTTTGGAGTCGCTCTCCCAAGAATAAGAGGAGGTCGGATTCAAAGCGGACCTGCATGTTCGCGCCGGTGTGTTAAAGTGAAAAGAGGAACTCGTAGCCTCCCCGGAAGCTCAGAGATATGGGTAGTGGCATGTCCCGCTCCTTGAAGCCTCAAGGCCTGCTGATCTCAATCAGCTTACATCCGGAACACCAGCTAAACTGGTTTGGTCTCCAAATAATGCAGAACCCTGTAACAAAATCCACAATCCCAGTCATTTATTTCCATGCTGGAGTTTTCTGTCCGTCTAGCTGGTGTGCGTGCAAATTAATAAATGTACTATGTGGGTCGTATGCCTGTTTGCCAGTGATCCACATTGAAACACCTGTACATTTTAACCAAGCATTTTCTTTTTTACTATATCCCCAAAATTGACTTTGATTAATATTTTGTAGCATTTGGTGTTATTTCTGTTGTTCTTATTCCGAATTTAATCAACTTGTGATGTTGGGTTGCTGGGCCACGGGGCCGCCGTATAAAAATAAATGGGCAGGGATTGAATTTGCAGCAAACATCTCGGGAAACCTGTTTAAGGCCTGCAGCTGAGAGGCTGTGGCTGTATGTGTGTCAGGTCCCTGGGCTCCTCAGTCAGGTTTGGGGCGACTCTCTCTCAGGCAGCGTCCTTCCGCTGGCCCGCCGTAGCTACGGCGCCTGATCCGCGCTGTCATTTTCGCGTCTGGTTCTGGCAGCTCCAGTCGAATGCATCCATGTGTCCCGCCCCACAGATCGTGCAGTTCGGCATGAGCGAAAAGGTAGGCCAGGTGTCGTTCGACCTGCCGCGACAGGGCGAGCTGGTGATGGAGAAGCCTTACAGCGAGGCCACGGCTCAGCTCATCGACGAAGAGGTGCGGGAGCTCATCAGTGGCGCCTACGAGAGGACGCTGCGCCTCGTCCAGGACAAGAGGGACGTGGTGGAGAAGGTGAGCTGCCATACGCGAGGAAGACGGGCCCCCAGTTGCACGCCTTCAAACTGTGATGTAGAAACTCCAGAACAGATGAGACTTGTGATTGACCAAAGACAATAGAAAAATCCCAGTTTGGATAATAAGTAACTACAATAGTTGCTTGTGGTTTAGATAGGTGTTTGTTTAGTATATTTCAATAAGTATATGTGATATTTGTCAATGTCTTGTAGTTATAAGCTACAACAGGGATCTCTGTGCTAGTGTGTAATAAGGACCCAGTGTTGGGATAGTTACAAAAGTAATCCATTACCGACAGAGGTGGAAAGTTCAGGTCCAGAAAGCACAAATCCAGACCAAGGTTTTGTTTAATCCAACCAGTTGAGTATAAAGAGCCACATTCACAGAGAACTCAACTGGTTGGATGAAACAAAACCTTGGTCTGGATTTGTGCTTACTGGACCTGAACTTTCCACCTCTGTCTGTAACGGTGTACTTCTGAGTAATTTCCCCAGCACTGTAAAGACCCCTTTGAGGTGCAGATAAGTGCCATTGTGTCAGAATAAGTTCCCCGCTCGTGGTCTCCTCTCCTGCAGGTGGGCGTGCGGCTCCTGGAGAAGGAGGTGCTGGACAAGGCCGACATGCTGGAATTGCTGGGTCCGCGGCCGTTCCAGGAGTGGTCCTCCTACGAGGAGTTTGTGGAGGGCACAGGCAGCTTCGAGGAGGACACCAGTCTGCCCGAAGGCCTGAAGAACTGGAACCAGGAGGCCGAGGACTCCTCCAAAGAACAGGAGAAACGGGCTACATAGGCGGAGAGGAGTAGTCCTCCCCAAAACCTTTCCCAATGGGAAACCATGGCCAAGCTGTCCAGAAGGGTTTGTCACCCATGTAGGAATTTAACATACTTAAAAAGGGGGCTATTCCAATGTTTCAGATGGTGCCACATATCCCAAGGTTTTGCTGAGCTTAACAAACTTAAAATAAGCCCCTAGAGAAAGGAAAGTGATAAAAACTTCAAGCTGGGGTACCTGGCATTTGAAGTTCCTGACCCTGGAGACGTCGCTCACCCGTACTGTATGTCTGACCTCTGTTGTCTGCCTGGGTCGGGCTCCTGGATGGCGTGACCCTGCCGGAGACCATACCATGTCATCGTCACAAGGCTCATGCGATGTATCTGAAATGGATCTTTTAGACTTTGGTTTCCTCCCGGGGCACGTCTTGGTGCATCATGAAGTTTTAACCTTCTGCAGAGATACTGAGTTATGTTTATATTTAATGCACAGTACATTTATAAGCACTGATGTTCCCTTTTTTGAAATAAAATTCAACAGACGCTAAAACTATCATCCCACCTTCTCAGTTAGCGGTTATGTCTCACCTGTCCTGTTCACGTCGCCTTGTGTTGAGTATTTGACATGAAGGTCTGGCTTTGGCCCTACAGACAGTAACACCAAAATCAACTAACTAACTCATTGATTAGAGGTTTCACCCTGAGTGCTTAGAGGACTATGACCCCAAACCCCAGACTACCCCAGTTCCCACTTCCTCAAGACGTGAAGGTTGCAAGAAGTGCCTTATCGGGCTGTAACTTTCTCTTACCGCTGCGGCTCTCTGTTGCTTTTTGCAGTCCTAAAGCCCCTGTGTTTTTTGGTACTTATGCATTGCTGAAGGTTCTCGGGTCACCTTGTTGGGGAGCTGGAGGGTGTTCCGTCTGTCACACTCCCTGGAATGCTGGGGTTCTGCTCTACAGCAGACGGCGGGGGTGGGGGAGCTGAGGATGCTCTGGCCGACTGGAGTTGTGGAGAGCAGGGGTGGTCAGAAAAGACCTGTTAAGTACTGCCTGAGGGTTTACTCATTTTTTAGTCATTCTTGTCTAGGGATTACACTACTTTCACACACTTCAGAGTCTGTCTTAGGCCTTTTGCTTTTATATTATATTCTGCAATATGACTGCTTAGCTTTTACATTAAGCTGCATTCTTTTTCGGGCTGGCAGTTTCCTTCAGCTTCCCGGTGAGTCTGGACAGATTTGGAGCTGCGGATGACTAATGTCTGTCTGTGTGGGGAGAGACGAGGCAGGCCTGACCGGGGGTATGTGCTGCGTGAGC
>JAODJX010000007.1:9799786-9823224 GCA_026776945.1 Isichthys henryi | reverse complement strand
CTGTTTTTCAAATTCATAGTGCGGGTTGGGGGGGGGGGGATTGGGGGGGTGGCTGAAGTCTGTTTGGGAGTGCTGCCTTCATTTCCCAAGGGATCATCTCCCTGAGAGAGCACAGTAATACTGGCCTATCTGCCAGCCTTCTGGCGAGGGGAGGGAAACAGGACACATTTTAAAAATGCAGAATGCCACCCCCACAGAAGGCATTCTGTTAAAATACTTTTTTCCTCTTCTGTGCGGTTTGCTTTCAAGCCCCCACTCTGCTCCCCAAGTAATAAATAATTAATGAAGAATGAACAGCAATAGGAGGCAGTGTAGAATTCAGCGAGTTAGACGGAATGGGACTAAACATTTATAGTCTGAATGAAAGGAGGTCATTACATTTTAGCGGACACCTTTATATGAATCCGCATGTGACTATGAAAGCAGGAGCTCCTGGAACAATTGGGGCCCTATTGTGAAAAAAAATCCTGGCCAACTTAAACTGGGTTTGCTGGCTGACCAACTTCTGATAGTTGACCAGTTTAAGGTATGTTTTTTAATGATGGTTTGATGGTGTAGCCAGCCACGCCAGCATGACCAGTTTGATACACTGACCACACCAGCATGACCATCTGGTGACCCTGGCAGCTAAACTACCAAAGAGCAACGAGAACTGGGACGTGACCATCTAAGACCGGTCTTAGACCGGCTAAAACCAGCTACCAGCATAAGCTGTTTTTAGCTGGGGTTTTTTTCAGCAGGGGGGTTAAGAGCCTTGCGCGATGGCGCCCAATGGTGGCATCACTCAGCCGATTTTTTGGATGCGAGCTTGGAACCTTCTTACCACAAACACGACTTTGTATTCCAGTAAACCACAAACCTCCCTCAGTCGGCTGTATGCCACCATTTCACACACATTGTAGTCCCAACTGTATTTGTTCCCAAAGGAAGATGAACAGTCATGTGTTTTAAAGCTCAATTTTGATACAAAATGTTCTGTGTCTGATAACAATGGTGCAATAGGCTTAGGGCCAGTTAACTGAAATGAAATGTGCCCCCTGGCCAACAGAAGCCATCTCCATTCACCCCCTGGCACTCTGGAGATCCTTTGACAGACGCATCAAACTGCAAGCCAGGCTTCAGCCACCAGATGAAGCGAGAGGAGGACTTTGTGGACCCCACCCACATCGAAATGCTGAGTCTGACTCCCACTGCTGGTACCATTTGCTGACGCAGACAAAAAGCTCATGGCTTCAGGGCGATTCGCTATATTTTACATTATGATGAAGCGGCAGGTTTGTTTCGCATCACATTTGCATCTTCATTACAGCTTGTCACTAAGCGGCTGGGAAATGCAGTGCAGCGACACCGTTGGAAAGCAGGGACCGCCCTACAAAAGGGCATTTGCTAAATGAGAAAAGCGGCAGCATAAATATTAGGGTCCTCCTTCAGGCAGCACCAGGAGTTGCATCAGAACAAAGGAGGGGATGTTGTTGGAGGTGTGGCACTGGACTTGGAAGAGAGGGGCCTTTACAAACGACCCGCCACAGCAACAAAAAACTGTGAGTCTCTCACCCACCATTCAGCACTGTCTGGTTTATTAGGACATTTGGAACTATACAAATCAATAAAATGTAAAGCTGTATGAATGTATAAATATATACAAAATAAGATTCATAAATATCAAAGAGAAGTAACAAAGACAACCAACACAATATAAGTATTACAGTATTACCCTATTGGCTAGCAGACTTTCAGTGTTTCACTAGCCTATTTCCTTACATGTATAATTTTGTACTTATAAAAGCGATGGATTCCTGCATTCCTTTATCTTTTGTATGTTTCTCTTCTTCTTTCTCCTTTCCTTTTTTCCTAAACTGGGCGCTTGATGGCTCAGACCTTATCTTATCCATTTGTGTTAATTTGGCACTCCCATTAATACGTTACCCCTCCCCCAACGCTGTCAACCAAGAGTCAAGACTAATCCAATTCACCTAGAGGGGTGTGCGGACTGGCTTTATATAATTCTTAATGATTTCGCACAAACCAAAAAAAAAATTATAATAATGCAACAATATATCTGTGAAACTGTATGTTGCTGTATTATAAATCAATTGTCATTCATTTGGTAACATTTGTAGTGTGACTGATTTTACTAATCGCGTAGGTATTGTACAAAGGCAGAGGTGCGTTATTTCATAGATTCCCCCGCTCCCTCTTCCTCGGTCTTCCAGTGGGGCGAGCTGAGGTCAACCCACCCCCACCCCCTGCCTCCCCATCTCGTACTTCTGAGTGGTAGCCTGCCTAGCTCACTAACTACAACCAAGGCGTCCACTCCGACAAGGCTCACTGAGCCACGCGGTGACATGATATCATTGACCTGCAAAAAAAACTCCCAACCTACAAAATCTCACTGGAAATATTTACTTTAACTTTTTTAGTATAACAAAGTGTCAAGGTGTGATGTGGGAATATGTGTTACAGCATTACTCTATAATATACAGTATAATGTATTACATAATCCAATAGCTACATCATATGTTAACAATATATCTTAGTATATTATTCCATAATGTAACATACTGGAATTATGTGTGACATATTATTACTTGTGTGTCATTATTTTTTATTGGACAATGACCAGGATGATGAAGGAGAGTGACAGAGAAAATCCAGTTGAGAATAAAGGGGATTCAACAAAGAAAAAAGGGAGAGAAACGGAAGAGAAGAAAAGCAAAGACGGACTTAGAGAGTGTTAAAGAGTCATTAAAAGGGCCATTAATAAAAGGGCCTTTGACAAGGTTCGTTCTGGAGGGCAGGAATGAAGATGGCAACTGCAATCTCCTGGTGACCTTGATGCGGCAAAACCGAGCAAAGCACCTGCCGAGGCGGCCTGTGCGATTTCCTGTCCACCGCTGTCACACCGGCGATAAGACCGTGCCCGACCTTTGATCAAAAGCATTTTACGACCGGAGCTGCTTTTTCCACCAGGACATTGAACGAACACATTTCTATGATTCTGGACGCCATCCTTTCCTCAGGAATCAGGGAGACTGAAGACAGGCAATGGTTAATCTTCTCGCAGAAATCTGACGCCGACTTCTGTTTCTGCTGTGAAGTCCTCAGCCGAAGCATAACTAGCCAGCTGGCAAATCAAAGCGGTAGAGAGTGGAAACGTTTTGCTGAGAAAATGCCGCTCGCACCAGTCAGCCCAGAAACACATGTTAAATTCAAAAGATGATGCACCACAAGAGGCCACGACAATGACCCTGTCCACTGAGAAGGACATTTCCTGCAAAACACACTATTAACTTTTAATGTTGGCTTCAGGCTGGGAGATGGTCAGGTTCTATTTACTTCACAAAGCAGGGATGGGTGTACGGGGACAGTGCCCATGTGAAGGCTGAGGGTTTGCAGGCCGCTTCCTGTTTTCAGGCCCACATTTCTGATTGGTTATTGGACTGTATGTGTAATGGTGGTTGACCTACATGCTTGGTTAGCTGATGGTAGACGGTACAGTAACCCCATTGACCTTTCAGCTCAAAAAACCTGCTTTTCTGAGACCTCTTGCCTGGCCTTGTCCTGCATTTAATGGGACACACAAAACGATCTGTTCTGCTACTCAGACGGGGCACAATGCTGCTTCTCACGCTCAGTGGCTTCACATATCGTCAAAAAAATTCTCCCTTGAAAAAAGGTTCTGTTGTGGAACTTAGAAATTATGGGTGAAGTATCCGTTTCACTTAGTGGGTTGGCTACGCTTTAAAAATTCACAACCTACAAAATCTCACATGCTCTTAAAATGAAACATGTGGACCCCAAGTCACGCAAGTAAAAGCACCGTAAAAAAAAAAAAAAAAAAAACTAAAGGCAAATCAAAATTTGTTACTTAGCTGATGAGCTAAGTACCTACAGCACACAGGATGTCATCCCAGATCAAGTAAAAGCAACGGTGTCTCTTAAGATTCAACACCAGATACTCACATACTAACCAGTGATACACTGTGAACGCACAATATTCGGCCATTTGCATGTTCCGGGCAACATTAATCAACATAAATAATGGCTGATGTTAACCTGGTGTGAAGTAAGGTAGTAACATTGCATCTGTAATAGTTTGACTAAGGCATTCACCACATGAGCAAAGAACCAGGTGCAGCAGACCTATTAAGCCATAAGCCCATATCCATCCTCTATGCTCCGTCCATATTCAATGCTCTTGCCCATTGTCATTTGTCGTTCCAGAGCAGTGTTTCCCAATCCGGTCCTCGGGGACCTACAGCCGGTCCATGTTTTTGCTTCCTCTGAGCTCCCTGTCAGACAGTCCACACTTTTGCTCTCTCCCAGCACCTGGTAAACAAACGTGCACTGTCTTTGGGTCCCCGAGGACCGGACTAGGAAACACTGTTCTAGAGGGTCACTAGGTACTTCGGCACTTACGTCTCCTCTCAGTGACCTGCAGCAGTCCAGAGTTAGTCACAGGGACCTCCTCCTCTTCTACTGGATTGTGGGAAGGCTCTGTGGCCAGGTCTCCTGAACTGGATGGCTTCAGAAGAAGATTCAGGATGTCTTTGTTTGGCTCTGCAGGGGAAGGCAGATGAACAGTGAGGCATTCTTTTCCAGACCGGGAGGTTAGCATCAGTGATTAGTTAGCATGCGTCACATTCTACTCAGTGTCAGTCACATGCTATTATGGGTGGCTGTAGCTTTCCAGCGTCTCTAGAGGAGGTCCGGCATGGCAGGATTTTGGGCCCCGTCTTACAACATACAATGATGTTTATACTAACAGCTCAGAAAACAGCGAAAGAAAAATCATTAGGAAAACAACCGCAAACACCTAATTGGGTACAGTCAGCCTTACACCCACACTAAGACTGCCAAAGAAAGAAAACATCACGGTTAATGCAATTAATCCAGTCTCTTTGTGTCTTTGTGTGTCTGTCTTTGTGTGTTTCAGCTCCTCAGTTTCGGACCATTCACAGTATCAACATGAATTAAAATTTTATGAACTTTGAGCTGAGCTGCAAAGACTCACTGATTCCTCAGTAAGATGATTTGTTACCGAAATGAAAAAACAATATTTCTCGTTTAGTGGATTATTAAATATCCCTGCTGCCAGCTGTGCGCCAGCTGCTCTGAATGTGTACTGTTAATACGATCATATTAAATAATCACACTAACCACTTATTCAGTACAGACTTGTGAAGTCATAAATATCATAACAATTAAAATATTACTGCACAGTGGTACATCATGAAAATGTTAAAGAAAATGCTTATTTAGAGTAAATATTCATATGATCATAAATTTCACTACAGGAAACCTGAGGAACAGTTGTTTCCGAACATGAGATAATTTCCTGGACTGATACACAGTTTAGCAGCATGAATGAACACTTACTAGACTGTAATCCATATTTTCATATTCATATCCTTATTTTCCAAAATGGCCCGCTGTGCAATTAAGATATAGTCCTACGGCATAGTGATTTACATTTTCTAGATTTGCAAGTGCTGTGTGTGCCGCCTGACCCTCCCTTCTAGGTCACTCTGCTCCCTGTCTTTGTCTCTTAAAGCAGCTTAATATTCATACTGTGTTCTTGATGCGGTTGTGGAATTGTTTGCCCTGCATTTTAATTAAATAAGTGTCAACATCACCTGCCACAGAAATGCCTTTCTTGGCTTCTCCGTGAGATTCAGGGCTGACTGCCAGCACCACCCAATCAGCCGTCTCCGAACATTGCCGTCTTACTAGGCTTTAATCTGGACCGAAAATGTCCAGGATCTGTGTATAGCGTCACATGCCATAGACCTAAATTGGCTTCTAGCTGTAATATGCCACGCCCTCGGTGTCAGAGGGCTCAGACCTTTGCCGAGGACGTGGCTCAGCCGTGCAAGAGACTCCTAATTAGATTAAGCCAGCAGGGAGTTCGGTTTCCTCAGGTAAAGAAAGGACTGGTATTAAATATAGAAACAAACACTGTCTGCTTCTCTGTGAAGATCAGTGGCACTAGACAATAATTCAGCTTTGTGATGCTACCAAACCATATTAAATTAAACCTTGTACGTAAGACCTTAAATGCAGCGGCTAACACAAATTCTTAATTTATTCATACTCCATGCACAGTGTATATTCATATTATTGACTAGATTTAATATTTCAGCAGATAGTATTACAAGATTTTTTTTTTACCACGAAACAGTGATAAATCAACTATAGTTTCAATTAACGATGTGTAGGGTCTAATTAACAGTGTCTATGACAGGACTCTTAATCCAGGTCCTAGAGATCCACTTTGTATGCTGATTTTCTTCAATCGCAGTCCCTAATTAATTGGTCTTTGGGGTGGTAATTAAATTCTTTATCTGCCATTAGGCATGCCTCAACATTTCTGTCAGAATTGTATTGTACTGCAGTTCTGTTAGTTTGTCATATTAATACCATGTTTCATACTTTCCCATCAGCCTGTTCTGTTACCCTAAATCCCAAATTTAAATCCCAACTAAAGCTAGGGTTCGGGGTAAGAAGGTTCTGGCATTTTCATACATCAATACCTGTTTCATGCACCCGTATGGTGGGAAACCACAGCTTACCTTGATTTAATTACATAGCTGTGTCTCAGTACACAACTGGTCTATAGTCATGAGTTTTAGTGATAAGACACTTATATTTTTATGTACTAATTTGTAGTGATTTAATTTACATTAAATAAAAGGGTATTTTACATTTTCAAATAGCTGTAATTTTATACAGTTTTAAATTATTTAACGGTAGCTCAGGGGGAAGTTTGGAATATTATGTATGTGTCCTGTAATGGACTTACATCTCAGGGGTGCATCCTAGCCGTGCGCCGTATACTGAATGCGATCGACTCCAGCTTTAAGTGGTTAGAGGACAGATGGATGGATGGATGGATGGTCCGTTACCTTTACTATTTATTGTGTGCGACATATCGATCGATATTTTTCAACAGCTCAATTAAATGGAGCAGTTGTATGGAACAAATACCAGCAAATGTTATGAGTGCCAAGTGTTAATATAGATTTCACTTAGGTACTCCATCAGGGCTATATAATAATATTATTATTAATAGAATAATAATTATCGTTGTTGATGTTATTATTATTATATATTTTTTATTGTTGTTATGACGTGTGCATTTGCTATACTTTAACTTTTTGGACTGGGCTGCCTTCAGTACAAGTGTTAAAATCCATTAGACACGAGCAGAGAGAGTTCACAGTTGATTCAGCGGTAATTAATCATAGCAGTAATTTAGTTGGCGGAAATGCAGCCTCGCATTCATGGGATGGTGATTAAAACGTGCACCAGAGAGACAGCGGCTATGAAGTCATGCACCGCATGCTTCATGCTACGGGGTTCGCCTGTGCGACAGCGAAAGTCAACTATAGCGTATTTAACAATGGTGCATGCTCGCCTACAATACGTTATCAAAGGAAGCGATCATTTCTGAGTAAGCCAGTGTCATACTGTTAATCTATCCTCGGGTGCTTATAAGAAACATTCTTCGACTAATTTTATTATGCCACCTTTGAATATATACATCAAGAGTGTCATGTTGTGAAATACAGGTGGTAGAGATTCGGATTTCTGTAATCTTGTAGCGTTAACATATATGCAAATGGTACATATACTATAGATAGGTTAGGGTGTGGTGATGTTTTTTGTAATGTATTTTCCCCACGCTTGAGTCATGCAGCGGCTGTGAAACAATAGGCATCAGAGCAGAGGCACAGAGAGGCGAAGACTATTTATCATCTACATAACGCAGGGGTGCTGCGCCACCGTAGGCGCCTTTACTAGCGGACAGTGTTTCCTTGCGGTGGGAAGAGCCAGAAGGAGATACTTTGAAGCTGTTCGCCAGATGTCTGGTGGCGAAGCGGCTCAGACTGAAGCCGGTTGGCTTTTGTTTGGCGCAGGTGCTGCCCTGCATTTGACAACTAACCTTCCTGCTCCACGAACCTCAGCATTAGCGAGGGGACAATCTCGTTAAGAGATTTTGGATTATGATATGTAATAAAAAAAAACATTTAACATGATTGAATTGTTAATGTATGTAAGGCAGCATTGACATAGACATACCAGACGGGGATCGCGAACGCTATACAATACCGATAGGTGATTTATAAAAGTGAGATAGGAGCCGCATTCCCATCCAGCCGGACTACACCAAACAGGCCACTTTTTCTACATTATTGTGATAATCAGTTGTTCAGGAAATACACGTATTTTAATGAGCAAAAATAACATATATAACGCAGCAAGTTAAGAGTATTATATTATTTAAAAATGTTACAGCGAATCGTGTCTCGGGAGCTTGTTGTCAAATCAAACTGAAAACAACCGTTTTTACTATAACTCAAAATTTTAACAAAGGCACAGGAGACGGTTTTAATCAGTGAATACCAAATAACTGTCCCACTTCGGCATGAGCCGTAACAATTAAGTTTGTCTTTTTTGTTACATGCGGAACAACTTGTTATAAATACACATATTTTCAAATTGAGCGTTTGCTGCCCGTATTTCACATTTACAGTGAGTTTCATTCCTACGTGTCTTTCCCCATATACGCTCCCCCCTTCATACATCTGTACGTTATATTAGTTAGGATCTATAGCTTGCACCTACCTGGGGTACTTGCCCCTCCTTGTGCCTCCATCCAGTCAGGGGGAGTGTGCAAGGCTGTCTAAGGCAGCATGCATAAAGAGAGAGGGAGCGAGATATACAGCGGGGGAGAGAGAGACGCGCCGGCTCCACTCTCCACGGCATCAGACACCAGCGACACCCCTTTTTGCCCCCCACCAGCGATCCTCACCGGCGACGCATCCCCACACGAGCACGGCAGTTCCGGGGACGCTGCCACCGTGAGCCGCAAGACAGGGAGAGAGGGAGGGCGATCGCTCTGCTGATCACGGTGCCTTTGCTCACAGTGAGCACAGCATTGTAAATGAGCCGGGACGAGGGAAACTGCGGAGGAAAGAGACGTAGAGATCTGGAGAGTGGGAAAGGCGGTGCGTGAGTGTGTGTGTGTGTGTGTGTGTGTGTGTGTGCGGCATCCTGGCAGACTGCCCACACTAAAGGGATGAACTGTAATGTTGGTTTGGAACTGGGCGCAGACTATGAAGAGTCGGAGATGCTGGGGGGAATATGAGTGACAGTGACAGAAAACAAAAGGCTTCCCCAGTTTGCATACTATGTGTAAAGGTACTATTGGGTACAAATGGTGTTTTCTCGTGTTTGTTTTTTATTGTATTTCAGTTCCACTGCCATTGCCACACCCTTCATCCCCGAGACCTGCACCTGTATGAAATATGCACCGTCATTCATGGATTCAGCGCTTCTTCGGGATAAAAATATACTTTTTTTTTTTGTTTTGCTGGTTCTAAAAAACTAAGCCACGTAACTAAAGTTAATGTAATCCCAAATGTTTAATTAATCACTGAGAGTTTATAGGCCTAACAGAAAGACTTCTTCTAATAAATTGATTTCTATTTCATATGAGAAACACCACCGGATGAATTATGCAATTATTATATTATATAAATTATATATCACTCGTGAACGACATATCTACTATTAATATGACTAGTACAATTGATGCGCTTTTATTAGTTAATAAAGAAGATGTAATAAGTGACGTTATCTTGATATTTTACCTTTAAACAAAATTAATGTAAAATGTAAGTGTCTTATAAATAATACTGAAATATAATTTCACTGACATAAATAAATTAGAAAATAATTTTTTGCCCCACGGGTGTTGCCAGGCAGATTCTGCCCTCTAGTGGATAAAAGTATTAATTCAAAATTTGTGGTTTGTGAATGTCTTTAATGAAGAACAACCCTTTGTCCTACCAGTTTTACTGTATTTTCATCTTGAATATTGAAACAAACATATAGATATATTTATCTATTATCCATTGCCATGGCCTACATAAACTGGCATTCACTGAAACACTGTGCCATACGCTTTATGATTTCACCATTATAATACTGACTGACTATTAATATTGACATACACTTCCAGTTTACCGGGGCGCAGTATTATTCAATTTTTCCAGCCCATAGCTTCCGTATGGAAAACTTGCACATGATTTAATCAGCTTGTACAGCATTGTGACAGCCCTCCGAGACGGCTGGCCCCGCCCCCAAACCTTCCGGCGAATCCCATTTATCGCGAGAAAGCCGCCACGTTGCTAAGAAACGGCTTCGTTTGCTGTCCGCTACAGGAATCGCAATTCAAAATACCCTCCTTCCTCTACCATTTATTACCATCGTCTTTTTTCCCTGTTTATATCAACATGGTAAGCCACTACCAACGATTATACTTGCTTGACCATAATTTATTATTTACTATCCTTCGTGTGACGTCGAATCCTAAACTATATGAACGTAGCTTTCCAAAAAAGTTGCCGCAGATGTGAAATTTGTTAACACATTAGCTAGTTGGTGTGTTAAACCATAAAGCAGCGTTTTAGCAAAATGTCCATCAAATGTTTTGACAAGAGCAGGCGACGGTGCGTCCATCTAGAGAGATAGCTAGTCTAGCTAAAATGCTGTATATCTGCACAAAAGCCTTTACCAGACACTGACATGGAATGGTCTAGTAGCTAATACTATATATTTCAGCCTCCGAAAAAGAAAGCTGCAAAGTCTGCAAAGGGAAAACCCCCCACTGTGGTAGATGGTCTCTCCACTGAAGAGATGTCGAAGGAGCAGGTAAGACTTTTGACTGGATCTGCGTGCGATCGATGCTCTGTTTATTGTTTATATTAAGTCATATAAAGATCCGTATGCTGTTCAGTTAATTATCGACCGTGTAGAGCCTGTAAGTGCTGTAGATCATATTAAGAACAAATAAACATTTAACTCTGGGGATGTTGAAGCTGGAGGAGCACATTGTGCGGCTCCGGGAAGAGCTGGACAGAGAAAGGGAGGAGCGTAACTACTTCCAGCTGGAGAGGGACAAGATCCATACCTTCTGGGAGATCACCAGGAGGCAGCTGGAGGAGAAGAAGGCAGAGCTCAGGAACCGGGACAGGGAGATGGAGGAGTGTGAAGATCGACATCAAGTGGAAATCAAGGTAAGTGCGCTTTTGGAAATTCAGTTTTTGGGACCATTGGTGGAATTAAGCATCAGTTAGTACTATTGCCTCACACTTCTGGAACCAGGGTTCAAGTCCTCGCCCTGGATCCATGTGTGTGGAGTTTGCATGTTCTGCCTATATAGACATGTGGTTTCCTCTCGGTACTCCAGTTTCCCCTCACAGTCAAAAACATGCTGAGGCTAATTGGAGTTACCGAATTGCCCGTAGGTGTGCATGTGTGAGTGAATGGTGTGTGAGTGTGTGCCCTGCGATAGGTTGGCGCCCCATCCTGGGTTATTTCCTGCCTTGTGCGTGTAGCCTTCGAGATAGACTCTGGACCCCCAATGACTCTGAGTAGTGAGTGAAATCAATCAGTGACTAATGGTGCAGGGCAAAGGCGCATACTGCTGGCAGCATGTCCACCTACACCTGTGGAGGATCAGGAAAGGACTGCATAGACAGCGATGTGGGCTGAGTCGACATTAGTTGTCTTGGAATGTAAGAAGTAGAATTTTGACCGCTTAGCTGTAAAAACGAGCTAAGCTCCGGTCTTTGCTGTGGCTGAGATGTGGGATCTACACACTTTGCTTCATTAATCTATCCCATTTCTCTCTTCACAGGTTTATAAGCAGAAGGTGAAGCATCTGCTGTATGAACATCAGAACAATGTCGCTGAGCTGAAGGCCGAAGGGGTGCTGAGCAGCAAGGTGATTCAGAAGGAGCACGGAATCCAGGAGAACGAGCTGCGGAGGACCATGCGGGCTCTCAAGGTGGATTCCAGGGAACAGGAGCTGGCACACGAGAACCTAGTGAAGAGCCTCAAACTGGTATGTGGACATTCCCCCGCGCTTCTCAATGTTTCCTTTGAAGGTTTTGTGGTAGTTTGTGGTAATTAGAAATGGCGTATGACATTTGTATGATATCATAGATCTCACCAGCTGTCCTTTGCTAACTGAAATTTCAACAGAAGCAAGAGGAAGAAGTTACCAAAACAATGAGTGATTTTGAACGGCAAGTACGAGGTTTGTTATGCGACAAATATAAGATCACACATATAGACCCCATGTACATGTACGTTTAGGAATGATTGACGTGCTGCATAGTACAACATGGAACCTATCATTATATATATATATATATATATAAATATATATATAAAATTCATGAACTTTTTCCCAGACATAGAAGCAAAGTATAAAAAGAAAATGGAGGCTATGAGAGCGGAGCTGGATTTGAGGAGGAAAACAGAAATTCATGAGATAGAGGAGAGGAAGAACGGCCACATCAATACACTGATGAAGAACCACGAGAAGGCTTTCAGTGACATAAAGAACTACTACAATGACATCACTATCAACAACCTGTCCCTCATTAACTCACTCAAGGTGAGAACGTGGGGGGGGGGGGCGTTGTACGTGAGCGGCAGAGATGAGGTCCACCCGTGTGCCTCCGGTGGCAGCGCGTGATATACTGCATCCGGCATCTTCATTGAAGGAGCAACTTGACGAGAAAAAGAAGAAGGAAGAGAGGATGGAGAAGGAGATGGCAGAGGTGCAGCAGCAGAACAAGCGACTGACTGAGGCTCTGCAGAAGGCCGGCAGCCAGCTGGCGGAGCAGAAGAAGCAGCTGGCTAACTTTGATATGGACAAAGACTCCCTAGCGGTGAGTTTACTGCCGAAAGCCTGGTTCTGTTTTACTGGCTTCGTCCGCGTTCTCATGCCGCACTGTCATTGGATATGGATCTCACGGTATTTGCCGAAGATGAAGTGATACTGAGCAAATGTTTAGTTTGGTGAAATCTGCAGCATTTCTTTATTTCCAGTTTTTTTCAGTTGAAGTTGGCCAGTAGCTTCAACTTCTACAATGAGCGGAAACTAGTGTGAACTAGTGCAGTAGATCTCAGCACTGGGTGTGTTTAAGCTGAAGACAGCTTGGTGAAGCATTGTCTCCCCACAGCGGGCCAAGGCACATCTGAAGATTGCAGAAAAAGAGAATAAGGACCTAAAGTGGGAACATGAAGTGCTGGAACAGAGGTTCGGCAAGGTGAGATGATGTAATGCTGCAGTGCAAAACACATGTAAGTCCACAGAGCAGTTTTGCCTGATAGAACCTGATTTATGCACTTGGACCCAAACAAAACTGTCTCTTCAATTGATCTAAGTTTGGATCATGTGGGACCATATATTGATCATATATGGTCAGTTGGAAGATGTTTGTTCTTAAAAGGTGGAAGTAAGTTAGTGGGTCTCACAGAGGTGAAACCTCACCCTTTTCTCCTTACTGTGTTAGTCTTAGTTCCAGTTGCTTGAGTGTTATGAAAGTAGCAGCTGTACCATGTCCAGCATAGTCTTTTCAAGTCATACTGAATGTCAGGGCCAAAGGAATTTTGACGAGCATGTCAAAAGATCAGGATCATGCACGTCAAAGTCAAGATTTTGGCAATGGGCCAATACATCTCAGGTCAACGGGTCTCCAGGTTCTTTGGAGCAGGCCTGCTGATCCCCAGGCTTACTTATGATTTTAAAGTTAAAACTTAATGCCAATAACCTTCACTTGGAATTGTGAGCTATGTAGAAATCTGAATGGCCACTTGCATATCACTAATCAGGCAATCTCCTGTTCCTTGCATTATGTATGATACTGTGTGAATTAAGATGTATTGTTTGAGCCTTCAGACGACCACCATGCTCACCTGAACAGGTCCAGTCAGAGAGGGACGAACTGTACCAGAAGTTCACCCAGGCCATTCAGGAGGTGCAGCAGAAGAGCGGCTTTAAAAACTTGCTCCTGGAGAAGAAGCTGGAGGTTCTGGCTGACACCCTGGAGAAGAAGGAAGCTCAGCTGAATGAAGTCCTGTCTGCCTCCAACCTGGAGCCCACGGCTCTTAGCGTGGTGAGCCGCAAGCTGGAGGTACACCTTTCCGCGACCTGCTCCTCTCGTTTGACCCTCGAGCTCCCAGCATGCCGCACTGCCCCTGAGCTCATTTCTGATTGTTGTTTTCACCACTTGGTTGCTGTATCGATAAAAGCCAAACTTTGGGGAGTTGGAGCTGCATTCAGGCTTTGCTTAGCTGGCCTGTATGTTCTGTAGGCTCTAGGGTGTGTACACTTCAGACCAAGAGCTGCCTACACCTGGGCCAGCAGTGAGCTACTTCCCAGCACCACTGAGATAAAATATTCCCTTTTTCCAGTGGATAAAAGCATGATTTAATGCAATAAATATACAGCATTATCCCAAAGGCTTAGGCAGTCAAAACAAATGTTTAAAGTTATTTATCTGTGCAGGGCTGTTGCCAGAGATTTTGGGCCCCATGAAAGCATATTATATTGGCCCACCAGTCTAGATCAATCTGTTATTTTCCTATTTATGCAATTTTTTAGGCCTTTATCACTCCAAATTCTTCAGGGCCACTGTGACTCACAATTACCTCCCTCTCCCCCTCGCACCCCTGTATCTGCGCAGTAGTTATATATCTGAGAAAAACACATTAACGTTAGAACTTATGTGATTTTACAGTAAGACTAATATAAAATATAGAATTTTTTATGTTTTCCAAAAAGTTATTGATCTTGTTGGACGGCTAGGTGAACACCGCTTCAGGTCCCAAACCTCTCCTTAGGGGCACCTCAGCCATTCTATGTATTAGTATAATTCCACCACAAGCTCAATGAGTTAATTAACTTAATTAGCTAAATAAGTCAATGAGGTATCAATTAACCAAACAAGGGGGGCTGTGGTTGAGTCGTAAAATAAATGAATGTATTAGATGGTTGTTGCAAGTACTGGGGTGATTTTTGGAGAGATTTTGAAATGGTTGCGTTGAGACTTTTACAGAGGTCATAGATTTACACTCGCATAAAAATGATTTAAATGGAATTTTGTTTGACTGCCTGTGTAATGCAGGTTATCACGATTCTGATGTGTTGCATTGCAGGGTACACTGGTCTAGTCCGTAGTTGTATACGTATTTTATACGTTGAATTTAATTTAGTTTGCGTGAGCATTTGTGTATCTCTCTCTTTTCAGGATGTTTTGGATGCTAAGAACCTCACCATCAAAGACCTGCAGTATGAATTAGCTCGTGCGTGCAAGGTGAGTGCATCACACCATCATTCTCACTGCAAAGCTGGGGTTTTCAACTTGGGGTGGGATTACCAAAGGGTCCGCAGAAACATGTCATAAACTGACAAATGTTATCATCTGGTTTGAACAATGTGAAAAATATTCTTGGAGAGTATTATTGACAGGGAGCCCCTAGTTCTCGTTCATTTTCATTGGTGGGTCCCTAGTATAAAAAAGGTTAAAAACCCAGCTTTCTTGCCCTGTGCTCAACTCATCAATAGATGGCGCTAATGTGTTTCTTTACATGTGGAACATGTAGCTTTGACAGGCAACTCAGCCGCACCTGTCATTCCGTGTGTCTTTTTCTAGGCTCACAATGACTTGCTGCGGACGTGTGAGGCTAAGCTCAGTGCATTTGGGATCCCTATGGAAGAGCTGGGTTTCAAGCCCCTAGAGAGCAGTGTGACGGGACAGACTCTGGGTCTGGGGCCTTCTGGGCTTGTGTCCGCCCCAACGTGAGCCGCAGAAGCCCGCCACAGGGGCGCGGTGTTTATCGATAGTATTTTGAAATAAAAGTGCACCGTCAGTCTGAGTGAAGAGACTGCGTTTCATGTAAAGACCCCTCCCACTCAGTCAGCTGACATTTACATGACCCAGAAATGTACTGGGTAGCTTTTCATTCCTGAAAGTGCTGTTTGGGTTGGACTTTGGCTTACCTCCCTGAGGGAGTCCCAGGATAAACATTTGCTTGGATAAAAATAAGCATTATGTGTTACAATCACAAAAAAACGAGGCAGAGATAAAAGATAAAGATGTGATTAAACTGTGTCCCTTTAATTCTGATTTGCAACAAAGTCTGGCTCCGCTTACCTGACTCTAGTATAGAAAGTAAGTAAAAGGATACAGAAACTAAATTTGTCCATGCAAAACAAATTACCCAGTTCCTACGGCCATCTTTGTTGTCTTTACATGAATGATTTGGGATGACAGGCTGAGTTAGCATCCTGTAGCCCCAGTCACACAGCAGTTCAGTCGACTGTTTAAGAAAGATTTTATTGGATAATTCTACCTCTTAAGTAAGGTGAGATTAAAAGTGGTCATTTTTTTGTTAAACTTTCCATTAAGGACCACGAGGCGAAATATAAATTCATTATTTTATCAATTTGTAAATATAAATATACTTAATATTATAGATTGTTTCTTTAAATAGCCAAACAATTCCCTGATCTTGTTGCAAAAGCAGATCATGCGCCAGCTACACTGAATTTTATCCTTTAAAACCGTAAACCGAAAAACAAGGCAGAATTTAGGGCACTGATGAAGGTTATTTGGCTCGGCAGTTATTAGTGAGTATCAACAGTGGCAAAGTCACAAGGAAAACAGATTCTTTGTCAAATCAGGCCTGAAATCTGACTCAGTGACCAAACATCTTATTTTTCGGCACATTAAAAGAAGACCCAATGCAATACAGAAGATCATACTGCTTGGAAATTTTGAAACTAAACAAAGGACAACCAGCACCAAGGTGAATGGAATCGGTAACACAGCAATGACCAAATCACTGCAACACCAACTGATGGAGACAGAATGTTCTGGAGGAATCCTTCCTATATTGTCTATTGGAATTAACAATAATTTGATCACTATAATGATAAAATAATAATTATTATCGATAATAATAAGAATTTAAAAATACTCCTGCATATAAAGCAATATATGATTTGTGTATCATTTACACTACATGGCTTGATTTAATATTAAATTGCAAAACATTCACTTACATTCATTTTTTTGTGTACACAGTCCATTGTAGATCTGTTTTCATGATTGTATGTAATTAAACATGAGATTTGGGGATTAGGAGATAAGTGCCACTGGGGGTGAACAAGCAAACATAGTGGGGAGTCTGACAGCTGCATGTCCCTGCTGTCTATTTAGAGATGAAAAGTGCTCAAGATGCTCTCCAGGGGCTGCTTAGTGTTGCAACATGGGACACCGGATGGAGCTGAATAGCTTCTAAGTAAATCCATAAAAGGCTGAGTTTAACTTTACATGCTACAATGTTGCCAGTGTTTAGTCAATGCACAGGCTCGGCCCTGTTTTCCAGACCTTTTTCCAAACGTTTCACTAAATTGCGCTCCATAAGGTTCACATTCATGTTGCTTTAGGACATACTTTTCAGTGGAGCTGGTACTGTGAGATTACTTAAACTGCATATGGGTGCAATTTAAATGAATGCATATGGATTATGCTGAGGGAAACACTGAAATAGATAGTCATGGTTGCTCAGATTCAGAGGCATATTAATAACTCTGCTGGCACCGCGCTGGCTGGACCATGCCGTGTTGGTGTGCGTGGAAATCCGGGACTCCCAGGGGAGATAGGTAAGACAAATGCAGTTTATAGTCAATGCACGACTTTGATTGGCGATATGAATACATTTCCAAATAAATCCATACCTTTCACGTGAGATTTTGTAAGGCATCGTAATGCAGCCCATTCAGTACATGATGTCAGACCTTCCACATTTCATCTGTCCTTTCTATCTTAATTGCTAATGGCCATTAAAAGAAAGGGGGAAAAAAACGAGAGACTGCTGGTTGTGTTAGGAGGACGCCAATACTGGGAAGCTGACTAATTCCTTTTGAAATCTCATCCAGAAAGAGCGTTAAGCTACCCAAGGCTTAACACGAAATGTGGACCGCCTGAGGGCTGAGGTACTCCACTCAACGATGCACCTGGGAATCCATTCCGGCAAGCCTCCCGGGGGGGGGGGGGCTAAGACTTTCTGTGACCGTAGCAACAGCTACAGCCTACCCGGCCCTCTAGGCCTCCCCAAAACATTCTCTGAGGCCTCTCTGAAGTTAATTAGCGCTGCCAATGCAACCCAGGTGGAATATTTTGCATTTTTGAGAGGTTTAACATGTCTACGAAATTAGAGCCTGACTTTACGTTGCGCTTTCTGCTCAGGCATAGAGGGATTATTCTAGGGTAACACACTTTTATAAGGCTTATTTATGCTAGATAACGGGATGAACTTTTAATTACTAGTCACCGTGAGAGCAATTCATTGGAGCCTGGTAAGTAAAGATACCCAGCATGAGAGTATCCTGTCTGTCTAGTTTGAACAGGATATGATACATGCAGAAAATCAAGCAACAGTTTATTACAAATGCCCTTTAACGCATATGTTTTAATTGCAAAATAGCAAATACTAATGTATTATCTGTGTGGACCAAAAACAGAAATCTGTAATTCTCTCATCTGAAATGACTAAGATGGATGTCACAGTAGGATGAAAAAATGTCATTAACACCATTTAAGAGTGCTGGATAAATCTGGAAGTTAATTCCAATGACTCAGCTGTTGCAGAGAGACTGTGTGGTGCATCAACTTAAAAGGATGTTCTTCCTTCCCCAAATTGTTACCCAATTAAGCTGCCTTTGGAACAGGATATGAGGCATCTATGCATGAATTCCCTCCACAGAAAACCCCCGGAAGACTTACCAGTGAAGGGCCCCTCAATGTCTTTTTCACCTCACTCTTACTCTTCTCTTTCTGCTTCAAACCTGTACGGATCTCATTGTCGAAATGTGGCATCCTGTTCCACTGTTGAAACTTCAGGAATAATAATAATAATAATAATAACAATAATAAAAACTTCATCACCTGCTGAAACTGTATACTGCTGCTTTTCGTGGAAACATATGATTTGCTGTTTGCTCCTCTGTGCACCATTAGGGACCAGGTGAAGCTACGTTCTGACATGCTCTTTGAGTCTATTCTTACACTGATATGAAACATTTAGCTTGGACTGATATCACTGATGTCTGATATTGCTGGGTTTAATTTCATTAGTACCACAGTGGACAACTAAGAATCATCTCAAGCCAAGGAAGGTAATGGTGCTCAGTGGCAGACAGACTTTAATGGAGAGGTGTTTCAGGTAGGAGAATATGGCAGTGGCTTTCGGGTGAAGCCGGCTTCCTTCTGTGATGTCTCCTCCTTGGCTGTAATCGGTAGTGTGTCGGTAATGACTGGGAATGCCGCTCTTACTCCGCCATGTCGAGTTGTGGAAGCTTCCCTCACCTTTAGTTTTATGATTGTGCAATTTTGTTAAAAGCTTGTGGATGTCCTGGGTTAGAGGGGTTATGGTGCCCTGGGGTAAGGCTGCGGATGCTGCAGGCTCAAAATTCCTAGTGCTTGCTCTCCTGTTGTAATAATTTCTAATTTAAAATAATTTAAAAACATCTTGCTCTTTTTAAAAGTTCTTGTGTGAGATACTGTATTTCCAGTATTCTACAACGAGTTCCTGAACCACCCGTAGCTGTACACCAGCCCGGGTGGGGGAACGCGCGCCGCTTCAATAAAATTTGCCTTGTGTTTGGCTCCCTCTTCTGGGCAGAAGAAATTGTGACACCAGTGATAAAAAAAAATAAAAAATCTCTCCAATGAATTGTGTGAACGCGTCCAAGCTTTTCTGCATTTGCATATTAACAAATATGCCTCACAGTTCTTGGGTTGTGCGGTCGATGCCCACCTCTGATATTTATGTTTGTATATCCTGCTTATGTTTGTATAGGTTTTCTCCCACTGTCCAAAAACTTGCAGTTACGTGAGCTGATGTCTGCAAATTTTCCATAGTGTGTGAATATTTGTATGTACCCTGAAATGCACTGGCGTCCTGTCCAAATGTGCCATTCCCGGGCTTCTGGGAGTAGTCTGCACCCTCAGTGTGACCTTGTACTGTATAAGTGGTTATGGAAGATGAATGCTGTGTTAATGTTTTGACATTAACGTACACGTACACATGTAAATGTTGTACGTTACACGTACACGTAACATACAACGTACACTCAGTGGCCACTTGATTAGGTGCACCTGCTAGTTAATGCAATCAGCCTGCTCCTGCAAACCGCGAAGCCCGTGCCTACAGCTGAGGGTATACAGCATGCAGACCAGGGATCAGGAGGTTCATTCACTGTGCAGCTAAGCATTAGAAGGTATAAGATGCCTGATCTAACAGCTAATAGCTAAATCGAGCTAACAGGAAAGCCGCCCCCTACAAAAAGCATTACAGGTACTTGCAGAAAGGCTCAAATCTTCGGTTTTAGAGATTAAAAGGGTGGTACCTGGTACTGTGTGGGTGTACCTAATAAAGTGTCCAGCGAGAGTTAGCTGATATTTTTAGTGAGTACTTTTATCGTGACTAATACGATGATAGATACAGATGACATTTAAACTGCTGTATTTTGAAGACCAAGCCTTCAGTACAAACTGCTGCCCGCCAAAATATTCCTGGTGCATCTGATGTCAGCAGTAATCTAGAGCTATTACACAAATTCCTGTGGAGGAGGAGAACCTAATGCTTAAACCTCCCCCCACTCCCCCAAAGCCAGCAGGACTGCAGAGAGGAACTCAGCTGGCCCAGTAAGATACTAGGAGAAAACTGTGGGCATACACAGCCCTCAAAGGCATCTTTTCAACTTTAACACCATCTTTGTTAATAATAACATTTCAACTGCAGAGAAATACTGTGGTTTTGTGTATTTTACAGGTTTAAGTATAGGTTATATTCATGAACAATCCATACCTTTTTTTTCATACACATTCTTCAGGAGAAGTGGGACATATGACAGAAAGTCTGGAATTATATCGAATGAAACATTTTACGTAATTTCAGTAAACGTCCCATTAATATTCACTAGCAGATATCAGTGTATACAATCCAGGGAATCCAGCATGCTTATCACACACACACACACACACACATAGAAGAACAGACAGACAGACAAACACATACAGACACATAGACATATGGACACAGAGACACACACACTCAAACAAAGATAGGTACACACACACATAGAAGGACAGACAGAGAGAGACACACATACAGACACAGAATGACCCACACAGACACACAAACATAGATATGAAACATTTTAAATAATTTCAGTACACATACGATTAATATTCACATAGCAGTGTATACAATCCTGTGTGAAACGTAAGTAATAAATTCTACTCATAATAAAACAAATGAAACAGACAGTTTCTTTACATCCATTCTCTATAACCACTTACTCAGTCACAGTGAGCCCAGAGTCCATTCCGGGAGACTTGGATGAGGGACACATTGGATAGGAATGCTAGTCCATATTTGTTACGTTTTGTTTTAAAATAATTAGCAGAACCATACTGATTGGGATATTACATTACAAACACAACAAATAGTACATTTCATAACAAATCGCCATACTCTGTGTTCATTTGGGGGAAAATGGATTTGCTTTGTATAGATTACATCATTTTGAATAAAATATCTCAATACATACGTGGCTTAACACACAGTACTGTTGTGCAGGACTGGGGGTTTGAATCTTACCTCTATGTTTGGAATTTGCATGTTTTTTTCATGTGTTGTGTGCGTTTCCTCCCGCAGTTCAGAGAAATGAAATTAAACACAAACATGTGCCCGTAAATGTCCTGTGATGATCAGACAGGGCGTTCCCCTGCCTTATTCCTTGTGTTTCCTTGCAAATACTGCAGGTATGACCCTGTTCTACATAAGTCGTTGAAAGACGGAGGGATGAATATTCAAATATGACACATCTCTGTTTAAAAAACTCCTTCTGGACGTTTGTGGTGTAGATAAAATTCTAAATCGAAAATTGCGAATTTGATGCGGTCTGTTTGGTCTTCTGGAGCCGCCGTAAGTCGCTCCTAGTTCTTCAGAATGGGAACGCGCTTGCTTAAGCTTAACGTGCCCTTTCTGTTTACAGAAACTGTGATTTAGTTACAAAATCGGTCTTTGTTAAGGTGGAGAATAATGGAACCAGTTATAAAGCTGAAGCCCGGTAAAAGCTTAATGGTTTATGTTTTATTTTATTGCAACTTTTTGCAGGCTACAAGTTGACATTTCACCCATATTTGCGTGCACTGTTTCGAAACCCGTCTATTATTTCGATTAGGTCATGAATAACCCATAAGTTTTTTTCCATATACATTCTGTAGGAGCGACAAAGTGGGACATCCGACAAAAGGTCTGGGATTATATCGAAGCTAACAATTTAGCCCACTTTCCAAGACCAGTTCATAACCGAATCCCAAACTTCAAGGTAGGCTATTATAACTACACAATATTATTTGAGTAAATGTAGAAAACTGGTATTGTGACACTTTTGCAGTCTCATTCTTTTAGTAAGACATTATTTACTGAAAGACATCACGTAATTCATACCGGAATATTACATAATATAGTAATATTTTTGCGCTCGTAGTAGCTGTGATTGGCGATACCAGTAATATTAGATACAGTTTTAATTTCGCAAGACATTTTAATGGAAACCGGCTGCCTAACACAATCAACAAATGTAGATTACTAAGCAGGTCTTTAGCAATTACTTAGGGAATGAAATACCAGCAGTCAGCGTTTGGGTCCGAGGGTGGAGTAACCCGTGTGCTGCTGGAAACATGAAAACAAATGCGAGTGTAATTATTGCATGGGTCATTCCCCGTGGACTGTATGTTGCACCTGAAACAGGGAGCTGGCTCGGCTGGTGACAGACTCCCAGCCCTGGCCGAGTTCAAGTGCAGCAAGGTGGTGAAGGTTAACCCAGACAGACCTCAGCTGCAGGCCCGCTATGTGACCCTGGCCGTAAGTCCGCTCTCTCTGCGCTCTTGCTGTAACGCAGGGGGCTCACTGCGCCTGCGCCGCCGTCGCCGACCTCGAGCCGTTCCGCCGAACGAGCGAGGTGAAGGTGGATCCCGATAAACCGCTAGAAGGCGCTCGTCTAGTGGTCCTTCAGGTAATTCACGCCGTTGTCGAAATATGGCCACTGTTGCGAGCGGCTTAGTTACTTTTAAGGGGACTGGCTCCATCTGTGAGACTGTAGCCCTCCCTCTTAAGGCTTTAATTATTTTGGTTACATCCTGATGTGATTTTTTTCCCCCCCGGGTTTTGTTGAGGTGGAATCCTGAAAATCCGAGCTTTCGTAATGTCATCCGTTAACTCATTCTTCAGTCATATACCACAGAGCGATTCATCTGGGTCAGGAAACTGGTTAATTCTCTACATAGCCCATTAAAGTGTTTTTATTTCCAGGCAAGAAAAACATTACTAGTTCCAACCCCCCGTCTGCGTGCTGGGCTGTTCAACCGGATTGTCCCTCCCCAGGGAGCAAGCATGGAGGACCTTCGTGTGTGTTCCACTTCTCAGGTGGGGGGGGGGGGGGGGGGGGGGGGGGGGGGGGGGGGGGGGGGGGGGGGGGGGGGGGGGGGGGGGGG
>JAODJX010000007.1:9780629-9799686 GCA_026776945.1 Isichthys henryi | reverse complement strand
GTTCCAACCCCCCGTCTGGGTGCTGGGCTGTTCAACCGGTTTGTCCCCCCCCCGGGCGCAAGCATGGTGGACCTTGGTGTGTGTTCCACTTCTCAGGTAACCCCCCCCCCCCCCCCCCCAAAGAGCTTGCACAACATTGCAGGACGTGTGACGTCTGTATCTTTGCCTTAGTGATGTGTCCCATTCCTGAATTTGCTCAGGGGGTGAAGAACTTCAGTGTGCCGGTCGGCCTGGACGCGAAAGTGAGCGTTGACTTGGTGGTGGTTGGGTCGGTGGCTGTGTCTCAGAAAGGTAAAATGCTCAGGAGTGCTAATTCGATAGAGGATTTGAGGTTCGGGGGCTTCATGGTGCTACTTTTTCTTAATTTCTGCGTCATTTCCTTGGATTCCTCAGGCTATCGGATTGGAAAAGGAGAAGGCTATGCTGATATGGAATACGCCATGATGGTGTCCATGCGGGCCGTTAGCAGTGCTACTCTAGTTGTCACTGTCGTTCATGACTGTCAGGTCAGTGTGACTGCTGTGGGGTTTTTTTTATTAATTAGTTTTGATTAGTATGGGTTACAGGTTAAATAATCTCATTTTGCTCATAAAAAAGAAAGATCTGTGACTAGATAATTAACTTTAACCAAAGAGATTGAATCTCATGTACTCTCTGCCCCCCCCCCGCGAGCAAATCCAAGGTTCTAGAAATGAAAACCCAACATAAATCCCCTTACCACAGAGAGATTTAGAAAAGCACTCACTTTCTGTGCCCAACAACAAATCATCCGCAGCAGATGGTTTCCCTGCTGAATTTTATAAACATTTTTGGCATTAGTATCAGCACTTTTCACCAAAATGGCTCATGAAATAAATTGTTTAGCTGCTACAAGGCAGCACATGAATACTACACTGAGTTCTGAGTTGAATCCCAGCAAAGACTCGGGCATTTAATATGGACACCCTGTAAAGAATCAGCCAGGATGAACATCCAGTTGGTTTTCCACCTGGGATTCAGTTACCACGCATTTGCATTGGAGGTTAAACCTTAGAAAGAAGATTGAACTACACTTCAAAAACAAAAACCGGGTGGCGTGTAGATCTGGACCTGTATGTGGAAGGTTGTGGGTTCAAATCCCGATCAAGTGAATCAAATCACCATTGCGCCCTCCATGTTTCTGCTGGTAACATTTCTCCATGGCAGCCCAACATGGCGAAATTCGTCTATCAAACCAGTGAAACATCTAATCCAACACCTTGGTGGCTTCCTTGGGAAGCCCAAGTTCCGCCCACATTACACACATTACGGAATTCAGTTGGTTAACAGCACTAATAGGATATTTTACAATGTCATTTAGCAGATGCTCTTAAAAGGCTTGAATAAATTGAGCTTACTTAAACACTGACCCTTGACCCCATTTGCTACCTGGACACTGGCTTGTCCTCTATTTTGATTCTCACTTATATACTGCTTTGCAATGTAGCACCTGATAAATTAATAATTGTAAAAATCAAAGAGGGTCTCGTTGTGCCAAATGATCAAATGCACGGTAATTTGTTCGTGTTCAGTGATTATCTTCAGCTGTTTCCATGGTCATTGTCCAAATGGACTTTCTCTCAGTTCTGACCGACTGCCGAATGGTCTGGAAAAGCCTCGCTACGTATGCTTCTGTGCCAGGAGAGGGAAAGTCACCTTTCACCCAAACCTCAAAACCGAATCTCAGTGTTAAAATGCTTAAACGATACACTGAATATAGGATGTGTTTGCGGTCGGCATTGGGATGTTTGTATTGCTTGTATATTTATGTCTATTCATACTGTGCTTGTTTTGTGTGTATTATCTGATGCTGTCTATAAGTGCCTTCGTAACACTGAAATTTCCCTTTGTGGCATCAATAAAGCTCATCTTATCTTAACTTAATGAATCAATTTAACCTGGTTACTTTAGGTAGTGTGTTTAGTATATAGCTTAACATTACCATTTTTGCAGGTGGTTGATATTCCAGAAGAACTCATAGAATGTCATGACCTCACAGTGGATTATATCCTGACCCCGACCAGAGTGATCCGGACAGAGTGCAAACGGCCCAGACCTCGGGGCATCATCTGGACCAAGGTGACACTTCAGCTCTTCGTGTTCCGCCCATAACTGCTTTGGAATCCCTGTCTTTACCGTTGTGTTTTTCGCCTTTTGAAACTCCAGAAAGCATTGAAGTTGCAGACGAGCACAGTCACTGGCAGCCTGTAATGTGCAGAACAGCCTTTCCCAACCCGGTCCGTGTTTTTGCTTCTCTCCCAGGGAGCATAAGTGTGAACTGTCTCTCAAGGAGCTCAGAGGGAGCAAAAACGTGCATCGGCTGTGGGTCCTTCGGGACCGGATTGGGAAACACTGATCTAGAATATTCACTGTACTCTGGGACTGAGCATTGCAAAGCCTTGGAGACCTTTAGATGATTGGGCAGGAAGGGGATGAGTAATGTTCAAGCGTGTTCACCCGGGTGAGCGTGGCGTGTCTCATGGAAAAGACTGGTCAGAAGGGCAAGATAAAAACAATAGACTCGTATATCCTGTGCAAATGTCTCTGTAACCAGAGTTTGTCTTTACTTCTTGATCCTTCTGTTCTTCTCTCTTTAAGAGCTTCACCTTTTCACTGGGACTTTTTTGGGGGGATAATGTGTGTTTTATAGATAGAGATGAATCAGTGAAGAGGCATCATGGCCTACAAATGCAGTGGAGTATTTCCTGTTGTTCGTAAACTATGTGAATGAATTATTAGCATTCTGTTGGTAATTAATGCCAGAAATGACCTGTGTTGCTTTCTGCCGCTCGGTCTGTGGGAATGTCTCGAAGGAGGCTTTAAAAAGAAGCAGTGAATGCACATTTGACACGACTTTTGTTTTATTTCTTCGACCTTCCTCCGCTAGCTGAACGCTGACATGTTGGAGAGGATCCCCGTCCTTCAGAAGCTGCATGCCCTGGAGCAGAAGACTGGGAAAGATGTGTCACTGGGGAAGGCCGTTTTCCCAGGGGAGGCGGCGCTGCCAGGGGGAGGGCAAGACGACGCGAGCGTGGATGACACAGCCGTCACCACGCTGTACCTCGGTGGCGTCCCCGCAGGGCTACGTGTCAGTGAGCTGAAAAGCAGTCTGCATGAACGGGGTGCATCACCGCAGAGGCTCATCTGGCAGGGCGCTAACGGCAGAGCCTTTCTGGACTATGGTGACCACGAGAAGGCCCAGGCCGCACTAACCGCCCTACAGGCACTCTCCGTCAACGGTCACAACATGCAAGTGGCATTCGCCAGGGGTCAGAGAAGCAGGAGGGGACCTGGGGCGCCACACAGCACTGCCAAGGTGACCGAAAGCCGGACTCCCAGCCGGTCACTAAAACGCCCATGAACAGCCATTCAGTGCATGGGGGCCGATGCTGCTTGGGGCGGCGCTTGGGTGGCGACCTCCTTTATAATGGCTGGTAGGGAGATATTTAAAGAACGATAGAGAAGGTGTTTACTCAGAAGGTATTAATTTATAGCCCGGTTTATTGTTGCGGTTTTTCGTACACAATCGTGCTGGTGGGTTGCCGTCTACTCAGCTGTTATCTGAACTCTCATTTACATTTGATTTCTGAAAGAATGGCCCGTGGTACAGTTTAGCCTGGCAATCTCTAAGAGAAGCAGTGCTATAAAGTTATTTCACATATTACCCAGTGTGCCTAGTGTATTAGCACAGGTAGGGGAATAATGACAAGCACAGGCGCTGTTGAGCAGGGCATGTAATTTG
Organism: Isichthys henryi; assembly: GCA_026776945.1. NCBI lineage: Eukaryota > Metazoa > Chordata > Actinopteri > Osteoglossiformes > Mormyridae > Isichthys > Isichthys henryi. The sequence continues at coordinate 9,795,926 of JAODJX010000007.1, read as the reverse complement.
AATTAGCACCCAACTGCATAGAAGGGTAAAATTTCTGGGTTTCTTTGCAAGATTTCAGCCAAGCAAATAAATCTGTGGTTTGGTTGAACTTCTGTTGCTTATTAAAGTTTTTTTGGTCCGTTTCAGTCCCCAGTGTCCATTCATGTGCTGCTTAAACATGGCTGTGTTAAAGTGTTACGTTACGACGCACTACATCAGCTCATTGTCCCGTTTAACTGTACGAGTGGAGATGCACTTCCCAGGAGCAACTGTTAGCTGCTGGTTGGGGAGGTGTCCTTGGCCTAGATTCACGGTCTACGAAGGTCACCAAGCTCCGTGTCCCTTCCCTGCCCCGACTGCCAGGATGCATACCTGTACCAGCAGGGCCAGCTGAGGGGTGTTGTTCCGTCAAGCGGCTGATGGATGAGCGAATCGCGTGTCTGCTTTGTTAAACAGATCCAGGGTTTTTTTTTTTTTTTACAGCGGCCTCATCCGCCTTGGTGAACGACCGTGGGCTGAGAGGAGGAATGTCAGCCCCCAGGCCTCGGCCAAGATGCTCTGTCTAACGTCATAAGCGGGACCTGATGTGTGGTCTCCAGCCCACCACCCCCCCCCCCCCCTCTCTCGCAGCCCCTGTGTGCATACATGGGAATTTCACCAAGTTCAGCAACTGGTCCCTACCAACTCAGCATTGCATAACACTGAAGCCTGGCGAGAGACCAAAACGGGAATGCTTCTGATTCACGAAAAACTTATGCAGAAAAGGTCAAACGCCCATTTATAAAGAGCTTGTTCATTTTTGAGGAAATCAATTTCAGTCGTTTCCAGAGATTGTTGTAGCTGACTGAAGCGTTATTCAGAAAGATGTTAGAAGATGATTTTCTAAACAATTACGTTTTTTTTTTTTTTAATGAAAGGCTCTTTAGTTTTGTTTACTAGCCCTGTATAATTCTAGTTATTGACAAATGTATAGTTTATGAAACCTGCTGGTCAAGGAAATATTTTGATTTCGTGCATAAGCTGACTGACCATATGATCTGTACTGCAGAGAAAATAATTTTCATAATCATGCTACATTGTTACAATTAAAAAAATGTAATCACTTTTAAAGAACGTTTCATAATCTGGATTAGGCCTGACTGGAGGGTATGGACCTTTATGAAACGTCCTTGTGAGAGATGTTATTACTAATCATTTTCTTAAAAAGTTAAATCCTGTTTTTGCTGCTTGTTTGTATTGTGGGGTTAGTGTTAAATTTTAACCGTCGGTAATCGAAAATGAAATGTTTAAAATTATAACACTTAAGTTGTTTCTAGTGTTCGTCTGACACGAAGCACACGTAGGGATAACTCTATTAAACTCTATAGTACAAATAACTTCCCTAAAACAGGCCTAACGACGCCCCTGTGTGGATTGATTGTCATTTATTGTAAATGATGCATATTCTCTAAATTCTTAGAAAAGATTTGCATTTACGTTTTAAGTGCAATTTAAAATTTGATGAATTTGAATCTGACCTGACTGAAATTGCAACAGATTTCCAAGGACACTTTAGGAGTCAGCCTGCATTTCTTTGCCCGGTTACCTGCTTCCCCGTCATAGTTAACGCGGGGTTTTTATACGCGGGGTTTTTAGACTAAGACTGAAGCGCAGTTTGTAAATCACAGGATACAATGTTGGTGCTTAGCAATTAACATTAAAATGGGAACTGCGAGGCTATCAAAAATGATAAATCACCGCCGTCCTACGTCCACTAAAAAAGAACATCCTGTATCTATATATTTAATCAAGTAAACATCACGTCCAAGATGTCATGTTTGAAAACTACCAGTTTGTGGTTAAAATATGCCAGTGGGAGAGGAAGGAGTGGGCACAGCGGGGGTCACGCGCTACTCCCACCTACAGCGCGCAATCTGATACAAATGTTACTCCCTGTTACTCCCGCTTTCGTTGCTGGCGTTGATTTGTTGCAGGTTAATTGCAACACAGCACAATTCAAACGATGTCTGACGTGTAATATATTTCGTCGTATAATCGATAAAAAAGTCGCACTTTTGGTCAGTATTACTCTGACTGAAGCTTAATTTGAGAAGGCGGCCTTTTTGACTGCAATGAAGAGTAATACTGAGAGTAATAAGAGTAATAAACTTCTTTAGCGTAAGAGGTACGTGGCCTTTGGGCAATTATAGCAAAAAAAATTACGGGTTTGTCCTGCTTTACAGAGTCGTTCAGTATTAAAATACGCTTGTCATTTGTTAGAGAATATGGTAAATTACAGTTAAAAAAAATAATGAAATATAATACATGTAGCTTATGAAAAAAAGACCGAAAAGCCGGTTGAAAATCTGGGGATTCAATGGAAGTCTATTTTGGCAGGTTTAGTTTTATGCAGTCGAAGTGGCTTTTATTGGCGAGGGACGGGAATTAAACGCCTAGCGATGTGTTAAAAGTAGATTCACCCCCAACATCTCCTGGGATAGGTAAATAAGAAAAGGAAAACATGTATTTTAAGAAAAAAAGACAATTGTTTATAGGTGTTTCTAACAGTTTCACTCAAACTGCATGCCAATATGTTTAGTTTTATACAAATAATGTGTAGTTTATATACAAACTAGACTAAAATTTGAACATGGTCATTGAAAGACAATACATCATGTACAATGTATACAGTGCAGAAAAATACGAGTGTCAATACATATATACACACAAAGGGACATGAACTATACGACAGGCAATAGTGACAAATAATCTTCATTTTCCGTTTACGTCAAATACAAAAGCTTCATGGCAAATATTGCCAATAAAGTATGATTTTAATACTAAGGCTATAATTTTACAATTGAATGTTACGCAGAATAAATAAGTCGCTGCGTTTTAATTAAAAAGTGCCATAATTCTCTGGAATTGATAACATCGTGTCCATATGTAACCACCGAATGCGTCAAACATGGTTTATTGTCCATATATCCCTCCAGACATAATTTATCATATGGGAAAGTATTTATAAACGGATAGTTTCTGTATATCGAGTAAGCCGGATGCATAATGTAACACGGTATCCAGCTTTTCTTGTCTATAATAGAACAGATCAAATAACAAAGAATAATGTCTTTTTCATAAGTAATCAACGTTCTCAAGTGGTATTCATCCGCCAGCAGAATTAGTACCTAATCTTTTTTGGGAGACTAAAATGCACCTAATGATTATCTGTACTGCAATACCTTGGAATGGCACGTAGTTGGTTCATAAAATTAAATAGCAAATATTTACTCCTTTTAATGTAGGCTTTCATTTCGTTTTTCGTAATTTCGAAGAGACCAGTATTTATGATTCTTGAGCAAGCAATGATTTTGCGTAAAATGTAGTTCGTGTACCGATCCTTAAACCTTTTGTCCTTCTGTTAATATTTTCCTTGCAGCGTAGCCGATTGGTGCGCTTTGCCTTCGGAGGCGAGTTGAAGTTCGCTCCACTTCACTTTCCTTTGCTACACCACGGCAAAAGTACACGCTGATTGTGGTTTGTACCAGTGACAGATACTTATTCACTGCCAGATCTGTCCAGCGGACTGTCACATTACGCAGGGCTTGATGTCCTGATATGCGACTTGTTGATGATGATAGTATGACCCGCTGCCCGGCGAATGCATCGCTGAAGATGTCATCGCGTTGAAAGAAAAAACGAAGTCCTTTCTGTCGCACATGCCAGGCGACTGAGAATGATATCGTGGGATACCTAACAAAGTAAAACAATACAAAAAAACACAACACAGGTATTAATTATTACTGAAGAAAGCTTCGGGCCTAAACTCAAAAATTAGTAAATTGAAATATAACAAATTTAATTATTAAATCACAATTTTACGGGTTAAAATAGTTTAATGTAAGTGTATTGCAATCTCTATTTTTACATCATTAAACTAATTATTTAAATTTACTACAAATATAAACAAAATGACAGCATTCCAATAACGAACGGTAATTTAAAACGAAATATTTTTAATATTTAGACATTTATTTTACTCAACATTTTTAATAACAAATTGCCTCAGGAAGAGCTGTCTTTCATACTGTTACGGAGAAAAAAATATATATTTTAAATGCTATATATTTCAAACAGAAGTTAAACTACATTAGCCATAGTAGCGACTTCATAATTACATATAGTACTGTTCCATCTGATTTAAATAATTTTCAGTTTGTTTTATATGTAACTGAGCTGTCATGTCAAAAATCTGTACCCTACATTACATAATTGCATTTGTATAGCGTTCTAAATATAATGTATATTACGCGAATGTGTGGCGAATATGTGTTATGACAAAAATGTACAGGTTTACCATGTTTAAATAAGACGTTTTATGGAATTGCGCAAAGCTATTGCATTTTAGATAAGTTGGTAGAGATATGTTGGTAGCGAATTTTAGGCCTATTTAATTACCTTTTATGTGAAATGCAAGAATAAAACGCAGTGTTGCATTTCCGTGTTTATTTTAATCAGAACAACAATTTCAGTCTCTTATTCGTGATAATGCCGCTACCTGCGTGTGACTGTAATAAGCTGCACGCAGGACTGACGGTGTCAGACTAAACCCGCGGTAACTGTCGAGCGATTGGCCGCTCGCTTTACACGCGACGGCGTCCCTTAGGACTCACTACTGTGCTAAAGCCCATCCAGATTGTTGTTCTTACAACTGAATTGGCACCATAATAAACGGGTCTCCCCATGGAGAAGCCGTCCGCAAGTTTTTTTTTAAATATATACCTTCAAGGTATTTATTAGAAAAACAAAGTCCGGGTGAAACTTTGCGTCTGTTATTTACTGGGGTACTCGGCAAATCGTGGGACTGGAAACATATACATGGTTCCTGACATATACACATATAAACATATAAACGTTAAATTAAAAAAAAAAAAATAGCAGTCAAATAAATTAACAGGAAATGTTTGCGGATGTCATCGTGTTAAAAGATTAATCATGAAAGTCAGATTTACACTAATTAAATGTAAATCCCTCGATAGATCATTTGAATACCAGTGCAAATACAAATGTATTGCGGTTTCAGAAACGTTTGGACTCAGTTCCAAGCGGTATGTACAAATATGTATACAAAATAGGCCTATTTATCGTATACTATGCAACAGCTTTGAAAAAATTACTGCCCGCAATGATCCTGCGATTATCAGACGTACGTGATCACTGAAACATTATATTAAAATGACTGTAGTTTTGCATTCGATTTAACTTTGTTGTCTAAGCTTCCTTGAATATCATGAAACTGCGTATAGTTTAAACTTAGACGTTGCATAAAGAGTCACGTATTTCACGTGTAACGGAACTGTGTTTTATAGCGCATACCTTGCAAGTCGGTGGTACTGTGACCATTCTGATGAAGGTATGACTGGTCTAGGGAATGCGTTGGCAAGCTCGGCTGCAGTGGGTTCGCTCCCGGGTTGCAAGGTGACAGAGGCTGCTGCTTGATATAAGACGCGCCGTTATTCAAGGACGCAGAAGCGCTAGGAGCCCAAGCGGAAGTCGTGCTTGAATAGACCGTATGAGGATCCATAACTCCACCGCCGGGAAGCAGCGGCGACGCAGAGTTGTCGTGGTGAGTGTACTCGCCCCCTGTGGATCCCGTACAGCTCCCCATATAAGAATGTCCGCTGTTGGCCGACAAATGCGACACAGAGTGTCCTGCCAAACCCATCCCTTCCATGTTGCCTGCCAAATGTCCGTTCATCATCCCAATCCCGCTGTCTAAAGATAAACTGTTTGGAGGACAAGACAGGGCTCCTCCGGTCCCCTGGAAATTGTACGACTCAGGTAGATGGTTGAATCCAAGACCGTTCATCATGCTGTACATGGGCTTGAGTGCCTGGCATTTTCTCCTGAAACCCCGTGGCCTTCTGCGGAAAGATCCCTCCTCAAACATGAACTCACTGGCGGGGTCGATCGTCCAGTAATGGCCTTTCCCTGGTCTGCCGAGCCCCTTGGGCAGCTTGATGAAGCACTCGTTAAGGGACAAATTGTGACGCACAGAGTTCTTCCATCCTTGATATGAACCTCTGAAAAATGGAAAGCGGCTTTGGAGAAACTGGTAAATCTCGCTGAGCGTCAGTCGTTTGGTTGGAGAACTTTGGATAGCCATGACTATTAACGCAATATAGGAGTATGGAGGTTTCTCCGGGCGACGGATTCCAGCATTGGTCTTCTTGGGTTTAGTAGTGGAAGACGCAGTCTCCATCAGTGAAGTCTGTCCGTTCGTTTTTTCCGGTGCTGCAGACATAGGGCTGCTTTGTCCGGGAGTTTGTGCTGAAGGTTGCTGGACTTCTGCCGTCATTAGTTCTCGGCGCAACGGAAACACTTTGAAACCTCAAGTTAAAACTGGAAAAGGAAAATCAGTGCGAAATAAGAAAGGCAGAGGTACTTTTTAGCAAAACGTCACCGAATAAATGAGAATTGCGGGTAGAATGAAAAATGAAAATACGAATCAAGTTTTCGTTTTGCACGGTATTCGTAGATGTCCTTCTTTGTAAAAGCATCAATTCCTGCGTTACTGTCCAGAGTTAAAAGGCGAACATGGGGACTGGCTTTCAACTCTGTCGCTCTGTTCTCGTTCTTCACAGGAAGATCGCCTTTTACTTATCTGTTGCCATCAGAGTCCTGCAGGCTCTTGACAGCAAGAAGAAATCCGCCCAGTCTCCTCCCACTCAGAAGTGCCTGGTGGGACGGCACTCCCGCACATCTCCCCGCCTTCATTTCTAATACGAATGCTTAAAAAAATCTTACAATCCAAGATATTTTCCTGAAATGGCATGTGTGCAAAGGCAAAATAATAATAAGTATTATAACAAAACATTACAAAATACACGCGTGTTCAATCTATAACTGAAGGGCACATTTAAAAATAGGATTGAACGTGCTCTATTTGCCTGACGCCACTGTACAGAAATAAAGTTACAATTAACGTATCAATGTCAGTTATAAACTACAACAAACTGTAAAGTCCAAAAATTAGTTTCAGTTACTTTTGCGAGGACAAGCAACAGCCATTTGTTGCTATAATGAGAATTGCCATTATTCAACCAGAGAAAATTCCAAGACACTGCATGGGAATGGCATGAATTTTAAACGTGAAATGTGTTGAAATGTTAGTCCAAAAGGCGGCAATTTAACAGGGAATACTTTCAATTTAAAATACGTTTCTGATTTCTTTTAAAGATAGACAGGAACATGCACAGGATGTTTATACAGCAAAATGTAAACATTTCACTGGCCTTCTTTAAATAAAAAAATCAAGCAAAAGGCCAACTAGATCAGCCTACGTTCCTTTCTGATACTCCGAACACGTACGTTTTAAACAAGATCGTTTGTTTGGATATTTTTTCAATAATCTTAAAGATCTGCTAACGAAATATATTTTCCATCAGAAGAACCTGAGCAGGGTGAGGTAGCCTCGTCCCTTACAGCCGGCGCCGGGACGCTGGAAGTCGACGAGACCGCCGCCGTCGCTGATCCTTTTTCATCAGTGTATTCTTCTGATTAAGGCAAGTTCTTTGTCAGTAGTATTTAATAAAATTAAAATGTTTAAGACTGACGTGGTTTTTAAAGGCTCCCGGTCGACGGAGCAGACGTGTAACATCAGTCGTCATATTAGGCAATAGGTTGCATCTGAAGAACCGAACCGCTTATTAGCGCTAATTCCTGGTTTGACGTTATTTCGGACTAAGCAAGTTTTTTTTATTGTTTATTTTTTGCTGTATTGCAACGAAACGTAAAACAATTGCCTACAGTATAAATTAAGGAGTATCCTGACTGTGCCGTATTTGTTCATGCGAGCCTTTACAAAATAACATATTGTCCCCTTCATTATAAACTAAGCTTTATAATTCGGTGCTGTGGAAAGTCGTTCTCTTGTATATATGTATAGAAAAACAACACGAACCAACACGTTCAGAGCTGTGTCATGCTGCGTTAGTATAAAGCTAAATATGAAACGAAGCATTATTTACCATAATTTATCTGAGAATGGTATGTCGTAATTAATTATCACAAACTCCTAGATTAACAAACCCGATACAAAGCTAGTCTCTTTTGTTTCTTCTCTGAGGATAGACCTTTTGGTCAACTCGTTTAGGGATGTGCTCACTACTGTGAGAATTTGTATCTGAAAACTATAGGTAACCGATCAAAACAGTAAATTTAATAAAGCAATATTTTCAAGTTGTTGTCAGAAGAGTGGTTACGAAATTTCAAGCAGCAGAAAAAAGCTTAAATTGCGAATTAGGTTAAATGAGATCGTTCCACTATTATCAAATTACATCGATACATTTTAATTTAATAAAAATATGGTAAACAATCGTTTTATTGAATGCCTATTAAACATCGGCCTATATATTCTTCTGCAATCGATTACGGCTATTGTTTTATTATATGTTACCTAGTTGGTCGCAAGCAGTTGAAAATTGCATTAACAATGTATACGTTTATTAAAAATGCGCGTTTTCACATTTTCAACGTAGCGTATTTTATTATTTAAGATGTATTGCCTCAAAGGGAATAAAATCTAATTGTACCAATCTACTTCATGAACTTTGTACGTTGAAGGTTTGGCAATGGAGGTTCTGAATTAGTAACCCAAGAACAGAAGTGTATATAGGTAGTATTGTTTTAACCAGCCGGTACAGCGGGCGCCCGGTTGGAAGGGGGCCCACAAATTTATCAGAGGAACGGACCACCCACTGCGCAACGGAGGAGAGGCGCGCGCCAGCCTACTCTCCTCTGCGTTTAATTAACGTTGATGACTTCATTCCAAGCATAGGCTTGTTCCTACACACCATACCGGCAAGTATCCAGCTCTCTTTCCCAGTCGCCCGCCTTCAGCACTCTATACTGATCCAACATGCACTAAAATACAAAAGTATTCTTCGAATTGATCCTTAAACACAGTCCAGACGACGGAGTGACATGAGTAATTCTGCAGCGTGGTAAAGTGGAAAAAAGAAGACTGGCATGTTGTTAACGAGTAAATGTTCCCTGTCAAGGTGTTGGCAGAACAGCGTAGCGTGTTATGGTCACTCTGCACGGCAACTTACGGTATATGCGGAGTACCAATTACGGTATTTGCGGAATACCAATAAATAACAGTACTGTCACACAAGTTTTATTATTTTAAATTGACTTTATGGAGTATTGCTAGTTCCCTTATTTTCACTATTTTTGGATTTAAATAACATTTTCCCAAGTCAACGTAGGCTATATCAAATCATTATCCAATTGAGTATTGTTACAAGAAGTATCATAGATTTGTTTCCGGTTTATTCATGATACTAGCTGAAGATCTGATTCGGTTCAACCGCCATGACTAATTTTGTTGCGGTAATTTCAGAAAACGCCGCCCAGCTCCGTCAATTCTTGGATGTATAAAATATGGCGTCTAGTTTAATCTGTGTTATGGCAGAAGCAAGTCTTCACTCAGATTTACACCTTCGGAATGTTATTAAAGGAAGGAAGGTGTGCAGTTTTAGCTGTTCCTAGAAACCCACAAAAGTATACATTTGGTCAGTGGTAATAAAGTTATGAGGACGGATTTTTATGGCCGCAACTAAATTATTCTCTTTTTGTCTTTACGTTTGGTGTTTAGTCCGTTCCAATTGGCTCTGACCGTTATGCGCGCACATTTTCCATGACGTCTTTCAATGAAATATTTGACAGCGTTGCATCCCTCGGAATTCACGGCCGCTCCGGCCGGAGGATTCTTCGCCATGTGACTCTCTCTGTGCTAGTCAGAAACGCGAGCAATGGTTTAAAACAACCGGGCTGACCACATGTTGCCTGTGTGCTATTTTTATTAAAGGGTTATTCTACCCATTAATCTCCTTTTATATATATATATATATATATATATATATATATATATATATAAAAACAGAAAACATCAGGCATATAAAAACACCACGTTATATGACTGGCTCCAAAGATCAATACAGCTCTGACACGTGCATCCACATATCTCGCAAAAACATGTTAGTTTCCCCATATATATAGAAAAATATTACACATTTTCCACAATTCTGTATATAATGCAGAACTATATATATTGTTTAGTTCACATCTGATTTGGGAATTTTATGACAATTCGACCTCGCAGTTTATATACGTTTTCAGTTACCGACATTTTTTTTTCACATGAACCAAGCCTGGATTTAACCGACAGCAGCAGACAATTGTTTCGCTGAGAATGGGCGCACATTTAACTACAATCAGTGCCAAACGCCGTACGGTTGAACCCACCTATACTTTGTCTACGCCGTTTTGTTTTGGGCATAGAGTGTAATTATAAGTTTGTCCGCAACCTTAGTCAGTCGCTTGGTTTTCTTTCAGTTGAGTTATGCTACAGTTTAAAGTACTCCAGTCGTAAGTGTGATATCGCTTATGGACGGCACACCTTGTCGCTTGGTAGCGTGGTGTCAACAAAACAATCCCGCTTCATCAATATCCAGTTCCGTATAATTGCTTCGTAAAAATACACAACAAAGTTATTCACTCTGCAGGCCTATACGTAAACAGTTTAAACAAACAAATAATTTGGAACGGCATCCTATTTCTGGTATTTTTTTCCTAACGCTATTATTGACAGTAGGCCTATATTACTCGATACTGATTTTTTTAAAAAAAAAAAAACATACGTGGTTATGGTGGGTGCATTAACTGACAGGCCAAACTGGAGTTAACATAGAACCCGTGGGCCCTATCCGGTTTATTTTATTTTATTACCTTTCAAATTTATGTTTGAGGTAATTATCTTATAAATAAATACATGATGTAATTAAATAATTGAGATATAAGTACGTGAAATATCAAGGGATAGTTGCAGGTATAAATATGGTTGTGATTTGTCTGAAAATCGAACTGATTACATATACCAAGGTTGTGATAGGAAGGGGCACTTGTAGGTTTACAAGTGTTTAAGATAAATGTGATAAAATGCGAGCTAAGGCAAGACTGAATCTATCCAGATATTGACAAAAAATATTGTATAGGTATGAAAATATGACGAAAGGTCCTGTATTGAAATAGGTACAATGCATTAAATGTTTGGGATGCATGTTCGCTGTTCGTGACTTAGGATGTCTGAGTAACAGCAGAACATTCTGATTTATTGATCGCGAATGATATACATAATGTGGAAAAAAAACAGACTTTCGAAACTGTTTCTAGACATGAAATGAAATGTTGCTTTTCCGAGGACAAAACGTAGGAACGAAAATACAATTAGTGAATAAAATAAAACGAAAACACGGGTCCATTTGGACACCAACATCAGAATTTGATAAGCTATAACTTAAATTCGCGAAACTCGGTGCAAACTTAAATACAAACAGGACACCTGCATCTGATTGAGTTTCTTTTTAACTCAGAGTTTCATATGCAGTAAGACGTATGGCAACATTAAAAATAACGATGATTAATAATCATTTAATGCTTTATAGTTCATCGTATAATTATCACAATGAAGTATATTAAATAAATTTAGACACCATCCTCTTCTTTTTAAAACTAGTAAAACTAGTTTTGCTGCTGAATATTCATTAAATAATTTTAATTAAGTGTTATTTATTGTGTACATGTATTTATGACATGCGTCCTTTCTTGATATGTGCGCAATATGCTATTAATTTTACCTATACAAATGTGATGCGTTATAATGAATAATTCACGATTATTGCCGTGACCTATTGTGGTAACGCCCACTATTCAGTCACTGGCTCTCCAAGACCAATAAACGCAATTAAGACACCGCATATCTCCGCGTCTTAATCTTTTATCAGTCGCCATATTTTATGAGTTTTCGTCAAGTCTGCACATTCTTGGTGTATTAGAAAGAGAATGGGGTCAATTTAGGTCCAACACACAATCAGAGCGTTTGCTACATGCATCATCGAGACTACAACATTGTCGTTTAATTGAAAACAGTATAAAATAGAAAAGGGTACCTCCTCATCACTTTCTTTTACTTCGTAGGTGGCCGTGTATATTTTTGTTCAAGTGGTGTTTATGTTAATGAAAATGGATGGGATTACAAACAGACCACTGATTGCACTCATTCAACTGCTAGATTGATTTGAACTGTGTAGATGTGAGACCCACCGTCTCGTGTAATCAACAGCCCCGAAATTGTCCTTTACGACTTTTTAATATTTCTGGCGATTGTCGCCATAGGCCCATTCACTGGTGTATATCGGGGCATTTGAACGAATATTACTATGTATTACTTGCTCAAGCGTACATAGAAACCCGGGTTTGATTTTGGGAGCTTGCGCAGTCGGTTCGAATGTTTTGCACATTTGAGCGTCTGCTTATTTAAACTCTTAACATCTTAAATAGGTCATATGCTTAATATTTCGCACAACATCTCTTACGTAATAGAAATACGGTTAAATAAATATTAGTAATGCTTAAATATAAAACGTTTCATCTAAGTGAGTTGATTAAAATACCAATACCGCAATGTACAGTACAAGCTAAACGATAGGTGAGGACACAGTTGTATCTGAGTCGTATTTTTAAGGACAAACGCTATTTGCCAGAAATAAATAGTTTAATAGGCTATTACCTAATGCGAATGTCTTTGAAAACGCGTGAAATTAACTGGCCATATAACTCAAAAAGCTGGTACAGAACATATTTGGCTTTTCTCTTATATACGTGGATTGACGCTGATATTTTTTCTTCGCAACTCGATTATGGACTTTTAAAAACGTCAGAGAAACGTTAAATGCGTTCTCACAAATGTATTTACGGAATTTAAAAATATTTAAACAGAATATTAAACAACAAAAAGATCTGAGGGTCTGCTTTTGTTGCTGTGTTGGGCTATATTATCGGATACCTGAGGGGGAAATATATGCAACGATGAAAAATAACATAATGGACAAATACCGTATAGTGTTGCATTCGTTTTAAAGAAACGAACAAGTAATGCATGTTTTCAGTTCTTAAAACATTGCTTTTTGTCTGTGGTTGTAATATTTCTAAGGCTTTCGTCAAAACAATAAATTCACTACCCATGAATATGATAATATTGTATTATTATAATTTTAGACAAACAAAAATTAAAAATAATAAATTAAAGAAATATGAAATTTCAATACAACAACAAACATTACATTTATGTTATTAAATATCGGAAATGAGGACGTTTTATAACCATCTTGACCAGGAATAGCGGCCCGGATAGGAAACTGCTTTGTGTTTCAAAATCTATATTTTAATGCGGTCCATCATAACTGATTTGTAAAAGTGATTCACATTTTCAGTTCTGTATCTTAATGTTTCATTCAAATATATGCATAATAAAATTGTAGCCTGTTTCTAACTGTTTAATAGGCCTAAATGTTGTTTTCCATAATTTGTAGGAATGTTCTTTTCCCACTTTGATTAATATTTGTTGTGTAAAAAGATTAGAGTTTTTAAATTTTCGATGCAAAACAACTCAGAAAAATACAATTAAAATTACGAATAAGTAATTATTGAGCAATTGTTAGGAATGAGACAGAAATGCCAGCTAACTGGTTTTGTAATCAGCCTATGTTATAATGCAGTTTAATACAGGAACTTGCCTGTGTTTCACGTTAATTTCTTTGGAATAATTTAATGCAGAAATATAAGGAATGCAAATCAATCACAAATCATTATAATTAATTTGTATCATACTTTTAATAGCTGAAATTTCAATTATAACAGAACAGACCATTCAGGCGATGAACAAGTAGCAGGTGAAACGCTCTTTTGTCCAAACCATCAACTGTTTTTTGGATCATTAAGACAGCGCAGTAAACATATATACTGTGTAAGCCTGTACATTTATGAATCGTAAAGAAAAGGCTACATTAATGCCCCCTAACGAAACGTCTGCCATTAATAAAAGGCTCTTCTAAACCATGGTACATGTCATGCAGGGCATTGCGGTTAATGTCATGGTTTGCATGAGAAAGTCCGTTACGTTGCAACTCCGTTACACAGCACCTTTACGAAAATGAAACGAAAACGTAGTTGAAAGATTTCATGTAATCTTTCTTAATGATTCAAGAGATTAAAAGGTTTTGTCACCATAACCTCCAATGGAATGCAAGGTGGGAAACTCCGCCATAATAAAAGTTGTCAAAGCAATATGACATTAAAAGTAACAATATAATAAACACCCGAATTTAACAAATAATTACCAGAAAGTTACACTGAAAAGAGACCAGAGATGTGAAACGCAATTCGAATAAAGTGCGAGGCGCGTAAATAAGGAGCAAGTGTTGAATTATAACTGTCGATTAACTATTAAGTAATGCTATCGCTTAAGGGTAAAGCTCCTTCGGTGACTCTCAGTTTCCACCGAGAGACAGCAAAAGCGCTTTCCAGACCTCAGCCTGGTAAAGAGGTTGTTGTCAGGGTGGGCTTTGTCCCCGCTGATTTTGGCGCTTGTTATTCTAAGAAGACGTATTGCCGCACATAAAGCCAACAAGTGTTCCTTGTGACACTCCCCTTAGTGCTTAAATAAGATAGTCATATAAAAATAGACCTATCACGTTTTAGCAATCTGTCGTTGTTTTCTTGTTGAAAATGAATGTTTTAGCGCCACTGCAATAATGCAGCCTTTTCTTAAGTGCGCGAACAACGAACAGGTAGAATCAAGTTGACCAAAGGCAATAATTTCTTTCTTTATTTCTACTAGAATTAAAAGGTTAACCAAAGAATTTATCAGTTGCTCCTCAGAGGTTAATCCCAGGCTGTCTGAAGGCGCTGTCCACAGCACTAATTATAATTGAGACCTAGACTAGGTTTGAAAACATTCGCGTCAGTATCATTTCTTCCCATAAAAGCGCGGAACTGCCATTTTCCTTCTCCATTACTGCGCAGAGTCCCTTAATCACAACACGCGCTTGGGGATACGGTCAGGGAAATGATCGCACTTTGTTTGTTTGTCTCTTTAGCTGCTAAGCGTCCTATTCTCGTCATTATAGGTCTAGCGAAAAAACAACTTGCCGGCTCTGTACAACCTAATCTCTCTTTTTTTCCCCAGGCAGTTACTGTAATATGCAGGAAGGGAAAGCAAAGGAGAAACGCTCATCTGCCCGCTAAAATCGCCCTATTTCTGTAGAGATGGATATAAGCAATAATAAATAACAATAGTAAACGTATCTCCCCCAACTGTGCTTTTTATTTTTTTCTGTCTCAGATACTGCACTGCTATTTTAATCCAGAAAGCAACCCACCTACGACTGACCGCTAATTGGGTTTGTGGGAGGAGACTGGTGCTGGTGGGTTTGG
>JAODJX010000007.1:9765828-9780529 GCA_026776945.1 Isichthys henryi | reverse complement strand
GTGGCCCCGGCGCCCGCCGCCCCCCCCCCCCCCCCCCCCCCCCCCCCCCATGCCAAGGAAGAGGTCGTCTTGCCCGCCCTTGGTTTGATTGCTGTTTTGCTGAACTTGGATGTATCTTCTGAGACTGGTAATTGATTGTAGAAATCCGATTCGGGCCTGGGGTACGATTGGCACAGGCTTTGGATCGCAAGGGGACAACTGGGAAAGAAAAGGGACTTGTTCCCGAGTGCTGGGAGTCCTGGTGATGCATTATATCAAACTGGCATTACGTGACGTGGAGGCGGCTAGCGCGGAGTTTATGATTGTGGTTTGGGGTGAGTGGGTGTTAGGGCAGTCGGTCTCAGGCTGTTGGCGTGCTACAGAGAGAGCAGAGTCTGGCACCAGCTGCCGGCACGCAGGATTTGTCTGGGCTGGAGATGCTGAGGACGGCCCCATTTAACAGGCCTACATCATTGCAAGTAAACAGACAGACCCAAAGGTCATCAAGTGAGCTTCGGTGAAGAAATATTTTCACGTAATTCACCTTTAACAAACGAAGAACATCGATAACGTTCAGCTCAACAGAGAGGCATTGGCTTCAAGGAGATGCCAGTAAGTGTTAGACAGGTCCAAGTGTTGGGACATAGTCACATGACTGGATCTGGACACAACTGAAGGCCCTGAATCGAATTATTCTGTTGGGGTTTATTTGTTCCCGTTCATTGCATTTCAGGTAAGCAGAAAATGGCTCCGTGTGCGTTCTGCCCTGTGTAAAAGGGTACGGATGCCAGTGCAAAGGGATTACAACTTCCTGAGTAGAGTCACGTTCATCTGTTCTGGTTTCTTCGGTCCTGCAGTGTGATGGAGGGCAGCGTTTCGAGCTGTCAGGCAGACCCTCGAAGGATGGGTCTTGGTTTCGGGCCGGAGCCCAGGCTTAGTGAGTCTCACGGGCTGCCTGGTTTGAGAGCATCCAGAGGCCCTTTATGCTTCCACCTGCCCAGGTCTCTTTCCGCTGCCTGGTCTATAACAATGGAAATGGAAAAATGTAAAAAGAGTCACACGACAATGGTGAGATTGATACTAGGCTGAGATTGGCCCTTGGTCAGATGTAAACCTAAGGGAAAGTGGCACAAATCTCCCATTTGCAGGAGGTCAAATTGCCCATCAAGTTCTTCGGAGAAATTCCTCCATGAAGGTGCCATTCCCCAGATAAAACTGCATGGCGCATGAGTGGACTTTTGTTACTTGAAAATCAATCTGCCACCGAATGAAACAGGATAGGTTGCATTTAGCTGCCCCGCTCCCTGTCACATTCACCCACGCCTTCATGAGACATGCAGGCAGCTCTTTCATCCAGGGATCTTTGCAATTCGCAGGCCCCGTTTTGTTTGAAACTGTTTGAAAGTCATGAATTGACCCCCCCCCCCACTTTTAGGTCCCAACAAAACACAGCAGTGTAGAGTATGGTGTAGGCTGATCTTTTTGGCTTTCGGCACTGTTTTCATTCATATTGGTGTATCATCTGGGGGGATAATTTAGGACCAGTTTGGTGAAGATCCCAGACAGACATAAAACACATGGTTGGTGATCACTACACGTTACCTATGAATACACACTACAAAAGGCATTATGCTTGTAGTCCTAAAATTATCTGTAATGTTTTATAGTCCCTGTATATAACATCAGCAGTCTCTTTTAATCTGAACATCTATTATAAGCTCTCTGTCTATTAAATTACTAAAGTGAAATGCGTTGTATTTCTGTGTTCATCCTTATTCCCTTTGCATCAGGTGACCGACTTTATACAGACATCCAAGGCCTTTTTGTGCTACAATGATACCAGGAAGGAAAAGAGTGAGAAATGCAGAAACGGGGGGAGATTTGGAAGAATAACACTCCGCAAATTTGTCGGTTCATCAGCTTTGCTCCTGTACATTTTTGAATTTGACTAGTTTATCTGCTCTATTTGTCTGTATAAATCTCACTGTTTTACCACGAAAGAGATATCAGACATAAATAAAAGTCTGTTTCAATGCAATGTCAAAACTGTGTATTTTTACATTTTTATGCCAAATTGTTTCGGAACTGTACGGATCACACAAGTATGAAAAGCATGTGCTCGACTATGACAATAATAATCTAGAATCCGTGTTGTCAAGTACTAACCTTACACCATGCTTGACAAAACCCATGAATGTGTATAAACCAAACATATGTTCAAACTTTCTGCTGTGCAAAATGTTTTTTTTTTCTTTCTCCAGGAGTGTTTTATGGGTGTGACTCTAAGTGAACCTGGTTTAACCTGCTTTACATGAACTTCTCGCTGGTCTGTGTCACAATGTCTACACCCAGCATCACTGCTCGCATATGTGCAGAGCCAGTAAGACACGTCCCATGCAGACTGCTAGACGTTCACCTCGGGTATTTAATGGCTCTCGTTGTTCCATTTCTTCACTCGGGCGCCTTCTGTGAGCGTGAAGGTTTCCACAAAAAAAGCAGTTCTGTTTCTCTATCTCCAAAATATCTCGATCCCTTCATTTCAAGCATTAAATTTGATTTGACTCATTCAAATAGCTTCTATCTGGGAAAACACACGTAACACATGTATACGCATCCAAAACATGTTATGAAGCACCAGAATGGGCTTCAGCTTTGTTTACTGTGGGGACGAGCGTGGAGCTGCAGGCTTTATTAATTCTGGTGGGATCCCTGTGGGAATTATACAGATACACGTCTTTGCCGGAACATGTGTCCAAAATGTGATGTCATTCCAAAGGACGTGTCTGCAGCCAGAAGAGTGATGCATCTTCAGCATTGTCCTGGAAGCACCAGAGGAGGTTATATGTTATCTAGGTTAGGATCTCCGGCCTGGAAGCTAATCCCACTGACAGCTTAAATGAGAGAGTCAGCAGCTCAGACTGCTTTGCGATCCCCGTGAATTGAAAGGTATGGCAGGGCGGTTGATTGATGGCCATGTTTATCAACGTGTTATTAAATAATCAGCAACCACCACAGCTGTTTCTGAAACTCCTTCTTTTTTAGTTTAAGGGACTGAAATTTCACTATAATTAAAGGTTTCAAAAAGCTGTTTATTTCCAGCGGGGGTCCCTTAAGAAAATACACATGTATAAATTAAATTGTGTGTACTTCAAAATTTTTACTTGTATTGCTTTTACTTATTTTTCATTGCAATGGGAGATAATTTTTCTCCGATAAAATCTGAGCTGGTCTGTCTATGGTTATTGACTCAAAAAAGTAAGGATTGCATTTTCAAAGGCATTTGGAAAAAATTTTGGAAAAATGCAAAAAGCATGCTGGGTGTGTAGAGCTGTGGGATCTGTCTGTTTCCTCTTATGTTGTTGGGACATGAATTTCCCATGTACAGCATCGGCTGTCAGTGATCATGTCCCTGTCATCTAACAGGAAACTCAGTCCTTTCATAACTTATATTGATCCAGTGAGCACCCCGCTGTGTGTGATAGTGCCATACTTCAGGAGTCACACTATTCATCACTTAATATTTTCCCAATTAGTGTCACAACACTTCCTTGGTCATGGCTTCAATATTCGAGGGAAAATTAATGCAGGTATTTAACATATCGATACACTGTTGCTTTTGCTTCAGCTGAGACGCAAAGTTTGAAAATAAAAAATTCTACCAGGAGTCCAAAACAACTTGCGTTTATATCTGAAACAGGAAGTGCTTATTCGCAGTACCTGAAGTCATGTTCATGTGCCACAGTGTAGCTAGCCTCTGATAGATGGATGCCATGGCGCAGAATCAGTAGCCAGTCACCTGAGTGACAGGTGGAGGTAAGTGTGACAAAGGGCTATGTAGTAATGACCTGCAAAACGTACAAAACGGACACCCAAAAGGCATCTCCGGCGTCGTCAAACACCCAGCTGCCGGCAGATGTTTAACACGCACACACACACACACACACACACACACACACATTCACGCACATCAAAGGCATATTGTAGCATTGTTGCACTGCAGAAGCTGTGCAGCATGTGTACTTCAATCGACGTCTCGGTACACGGAATGTAGAAAGCACTGCAGCTGACTTTCGGAAAAATTTGGAAAAATTAATACGAATCCCTACGACGTGCAGCTCATACAACACATGAATATTTATTTGTAAATAGGCAAATGGTTTCACTTCTTCCATATTTTAAATCTAAAATTTGTATAAAAAAGCCAAGAACACACATTTACAGATACATGAATTAATGAAACATTAATTTTAAAATTAACTTACAGTAAATGGTAAATTGTTACCAGATATAACAAAAACTTCAATTAGCATCTGTTTCCATAACTGCGGCATTTTTTAATATACAAAACAGTTGTGGTTCTTTTTGTCAAGGTAAAAGGTAACTTTAGCAAATAAAATGTACAGGATGTACAGGTATACAGGTCCTGATCACAAAAACATCACATTCTTGAAACAACCTGGTATTACTATTCAATCTTTCAAAAGGACTTCTGGACACAGCATAATCTTTTAAGTCTGTTTTTATATAAAATATATAATTTAATTTTAAAAAGTACAGTGTGGTAAGTATTTCAGTAGTTGAGAATATTTGTTTTATATTAGGTACATGAGAGGAACAAATTTTTTATATGAACAAATATATACACAAATGTGTTTTAAAATTGACTATATATACTGTAGTCAGTAAACTACAAATAATATGGTTTCATGATAACCAAACCTTGATTCAACATGATCTGTAAGTAATATGGTCATATTAAAATGTCTGTAAATGTCTAACAGTTTTATTTGCTGGTTTTAACAAAATCTGGACTTAGGATCCCTGCAAATAGTCCACAACAATAATCATACAAATATCCTAAATTAGGGTTTGTTTATACGACTAATAGGAAACTAATAGTTCTAGTAATTGTGATTTTCAAATGGTTTAATAATGTTGCTGATGTGTTAAAAGACTCATGAATCAATGTGGCCTTATTTTCGGACAGTTCATGGAACTTTAGCCTGGTCTTAATTTTGAAAATCTTAGACAAGCAAAATCATTCCTGAATTTTATGCAGCTGTAAGTTTTAGTTCCAGATAAAACAGACAGTAAGGAATAAACTAAAATCCAACACGATGATTTAATAAAGCGTGAGAATTTCATTTACTGAATATTAAAACATTTTTACCTCTTTTGAAATAGAATAAAATACAAAGCTATAATATAACATGTAAGTTTGATTTAATGACTGGTCAAAAGCAGTTTCTGCTCTTTAGTACAGGTTGTTTTAACTTTGAAACAGAAGCGTTATGATGACATTGTGATGAGTAGCAAGACTATAGTTGGATTAAATTGAAGCTGAAAATAGCTGCTTCATTAAACATAGGCTGAAACGCCTCTTTTATATCGTAAGATGTCTTGACACTGCATTCCTACTTTCATGACACTACTTTGGGAGAAAAGTTCATTAAATAAATTTTTGTTTCCTCTTCTGCGGAATTTTCCCTGTTTACGGTCAGAAAAATAACCTCTTCAGAACCTGACAAATAAACCCTCCCCCCCAGAGTTATGTCCCCTTTCCCACAGGTGTTTGGGATTAAGGTAAATATGTAGCCACAGCGCCGGAGACTAAATGTAGCATTTTGGTGGTCCTGTGATCAGCGAAGCACTTAAAACTATGATTCATCACTGGCAAAACTGTTCCTCAACACGGAAAGATACCCAAGGGAAGATTAAGAGAATGAGCCTGGTGGGCCTTTTTAAACTGATAACACGGCCAGCTGCAATGCAGTGTTTCGCAGTGCCGTGGCCTGACGGGCTGCTAGGTGAGCATATCTTACCTGTAATGAAAAATGGGGAGGAGGGGGGACTGCGGTCACGGATTCCAAATGTGCCACACGGAGTGACCACAGGTAGGCCATATAAAAATGTCGGGGTTTCCACCCCCTTGCAAGAGGTGGAACATTTTTCACCACGTCTGTGGTATAATTATTTATCGTGGCGTGACACGGCCGTGTTATTGAATGTGTAGCGCGGTGCGGAAAGGGTCAGTCTGAGGTCCGTGGCTCGAATGTTTGCTATTACGGCTAAAGTGGAAATACTTCATTGGACGACTTGTTTAAATGTCAGAGAAAATAATTAAAATTGAAAAACTCTAAGAGTGGGTCCTCCACACAAGGAGGACACATTAGCGAACTTACTTTGCAGCTCTGCCCACGGAACAAGCTTTAAGTTCAACTCTGACTGACCGTCTGACTAATCCTTGTGAACAGTAAATTATTTATGATTTTGCAAATCACGATTTTGATGTAGACTTTAATAGCAATAATTATTTTGTTTTGTAATCTTAATATAAAAAGCAAGCTTCAGGTAATTTGGCATTATGTACTGTACATGTATTAAGTTAAAATTTTCTACTTGCAACCAGTCATTTGCCTTAATATGCAGATTCCTGTTACGAAAACCTGAAAAAGTTTTTTGTTTTTTCTTCAATAGTTCTCTTATTTTCTTATTTATGTGTAAAAATTTGATATATTTTAGACGATTCTTGCATTTGCCTATACAACTTATTGTGTATATCAATCATTTTCATATACTTTCTTAGGCAAATTAAATTTACACTTTGGTAACACTTTACTGAAAGCTGTCATGTATAATGACCTATAGATACCTTCATAATGCATTATTATGTTTGGTATAAGAATCAATAATGCATTACTTATATTGACAGTTATAAGGCATTATAGTGTTCATTATAATACTTCATTAGCTCCAGTGAAGCTCTCATCTATAATACACTGTAGATACCTTCATATTGCATTAAAATGGTCAGTATACCAATTTACAGATGCTTTGTACTGCATTATAAAGATATCTATAGTGCATTATAGGTGAGAGCTTCATAAGGTGGTCATAATGCATAATAAACATGCTATAATGTGTTATGCCTTTTCATAAATATTTATAGTCATGTTTATAATGCTTTATGAATGCAGTATAATGTGCAGTGAAGGTGTTCATGGCATTCATACAAAGTGTTACCTATACTTTCATATATTCTAAATGAAATATAAAATTTGTATCAAACTTTTACAAAACACAGTGTAAGTAAAAAAATAGGTATAGACTATTGCACTACTGTGGATTCCAGACCCGTCAATGGATTTATGACCTACAGAGTTCATGCTAACTACTTCATGTGTGGCACTGAGAACACACACAACATGCAGGTCTTTCCCAGAGGTAAACTGGAGAACTGAATGCTGCACATTAGCACACAGGACTTCTGAAACACACCTGTTAGCTTCTGTACAGCAACGCTGACTCACAGTGTGCTGAGACTCTGGCTACTAGGGGTCATGGATTTGCTCAAAGAACTACAGCTGGTTACCTACTAACCAACGAATCTTAGTTTAGTGCAGATGGCCTGATGTCAAAATCTCAACGGGAAGCAATTGTTTCAAATTATTTAACCCATTGCTGCTACCTATTGAATACTGCTGCTCACATTTCAATTATTCAAATTATTTAAATTCACTCGTTCTACTTACTATTATTTATTAATTATTTATTCATTTTACTTACACATTCCCACCCACTGTGCCTTTTGATAATTATCTTGGCAATGTGGAGTATTCTTGTCCAAACTGCTGATTTTTAGCATGAGAGCTGCCACACGGAATTTCAATGTATGTTTACAATGACGGTGAAGTCTTATGCCTTAGATTGCAGTAGCCAGCCCTGGGCAATTAGCTGCTGCATGATGCCGGTGTCCACAGGCAGCTTGGACATGTCACTCCTCCTGCTTTCAGGGACATCTATTCACCAGACGTCTGTACCAGCATGTGTGGGCCGCCCATGCTCTGCATCCCTGTCGTTTAATCACAGAAATCCTCGCTATTCCCACACTAAGGTTCCCTTTGTTTCATGTGGCGAACATGCAGCCCAAAATAGGCCCAACGTAGACAGAGCAGAGCTTTCTGATCTCCGACGTAAGCGGTTCTGTCTCAAATTATACCGACGGGAATGTGTAGGATTGTCCCAAAAAAAGCAATTTAGAACAGTTTACAGATGAAAGTAAGAGAAATAAATAAAACAATAGAGGTATTTTTTTTTCTTGTTGCCCTTGAGCTGCGTCAGGCATGCTGACATGCAGCACAGGGCGATCTGCAGCTGGTTAGGCCGTGGGCACAGTGCCTGGCATAAGTGCCATGGTGTAAGCATTCATCTCATAAGTTCCCAATAAAAATGTCACAAGCAAACAAATAAGACCCTATGAGACAAAACTTTGTTTGTTTATGCCATCTCTATGGAAGCGATCTGAGACGGTCCTTAACCGTTTGTTCTATTGTTTTGTTCGTTTGTTTCATGTCATAAAATGTTCATTAAACGGAGCTTGGGAAGTCTTGGCATAACATTGCTTGAAACTGACCCCAGCTCCCCAAAATATAATTTCAGATATATGAAGAATATGACTGAATTGTCAAAAATGTTACTCCGAGGCCAGTACTCAGATGGCACTCTTCGTCAATTCATGTGTGTGAGTGAGCTTGTGACATTTGTAGACTTTGGTGTCCCTATTGACCAGGCCTGATCTTATCCATTTGGTCATTCAGGGTGAGATTAAATACTAAGACAGTGAGGTGCCCAATGATTCTTATTTATTTATCATTGTAAAAACCAAATATAAACCTAGTAACTTATTCAGTTAAGTGTTAAAACACACTTATTTGGTTCTGTTATCTGTACCAGTGCTTCCAAATAACCATTAAAGAGAAGGAAGAAGGTGAAGGATATCACCAGGCTGAGCTGCCAGCCAGATTTGGATCCTTGGTGTGGGCACAGGGGGGCGGCTGGCTCGATGTGCCCGTTTTCGGAAGGAGTCTGACGCTGGGGCAGAGAGAGGAGAGCTAAAAGCCGGGGCCAGCTTAATTACGGTTACGTTCACTCCTCTGAAATCACACCAAATTGTGCAAACGTGAAAGTAAACAAGCCTGTTCCCTCAAACCTGTTTGGGTTGGCGAGAGGCAGGGGAACTCGAGCGCGGAGCTGCACTCGCTGGTACCACAGAGCTGCTTCGGCCGTGAGAGGGATCATTCGTCTCAGGCTGATTAGCCACGAGATGTTCAACTGACTCTTCTGACCACCACCATTCTGAGGGTCTCCAGATGCCAGAGTAAATGACACCATTTGATTCTGCGTCTCTTTCACTCCTGTTACATTTATTGGGTACAGTTACATATGATGAAGTCGCCTAGCAAAAGTGGTATATCTATCAAAGGTAAATTGTCATTTATGTATAGGTCCAGCAGTAAATGGAAAACACCCAGCACTTTAACAGCTGATTATGATTAACTTCTATGCTCTGCGTCTACAAGGGTACCAGTCTGGAAGAAATTCTGAAGTTTTTATAGCATCATTTAACAAAAGGACAGATGAGTTTTCTACATGGGTTGGTGCAAAGCTGTGGGCTAAAACCACACAGAAAAATCACATCACCATCGGGGCCCTTAACCCTAATTGTGCCATGAATGTTGGCTGACCACACTCTGCGATCCTTGTTTGTACATAATTTTGGACAAAAGTATGTTGCATCTGATAAATTAATCAATTTAGAGCATTCAGCACTGTGACAAGGCAATAAGGCCACAACTGGGGATCCGAATCTCACCAAAACCGACTTACGTGTTTCGTGGTTTGCATCCATGTTACACACTCTGCAGAAAAGAGTCCTTGTTATTCTCCCTGCAAGTGCTGGAGAGAAGCTCCATGTGAATTTGTGGGACCTTCTGAAGCATCATAAAAGATTTCCATTTTTCGAGAAGGTTGAGAAACCAACACATCCAAGAATGCTTAATGGGAGCTACTTCAACCACCGCCCACCTGGATGATGCGACGACAGCCATTCTGCACCAGTACGCTCACCATACCGCAGCTAAGGTGCTGAAGGAAGAAAAGAGAGTTACAGAGGATGATTAGGAGGCCAGTTCTGAAAGGGTCACAGTGGGCAATTTTATTCAGCGCATCAGGGTACCACGCCCTACTCATTCGAAAGAAACCCAGGGACCTTTAATAACCCCAGAGACTCAGGACCTGGGTTTTATGCTTGATATGAAGGGTGGCACCATTGTTTCAGCACAGTGTCCCCGTCACAGCACTAGGACATTGGGGTCCACAGGATGGGCTGACCTGTTGGCTACATCAACACCTCTTCCAGCAGCAAGCCAGCTTTCCAAGTACTGGCCAAGTCTAAAGCTGTGTAGCTTCAGATGGATTACCTAGTCTGAACTGCAGGTGGTACGGCTCAATAGTAAGAATCCAGAGGACCTTCTCCAGCTTGATGTAAAGGAAGATACTGCCAAGTGATCTTCACCCAAAAATATTATGGTCTGGCTACAAAGCAGCCAAAAGGTTTAAAGGAGTCGGAGGTATGGTGCTGGGGGGGTACGCTGCTATTTGGCATCCCTGTCGTCACCCAAAACTGAGGCCTTCCCTGATAATGCAGTTCCTTGGGGGTCATGGCTGTTGGTGTGCGTTGGCTGCTGTTAAGCTGGGCGCCTTTCAGTTTTTCAGAAGCCAAGCATTTGTTTAAGCAGCCATGAATGACACTCGCTCCTCCCGTAATCCTCGTTCAAAAGCTGAGGCTCAGTAGCAAGGCTGGACACTCAGGGAATACTCTTTCCGAGTTTAAATAGGTATTGTGTCTACAACATGGAGTGATTTATGCATATGGAATGAATGGCTTAAATCAGTATAATTTGTTGTGACAGAAATGCTGTGCTCACCGACTACATAACAAACTTTGAGAGATGCAGTAAATTGCATTTTACTGAATATACCTCGAAAGCTGGGGCTGCTCATCACTGTATCTAAATGAGTTGAAGGGTAACACTTTATTTGAGGGGGCAGAAGTAACTTAATAACTCAGTTATTACTTGTACAAATCATGAACAAGTATAGTAATTGCATGAAATGCATGAACGATTCTGACTGATCAATGATGAAGAGACATGGCATCAGTATGTTACAGAATAGCACTTAGATTCTGGTTATTTCATGCATTAAGTAAGTCTATACTAATACTCGTACATTACTTAAGTGTTACCGGTTAAAGGAAGTGAAACATTCTGAATATGTACAGAGATGCATATCTGAGGCCTGATCACTGCTCAAAGTTGAATCCCTGCATTGTGAACATCGAGGGTCTCTGGTTTAGCTAATGGTATTTTCACCAGTGCTTTCTCTGTGCTTTTAGGTCAGCATAGTCAGGCTTATCACTGCAGTTTCCTCCAGCGGTTAAATCATCTTGTCTTTCTCAAGCTTTCATCTTGGGAAGTCCACGAGATGTGTTTTCTTCTCATGCCGGCCTGTGGGAGATACAGGGAAGGTGGCGCTGTGTGTGTGTGAGTGTGTGAGTGTGTGTGTGTGTAGGGGGTTGTGTGGGCGGTTTTGGCAAGCGGAGCAAACCTGCGCCGCATTCCCGTTCCGAAGTTGAAAACCGATAGGCTGGCCCAGCACGGCATGCGAGACCCCACACGGAGTCTGCTGGGTCCACTGGGAGCCCTCCAGTCTGGTTTGGATGGAGGCTGAGTTCTCCTTCCGCTACCCTCTGTGGTCACCCTCTGGTGAAAGAGCAGCTCCTTTTCCGACGAACAGGGAAAGAGTCGGGGGTTGTGAGAAACCACGCTGGCTCTGGCCAAACACCGGCACGCCCCTCCCACAATGTATTTTCGATATAAGCCCTGCCTGTTTACCCAACGAGACTTTGTTTGCTTGCATCTTACTTATTTTTGTGATGATTTCCAACTGGAGTCAAAGGTTACATAATCAAAACAAGCAGGACAAGATAAACACCTGTCTCTATGGATAAACATCTTATTTTAATTACATCACAACTGATACGGTTTAAAACTTCCCTAAATACCCATGTACATAAACACTGAGCTGCAGATAACATGTATGAGGAGGCTGTGTGTCCTGTGTGTTATTGTGCATGCAAAGTGGACTGTGTTTATAATAATTTAAATATTCAAGATACAGGGATAAAACCAATCAGTAAAGATAGAATAGGTCTCTGTCTTACTAAACATACATCCAGAAAATTGATATTTTGTCACAGTAATCGGACCAGGAACTGTTTTGTACTTTATGCATGTTAAATGTGTTATGGCCCTTGAATGGAAAGCAACTAGGAACATGGAAAATGGACTTATTTTGGGTGCCATTCTGAGCTCAGTGTTTACACTGCTGGTTGGTCTGTGGATTTCCTCGTAGACTGCAACTGGGTGTGCCTCTGTTGTGGTGGTCTTTTCTAAGCAAGCATGTCAGTAAGTTCATGGTGAAGGGCGACACCGACAGCGGGTCAAAGGGTGGGCGTGACCCGCGAACCCCTGGGTGCGACAGGCAGATGGCGGGTCAGGAAGTGGCCAAAGTCTCCCAATGCCAGACACTCAGAGGGTTTGGCGTGACAGCAGGTAAAGGCTTGAGACTGACTCTGGCCACCACTTCTTGAGAGAGGTTTTCTTCTCTCTCTGCCTTCCTTTCATCAGGGGCAAATGTAATATGTCTGGATGCTACGGTCAGATGTTAAATGTGGCATTTTGTTTCTTTTTTCAATCAGTGTCCAGAGAGTCTGCTTTTTGGCTTTTAATAGACTAGGTCTTGGCTCTAAGCTTTCCTCTGCTGTTGCTTTATATCCCATAATTACAGTACTTTCCCAGTCCTTGTGAGCCCAGTTGATAAGCAGAGGAAGCAGCCAGAGCTGAATATACAGCGGCTGAGATTGGCAGCGCTGATAATGGGGTCAGACACAAGAATGGGAGTCACCAGCAGGGCCGCGCTGTTGGTGACTGGGGGTCCTGGGGGCAACTGATTCACACAGGCTGGGTGGTAGCCTTACATTGTCTTTCTAGTGGCCTGCCACATATTCTAGTCATCCCTGCCCAGGGTTCCCACTATTGTGAGCTGGACGATGCATGTGTGTCACCTGTAAACGCAGCATGGCTCTTTAAAACAGAGTTATGTCGGTTCGTATAGTTTCCCTCGCTTGATGATTTGAAGCAGTAATCACAAGCGTTCTCTAATGTCTTTCTGTTTAAGAAACGCTGTCATCGTGAAGCTGTCGTGCTGAATTTGCAAAAGAACCTCGTAATATAAACAGGGCTTCTTTTGGCCAAATGGCGATTGGGTCGCTTTTGCGAACTTGCTTTGCCCGATGGTCCCAAATCTCCACCGTTCATTTTTATTGGGATACTGAAGCTTTCTTGTGGAAAATAATGATGTAATGACCACACGAGACACCGTCTCAGCTGGTTGTGGATGTCATCACAGAGTATCGTGCGTCCAGACGACCCACAAAGAACGCAGTCATCAGGGAATCGTTTCCCTACCACAGTTAGCATAGCGCCACAACCACTCAGTGCTAGTTAGCTTGATGGTAATGCGAAAATAACATGTCATGAAATTGCATGTTGTGTGTGTTGCACATGATGTTTCTGTAAGAATGAAATCCCTCTGAAATGTGACTGTTTTATGCTTTACATGGCAGAGGATGACAATAGCTGAAAATGCATTTCTGAGCAACGGGCCTAATTAGCTTCGGGTTCAGAAAAACACAAACCTGGAATCCCTATTGATTATAAATTATCCTACAGTTTTTCTCTGACACCTCTGAGAATTTTCCCAAAAGGATTTTTAACTGTATCATCAAATTCTTAATTTATTTTTAATGTATGTTTTGCAAAGCCCAATACAGTTAACATGGCAGGGTAAGTTGTTAATGAGTGCGCTTCCCATACTTATGAGTCATAATGTACTTCATCCTGTTCTGTATTTAACTGCGAGCAGCGTGCACCCTATAGATCTCCAACAAACTTGGCAGCATTTTTAAAATGTGGGTTTTTAAATTGCATCTCGTATTATAGCGTCATTCATTACATCACGACTCAGTGGTTAAAGCAACTACCTGAAACCTGGAAGGTTCCGTGTTCCAACTCTGAAACGAGCAAACGGCTTGTGAAATCAGCTAGGCCAGATTATTTTTCATTTATTGGCAGTTGTTTCTTATTTTGTTTCTCTGTGTCACCAAGGCTTCCTCCTGCTTGTGACAATGACAAGCTGCTATTTCCATCATCATTTTCTACAAAAAGCAACAGTTCTTCTTTGGGAAAAAAAAACAAAACTTATTTGTTTATGGTAACTGTGAATATTTCTTGCAGCTGAAAAGTGCATTTGCCTGATTGGTGACTGTACTTGATTGAAGTTAAGGTGAAAGGAAATTAATTCTTTAAAAAAATGTGATTTCTACTTAAATATTGGTTGCTATACTTACAAAATTAAATTAAAAAATGGCAATTGTTTAAGATGGCAGCTGATAATTTTTAGTGCCCTGTTGCGAAGGGCAAGTTATCAAAGGTGCACTTTAAGGTCATTGTAACATACCTGCCTATACGGGCTTTGAAGATTCTCTTCTTAAATTACTACATGTTTGCCACCAAACCATTGTAAAATCTCTTGTTAATCTCTAACACTGACAGATAAAAAAAGACCATTTCTACCTGCAAACTCACACAAAAATACAAAGTTACTCGTTTTAAATTATTTCCATGACACTGGAAATACTTGAAAAGCCATAAACTCGTGCATTAGTATAATTAAATATAATTAGAATCAATCAACATGTGGTCTGAGCTTCAGATGCGCAGCTCTTGGGGGGGGGGGGGGGGGTACCCCCTTTTTTAAG
>JAODJX010000007.1:9720268-9730618 GCA_026776945.1 Isichthys henryi | reverse complement strand
TATCGCTTTTAGAATTTCGACTCAGCGGTGTTTTTTGTTTGTTCACTGCCGGTGGTTTTTTGATTTTTTGGGGTCTACACAGGGGAGGGTGCCTGGACAAGAAGGGCCCCCCCCCCCCCCCTTTTACATCCTTAAGCAAAGTTTTAAAAAGTGCATGTCTGTTGTGTGTGGTTTTGTGTCAATCATAAAAAAATTACAAAACAAAAAAACAATGGGGGTCCAGCACTATGGACCCCTAATTAATGAAGACAGGATGAAGTCACTGACTCTGAAACCAGCGTTTTATATATAAAATATATAAATTTACATAGGAATTGAATAAAACAATATAATTTAGAAAACACATTTTGAATTTTCTATATATATTCTGATTCATGATGTATAAAACATAACCCAGTGTCCGTTATATATAGTATGTAATAATATCTAATGTTTATAATGTATCTCTGTGTTTCTGATTCAAATATAAATTCAATGTTGATTCAAAGTTTAAATGTATCCGAATCTCATTGTTTTAAAATCTAAATAGATCTGCACTGGAAATGCTTGCGTATTACAGTGTATTAAATCACTCTCAAATCTCTTAACCCCTCTGTTCGGTGACCTGTGAAACACGGTACCCACCGTCCGAGGGTGGGGGCCATCTGTCCAGCGTGTAATATTTCCTCCCTGTTATGCTAAGCAGGTACATGGGTGTCTCATGCTCCGTGTCTCACGCTGAACGCGACCCCTCCTCCACCCTGATCTGTGGGTGGTATGACGGGCTGGGGGCTGCTGTGCAAACACACGGGCATGCTGGGATACACGACCAGTCTGCTGGCTGTAATTGTTTTAGGAAGACTGTCCTGCACGGTTCAGAAGTTCTGTAATTCTATCATCAGGACAGCCTGCACTGAGGAGAGGCCGCTTACTGGGCTGCTGAGGGCAGGAACAGCCTCTTCATTCAGAGTCTCGCATTACTGTCAGAGACACACATGTTTCATTCACACTGACAAAATCTACACTGTACCGGGGAATCGCTCAAGTCTGTGTGTGTGTGTGTGTGTGTGTGTGTACATGGAATGTCAGCTATAACTCATGAAGCCACACAACGTTTTCTGCAACTTGTAAACAATTTCTTCTTCTTAAAATACAATATAACATGCAATATACATGTGATTTATGTTACATTTGAAATTTAAGAGTGATTTTTATAGGATGTTTTGATATTTCTGTATAAATTTAGATTAATTAGTACATTTTAGTTATACTGTCTTTCACTAATGTCTGAAAATGACATACTCTGTCTTTAATAATGGGACATTCTAGAAAATTCTATATAGTCAACTTGACAATACCTGAATGTAATTATTCTTTTTATTATTATTATTATTATTATTATTATAAATGCTGTTTTGTGATGAGTTTTTTGCCTTGTTGGTAATCTCAATCTACCAAACTGGGAAAAAGATCTGAAAAACTTTCCCTTTTTTACACAAAAGAACAAGGTTGCCTGAGGTTTACCGAAGGGTTAAATAGGCCTTCTACCAAAGGTTGTGATGTCCATTCCCATCCGCAGTCACGTGTTGCCCGTTTCCATTGCTGCACGAGCATGTTTTATGGGCCGAGCAGAGCCAACCCGAGTGACCCACTGACAAAATGTCAATGCGACACGAGACCCAAAGCAGACAAATCTCTCCCTGATTTGGCTCTCAAAAGGCTCGTGTCGAAAGGCCTGGTGACACGTGCAGAATAGCAGGAAACTGGTACATCCTAAAGAGCAACTGGATTACAGCCATCGCATGCAAGCAGTCACTCTCCCCTCGGTGCTGTGTGCCAAGATGGAACCTCTGAGGAGGATAGGAATGGAAAATTAAGATTACTGGGAGATTGGGGGGGGGGCATATCTACATCACCACTCAGGCGTCTTATGGAAGAAAAGGGCTGGCAGCCCTGGCGGAGAGGAGCTGGAAAAGCGGTGAGGGAAAGAAGAGTAAAAAAAAAATATCAAGCCATGCAACATTCGGAGGAACATTGGCTGCCAGCTCCCTTGATTGTGCATTTATAGAGACTCTGTAGGGACCTGGACAGAGACTCGATATGGGGTCACTGCAGGCGGATCTGGATGAAAGTGGGCGGAGCAAAAATGAGGCGGGGCTTTTGCTGGGTCAGGGTTGTGCTTCTAACAACCATCCCAGTAATTTATTTTAATACAGTTTTCAGGGTATTTCTGAGAGATATCATATTGTTGTGTAATAGTATCGCAGACATAGTTTTTTTTTTTTTTTTATAAAAATTATCGATTTTTAATGGAAGGGGGAAAATATAGTAAATGGTTATTATGTGCTGAGTAGCTGATGTTGTATAGGATGTTTCCCCAGAAACATTCTTTCTTCAGTCCATGTCATCAAGCTTCCCAATGGTATGGTCACTGGTGTAATAAATTGTTCATCTTTCTTGTTACTCTTCTAGAAATGAAAATAAAAAAACGAAACATTCATAAACGAAAACGTTGTATAATTATCCCCAAATGACTGCTGATAAACCAATGAAATGTAAATAAAATTAAATCTATTAAAATTTATATTGCTGGCCTTTTGCAAACCACTGACTTGTATAATTTTGACAAACTGTGTGACACACATAAGCATTTCCAGAGGCAATGTCATATTAAGTTTATTATTTACCTGCTAAAACCACAATTTCACATATATATTAAACCTCAAACACTGGGATTTTCCACATTAGTCTATCATTAAAATTCTCTGTTCGCTGAAGGAAGCTTTGGAAATGGGAAGGCAGGTAAATCGTAACGTTTTTGACCTTCACTTGTTGTGTCTGCAACATACAATATGGCAAATAAACAAAGAGTTCTGCTCTGTCGTATGACGCTGTGATTTGTTAAGGGTGCCCCCCCCCCCCCAAAAGAGACAGAAACAACCTAAGAGAGACAGGAGGTTCATCTCTGCTCCTCGGCCATTTCACATGCATTTATACAGCTGTTTCCTGAAGTCATTCTGTAACGAGATTTAAATCACCGGCTATTTGGGCACAAATCCAGCTGCTTACCTGCTTGCACAACTGCTTAGCCTGGGTGGGCCTAAAATCTCAAGGTCCCCAGCAAGTCGACAGCCTCAGCGAAGTGTGCACATCTGAGGCCCGGCGGGTGCTGGAGGGCAGGGGGGCAAGTCCGTTTGTTGCCCCCCCCCCCCAGCTCGCGTTCGCTGTGTGACAGGGCTGAGCACTCACGGCTGCCGTGCTGTCTATCCCAGAGTTCCTGGCCTAGTGGTGGCAGGGGAACGGTGGGATCCTGGGTGGTATCTCTCTGCTCTTGCATACTACCTCACATTGACCCCTCAGTGTGATGCAGAGCACTTGCCAAACGTCAATCCCCATGCGGCCTTCACAAACAATTACGCCAGCTTGGATCCGGCAACATCGCGCACAGAAACAAAAAAAACAAAAAAAAAACGACTTGCTCTTTCCCGAAATCCACATGTTTTCAAGCACAGCAGAGGTGGTGCATTTTTAGCCAGCAGGGGGGTGGGGGTCAGTGGAGAGGAGAAACAGACAGGGCGTGCTTTGTCACGTGCATTCAAACGGAGTCTAAACGAAGAGTTGGAGGAGAAAGAAAATGAAAGGCCTGTCGGAGGCAGCAAAATGCGGCTGCTGGGGGAGCAGTGCTGCTGGGATGGGGGGGGGGGCAAGGGCTTGCATCAGGGGACTGGGGGACAGATGTGGCATGAAGCCGACCAGGCAACCACACCGGGCCGTGGTGAAATGGCTCCAGGTCTGGCGCCCACATGTAAGGACCCAACACAGACAGGCACTGCATAGCCCATTTGCAGCCCAAACTTGTCAATATGGCTCATGCATCGTGTCAGTCTGGTGGGGGGTAGCTTTAAATACCCCTTTTGTCCAAGAGCCACCCCCCCTCCCTGTTACTCCACGTCTTTCCAGGAATAACCAAGGCTGTGGGACACAGACCACGTCGGCATCTTTTGCGGCTTCCGGATGTTTCCACATGGACTCTTCAGCGCCCCCAATTCAGAACCTAGCATAAAGTAAGGGCAGGGGTGGGTGGTGGGGTGGTTTAAGAACAATGCTAGCTTCTACGGGAAGCGCTGCGAACCCGGAAGAGCGGGAGGCTGACGTGACTGCGGTCGCCTAAATGCTGCCCTGTGACAGGCTCCGTCTGACACACCCGGTTGCCAAGTTGAGCTGAAGCTCGGAGGATGTTCGGGTCCGCCCTCCCACTCCCACTGTAGGTGGTCCTAGCAGAGTGGGCCTGACGCACTGCGGCTGTGTGGTAGCACTGAGCCATGTCGTCTTCACGGGCTCCTGCATGTGTGCACCCATGTACGTTCCACAGCTTGCTGGAATCACCATGTAAATTAACCCTTCCATTATGGATTCCATAGTTACCTGCACTATGCAGAAGCACACCTACATGTATAAAGTATTACAGGGCTGTACCTTAATGTAACATTGCAAGGTAAGCATCTCAGAGTGTTCCAAAGGGACTGCCCATAGAGACTTTTGAAAGACAGATATTCAGATTAGTTGCTGACTCTAAATTGTCTGTGGGCTTCTGTGCCATCTGAATTACACAATCACAGAGCCCTGTGTAATGCATGCCTTACAGTAGACTGGCACCCTGTCCACACTGCATCCCTGCTTAAATCTTGTACTTCCTGAAATGGGCTCTGGAACACAAAAATGGAGGGATGGATTGATGACTGATATAATTGTCATATATAATTTATTTTCATAGCTACTTCTGTCAACCGAGTTCTCGCAGGGAAGCACGGACCCAGAAGTGTGGAACCAATTGATCTTTATTGGATCAATCAGGCAACGGGCTTTCAAGGGGCGAGACGGATAGAATGGTCGTGGACGGAAGAGAAGGTCAGAAGCCAGGGTGGTCAGTCCTACGGGCAGGCACTGGACACGGAGACACAGGGAAGGGGAGACGAGAGATCCTGGGACTGGCAGGGAAGGCAGGGCAGGAGGTTCAGGGTCGAGGGCTGGTCTGGGGAAGGAAGGTAAACAGGGTAAGGTACACACAAAGGGCAGACGGAAGCGGTAGGTAATGAGGGAAAGACAACGGACAAGAAAACGCTCGGTATTGCTATTGAGCATAGGCAAATACTTCGCAACCTTAGTTGCGTGCGTCGAGCCTATGTAGTCTCCCGTCTTAGTCTCTAATTGGACGTCTACGCCCGGAAGGCGTGACAATTTCAAAATCTTATATCATATCATGTCAACAGAGGCAAAAGGACCACAGCTTACCAGTAGTATTGCTATGCTTCTTACACACAAAGATAATTTGTATGAGAAGTTTAGTGAAACCATAGCTGCCATTCACTGAGAGTTTATGAGTAAAATATCAGTTTTACTGAGGGGAGCAGGGCATCCTCTGACCGAGGGGAGTAGGGCATCCTCTGATTGAGGAGAGTATGGCGTCTTCTGATTGAGAAGAGTAGAGCATCCTCTGACTGATGGGAGTAGGGAATCATCTGATTGAGGAGAGTAGGGCGTCCTCTTATTGAGGAGAGTAGGGCGTCCTCTGATTGAGAAGAGTAGGGCATCCTCTGACTGATGGGAGTAGGGAATCATCTGATTGAGGAGAGTAGTGCATCCTCTGATTGAGGGGAGTAGGGCGTCCTCTGACCGAGGGGAGTAGGGCGTCCTCTGACCGAGGGGAGTAGGGCATCCTCTGACCGAGGAGAGTAGGGCATCCTCTGACCGAGGAGAGTAGGGCATCCTCTGATTGAGAAGAGTAGGGCATCCTCTGACTGATGGGAGTAGGGCATCCTGTGATTGAGGAATTGAGGAGGGTAGGACATCCTCTGATTGAGAAGAGTAGGGCATCCTCTGACTGATGGGAGTAGGGCATCCTGTGATTGAGGAATTGAGGAGGGTAGGGCATCCTCTGATTGAGGAGAGTAGGGCATCCTCTGACTGAGGAGAGTAGAGCATCCTCTGACCAAGGAGAGTAGGGCACCCTCTGACCGAGGGGAGTAGGGTATCCTTTGATTGAGGAGAGTAGGGCATCCGCTGATTGAGGAGAGTAGAGCATCCCCTGACTGTGGGGAGTAGGGTGTCATACGAGCAGGGGTAACAGAGTGTCTAGTTTCCATGCTCCTCCCGGGGAAGAGCAGCTTGAACAAGCTTCATTGTGTCCTCTTTTCATCCCCAAGCAGGCCCATGTCAACACCACACTGCCGGAATTCAATGCCTGCTTGGCTCGGGCCTCTTCTTACGGCTCTAGAGTGGGGCCTGCCGATGCCAGCATGAAGGAGCTGCTGTCAGGGGCCTTTCCCTCACCCCCAGGCCTGTTTGCATTCCCTTTTCACGACTAGCAGATTTCCGGTGGTCTCTACCATGGCACGTTGCACTTTGGGAGTACTCCGTAGCAGTGTTTTGGCTTTGGGGAGCGCTTGCACCAGACCAGGTCTTAATGCAATCTAGGTCTTATGTTTTGGGTGACGGTTATTTCTGGGACGTGAGAGAGAAGAATCACTG
Source organism: Isichthys henryi (assembly GCA_026776945.1). NCBI lineage: Eukaryota > Metazoa > Chordata > Actinopteri > Osteoglossiformes > Mormyridae > Isichthys > Isichthys henryi. Next base: position 9,724,111 of record JAODJX010000007.1, on the reverse strand, counting down.
TGCCATCTGAATTACACAATCACAGAGCCCTGATGTTATGCCAGCCACTATAATACATTAGCATAAGAAAATAAGAGAATTGAAGAATTTGCATCTCAGAAAAATTGAGTTTAACTTTAAATCTTCTGTTTGAACTAGACCAGAGGCGGGTTATAGACCGCTCAGCACATTTCAGGATGAGTCAAAGTCGAATCACTCTAATAAAAATAAACGTCCCTCTGCATTACTGTGGGGGAACACTGCATCTTGTCTTCCCCTACATGTGGTCGACCCGTTTGAGCTGGAGCCCTCACAGGATGTATTGTATTCTGTTCTTCTTTTGGACACAAAAACATAAAACACAAAAGGGTGTTTACATTGGGGGGTATATGCAGTTATATGCAGTCTGCACAGTTAGAAAGCCCCCCTTGTGTTTTTGTCACTCTGCCTGGATATCTTGTATCGTTTGTTCCATGTGTTCAGATCCTTGACAGGTGGGGTGAGGTCCTGTGGTTTCATGCACGTCTCCCCGTAAAACCATGTCTGCCTGCAGGTATAATACCACGCACTCTGCGTCTGTTCTGCATTCTGTACTATATGGAACATTTTCACAAATGACGAGGAATCAGAGAATACTGAGACGGGGAAAAAAACGGGGCTAAAAATGCCACAGCAGACACAGAAGAAAAACGCTTTTTTTGTTTATAGAGTCATTGTTTGCATCCAAGATGTGAAAAATGTGTGGTTTTCATCTCTGGAGCAAAACCAGGGTTGTTCATTTCACACCAAGTACACATTTTTAATTATCATTTGCCTTCTTAATAAACATGTCTATCAAAATTCTACTTCTATTGAAGCCTAAGGTTTTGCCCTTTTATAGACTGCGGGTCCAAGCTGAAGCAATGCCTTTTTCTGCAAGGTGGTCATGAGCATGAGTGCAACTGCTGCTTTGCTTGCTCAGGTATTGAAGGGTTTGGGTTTGGGTTAGAGTTAGGGTTAGAGTTAGGGTTTGGGTTTGGGTTAGAGTTAGGGTTTGGGTTAGGGTTAGGGTTAGGGCTAGAGTTAGGGTTAGGGTTAGAGTTATGGTTTGGGTTAGGGTTAGAGTTAGGGATAGGGTTAGAGTTAGAGTTAGGGTTTGGGTTAGGGTTAGGGTTAGAGTTAGAGTTTGGGTTAGGGTTAGAGCTAGGGTTAGGGGAGATGCTGAGCTGTACAGGTGGGCACTGCAACCTGATCATGAGAAATGATGCTTTATTGTCTTTTGCATAAGTACGAGTACAGCTACATTCACATGCTTCTTTTTGCAAATTCCATCTTCCATCTGCACAAAAACAGTGGCCTTCTACCAGAAATCATACGGTCAAGATTCCTGTATTCGGGGAATTCACAGGGGTCAACAGAGCCACAGTGAAATGAATCCACTTCAGTCACCCTGCACCTATTCACCTCCAGTCCTCTACCACACCCTGCCTGCTAGCTTCATCCACTGGTCGAATTACCCTCAAGAGGACTGCTCTGGCCTTTGTCTGTCCAATGCCCTGCCGCCCTCCCCGGCCTGGAAACTCCAGCTCGGCTGCCTGCGGCTGCGGCCAGGATGGTGCGGTTGCCAGTTAGAAGGCTCATCCCACAGGAAAATAACTAAACAATTCTTAGAATGTACCTAGCCCTTTCCGCGGACGCACGCGTGATGCAGATGGGCTGAAGTGAAAGAATGGGGCATTTTGTGACCATCTGCTCAGTGCAGGATCTACCAAAGGCAGCTCAGATCCTACATAAATGAAACACAGGAGGAGCAGAATGCATCCATTGCAGTGATTCCTCCAATCTACCCCTCGTCAATCTGAAGCCATTTAAATATTAATTGCCATTTAGAAACACTCATTGAAATTCAAGTGTTAAAATCCAGGGTTTCTGTGTGGTGAGGGTGCAGGAGTTTTCCATCAGGGTGACATCATCGCCAACTCCTCTGTGGGCTGAAACCATGGTCTACTTTCCTGGGACAGCATCTTGCACACCAACAGATCTGGTGCAGTCGTCCAAGAAGCCATGCAAGAAACTCCCACTGGAAAACCCAGATAGGACTTGCTACTTGGAGATCCACGCCCTTCCCGAGAAGTCCATGTCCATCTGCTTACCAGCCTAGGTCTTTCTGATCAAGGGTTTTGCTAAAACCTTGACCAGGACACTCCGAGACTGCTGTAGATCTGACATCCACTGGAGGACCTGCCTATAGCCATTGCATGAGAAGCCCCGAGCTGGAGCCAGCATAGCTGCAGCTGTTATGGACAGACGCATGCGGCCAGGGAAGAGACCCCACACTGTGCGACAGGAGCCTGCGAGCCTGACCTGGCCGCCATATTCACTATCCGCTTTCCAAAGCTCCATCTCTCATTCTGTTAGCTTGTTGTGAGACCCAATGCCTGCCCCCCCCACCCCGCCACCCGGCCCAAGGAGGACAGTTCTGTTTATTCAACATGAACCCCTCCCCCGTGGGGCACGTTATTAAACAAAAGTTGACGTTACGAAAAATGACAGTAATTATGATCCATTAACCTTCCCCAGCTCTCAGGCAGATAAGGGCCGCTATGGCTATGGGCCATACAAGTGATTTAAGCTGTTTTTCTCTCGGGGGGTTAGAATAAGGTTCACGGCACAGTAAACAGTCTTGTCCTCCACCCGGGAGATGACTTTGTAAAGCATGACACGAAATGTTGGGGTTTTTCAGCGGTGCCGCGAGGAAGGAAATCGTTCCGATAGCTGCACAATGGACTCGTTAAGGATATCCAGCCTGGGGTGGGGGGGGGGGAGGGTGATGCAGCACTAGCTGTGAGAGCTGGAAGACCTGATCAGAATCCCGTGATCCAAATGCCGCATTCAGCAGTCAGATGCAGGAATTCCCGTGGGGAACCTGACTTAGTGGCAGCCATCAGGTTTTGCGTGTGAATCGAGGCTAATGGAAGCAAAGGTTTCTGGTGCCCGGGTACCAGGGAGGTACGTAGTACCATTGGACCTTGGGATGGAGGACCTGGGTGTTCTGGCTGGCTGAAAGACCCAGAGCTAATGGAGGATGTCCAGGAGATGGCTCCCCATCAAAATGTGGGGCTGGGGGGCAGATGGCTTAAAAAAAAAAAAAACGGATTTTATTTTATCTGATGCTGACTTTGGTGGGATTTGAGGCTAATGTGTCTTAAGTGGGGCCTGAGCTGATGAAAACGAGTGTTTAGAAAACGCTGCTATTTGCTGAACGACGTGGGTCTTTCAGGGCATGTGGGACGTGAGAAAATCTTGCGGCGAAATCATACTTTTTTTTTCCAACGTGGTTTTAGGAGTAGCAAGTTCAGAAGCAAAAAAAACTGAAGAAAGAATACATTTGCTTTTTCTTGCATGCGTGTTTTTAAAGACAGAGGCCAGCACGGAACAGCACATTTCATGGCCGTTCAAATGAGTCGCAGAAAATGATTTTAGGCCAAACAAGGAGACAACTAAGAGAGTATTCTGAGGCATTCTGGAAAGTAGAGTCAGGTGACCTCTGCCACCCTTAACTCGGGTGCCTTGTAGGAGAGATATTACAACTGACCCAGATTCAAGAAAGGGGTATTAGTATTTTTGTAAATCACAAAAGCAAAGGAACAGTCTAATGTGCCATATATGGTGATTCCCACCGTTTCCTGAATGTTTCCGTTTTTTTTCCCAAGCACCTCATATCGTTTAGGATTTGTATAAACACTGTTTGAGGTATGTGTCTAATTTCCTAAAAATTATAACAGAATTAATAAAATCGGATTGTGCATGACCCCTCCTGGAGCCGACACCTTATCGTGGTGGAGGGGTTTGCGTGTTACAGTGATCCCAGGAGCTATGTTGTCT
>JAODJX010000007.1:9698508-9714512 GCA_026776945.1 Isichthys henryi | reverse complement strand
ATCGCCACCCACTGACAGAGCCCCACGCAGAGGCAGGAAGTGAGGCCTGTGCCTTGATTGTTTGTTTTAATATCCTCTAGGAAGCAAGGAGGAACAGTGCCTGCCCACATTGATTCGGGAAAGCTGTTCCTCATTTGTCACTTTTCCTTTTCTTCGGGTGCTTGCCGGTGTCAGGTGTCCGGCCTGCAGATGAAGGACGGCCCGCGCAGGGCCACCATTGCCAAGGGAACATGGGTGGCGGCAGCAGCCGTGTGTCTGAAGCATTCTTGGTGTACTGCTCTGCGGATCTGAGCATGTTTCTGTTGGTTGGGGTTAATTAGACGATGCAACGCCACAAATCTGAGATGAAAACAAAGGGTTTTTTTTCAGGCCCTTACATGTGGTTCTTTGGCCTTTTCCGGGCCTTTGTCGTCTTTGCGAGAGGCTTTAATCGGACCACTCCACAGCTGGGCAGAGAGGAGGTCCGCCACACAGGCCAAAAGGAACAGGCTGTGACTGCTTTCCCAGGCTGCCCCTATCCCCGTTCCAGGCCTAGAAGCAGTAATCAGTTCCTCCGGGACTAACTTTAAACTGCTTGGACGGTTCCCCTCCACGGCACCGGGGCAAAGCTCTTCTGTGGCAGCTCCGTGTCTCTGATCGGGTCTTTTACTGGACCGGAGAAGCAGCCACCCTCTGCGGCCCCAAAGCTTAGCTGTGCGCCATCCAGCTGCTGATGGTATGACATGCTCTCACTCTATTGCCCCTGCTGTTTTTTGAGCCTGTCAGACAGCCGGTTTACAGTTTGTAAATCTGCCTGCAGTCTGCCTTTTATATTGAATTGGAGACCAGCCTGGGGGGGTGGGGTGGGGGGGGCTGTTGTAAAGCTGCCCCGCACAGAGCCCTGCAAGCTTCCTGCCATGTTCGTTCTCGGTGCAGAAGCTGTGTTTACGCATGAGGCCCCGCAGTGCTGTAATTACACATGGGAAGGATATAATCCGTTGCCCCAGAAGGTACATCATCCTGACTCCTCCCTAACATTTCATCTGCAGCCTTTCGGCAGCCATGTGCGTCATGCAGCGATGAACTAGTCTTCTTTAACGTGCAGGCGTGCAATTGGTCCTTAGCGATGATGGCCGGACATGTGACTGTCGGGTTCACATGTGCTGAGGCCGGCACACTAAAGCACAGGGTCACTGCATCGCGATGTGTTTCGTGTGCGTGTGAAGAGAGAGCGGATTAGCATGCGTGGAGTCAGAATGAGGCCGTTTGATGGTTCGTTTGGGGCACGTTGGGGTGCTCTCTCCCGAGGGGGGCCGTGAGCTGGGGGGGGGGGGGGGAGAGAAGGATTATTAGGCCTCTGTGAACTTTTCCTCTAAGCGGTTGGGGGAATACAAAATAACGAAGAATCTATCCTGACAAAGTGCTGCTCTGATTGCATTACCATGGTATGATGACCAGACAGGTAGTACCGCTTGTCGAAGGGCATTGGCGTCGCTTACAGGTGGCTCTTTGATGAATCACTTTTCGTGCCAATTCCTCGAGGCTCGGAAAAATGCTTCAGCATGTTTTTTTTTTGTTTTCTTTTTAATATTTTGGCTCAATTTCCTTGTGTTTTTCAGTGAAAACCCAGAATTTACGGAGCAGGGGGAGCAGATTGGACCCCCACACATACTCATTTCCATTCAGCCCACCTTCGAAAAATTTGTGATTCATGGAAAGAGAATACGCTGCCTTGAGTCATGTCCTTGATTACCCCTAATTACTTTGGGAAATGGGCAACACGGCCATTACCTCCAAAACGAGCTCTCTGAAATATGGCGGGGGGGGTGGGGTGGGATGAAAGGAGGTGATGAGAGATCGTCAGGCCCGCGGAACGTGCCAGGCAAAATAGAACAAGACTGTTTACATAAGTTCGCGTTTCCTGTCCGTGAGTGTGACGGGATCGTACGCGGGTGAGCACAGGCCGAAGCGTGGCCTAATTGGGAATTGACTCAAAATTCACACCGGTCAGTTCCGGCGATGTCATGTGACCGTCGTGTGGCGTGTGGTGACGCCACCTCTGAGCCCCAGCCTGCTCCCCTCTCACCACTTTCTGTTCCATATGGCTGCTTTTCTGGCCTCCATACAGAGGGGAAGTGGTAGGGATTGAAGTCCCCTTTGTTTTGGGGGGTGTCACTGAGAGGCGCAGAGGACACTAATGCCCCACTGAGTCATTATAAACAGTATTGGCAGTGAAAAAAAAAGCTTACAGCTGTTTATCTGGGTAGTATGTATATATTTGCTCAGAAATAAACACCATTTTACATTAAAACATATGCAAATGCTCAGCAACACAGTAAAAAACAAACAAGAATTTATTCCGTTCTTCAAAAAGTTACTGATAGGTTGTTGGATGGCTAGATAAACACAGCTTTGGGTCCCAAACCTCTCCTCAGGGGCACCTCAGCCATTCCATGTACACGTCCAACTTCACCAGCAGCTCCATTAATTGATTTAATTAGTTTAAGAAGTCAGTGAGATATTGATGAGCCAAACATGGTGTGCTAGTAGTCGAGTCAACCAATATTTGGATACTGGACGGTTGTTGCAACCATTGGTGTGACTTTAGGAGAGGTTACCAAATTCCTAAGCTGGCACACTTTGATGGACGTAATAACAGAGTTTTACTCCAACGTGAAGATTATTTAGACATCGTTCTCTTTGACCGTCTGTGTGTGTGAGATGTTGCCCACTGAGCAATATAGACTCTGTGTCTCTTCACATCCTGAGATGTCAGCCTGCTGTCCTACTCTGGTTCTGCCTGCATTTGTTCTATTTCCATCTTGTTTGTACCTCGTAACTATGCAGGATGGGTGGGGGTGGGGGGGGATCTCTGAGGCTGTGTTTGCTGAGCCTCTCCTCATCACGCCCTACCTCACGTGTTTTCATTTATAACTACACGACATGGCATCTTGCTGATTGCTCGTATAATTACCTACATTACAGTAATGCAGATTCCCAGGGTATGTATTCATTAACACGGATATATTATTATGATCAGAAAGTTAAGTGGAAAATGGTGACTAGACAGAAGAAACGAATGGAAATGGGGAATAGTTTCATGCAGGTTACTACTGATTATTTGCTCACAAGAACAATGGGATTGTGGGGAGGGGGGGTAGTCAGTTTGATTGGTCCATGGCAGAAGTGGGCGTGAAATAGATCAAGGTGAGGCTGACCCGAATCCCAGTCCGCCACCTGGTCCAGTGGAGACAGGATAAACTGAAGGCGGGTCTGCATTTCAGGCAAAGAGCCCAGCCATCGATCCTAATGCGAACCATGTTGCCACTGGCGACTCAGGGCTAGTCTGTCCCTTCTCTACTTGCTGAGCTCCCAGGAGGCAGCTGGAGATTGGGGCTGAGGAAAGGGGAATGGGGGGGGAATGGGGGGGTTATAAAGGAGGGGGGCTCAACACGGAGCATCAGGCGCCCCTCCTCCCACCCGTGGCTAAGACGAGACCTCCTTCAGGTTGAGGGGTCATGAGGTTAACACAAGCCAATTACCCAAACGGTTAAGAAGGAGACAGGAAGCACAATATTTACTCCATGAATGCCAAAATGATATACCACACACGAGAAAAGTCTTGACTTAAAGAGCCATTGTGCTTTCCCTTTCACCGGGTCTGCATTCCCCTACCCTGTTAGGCTATAGTGTAGACGCAGATCGAGACAGATACTAATTTTATTCTCAATGATATATTTATGTTCAATGGCCAGCCAGTCTTCTGAAGTGCAGCTGTCAATCACTCCGGAGGCCGTCTCTGTTTCCTGTGTATCGTCTAATGGTTTACCCTCACGGAACCCCCTGGCCCGGCGGCCGAGTCCGCGTCTTGCCTGTCAGCTGCCATAGGTCATGATGACATGACCAGTCGTGACCCTCCTCAACCCCGACCCCGGCTTCCTGAACTAGGAGGTTGTCGTGCACGTGTGCATTTAGCTGAGGAGGACAGGAGAGCCATCACAAAGTGCAAATGTGACTGATGAAAACCTCTCCCTAACTCAGTTTGTGTTAATGTTTGACCCAAGATATTGAGCAGATTTCAGTCCCTCATTATGACTCTTCTCATGTGAACCGTTTGTCCCTGGACAGGCCCCAATTACCAGAGGTTATATGAGAAAAGAGATTGACTTTTGCAATTAACTTTACATTGACATGAATAATTATAATTTAACATTTGGATAGGGACTGGCATTTAATAGTATTTAGTATTAATCAAACTAACAATTCCCATATATTTATCTACAGTTACTTGTTTTGGAATTTACTCAGTGATATTTGGCAGTATTAGGTATTCCTGCACGGATATACAGCGTTGCAAGAATGTCATTAATCTGTTATCATGCACAAGGGAAGTCATGACAGGTAATTTGTACCCTTCTAAAAGAATTAGGCTGGGCTGGCCCTGGATCAGTTGATAGAGACCCTTGCTCTCACGCATCACTGTTTGACCTCCGACCTCTGTTTCCCTGGTCGGCTTGTACGGGTTTAATGGCGGGTGCTTCATGAGCATGAGAGAAACTGTGGCAATTTGTTCAGCCTGGGAAAAGCTTTAGAGTGGATCTCCTGCTGTCTCTGTGATGTCTCGCAAGCCCCTAAATCACGCTTGTGCGCGGAGATAGGGGCGTTGGGGAGGCATGGCTGCGCTATGCTATCATTAGAGCACTCTGTGAATGACAGTGGGTTAGGGTTTAGATGTGGGGTCATGATGGAGGTTGGGGGTAGGGGGGCTGTTGTTTCTTGTAATCAATGCACCAAATAATGCACCAAAGATTTAGAGCCCATACTGTCTCCAGGCAGCAGTATTTTGTCTCCCGAAATCTGTACGGCCGGCTTTCTTATAGCATCTGGCGGGTCAGAGCTGTTAAAAGCTGAGCGAGGGACGGCCCTGAATGGGACCAAGCCGCGCCCTCACCGTCTCCCTCTCCCGGGACACAAATCCCGCTTTACCTCCGCCATGCTTTTTTCCAGCAGAGGGCTCAGGATGGAGATGAATGCTGTTTAGACAGCCTGGCTGGCGTGGGTGGTCGCCCGGGCCGGAGTGTGTGGCTGCAAAGTTTATAGAGTCTGGGCACAAATGAACTGTTGAAGACCAATGGGAAGCCTGAGCGCAATCACAACACGGGCCCAAAATATGAAAGGCCAGAAAAGGGAATAGAGAGCGGGGGGGACGCCCCAGTGGGGCCGGGTTCAGGGAACTGTGTCATCAGGACGCATCCCTCCACAAAGCCCCTTATTCAGGAGCAGCACACATACCGGCCCGTTTATGCATTATAAACTTTTAATAGATTTAAATGGTTCCACTCCATGAGCCCTGCCGCAGAGCCCTGCCGCAGAGCTCAGCCAGACGTCTGTCTCCCTGGCTCTTCCACAGCATCTTCTGCCGTGTTTTTTCCCCCCGTCTCCTCAGAGAATAATGGGCCTCCTCTCGACTTCTCAGAAAAGGGAAAAGTATCGCCCTCGACGGGAGGGGGAGGGGGGGGGAACTGATTCCAGTATTGTTTTGGAGCCTGGTCACGTGGTTTCTCGTAGCTGTTTGAGATTCCGGTTTGTATCTTCCCCCGGTGCCACCCCCTCTCTTTTGGAGGTTAGATGCCATGTGCCTTGGACACGCACCTGTTCCTCTTCAGGATGGCAGTGACTGGGAGATTGGCACGTATCTCATTGGCTCTCACACAGAACCATCGCAGCACCAACATGTGGCCAGCTGACCCGACAGCAGTATACTTACCAACACTGAATGACTGGGGTTTCTCACCATATCACATTGTACTAAATCAGTCCCAGCCAATTTTATACTTCTCATAGGTATCAAGTCTCACACAGGCCCGGATTAAGAGTATTAATTCACATGACATCACATTAGAAAGGAAAGGAATTGATTGGTAGCTCACAAAATTCATAAATGCACGTAACTTGGCGGAAAAATTAACATTAGCTTTTCATATTTCATATGTGTTCCATATTAAAAGAACAGTATACAGTTGACCCTCCTGCATTGTGATTCTCGCCCCATTGCAGTTTCAATATATTGCTGAGTCGGCATAAGAAATTAAATGGGATCTTTTTGGTAGTTTTTGAGTATTTTGCAAAAGTCGCAGATGAAATGCGAAGGCCAGCACATGACACACAAAACGTCTACTAACTCATAAATGCATAAGATGCATGGGGCAGTGCTGGTTTCGAGGATCCCAAGTGTACTTATGTGCAAGCGTGCAGCCTCTCATGCGATATCTTTGTATCTTGCGTTTCTCATGTCTTTTTTCGCTTTGCTCAGCAAAGGGACCAAACAGTATTGCACGGTTTTTCCATATCACAGGCACCCTTAACCCCTGCATTGTTGAAGAGTGGAATGTAAAATCATATTAAATATATTAGATATGGGGGGGTTGCCCTTCTTGGTGCCCCCTGAGGTGCGTGCCCAAATACCCAAATGGTTAATGCAGGCTAAGTCTCCTGCTTTGCCTGTAAGACTCAAATTTTTTTAGCGAATTTTGCATCTCAAGGCCGTAAAGATTAAAATCTCACAGGTTGTCGTGCAGGGAAACCAAAGTGAAAGTTTATTCCTGTGGCAAAATGACTGAGAGTGGATGTGATAGGAGAACTAATCTGGTTGGTGGGTTTCCCCACTGGCGCCTCCTTCTGGCTGGCAAGCTTCACTGCTGGTACAAGTTTGCCGGCGATTGAAATCGATAATATTAGACAAAAATATACCGGTTATCGGTTTTGGTAAAAAATTCCACCTCAGTGCATCACTGTGCATAAGGAGACACGTTTTTTTTATCGGCTTACTGTTGCACTAGCTTTTTAATCACCCATCTTACTGTTTTCATTGCAGCTAGGGTGTTCTGCCTGACGTCTCTATCAGTGCCTTGGTAAATGTGATTAATGTCATTTTCCATATGAAGGGAGGGCCCTGGGGAATGCGACAGCCTTATTTGCATCCCCTCTGCTTTCAGGAGCGGTCCCTGCCCAGGACGGTAGGGGCATCGCTGGAAGTGATCACAGCGGTAATCCATCAGCACGTCTGCAGCGGGTCAAGAGAGGGTTATCTGGACAAGGTACCAACCGAGATGACCCCGTCCTCAAGCCGTGAAATATGAAGTGGTGAGGTGGGTTGGGGGGGGCGGTCAGGACAGATAGTAGAGCCCAGGTTCCCGACGGAGAGTCCCAAGCATGGCGCTCAGACGGTGCCGCCTGCAATCCCAGAGTCCCATCGCCCAGATAAGGAGGCCAGCCCCGCCACACTCGTTTCTTGACACTGGGGGGCAAAGAGAAAAAATTCAAGACATATGGGTATTCTCCCTTCATCTTGGGCTCCTTCTCTATAGATTTCATGTTTATATTTTACAAAGAGAAATTCAATCTATTCTACAGGTTGAGGGTCACTCCTGTGCACCTTGACTTGATATTAAACATTTCTGAAACAGCACGCTGAAAAATCCCCTCATTCCATGCGCTTTTTTTGACTCAAGAAAGTTTGCATGCACATTTAATTACAGTCATCATAAGCAGTGCCTGTTTTTTAGTTTACTTAGATCCTGGAGACGACAGACATCAAAACGCTAGCAGTCCAGAGTGGTATCTTCAGGTTTCTTGCTGCCTCTAGGGTTCTGTTAATATGTGCAGCATTTTCTTCCCAATAATTTCACAGGGAAGGTCTCTTCTGTCCTCACAGTGCCTAGAGCAGCAGCGATAGGCATCTGGCCCCAGTTGTGCAGCTTTCTGTGGGTCAGAGGTAATATGTGTTCATGAGATGGAAAGAAAGGACCCGACAGGACAGGAGCTCTCATCTGCTGAGAGACGGGCCGCATTCTTTTTGGAGCTGCCGTCCGCCTCAGGGGCAGAAGCAACCGGGCTGCTCTTGTGGCCCCCCGGAGGGGTGCTGTGCCTCCCCAACAGAGTCCACAGGAGCACAAGGGCCCTAGTGTTCGGGTCCATCGCCATAGTCCATTGAGGAGTCACTGAGCTAGCAGAGCGGCCTATCCCGGACAGGTATGGGTCACGGGTAGCGCTCATTCCCACGGCCGCCTTCCGTGTGTCTTGTAATGGTTGGTTTGTGATGCCATTGCTAGGAAAACACAAGAGAGACGTAATGCACACTCTTTGGGGTGGGGGGGGGATCCATGTGAAAACAAGTGGTATCTTACCAGTGAGAAGCATTTGAAGCCTCATTTCTATAGTAACCATGAAGGTATTCTGAGCTTACATACATCCTCAAAGACTATCAGTGTTGGTATGCAGCACTCAAAGGTGGTAATGCAAGTCCAAAAAGTAAAAATCCAGATTGGATTTTTGGACTATGCTAGCACTCCTCATCCCCTCTCTGACCGTGTTTTTTGGATGTATTTCAAGGCACAGGCTTGTTAGAGTAAGAGAAAAATGAGAAGGAACAATTCAGGCTTGTGATTCAGTTGGATGTGGCGTCCAAGCAGAACTGGGCCCAGCTCCTTCTCGGAGAAGGTGGCCTGGACTCCTGATAAGATCTGTTGATGAAGAGGCACGGCAGTACAAATCTATTTGGATGAAGTGTAACTGAAGAAAAAGCAGCTCAGAAGATTTGCAGGTCATCCAGTACTAGATGTGTCCATTAGAGTTGTTAGAATTAAGTTCTTCGTGTTCATTGATGATTCATTTCGCAGCTGAACAACGCAGATTAAATTTGCGATTTCTGTCCAGTCTTTGCACCTGAATCTGCCCTAGTTTTTACAAAATGTTAACCTTACTCATCATCAGCGTGTGGTTGGTAATAAACCAGCAGATTGGCAAGGAGAGACAACTACAGAGCCAACCTTCTGTCAGCAGATCTGTGAACATAAATACCAGCATTTTTTCTGGTTGTTCAACCATGCCAGCGAGGCATGACTATATATTGTTCTGTATTGTAAATTCTAAGGAACTGCACCACATAAACCTGTTTACATGAGAGCCGTTACTACAGAACCAAGAAATGAAACAGCTGGTTTGATTTTTCCTTCCAAAATCCTTATCTCCTCTCTTCTTCTGTGAAGATAGTGTTCGCTGCAGCTATCTGCCAAAGTTGTTTTATGTGGTTTTACTGAATGCTCAGACAATCAGGATCATTCTGCTCCAGTTTACTAAACACCTTTTACAGAATCTGAATCATTAATTTGCCCTCCGCGGAATGTAAGTTTGGCTGTATCTACTAACCAAATGGCTGTGTTGTGTGGGTTTTTTTGTTTTTGGTCACACTTGAGTAATAAAATAGCAATTATTTTCCCAGACATTTCAGAAGTGCATCATTCAGAGTGTGTGCAAATAGACGGAAAGCACAGACTTATGTTAAACTGAAGTGCCATAGATTAATGTCAGCCTCTTTTTACCCATGTCATTCTTTCTGTTATCTTTCCGATTCATTGGGGTGAGGAGATGTGAACAGTTCCACCAATGGGCCGCACCACATGCTGGCGTCGGTACTGAATGTGAGGGACACTGGTCCGAGAGGTGAAAGTCGACAATGCTAACCACTGTGCCACCCACAACTGCCACTTCTCTTTTTTGTAAAAAAAAATGATTTATGTGAATTTAAAATGGTTGCCAAATAGTTTACACTTCTTGCGGTATGTTGTGTGTAGCTAACATGGGATTCGTGAGTTTAAGTTTGTCGCGTATTGGTGTGGACTCATTTATTTGTTTGTGGTGTCGCTAAATGCTATTCCAAGGTGGGGTGATGTGTAGGACAATAAAGAAAATGAACAGTATAAATAAAGCAGCTAAATTCAGGATGAAATAACAGCACAGCTCAGCGTGCAGCAGACAGTCAGTTTTAGAAGATGGACACAAGTTTTTCTGTCAGTTAAGTCGTATGAGTTCAGAAAACAACTCCAGCCTCGGAACTTGGGCTTTTAGCTATTAGTGTTTTGAATCTGGGTCTCGGTCTGTCCTTCTGTTGTCATACTAGACCTCATGTCTCCACTGTGCCCCTCCAATATGAATTGCTTCCTTTGACTATATGACTGTTTAAGTGAATCTATTTAGATGATAAAGACTGTCCATGCTAGTCAATAGTTCTTCTTCACTTGTGAGGTTACCAGGATGCTCTAGGTATTACAATATATTTCACGGGAGTCTTAAGTAGTCTGTTAAGTTATCCACATGCTACCTCCATTGGTGCAGACGTATGTGACATTATCTCGGCCAAGGAGACCACCTGCATGGGGACAGAAGGTCAACGTGAGCCCCCTCTGTGAGGTGTCCTGGTGATTCCTGACCTTGCCACTCCATTATCAGCCACCAGATGTTATCTTTCTAACTCCGGGGAGGGTACTCAGGTTTTACATAACATTTTACTCCATCAAATCTGGACCTTAGAGTGATTAACATGGTAAGACCTGAGAGTGGTATCGCTCGACGCTGCATTAAACACATCATTTGTCATTCCTACCCTCCCGGACGGTGTAGGTGGCTAAAAGGAAGACATTTGTCTTTCCTGGCACCCTGGCTCACCCACACCATCCCTCCCTATCCACCCACCCACCCCCCTTCAGCCTTCATACAAGATGGTTTCACCCGCTGCCCTTGCAAGTTCCACAGAAAAGCCCGGTCCAGACCAAACCTCACTGGAGCAGGGAAGCGTGACAAAGGCCAGCTAGGAAGCACAGGGTGACCGTGAGTCATTTCATCCACAGTCCATCCCTGGAGCTTCGAGGTGCCTCCACAGTCATCCCTCCCGCCACCGGGATCCAGGCGATACATTAAGATGTTTTGACCTCACCCTTATCTGGAATCAATAACTGCTTCACAAAGGACTGTTCTCTTATGTTCTGCATGCCGGAGCTGATGCTGCCTTTGTTTTATAGTGAGGAAATAAATAACCATTCAAAGAGGATTTGTTTTCCATGAGTAACAGAAAATCAGTAGATGGGGCATCCCTATGTTACCCATCCGAAGCCCAATCATCAGAGCAGGTGCCTCTTTATCGTGCCATCTAGTATGGCCAGGATCTCAGTGCCCCCAGGGTCTCAGTGCCCCCATGGTCTCAGTGCCCCCAGGATCTCAGTGCCCCCAGGATCTCAGTGCCCCCATGGTCTCAGTGCCCCCATGGTCTCAGTGCCCCCAGGATCTCAGTGCCCCCATGGTCTCAGTGCCCCCAGGATCTCAGTGCCCCCATGGTCTCAGTGCCCCCAGGGTCTCAGTGCCCCCAGGGTCTCAGTGCCCCCATGCTGCACCCGAGTGTGATTTTGTGTTACGTTGTGCTTCCTGTCCGGCTGCTGGACGCTCGCAGAGTCTGCATGCCTCCCAGGGATCACGGCTGGGATTCACAAGTACAACGGATGCCTGTTACTCATCTGGCCTCAGATGTTCTGTTCGGTTGAAATTACAGTCAGCAGGAAGTGGATCTTGGGGTTTTTGTCCAGAGCAGGAAAATATAAAAAGGACTGGCTCTGCACCCGCTGTGTTAACAGAGGCCAAGTTGGAGGGGGCGGGGGGCAAGTTTTAATGGAAAATGCAGGGGTCACAAGGCAAGTCATCATGACAGAAAAAAATAGGTTATTCCTAAAACACCTATCGAGAGGGTGAAAGACAGCTGGGAGATCTCAGGCAAGGGGATGGGGGCACCTCAGACCATCTCTTTGGGGCTGTCAGGTTAACTGGACTTCAGATCCCCCCCCCCTCACCCCCCCAACCCTAGCCTGCCTGTGTTGTGGGCTAAGCAGGACATCTTCCCCTCGTTAGAAGAACACCAGCACTTGTGCGGCCGTCTGGTTGTCATTTTGGCGCAGCCGCGGTGTGTCATAGCCCCCGAAATAGAGCCGGATTTGTTCCGTCGATTCCTCCAGAAAGGTTCGGTTTTAAAGATGCTCGCTGGTGACCTACAGTTTAAAGCGCGTACAGCTGCATTATCCAGAGGATGCCAGAATCTTCAGACCTACCCCTTATTTCATGCTGAATAAATACATACTATAAATACCATTTGTTGGGTATATGCTTAATAAGAATAGTTAGGAGATGCATATAAAATCTATGGCAGGATTTGGTCTGATTTGATTGGCTGATGCAGCAGGAGGGGAGCTGGGTACCTGGCGGGGAAACTTGGGCCCCTGGAGCTTTGCGGTCGTCATGGCGATGCAGTATTAGTGGCTGCAGCAGGACAGAGGGGTACCTGTCACCAGTACTGGAGAGACTTAGCACCTATGCAGACGTTTTAATCAGCTTCAGTCCTCCGTCACAGACCCGACCTCTCAGTTTCTCATACTGCAGTGACCATCTACTTTCTAAGTAATTAATGAAAATTCCAAATATTTTGTTTGATAGCAACAGACTCAGAAATATAAAATATATAAAAGTATTCCTTATTTCTTGGCTTTTGTTCATGTTCATGTAGCAGTCAATGCCTTTTTAAATGTGCAGTCTTCTCAGGCAGTGAAAAAACATTACATATAGATATATGCATATATGTGTGTGTGTGCGTGAGCGGGTTTACCTATCCTTATGGGGACACAATGTCCCAATAACGTGATAAATATCTGTTTTTTTCCCTTATGGGGACTGGTTTCCTGGTCCCCATAAGGGAAAACTCTATTTTATAAAAATCAGTGACTGCTATGAAAAAACTAAAAATGCAAAAACTCTTGTATTTTGTTGGTTACTTATGGTTATGGTTAGGGCTGGGTGGGGGTTAAGGTTGTCATAGTTAGTGTTAGCATTTTTCTCATAGAAGTGAATGAGCGGGCCCCATAAGGATAGGTATACCCTGTGTGTGTGTGTGTGTGTAATTTTGTATAATGCCTGCAGTGTAATTATTTTAACATTCACAATATCTTTTTCAATGCCCAGATATTCTGCCAAATGCCAGTTTATGATGGACTATTGATACACATTTTATTATTTCCAAACTGTCTGTATATAACTTTTTATTGGCGTACATATTCCAGTACCATAACTTTACATAATTTTACAGAATTAAGACATAGAAATACCCTCTTGTGATGTTTTTTCTTAAAATGTTGCATATAACGTTTCTTGCTGACTTGTGAGGCTAGACCCCTAGCTTACCTGTGGATGATGATGCCCCCCAATGGACAAAAGTAACAGTGCACAGATTTATTTCAGCACATTTTTTGCCATGCAACAAGTAAGCATAAATCCTTCACCATTTGCACTTTAACCTTGGTGATTTTTATTTTTCCTTCAGAGAAGGTTCACTTTGTCAGTATTGTGGAAACACAAATACAAACAGTATCCTCTGCAAAGTACCCCCCCTGTCCCACCCCCGTTACCCACCAGATCAGGTGTGGCATTTCATATCTGCCACAAACAGGTCAGGACCAGTGGAGTTTCAGTCACTCTGAGGTTAGAGAAACCAGCAACAGACCACCAAACACTATGGTTCGACACAAGGCCTTGGCTTCCCTTCTCTCGTTTTCCGGATCTCACCAGAGAGATCTCTCACTTTCGATCCTTAACTTCTGCTAGCAAAACTTGTCCAAGAAGGCTTTGGTGTTTGTTGTTGTTTTAGAATGCTCAGGCTGCTCAGGTCAGTTCAAATCAATTTATTTTTATATAGCTGATATCACAACAGAGTCGCCCCAAGGCACTTGACAAGAGTCTGTGGCAAACCATTGCTACATCATTTATACAAAATGGTGCATGAAACAGGAAGACGCTGCTACCTTGGTAAGATAAAGACATTTGGGGCATCCTTTGCTCTCTCTCCCTGTCTCTCTCTCAAGATGGGGTGGAGGCCGTGAAGCTAGAATAGAACACAAACCTTTGGCCAGACCTTCATCAGTCTCCCAGCACAGCCTTCTAATCAGTGTTTATCGGCTAGGTGGCTTATGTTGTCTCCAGAATGCCGAGCAGACTCATATTCTGAGTCCACTGCTCTCCATCTCTGTTGGAAAAGGATGCTTTCTTCTCTCTCAGCTTTTTTTTTTTTTTACGGTATTACAGGGTAATGTTTCCATAATTAACTTAATAATGCAATAATGAAAGAGGCTGCAAGTAAAAAAGGAGAACTGATCGACAAGGAAGAGTCATGTTACACCTACATGCACAAGGTGAACGAAACAAGCAACTAGTTTCAAATCACCCTTTTCGGCTATTAAGGGCTAATCTAAAGATTACTGGACGAAAATGTGCGTCTGTACATTTGCAGTCATTATTGTGTCTTGGGTGGTTCCTGTTTCATAAGTCATGGAAAATTTGTTTCTAATTTCCCGAAATAAATTCTCAGCTAGCTCTGGCGGGCAATATGATTCTCTTTGTTTAAATATCCCTCTGTAGTTTTCTGCTAATAATCATCGTCTTGAGAATATGAATGTGCCTGAAAACAATCATATGATAAGAGCAGAGAATTATGATCAGTGGTCTCAATGCAATTTTGTGCATTTTAACGTTTCATTAAGACGCTGTCGTATTTCCTGCAGAGGATGACAGCTTTAACCTTGTCTGCCAGATCTCTCCTTTCTGCACACATCATGTGACCCATGTGGGCCATTATCCGCTGTTATCAATCCCCCATCTCGGCAGGCGGTGGTCCCTGTCCTCTGCTGAGTCGCCCATTGGGAAGTTTGACAGGGGAACAAACGCAAAAACACAATTTGGGGAAGCGAAGTTCTTACAGGCTAACGGAGCTTCGTTAAAAATGAAGAATAACAGCATGAAGCCTGGAGTCCCCCCCCCCCCCCGTCTCCATCCCCTTCATTTATCACAGCGTCACCCACGCCCCTGCTCCCCCCCCACTCACCTCTCCCATGTAAATCACTGACGTGCTAAAGACCCAACTGGCTGCTGCGTGTTGTTCCACTGTTCTAATTTGGTCCCTCGTCGCGGTTCTCGTGGCCAGCTCCCCGGCTCCCCAGGAGGAAACGGTTCCTGCCTCTGACTGCACGCGATCCTGTGCCTAAATGTTTTTTTCCTGTTAACTTCAGCGGCTCCCTGCATCACCCTGCTAGGCTCGACTGCTGTTCCCAGGCTTGTGGAGACAGATGCGACTTAACCTAGATCCTCTTGTGCCTCACTCACTCCCGCTGGGATGGTGGTGCAGGTGTTTATTCTGCGATGGTGGTGCATGTGTTTTACACTGGGATGATTGATTTTGCAGGTGTTTACACTGGGATGGTGGTGCAGGTGTTTACACTGGGATGCTGCTCAGGGTTACTTATACATACAGCAGGCCTGTAGCCAGAAATAAATTTCCGGATGAGTCCGGCAACCCTACCGACAGGTTTCGAGGGAGGAACAAACTCGTAAGTTTGCTACCTGGCTATGTGCCTGGCTAGTAGCGAATAATAAATATCGGGGGTGGGGGGTTCAGACTCATTATTTTACTATATGGCCACATGCCTGACATACAGGTGCAGTACAACATACCCTAGAGTACATGCATGTATTTTTTACTGTGATGTTACGTACATAACAAAAATTGAGTAAGGAATCAGTACTACTCCTTACCACACAATAAATAACTAAAAAACACAGCTGTAGTAGGAAAATGTAGGACATCCCTGGTTTGTGGTACACTGACCTTTCAATTAATTATCCATGACTGGGACTATTCAAATAACAATTCAAATCATCTCACAGGGTACATTTAAGTCCTGCTACTGAAAGTGAAATACGACGAAAGTATTTTAAAAACAAACATGTTCACATTTACATTTAGTTAGTAGACGCTTAAACCCAAAGCGAAATACATTTCTGAGAAAGTAGTGTCTCGGGAGCAATTGAGGCTTAAGGGTCTTACTCAAGGGCCCATGGTGAAATCACACCTCTAACCCAGGAATCTGAACTGGTAACCCTCCTCACAAACACCGCAACCTAATCTGCTGATTTTTTGATTATATATTCTATTTACATGAATATCCCCTTCAGATAACTGTTTAAGGAACACAAAAAAGACATAGCTAACTAATCATCCATCCATCCATTTTCCAAACCGCTTATCCTTACTGGGTCATGGGGGGTCCGGAGCCTATCCTGGAAGCAATGGGCACGAGGCAGGGAACAACCCAGGATGGGGGGCC
>JAODJX010000007.1:9673072-9687528 GCA_026776945.1 Isichthys henryi | reverse complement strand
TGCTTCCGGGATAGGCTCCGGACCCCCCGCGACCCACTAAGGATAAGCGGTTTGGAAAATGGATGGATGGAAATATTAATAGCATTTGACGGTGTTGCTCCTTAACTCTGGTTTCCACCAGTGTTTCATTTGTGAACTCTGACGTACTTCGACTAATAAATAGCACTGAGGCCGACTGCAACCATCAATATCTTTGGAGGCAGAGCACACTGACTTTGAATGATGTCACACACACGCAACAATAATGCAATATTTACTATGGACACCCATTAGTTATATCAAGCTGAAAGACAGACTTACCCTGGCAGAACGTCCTGTAGGGAGTTTGTCTATGTGTGCTGTGCGAATGGTCAGTACCTTGAAGAGGGTAACTTCATCTATTCTGCTGGGCAAAATTGGATCTTTCTGTGTGTCGTGTGTTTTTCCTCTCAAATACACAAAACATACTATAAAAATATCCTGCCATTTTAAGGAAAACCATATTCTTTACATTCACAACAAACTACAGCGGTCACTTTACCGTTCAGCGAGAACTGGTGTTAATGATTCCAAAAAAATCAGTTTTCTTTTTGCTTGTCATTTTAAGTTTTCACCCCAGACGTCCATTTCCAGCTACCTGAACACCCAATTTGTTAAATATTACTTTATTTTGTCATCAGTTTAAATTGCTGCAATCCAGCAACATGGTAGCTTGATGCGTGCCGACTTATAGCTTTGGTTCATTCTGCCCTGAAATATGAAGTTTGCCGTATTTTGCATTTGTTGCAGCCGTATTTATATCAATCCAAATTAGTGGGATCAGAAAAAAAAATCTCAGAGGACAGGACAGGTTATTGAACAAGCAGAGAAGGCAAAGAATTCCGAATCGGAATATCTGGCTGAGTATCCCATTTGGGGCTGGTGGAGACTGATTACATGCAGGAAGTGTCGAGCAACAGTAAGCTGAAAGGGGGGGGGGGCTTTAGCCCTGGGTGTCTTTTCGCTATCTATAGCATAATTGCTAATTTCCTGTGCTTTTATACAGTTATAGTTACAGACTTTCCACCTCACTACACTCACATTTGGCTGAAGAAGAGACAAAACACAGGATAAACACATTTAAAGATGAACCTGATTGGTATCATTATTATAATCATTTCATTCAAGTTTTCTACAGATACCTTGATAATATTGTTATCGTTAATTCTTTTGGACAGAAAATCATGTAAAATCACGACTGACATCATGACTGCTTGAGTACAAACACCATTAATGTACCCCCAACGGTACAAACACGCTCCATTTCTGTACCTTGAAAGGTACATTCACTTACAGCTGGGTTAGAACTGGCAGAGCCTTGAGGGCAAAAATAATTGTACCCTCAAAGGTACAAATTGGTACGTTTTTTGACAGTGTATTTCTATATAATGTTAGCAGGGGTTAAGTAAAGATTATGATCATCTGTGATGCAGTTCTCCTTAAGTTTTTGTCAAGTGCTTTGGAGAAGAAATGCTAGGAAGGAAAATACATCAAAATTAAATTAAATTAATTGAACTAAACAAAACTGAAACAAACTGATTACAATAGAATAGAATAGAATAGTACTGCAGTCACAAAGGCAAAGCCTACAGGCAAACCATATTTACTTCTGCACGACTTTTTGTTTACTAGACTCTGACAGGACACTGCTCCTTTCAGCTTAGCTGGCTTCATTTATGTTCCATTACACTACAATCTTAAATGAGGAACCCAGCGATATATGTCTTAACCCTTGAATTAGATGTTTCAATGCATGAAGATATTCGTCATCTAACATTGTGTATCCCCTGCCCCAAAGTTACAGGTGCTGCCCAGATACAGCCCCCTGTCAGTCTACTAACTGCCGTTTTCTTGTTGTCATCATAGATGGCGGTTTATATCTCAGCATAAGTACAGAATGACAAGCACGGGCAGCTGCTCGCGTCAGCCGGCGCGCCTTGCTGCTACGGTTACAGCCACAGGCTACGACACACGCCCTTCCTCCAGGCCGCTGAAGCGTGCTTGGCATTGGACACGCTCTCACATCAGATCAGAAATATCTACAGCCTCTGTATTTTAGGCAACATGAAATTTCTACGCTGTTCACATCAGCAAGCTGATGAACTATTTGTGACACAGCATTCACTCCTCCTTATTCACACAAGGCATATTTTTGGTCAAGAAGCAAGAATAACACTAATTTTACTCTTTCTTTGGACTGTCAGACCCTACAATCCAGTGCTACTTGCCTCATTAGTAAATTGCTTTGGAGACAAGCGTCTGCTAAGATACACGTCAACGTAAATGTGAATCATATCTCATAATCAAATAAAAATATATTTGATAGCCTGTGGGAGGTATAGTAGACTTGCACCGGCATTGTACAATGAACATAAAATTGAATTGTAAAGATGCAGGACTTGGTTTGGGTGATTTTTCCGATCACCAGCCTCTTGCTTCCAACTAAATGATCTGATGACAGTGTTGAGGCTAAAAAGTCATTCGATGCGTGGCAGGTCCTCCACGCATCATTTCCTGGCCTGAGTTAAAATAACTTTTACTGGGCCCCCATGACATGCAACCCCTCCCACCTAGGACCCAGACCTGGCACAACATCCCCAGCTGTTCCCTGAGACGGTGGGCCAGTGCGTGGATTCTGAGGCTTAGACCCACTAGTACTGTGGTACATTGCACTGCTTTTAACCTCATTTCTTAGTAGCGGGGTTTGTGTTTTACAAACAAAGGGCCTTTGGATTATTTAACCCTCACTTCTGCCCCTCCTTCCAGTCCCTGTGACCCCCCACAGCACCTCGCCTCTTTACATGCATTATTACTAGGTAAATTACTATTTCGGGTTAAACATACAATTCAAGCAAGGTAGTAGCTTAGCATCAAGGGCTGGATTCATAGGGGGTGCTGGGGGGAGGGTGTTACAGGTGACAGTCCTCTGAGGTGGTCTGTGTGTAGGGGCGCAGTCAGAGAGAGGAACAGGGCATTACATATGGTGAGTGTGAAACTGTAACATATGCAGGCTGGACGCTGCCTTATGAAAAATAGCTAATTATACCTTGACCTTTTCTCTCACTTCTCTCACCTGCTGAGAACTTGAGGGCTGTTTTTACCGCTTACCACTGTTTTTACCAGTGAATCCGGTCCCTTCCAACACAATGCATGTTACTGTTCTTCTCTAGGAGCCCGGCCAGCTGATAATATCACGTAATTACCTCTTCATTTTCTAGAATAAATTAAAAAAAATAACAGAGTTATTTCAGCATTTTCTTATCCTCCCATTCACATCTGCGTCTGATAGCTGGATACACGGATCTGCGTTGCAGCCAGATGCACGGATTTGCCTTGCAGCATTAAACAAGTCTCACTGTCCAATTGCCATTTTTTCTGCCAATGCAGAAAACAGAACTTTTGGAAATTTGGAACAGGACTGTTCAAATTACAGTCCTCAAGGCCAAGCACTGTTGATTTTTCAGCGTTCTGTTACCTGTCAGTCAAGCATGAAGTCCCTGTGACCAATCAGAATCCGTAATTATTAAACTAACTGCCTGGGAGAAGTGAAAACAAGGCATGGATTTGGAATCCAGGGCCACATTGGAATAGGGCATTTTAGATGATGAGCATTTAGTTATTTTGCATTTAGTCAAGCCATAATAGCGACTATGTAATTTCCTTTGTCGCACAGTTCGCAATGATAATACTCTAATGTATCCATGTTAAATTAGTTCAGAACAAGAAGCAGAATGACCACAGGTGCTTTAAGAAAGCCTTTATTGATGCAGATTTTTTTTCCCCATTTCAATTTCATTTAGTTTGCAAAACAGTTTATTATAAAACTACAAATGTTCATTTAAGAAAGGAAGTACACAATCAGACAAACAGAACAGTGTATTGTGCTAATTCAGTTTGAATGGCTACTGGAAGGATAATTAGAGCAATGTCCCAGATGCTCAAAGAGCAAGCAAAAGTCTGAAGACCTTTTTCATCACTTTTTTGTCAACATATGATAAAGAACAACTCAGGTCATTTTTCTGAACGCAGATGGGTGCATCATCCTGGGGACTGGGCAGTTATATAACCAATGGCAGGTTTACTGTCCTGTCCAAGACAGGCAAGGGGGATTGGTGGCTCAGACACTGATTGGCAGTTTCTCTGTCCTATCTGAGGCAGGCAGTGGAGGGAATGGTGACTCAGACAGTGATTGGCAGGTTTCTTATTCTCTCCAAGGTGGGTAAGGAAGGATTAGTGCCTCAGATGGTGACTGGCAGACTCTTTTTCCTGTTTGAGGCAGGCAGCGGCAGGATTGGTGCCTCAGACGGCGACTGGCAGGTTCCTTGTCCTGTTTGAGGCAGGCAGTGGGGGACTGGTGCCTCAGATTGTGATTGCCAGGTTCCTTGTCCTGTTTGAGGCAGGAGATAGGGGATTGGTGCCTCAGACGGTGACTGGCAGGTTCCTTGTCCTGTTTGAGGCAGTAAGTGGGGGATTGGTGCCTCAGACGGTGATTGGCATGTTCTCTCTGAAGCTGAGGCGCTGTGGCACGGAGTAGCTGCAGAGCTCCTGGAAAATGCGTGCCACTTGCTCGTTCTGCGACTCATCTGCCACGTCCATATTCCCACTGCTATATGGGGACCGATGGATATTAACCTCTTCCAGCAGTTGCTGGCAGGTGAGCGGGGTGATCTGCAAAGGCCAGAAAGGGATCCGTTGGCACCATATGGCTAAAGTGACACCCCATTTGGGCACGAAGTTCTTATATTTAGATAAATGGAAACTGTGGTCATCCAACGAAAGTGCCTGATAGCTGTCCCTCACTGGCTTACCTGAACGATTATCAGCTTGTTCTTGGCAGCGCTGATGTCGTGGAACTCTTCGCCGAAGCAGAGGGTGACGTTGGGGTCAGGTGCTGGATAGTGGGCGTCCCGGTACATCTGCAGAGCTGAAAATGACAAATACGCTCACAATACAAGCACTGGAATGACGTGAATTTGCCACTTCACAGGCGGCATTAGAGATTGCCACTGCAGCAGTGTCAAGGCCATAATCCATTTTATTAAGGCCTGCATGCCGAAACCACGGGGCTTTGATGACCAACCCACCTTGCAGGAACCTGCCAACGTCAAAGATTTTGACGACGGCGTCCCTCTCCAGCTTGCAGGGCCCGGGGTTGTACTGAGAGCCCTGGCTGCTCCAGAAGACACGGCTCTGACACAGACGCTTGATGAAGACGCCCTCACGGTTGGCGCGCACCAGCACGCCACGCTCCAGGTGTCCGAAGAGCTTGCGGGTCACGTGACGCTGGCGCTCATGCTCGATCAGCTCCACTGACGGGAAGCGAATGTTCTGCAGACTCTCAGGCCCGTACAGCGCCTCCACGCCCATTGCGGGCGGCGGCAGCGAGATGCGGCAGCCCTCGGGGTGAGTGCTCAGCGTGCTGCCAACCAGCTTGCCTCCGTAGAAGAAGGTGACCATCATTTGGGAGAAGGCTGCGGAGGAGAGAAGCGGGAACCGTCTTTATCAGTCCAGGAAGTTCTCAGAATTTCTCAGAAGCGGGAAACAAATGAATGCTGTACAGACCAGTTTCCCCAGTATCATTAATCGTGCTGTCAAAACACACACGCCGTGAACATACAAACCTGCACTAAAGTTCCCAGTTGGAGGAGGGTCCTGGCTCACTGGGATGGCTGTGAAATGGAAATGAAACGATTCCTTAGACCGTACACATATTTAGATGTAAGAAAAAAAAAAAACATTCATTTGATTAAATCCACTTCTGTAGCTGTCTGACTACCAGCAGTGCTGCCAAAAACCATGAGAGAAAATCTAGACAGAAGTGACCTTTAAATATCTTTTGTGTGTTCATCAAAAATTCAGCTGCTCCAGCAAAAACAAAAACCATCTTCTGGCCAAAATCCAGACTGGCAGTCAGCAAAGTGACAGAAAATTAGCTGATCCTCACCTCAAAAATATGTAGAGCCGGTCAACACAAAGTTATTTACGGTTTATGCATTTGGCTAAAATGGTAATGAACAACGCAGGTTTGAAAATGACATGCAAACATAAGATCAGCTCTATACTTGTTAAAATAAGTGATAAAGTGTCAATTTCATAAAACTGTTAAGGTCCAAATGTCACACTATTTAAAACTTCTTTTAGAGTATGAGAACTTTCCTGTATTGTGACTGAGGTAATGCAGTGTAAACGTTTACTGTCCAGGCTGAAGGCTTGTCTGGTGTGAGGAAGCTTACAGCGCAGGTTACCGTGTGACCACCACTCCTGGGCTGGGGGGGTGGGTCTGGGGGCCTCCTCTGGGGAGTGGCTCTTCTTGATGATGCCCAGGTATTCATCATGTGAGGACTGAGTGGGTCAAAGAGAGTCATCATTCACACAACGAACCTGGATCCCAAAGACCAGCCTGGGCAGGCATATATGTTTCCAGTGGACGTCTGTGTGCGAGATGACAGGGCCGCCGGGCTACGAAGACACTCACTTCCTTGATGAGCTCCTCCAGTTCGGCAGCGCTGCAGTCCATGCTGTGGACATCGCTGGAGCCCCCGCCTCCGTGAATCACCACAGCCCCTCTGCCTGCTGGGATCGAGTCTTTGGTTTGTTTGGTTCACACACCATGAGCTTTATAATCCTTCGTAATGCTCACAATAGCTTTTAGCATCATGAGGTGTGTGGACGTGTCTTCGCAGTAAGTCAGCTTTGTCATGACGCAAAGACAGAAACCCCCCCCCCCCTGCCTCAGGTAGTAATCAGGAACTCACTCTTTTGCTCCTCCTCTGGGACGATGCGGTAGACCTTGTAAGGCTCTGAGATGTCCAGCTGGGACCGATCGGTCACCTCCTCGAAGTCAGGGCTTTTGTTCAGAGCACAGCGGAGCCGTGTTTTCCAGGTGGCCGGCTCAGCCCTGTCCCCCTCCTTAAACTTCCCTTTAAACACAGCCCAGGCCTGGAAAAAGAAAAGTGGGGGGGGCTCAGAGGCCTTCAGGGATCCAAGGTAGTGTGACGCTCGCAGACTTCATGGGCATTTTAAATCTTCCGCTCCTCTCTGAGGTGCTCAACACTAAATTCTTAAATGCAATAATTACTTATGCAGAGTTGCACTTTGAAACACGTCATATGGTTCGCCCGTGAGACAATGTCAGGTAAGCAGACTGAGCAAAGGCATTATAACGTAGGAAGGACCCCGCGTGCTGCAGGATTTCGGTAAAACGTCCATGTATCTCCAGCTTATAATATCAGATAAAAGATAGTGTTGGGTAACGCTATCGCTAAACTAACCGCCCAGTTCTTCCGTCGTCAGTCGTAGCTGGACCTTGTAATTACAATAGTACCGTTGACACATTCGTGACTTTAATTCTCATGATGTTGAGATCCCCCCCAATTTAAAATATTAAAATAACACAAATTACGTTAATCCATCACTTAAGAGTGATTAATGATAAAGTTACATTATGTAACGAATCCATTTTAATATTTAATATTCCATTTTAAAATCTCGTTTAGAGGCTACAGTACGAGCGCTGTTTGTAATAACTAGTGCGTGCATCCTGGATTCTCAGTTAAGTGGATTATTTCCTGAATTAAGCCCTTTGTACAAAACAAACTTCTTACTGTAAATAAATAAATAACACGCCAAACTACATATGTTATGTTGATTAAACAAAGTTAACTATGGTAACTAAATGTGCTTTAACAGTTAATCTGTCCGTTACTCTCATACCCAATTTTAGGCTAATTCGACAAAATATCCTATTTTAATGCGACACGTACCTAAGAAAACCGGTATTTCTGGCAAAATGCATTTTATGTTTCAGGAGATAAATATGCTAAAACTCGAACACAGCACAACAGGTTTGGGGAAACACGTAGGTTTTAGTGCAATCTGGCACCGCACTTCTCCCGACAGCTTGCGCCATTTATGCGCGAAATGCAACTTTATCGTGTAGTTCTTTAATCGTAAAGTAATGAAGGGTAAATGCGTATTTTTGTTTGCGTATGTGTGACAGCCGGAAACTTCTGCTTCGAGACGCAGCTGAGTTATTTCAGCGTACACATGTTCGGACGTGGCAACTTTCATCCGAGAAAAGATTTTTACAACACGTGTGAACGTAAATCACACGCAAAGGTAAGACTTACTTTGAAAATTGACGCATCGATTTCTTGGTTGTAGTCCTGTTTCCCCGCGTGTTTCCATGGAATTCGGAACATGGTCCGGTCCTCATCTTCCCACAACAGTCCCGGGTACCGGTTGCTGTGAATCTGCTCTATCAGCCACTGCCTCAGTCTCCGTCCGCTGGGGTTTGCGGTCATCTAAAACACAAAGCGTGTACATTTTTAATTTTACGATTTTATTTCATATCCCACTTATATCTACGAGTGTCACGCGTGCAGAAAACGAATCCCCCACTAGTGCAAATGTTTGAAATGCTACATTTTTTTTTATATAGAACACAGATCAAAGATATCTATTTAAAGAAAGAGAAATATCTAAATGTGAAATTATCTATAAATAATATAGATGAGCCAATAAATATAATAAACTTTCAAGAAATACTGTTATATCACAAAATAAGTATGTGCAAATTGTATTTTGTATTGTAAGTGTATTACGTATAAAGTTGTGTATGCAGCGGTCTAAAAAATATTTGGAAAAAGTAATCGACAATTTACCTTAGTGGTAGGAATTTGGATCTCAGCGATACGCAAATTGACAGCAAGCAGATTTTTACGATCTAACAGGCGCGCAAATATAAATCAATCTCAGCCCGGTACCCTAAGTTTATCGCTTCATTCACAAGAAGCTAATTGGAGTGTCGTGTTACGTCGCCGCTGTGACGCTGGCCAATCAGCTGCTCCCGCGGCTCTGCCTGTTCTTCTAACCGGGGCGTCTTCCGAGAAATGATGCGCAGAGACGTCGTGTCTCAGGTTTAGAGTTTTTCTGTCATTGAGCCCTGCGAGGTGCGGACGGGCGTCTCGAGACGTTTCCGCGTGCGCGCCACAGTATCGGAATATAATCATAATTCGTTTCGCAGGATATCATCATAATTTTCATAAGTGCGGAAGGCTTCTCGCTTGTTTTTCTTCTTTTTCCATCTTTGTAGGTGACAGAATCAATGTGTAAAAGAAAAACACTGCACAATCGACAATATTTATGATTTAAACTTTGTTTTCAAAATCCAATGACTCATGTTCTGCCCAAAGGACCACGTATCATTTATTTATTGTTTGGCGTTTGCTCCTGGTATGACACGTTGTTTCTGTCTTATTTTTAATATTTAATTTCGCACTCGGGGTTTTCATACATGTCAACCTAGCTGCAGTTAAAACGGTGAGATGGGTGATGAAGCAAAACCCGTAAAACGAAGCACGACACCTTTCACCGAGCTGGTGGATGCCCCTGAGATGAAATTTGGCGCATGACAACCCGCCAGATTTGCATCTCAAGCGTGAGTCTTAATATCTGTGGGTGTTACGTTTGTGTTGTGAAGAATGACTAATAAACGAATGTAGAATCATCTTGCCTCCAAAACGAGTTATAGTGTTTTAAGTAATGCATATAATATATATCTAATGTGCATGCAATACACATGTATCTGTATAAAATTTGACAATTCGAATTAGTATCTAACAGTCTAGCTGGCATCTATGGTACAGAAATGTTCCTCACAGTCCATTTCTGTACCTTAAAAGGTACAATTACCTACAGCTCAGGTTACAATTGGCAGACCCTTGAGGGTACAGTGCCAGTGACAAGCAAAGGTACAAATTTTTACCCTGTTTTCTGAGGGTGTAGGTCAGAACCCAGCAGACAGAAGCTGTATGTGGCCCCAGTGCAGTTTGCCCTGCACAAGTATATATCTTATGGGATTTGCTTAATGCAGTTCCTTCTACCTCCTGCAGAAGAAAGTGTGCAACTGGATATACAGTTGCCCATGGAATCTCACTTCTTTTTCCACACAGTAGTGCTTCCTTTTCCCGTGCAGTACTTCCCCTTTCTTACTGAGGTAGCCCTGCAAGCGCACAGCCATCAGCATTCTCACCTACACAGCTGTCCAAAAAGTCACAGCAGCAAACCCCATCTTCTTCTGCCAAGTGTTCTTATTGTCCTTATATCTTCGGGTAGCATTTAGCTGACTTGCTAACAGCATAACACCAGCTCTGCATCTATTACCTGCATGTTGCTTGATGTAGTTGACATTAACAGCCATACGTTTAAAAGTATATAAGTTGCGTAGGTTAAAACCGTCTGTACAGTGGATTTTGGAATCAGCAAGTGAGATTTTGCTTTTTAAGAAGCATGTTTCCCTACAGCCATTCATTAAGGGAGCTTCTCTGCATTTCACAGGAAACGTATAATCTAATATTATACGACCAGAATTCAATATCCAGTCCTATGCCTCCCTTATACTCACTGCCATTGTCACTCTCTATTTTATAATATCGTTTATGAATTGTCCTCATACCACTTTTCCTTAAAATAAAGGAGTCTGCTGTTCCCTTCTTTGAACAACTATTCTGTCTCTCATAAGACTAGTAGTTTCATCCCCCTCCCTTGCTTCTCATATAATGTAATGTGCTTCAAAACTGAATTATGGTGTCAGTAATTTAAAAGTCTTTCACAGAGGCTGGCCGATGGCAGTTTCATCAAGCATCAAGCTGCATCAAGCTGCATCAAGCTGCATCAAGCTGCATCAAGCTGCATCAAGTTGCAACTTTCTTAGGCAGGTCCTAGGTCTGAATTTTCTGTTCCTCCCCGATTACGACCCTTTGCTCCTCTCTGTCTTTCTTGCACAGGTTGTCATATACAAGTTGTCATATGGATGTCATGTAGATGACCAAACCTCCTGCTGTGTCCACGCATACGTATCTGTACATGATGGTCACAGCGTACGTAGATGAACTGAAGCTTCATTTGCTATTTGCACAAATGTGAGTACAAGTGCATTATAATGCTTCTTTTCGCCTGTCCCATCATGCTCTGCTTTGAGCCTGAGCTCCAAGCGCAGGGTCAGACCATTTATCTGGCCCACCTCGAGCATTTCGGGGGGTTAAGCAGCTCACTGAAGGACCCATTAGAGATGTGATTATTCTGCTATGGCCGGGACCTTCCAGCAACCTTCCGGAACCAGCGACCTTTCAATCATAGGCAGAGCGTTCTAACCTGCTGAGGCAACATCGTATCATTTATTGTAGCTGTATTGGCTCAAGCTATGTCTGTAAAAACGTTAATGTTCGTAATAAAGTATTAAAGTCCCTCTATGGATGTTTCAGGCAACAAACCCCAAATTCACTGATAACTGAAAAAGAACTCACTGGGTGTGAGAGACCGGGAACTATGTTGCAACTCTCTCCACCAGTTGTTAGAACCAAAAAAGCTTTCCTGGATATTTGCTTAACTTGCCCCGCCTGTTGTATCCTGTTTGTGCTATTAAACCGCCGCTTCCATCCTCTGATCCCTTTGTCACGTGGATCTATGTACCATCCCAACAGATGTAAAGCCGTAGTCTGATATCTACTGCTTTTGGCATGTCAGTGAGGAATCCACTAAAAATCGCAAAAGCATTTTTGAGCCTTTTCTGGAGTCCATGCATTTTTTATTGTAAATAAGAACCGTCTTAATTTCCACTGCTGCACCAGCAATATGAAAGTGTAGGTACCAGATGCATCAGGTTGGGCTTGGACGTCTGGTTTAGGATACTTTAGAAGTTAACTTCCATACCTAGAACCCAGATACAGCTATGGTGTGGAACTGAGGAGTGCATGAGAGCTTTCTAGCTGGTACATAGCTCATCTACCAGGGTTCTTAAAAAAACTATCAACCACAAACACATTAACAACAACAGTTATTTTCCATAGTGCAGTTGATCAGTAAGA
This sequence comes from Isichthys henryi, assembly GCA_026776945.1. Classification (NCBI taxonomy): domain Eukaryota; kingdom Metazoa; phylum Chordata; class Actinopteri; order Osteoglossiformes; family Mormyridae; genus Isichthys; species Isichthys henryi. Next base: position 9,675,643 of record JAODJX010000007.1, on the reverse strand, counting down.
CATAAAACAGAGACGCCTCATGGTGTCTTGGTCTTGAGCTTTGCAGATGGTTCAGGAAACTGGAGGCACGACTTTTATGATAGAGGCCCAGGGCAGAATTTCATCGGGCTGCTGAACTCGGGTCGGCGGGTGGTGGTTGCGGGGGGGTTGGTTAATTTCTGCGGTCTGTTCGCAGCTGACAAAAATGGAAACCGATAAACTTATGAAATCCCCTCCCCCCTCCCAGGCTGTGTTAATTAGTAATCCATGACTTTTTTGTACGACGGTGACCATTTCAAAAGGTTAGGAACCTCTACTTTAGAAAATGCCCAAGAGACACAGATGCATGTAGAGTTTTTAAAAGCAGGTGAAAACCTTTCAATTTCCCTTCCTATTTTTTCCATCCTTTTTCATCTTTTTTTTACCCTGTTAAAGTCTTTCCAAGTCTGGACATTTTTTTTTTTTTAGTCTGATAATGTCACTATACACCCTCAAGCACTTCCTGTCTGTCACAGACTGCTGTTGGTTTTGGTGCATGCCTTCGGAGCCCACTGTATGCTGGCCAAATGTCGTGCCCATCCAGTCACTTCTTTCTACCTCTTGGTGACATACTTCTTGAAAATTAATTAGAATCGTGTGCTACACTCGAATACACGCTGTACATTAGCTATTCCTAAACCACCCCTGGTTGCCAAATTCTGCACGTCAATTAAGCTAATTTTCAAGACAAATGCATTCTGTGACTTAAGAATTGCATTTTTTTGTGCTCTATAGTTGGCGTGATACAGGCTCAGTCTAATTGGATCGGCATTGAGATTATACATGTTAACAGGGTTTTAGAACCAATGATCATATCACAAGGTGCTGTCATATCAGTTTACATTGACAGGATAGCCCATGTGAGAGTCCAGTATTAAAAGTGCTGGGGCTTTTTGCTTCATTCTCTATTCCACACACACACACACACACACACACACTAAGCATTCCCATAATATATTTCAAATGGATTGCTAGCTGTGTAAGCCGTTGTGCTATTAAGACCCTTGTTCATACATGCTTATGTTTACTGATGAAATGGCAGCATACTGGAATGTTTTCAGCCGGAAATGGTTAATTCTCCACATCAATAGCATAATAAACTTCATACAGAAACTTTGAAATGCGGATGCATGAAACCAGGGTCACGTGACACTGGGCCTGTTTTAGGATGTGAGCCTTTATGGTTTACCGTTAACCTTTTGATGCTGATGTGATGCGCATCCTGGCCATCAATTCACATGCTGTGTAAACAGATAAGCTGCTAAGCATTTGGCTAAGTGATGCGAAATCGGCGCTTGCAGTCACCAGCGACTGGAGTATCTCTTGTTGACAGCTGGGTCAGTAATATGTTAGACCTCCATGTTGTGGGCCTAGAGCTACTGGAATGCTCTGTTATGCAAAGCAAGGCCTGTAGTGTGTGGGGTCTTCTGCTACAGGTGGAGCTGAGAGAACTTCAGGGATGCAGGGGATGGCTGATTTCCCTGATAGTCCCATGATGCTACATGCACTGTCCTAACACTGTGCCCCCTCCCCATGCAGTGGACCCTGTGTTCCTTTGGGGTGTGGCCTAATGGCTGCTAGGAGGAAATAGCTGTGAGAAAAGTATGCCCTGGTACCTGCCACATCAGAGTGGCAAACAAGCCACACTAAGGGACGTGCCAAGGTTTCGCTAGCACTGGACCTGACTCCTCTTCTCCTTTGAGGTTCTGTTCTGTGAAGACCATTGTCTTTTAGAGGAACAGGAATTAAACTGAAATTCAATTTTATCTAAAGGACAACGATATATTCAGAAAAAATGTTGGTATTATTTTAACTAGGAAAGTAAAATGAATGTCCTTAACAAATTCTTCGTTATACTTCCATGATTTTTGTCTCTTGGTGATCATTAGAATGAGATGGGGATGAGGTTGATACCCCCATTTTAAAGCCCATACAAGTACCTGTGTAGCGTTTGCAAACAATACATAACAGACGTCTCCATGCCATTTAGGTTAATTAATCATCTCATGGACGGGCTAAGCCTCTGCGCCTGTGATCCGAATGTTGAACCCCTTTGGGGCATGTCCTTGAGTAAGGCCCTTAAACCCCTACGCAGAGCACTGCTATGGTTGGCTGTGCTTTGCAGCCAAAAGAGGGTTTCCCCATGGAAATCAATGAAGTATCAACTATTATTATGAAGGTGACTAAAATTAATATGTATTGCAGAGTTCTATCTCGTGAAGTTTTTGTAATCATCAGAGGCAGGGATGGACTGATGGACTGATGTCCCAGGGTCCAGCTCCCCCCTCCACAACTGCAAATTTCACATGTATGCAAAACATTTGAGAATTAAGGTGCTGATGTCATGCATATTATATGAACTTGTGACATGCTACTTTTATATCTCTCATTTTTATGCATACAATCTCATTATGGTTGAAGTCATAGCACAAAAAATATTTGATACTATACTTAAAATAATTTTGAAATGTAATAGTTTGGGGCGGCATGGTGGTGCAGTGGTTAGCACTGTTGCCTCACACCTCTGGGACCCGGGTTCGAATCCCCGCCTGG
>JAODJX010000007.1:9647112-9666080 GCA_026776945.1 Isichthys henryi | reverse complement strand
GACTGTACTTTTCCAAAATAGGGCCCTGGGTGGGGGGGGGGATGGACATATAAAGACATACTGTGGGCCATAGAGGGACACCTCCATAGCCTAACTGCATGTGTTTGGAATACAGGGGGACACGAGTCTACCCAGAAAAACCACATGTGGCATGGAGAGAACATGGAGAGAACATGCAAACACACACACACACACACGGAACAGAGGACAAATTCATCCCCCAACCCTTTGTCACTGTATGTCATATTTCCTTTCTTCTTAAAGTATTACAACCTTGCAGGTCACAAAAACCAGCATTCTGTCAATTATTTATTTAGAAAATACCGATCCCCAATTCAACATGGTTCCTGAATGTGATCGACAAAATCTACAGCTTTTGGATGGTATCCCACAGATGCCTGAAACATGACTGATGACTGAAACTCAGTTCAAAATGCAAAAACAAGGACCTTTGTCAGCACTTATTTTCTTGTCAGACCTTGGAAAGGTGCAGCAGGACAGTGGAGGCAACAGAGAGACAATCTCGGAGACCATGCTCAAAATCCAGCACGCCGAGAATTCATTAACCCAATGACTGCACAGGACCATGCAAGATTTTTTTTTCTATTTCAATCCTTCCTGATATCAGGCGCGGAAGGATGAATGAGTAATGGACAAAAATCTTATCCAAGCTGAACAGACAAAGTCTAGAAACTGAAAAAAAAAACACTTGCTTGCTTCCTGAAGTTTATGCTAGTTCATTTTGATTAGAGCTGTCAATAAAATATATTAATTGCAGTGATATCGCCACTGTGGAATGCAGCACTATATCAAATACGTAAGTAAAGTAAACAGGGAGTAGAGATATTCGTAGTCAATGTACAGCATATATACTTTTCCTAGCGTGACCACACCAGCAGCTCCACTCCCTAGCAATGCCTATTTACCAGTACAGAGCGATAGTGTACACCATTTAGTCTAAATGTTTATGCATGCGTTCGTTGAAATTGCCTAATTACACTGAGCAACTGTATATGAAAGGATTAGGAGAATATGTTAGGTCATCAGCATGAACAACAATGAACAACGATGTCAGGACTGAGAAGCACTATCCAGAAATAAGACATTCGCAACAAGTTGGGAAATCCAGACACTGGTGGCGAACGCAGAGAATGGCATGCATATGCAAAGGAGCTGCGCAGAGATCCCGCTTGTAACACTCTGTGATGTCGGCTCGTGATTCTCAAGGCGTTCAAGCAGACTGAGCACAACCACTGAGAAAATTCCCCACCTGTGCATGTGACCATGGCAGTGGGAGGAGCTACAAGTGTCACAGTGTGTCACAGCGTTGCCTTTCTTGCTGCCGCCCTTTGAGACACACGCCCACAGCACTTTGCAGGGACTGTACCAACCCGTGTAACACTCAGCCACAAGGGAGCGTGTGACTTGGGGTTAGGGAATTTCATCAGTTAAGTTACTATGGGACACATTGCAAAAAAATAATGTCAAAAGCTAGTCTTATAAACTATAATCTATAAGATCATTTTGATCTTCTATGACATACTGAATTTTTAAGGCCTAAAAAAGTAGCCCCTTTTTTCTTGTGTTACTGCATTTTTGGGATGTTTTTTCAGTAAAAACATCATAATCATATAAGTTTATGTTTCGGGCTGCTAACTGCTTTGTTTAACCTCAACATCAAAGTCTCAAATGTGGCACCTTTTATGTACCTCTGCTTAGAGTCACATTCAGTTAGATTCTCACATTACAGTGTTTGTTTGTAACCTTAAGGCAGCCTCCCCCCCCCCCCATGGTGCCTTCCCTAATAAACTGAGATGCTGGGGGCATCATTTTCTCAGACTTTTTTTTTTTGTCACCTTTCAAGAATTTTTGATGCTACTCACATCACACGTTTAATGAGTCCTTAAAAACATCACACTTAGCAATCATTTGGGTCCAGTCGATACCATTGAGACATGCCAAGTCAGCCTGGTTTCTGTCACACACAGGTCAGAACATAGCAACAAGATCATTATATCACCATGGGTGCCATGGGGGTGGTGGTTTTGTGACACCCCCACTTTTGCTGAAACACAATTCCTGCCGCCCCACACTTTTTTCTGTTGGACTAAACAAGTACTTAATAGTGGGATGTGAGGATTAATTTAGCACGTTCTGTTGTGATACCACATTTAAAACATTACATATCATTGTAGAGGAAATGTAGAAATGCAGGAAGTCTGTTTTGATTTAATTTTTTTTCAGGGGAAATTACTCATCTCCCTCCCTCCCCCCCCACCCCCCACCATCTAAAAAGATTGATGCGTTTTGATATCAGCTTTACACACCCAGCAGCACAACATTCAGTAATTAAATGACTGCAGGGAATTATATATGATTTTAACGTGTAGGTGTCTAGAAGGTTTAATGACACAAACGGTGTCTGTTCCTATGTAATCCATGGAACACGCATGTCCGTAACACTGAAATTGTGGGCGGCAGTTCGGTAGAAGTTGGAAAGTAATTCTTGCTGTTTCTGTGATGACTTACTGCCCCCATGTGGACAACAGCTATAGCAAACATTTAGATCCACTTCACATATCTGCTCAGTCGATGCAGGGCAATTTTAATCTTGGATCCATTCTAGAAAGATCCATAATACTAATCAGATACTATATAATATTTTTCTCTCTCTCTCTCTCTCTCTCACACACACACTTATACTGTATTTGTAAGTGTACAGTGGCATTTTAGGCAATTCTGTTAAAACTAGAAATGATCCAGATGCTGGCAGTTCTAGCGTATTTCTGCAGGCTGCATGAAATCCTGGTTGCGCAGCAGTTTGGCTCAATATCATAAAGCACTGAAGAGGATGAGGTAGACAGCTGCCAGTAGTTAAGGACATAAACACGACACAAAGTCCAAGACAGATAGACAGCATCATAAATGTTACTAGTGACTCAGCAATGTAAGAAAATAAGCTTTTAGACCGCAAGATCTACATGAAGGCACAATTTCCAACTGTGAACAATTAGGTTCCTCAACAGTTACTAATTATTCACCAAAATTATTTCTGCTGCTACAATCTGACTAATTTCCCCAGATTCTGCCACTGCCTTTTGCTCATGAAAGTGCAGTGATTTCTGCAGTGCTGCCATCACAGCCGCTCACTGTTATTGCTGTTCTTAATGGGTTTTATTGTGTGCATCAGTCAGACTTGTACCAAGTGAAATTTCCTTGTACGCATAACACCATCCATGTCGCTTGATATGAGGTAATTAAAATGTTGTGATGTTTTGAAAAATAAGAATTTATGAACATAAACATTCAGCTCCGACAAGTTACTGGCTGATAAGCACATCCTTCTGCACGGGGTATTATAGCAAAGGTTTACATTAACATGTAAATACATGCACATAACGCGTTCCCTTCACTTATGTTGGACTACTAACTCCAAAAAGTCCAATTCCGTTATTTAAAAATGGTAAAAATAATGCATTTCCAGCTAAAACCAAAACCACTATTTTTTCCCCAAGAATTTTTAACTTAAAATGATCGTAGGGGATTAGAAAGGATTTTCTCTCCATCATCTCTTAGATTTGATTGATTAATACCATGAAGTGCTGAATGCCAGTAAATAATAGTGGATTTTCTTTTCTTAGTTGAAAAGAAGAAACTTGAAAGAAAGAACTGTCTACTACAGGAGTAGGCAACACAGACCCTGGAGTGCTGTCATCCAGCAGGTTCTCCTATCTGATGAGTTACTATCTGCTCGAGACCAACTGTGGTTCATCAGAGACCAGCTAGGACTCCAGGACCAGGATTCCCTACCCATGGTCAACTACATGGGTTTAAATATGGAGAATAATTACATATATTCAGTGCAAAAACACTTATTTAGCTATTCACGTTTATGGACTGGTAGTGCTGAATTTCTTCATGGGGAAAAAGCAATTGTTAAACAGGACTGAAGAGTCAGCAAAAATAAATGAAAAAAAGGCAACTAATTCAAGTGTCCATGTGCAGACCTTTGAGAGGGTGTGAAATTCCATCTGCAACGATGCTTCCAAAACCTAGAAACAAGGGCCCCGACAGCTGTGTAACGAAAACTGTGCTAAGAGGAAATCTCTTACCCATTTAACACAGATAAAGATCAAGGATGTCATTCAGGGAAACACAGAAATTTTATTTGCTTTAAGTTACACGTGAACCTTAAGAGGAAGAATCCTTCCAGAATGTATCTGACTGAGGTAACATTGAGAAATGATACACAAATGAACTGATCCAAGTGCTTCACTTCTTCCACTGCTTGTTCTCGTAATCCCAGTTGGAGGAGAAACCCTCGACGGGGTTGATCCTCATGTCCAGCATGCGCTGTACCTCAGCCTGCTTCCAGTCGTCACTTAAGGTGTGGGGAACGTCGCCGTACACTGAGCGCAGACACAGAAAGCGATGAACGGTCATACAGCATTACACAGGGAAGCCACGTCAGAATACAGAAAAGCAATGTAAACTGGGACAATCTGCAAGAAGTTCTACTATCCTGTAATAAGCAGGAATATAATTATTCAAATTGATATTCTGCTACTATACCAGCAAGTAAACACCCATCAAAATCACAACATCTTGTTCATCAGTAGAATTTTCCATAACGATTAGAGATTACAACACCCTTTGATTTAAGGAAAGGAAAAGCCTCCGTTGGAAGCTCTGGCAGAATAACATTCCTTTCCGCCCTGTGGCCCTGTACCAGGCTGTACCACACATTTCCAGTATCTGCAAAAGGTATGATGCCCTGGGGCAGGGTTAAACCCAAGAACTGGAAAGGCCAGACAGCTCTGCTAGTTTCCTGTAAATACGCAAAGCAGAATTTTTGCAGGAACTTCTCCTGTTCAACCATTTTATATGTTACGCTTTACATTAACTGCACCTTCACAATGCCTTTATAATGCTTTCTTAGAACATTCAGTACACCCCCATAATGCCTTCATAATGTATACATACATCCTGCTTATTAATGTTCCAAGAGTGCATTATGAAAGTGCGGCGAGTGTTCTATGAATGCATTATGAATGCACTAATAGGGGTCTAGGGGTAGGAGACACACTTTCATTGACTGGGGCACACATTTGTTCAGATATCATAAACTTAATTCATGGCAAATAAATTATTTGTTATATGTTTGTTTTGCCATTACACCCATCTTTATTTTAATGTATATTGTAAATATGTCAGATTTACCTTCGATAGACTGGATGCACCCCTATGCACCATATGTTGTTCATCTAATCACCATGCAAATGCGATTTGAATACGCAAAAATGTGGCTATTTACAATGTGAATAACGATCTTCAGATGAGGGCGGCACTACACCCCCCCCTCCCGATGCAGGTAAAACAAACTTTAACACTTCTGACAATGGATGTTTTGAAAAAGACCGATTACGGATTTAGTCAGCGTGTTTTTCATGATTCTACATAAAGATTTCAGCGGGATATAAACTGAAATAGACACGAAAAATACACTGCATCCTCCACGACGCACTCGACCCTAGAGGGTTAAGACCCATGTCACAAGTTCACACTGGACATTTGGTCCAGACTTGAAGAGGGTTCAACTTTGGTCAGGCTCAGTATAATATTCAGAAATTTTTATACATATAGATTTCTTCCAGCATGCTGTCTATTACATAAAAATCTATGTAAAAAAAAAATAACACCTACCAAACTTCCTCTGCCAGGCGACAAGCAGGCCGGTGAAACCGAGAAAGAAGAAGATCCCAGCAAGGACGCTCTTCCACTCAGCTGATCCCTTGTTCATTTCAGCATAGCTGTTGTTGAAACTAATGCGGTACACTGTCAAGAACAGATAAAACATAAATGCAGAAAGCAGAGAAATCAGCCCACATATATAAATACACAAATCACAACTGATTAGTGGCTGATGTCAATTTCCAAGAAACAGTCATTTGGTAGGAATGAGGAACGGGAAAGTCAGTCATACACAAGGGTACGAGGGATAGTATTTGCCAATTTAATGTCATAAAACCAGGGAGAATAAATTTGCTCCTGCAAATACATGGTGAAAAATAAATGCTGACAATAATATACACATCACCAAAAACCCCAGCTTCAAGACACGCCAGACTAAATGTTTTTTCCACATGAACCGTGTTAAATTTACACCACATATAACCACCCCACCCCATATACAGTGGCACGGACACATACATGCTATCTTCTCCTCGCTGGAGAGCTTGGCCCAGGATCCCTTCTCCTTCTCCTTCAGAGCCTTCTGCTCTGTACTCAGACTGGTCACATACTTGACTTCAGGAAGGGGTGCATCCAGTCTATCGAAGTACGCCGGAAGCGAGTAATCTTCCACCTTGGCAACTCCTGAGGAAGTGCACAGAGAACTTTTAATAAGGTTTTCTTCAGAAGAAAGACAGCCAACAGACTCGAACATACATCTTCCCCCAAAATTTTAACAAATATATTCAGCCAAGGATTTCATTTTTCCAATAAATGTTAGTTGAAATGTCTTCCCAGAAAGCTGGGTGTTGAACACAGCTTAGCATTTACATTCAATGGCTTTTAATAGTTGCATGGGGATCCTTCCATTCCAGGGCCAGCTTCAGAAAAGTTCACAGACCAGCCCCTTACAGCACTACCTGTCCCTGAAATATAAGAGTGGGGGAGGAAGAAGAGAGGGACTCAAACTGCAGGGCAAACTGTCAGTGGCAGCAGAGCTTACCATGGCTACCACGCAGACAAACAGACGTAGAGAGGGCCCGTTTTCCCACGAGTGAAAATACCCTGGATGCCAACATTCTGCAGAAGAAATATTACAGGAATTAATTGGGACTATCACCCAGTCTAGGGCTGCATCATTTTAGCATCGTAATCGCGATGTGTGCATGCACAATAATCACAGCTCGTGATGTGCATTGTCAAAGCAAATTAAACCAAGCATGTATTGCTAAATCTTTCTTTTGCTGCTTGATACAGAAGGAATTTTTCGCAGTTCTCATTTTCCATGACTAATCTACAAGTCTGTCTGATATAATTTACTGCAATTTAAAGGTTTTTTTTTTTTTACAGTTTGCAGTTAGCGAATGACAAGGAGGCTTGCCTAAGGGGGTTAAGATAAGTCACAATAACTAAAAACATTTGACTATTATAGGGAACAAACTTAAGCCCAACGATCATTACAAGACAAATGGAGTATACGTTTTAATTTTTACCGCCTTCTTTTGCATGAGCTCTGAATGCATGCGGTCTTCTAGGCAGTCAATCATGTCTGTCATCCCTATTAGACTGTATGACGGGGATATTTAGCAAACTTGAGTGAGGACGAAAAAACCGAGCAAGAACTAGTCACCAAAATACATTCGTCTTTTGCTGTATGTAAATAGTTTGTATTCCAGAGACGACATTCAGCAAAACCAAACGATTTCTCGGCGCTGGTTTGTGTGTATCGGCAACTCGCGGCGGCACCACCAACCTATTTGACACTTTGTTGGTAGATAACAAGTAGCAGTTGGCTACAGTTTATTTCCAGTATGTTTCATCTTTATGTTTTATAAATATCGCAATATTAATCACAAAAACTTCAAATACAGCAATGTGTTTTTCAATATCGTGGAGGACTAATCTAGCCGCGTTTAAATATATATTTTTTTAAAAAAAAACAAACATAAATTATCGAATCGACATATAAAGTTAATTGAAAATCAGCACTAAGATTGAGCTTATGTTACAGATTACTCTTTATGGCCACCGAGATCTTATTTCACCCTCCCATAACTTAAAGGTCTGTTAAAAGTCAACGCAATAGGCAATCGCACTTATATAAAAGGAACATACTTACTTAACTACTGGGTAATTACAATTTCCGTTACAGCTAAACGAATGGGGTTTTCAATTGGTTTTGCAGAAAAGAAATCTAAAAGCAGACTTTGCTAGCACTAGGCAAAGGTTAGCGCAAGCTGCCTCCAGATTTCCAGCCGGAGAATCACAAGGTCACATTCGACCACACAAATTAGCCTCTTAAATATAAGCAAACCTAATCAATATCCTATTACCTAATTAAATCTACATTACAAAAACACCAGCGGCAACCAGATATTGACGAATACGAGGGTTCACTCAGACAAACTGGTGTTACACTTCCTTTGCTAGTTCGCTAATATCAACTACCTTCTCAATGTCACTAACCGCACGCTACGCGGATAAGAAAAATTAACGGTTTTGTGCGAAACATACTAAACAAAAGCAACTTTTCTACTAAATATACCTAAAATGGAACACTGAGTAATTAATCATTGTTATTATCAAGCACTACACTAAATTTTGAACAAACAGAAACATTAAACGACTGCACAGCACCGCACCTCTTGTCGTTCCGGGAATCGTAAAGAAAGCGCACAACGGAAGTTACTCTTCAAAGCACTGGCAGGAAAAGTGGATCTTACGTCACACTTCGTTTCGGGGTGCAAGCAAACTTTGGTTCCCGGTAGGAAACTCCATGAGGATCTTCAGTTCCGATGCCTTGTCCTACTCAAAGACTCCTTCTGTATAATACTCGATAACATTTTAAAATATTGTGTGTTTTAATAGGTGAGTAACGTATGCAGCTGTAAATGTACATGTATATTTAGAAGTCTATGTGAATGTATGTATGTATGTAATAGCTATAACTGTTTGTTTTCATTTTTTTAGCAATCATTTACAATACATATCTCCTAAATGGGAGTACAAGTAGATACATGCTCTCATAATGTAGAGCCACCATTTAGCCTCATTGCATATTTTTGGATAGTGGGAGAAGCTGGAGTACTCAGTGGAAAGCTATACAACACAGGAAGAACATGCAAACGCCATAAAAGGAGGGAATTGCAATAAAGCAAAATACTAAATTCTAAAAACGGCAATATAATATTTCCAAAGAAATGGCCTGTTATATAACGCATACCGAAACACGATTATGATAGTAAATTCACTTCACTGAATCCTTTATGTGGATCCTTTGTATAGATATGTGTTTAAAAAATAAAATAAAGGTTCTAAAAACACTTATCTGATTTTAAAAAAACAAGTAATGGGAATTGCAATTTTTTTATTTGTATACTCGACTATTATTTCGTAAACATACTGAGCTTAAGTTGACATGTGAGCAGTTTTTAAACAGTACAACAATAAAGTGACACGATGACGTAATTTAACACAGAAGGTCAGCTGGTTATACGATTAAACTTGTGCTTTCCTGAAAATTGTTTTTTAAGGAAAATATAGTAACCAACTTCGGTATTATTTCAAATATAATGTTTGGAATAAAATGGATATTTGAAAAATGGTAGAAAATAATATTTTACGACATGGCTCCGTGATGAAACTCATTCGTTAAGAAACCATGTTGGCTCCACTTTTCTCGTTGACGGGGCGCCTTGAGCCGCAATGGCGGATCTCCGCCGTTTCACAATGCGCCATGCTTTACGGTACCGGTGTGAACGACTAGCGAGAAAATAGCGGATGGCTGATTAGGTCGTTTTATTAGCGCGTCGTTTTTAAACAGTAGAGTTTAACAACTAACGCTTGCAAAGATCTCAGATATTTATATAAACACAGTATATAGGTGCATAGTTAATAGTGTCTGCCAGGTTTCCCGTGTCGGTATGACAGCTAGTTCGCTGGGGAGCTGAAGTTTCTTTACGATAACTTGATAGAAGTTATTAGCGAAAGCGACGGGCAGGCGGAGCTCCAGCCATGACCGTGAAGCTAACCACCCAGGCGTACTGCAAGATGCTGCTGCACGCCGCTAAGTACCCGCACTGTGCGGTCAACGGGCTCCTGGTGGCCGAGAAGCAGAAGGAGCGCAGGAGGGACGGCCAACCGGCGCCGGTGCTCTACGTGGACTGCGTCCCTCTATTCCACGGAACGCTCGCCTTAGCGCCCATGCTGGAAGTGGCACTCAATCTGGTGAGAGCATTTTCAGTGCCTTTGCATGAGTAGCGATGCCATCTCATCGCTTCTGTGGCATGACTGTGCTGTACCCTTTGCAATGAACTTAAGATGGATTTACTAAGTGAATCTGCGTTCTTAGATGAAGTTGCACACTTAAGTGTTATGTTGGGTGAAGTTGCCTGCGTATGTGTTATTTTTAAACTGCCTTACTCTACATACATAAATATAATACTCTGTTGCCTTCCAGATCGATACCTGGTGCAAGGAAAACAGATATGTGATCGCAGGGTATTACCAAGCTAACGAGCGGATCAAAGATTTCAGGTACGCTACATATACGGACCTGGACAGGACATTCTTATTGCTTTCATTGACCGATTTAACAGGTTTCGATATTTCCCTTTCAGGCCTAACCAGGTTGCTGAGAAAGTAGCGGCCAGGATCTCGGAGAACTTCACTGAAGCGGCTTTAATAGTGGTACGTGGTTTTGTTAACTATTTGCCAATTTGTGAAAAAACCGAAACATTTCACAAAGGATTATTTGTATCTTGCTCTCTTTTAGGTGGATAACAGCAGATTTACCATGGACTGCTATGAACCTATACTTACTATTTTTGAACATCATGAAAACAAATGGAAATGTCGGGATGCTGATGTGTAAGTACATTTTTTAAAAATATGTGTCATTGATGTCTGTAGTGCCAGTAGTGTATGAATTGCACTCATAATATTGCCCTGTTTATCTCTTCAGTTAGTGATATTATCACATACATTGTTTTCCACTGGACATGACCTTCTGTAAGGAATCAATGTAACTTGCTGTACAGAGACTGCTGTGAGGACTGGGCGGAGGCTCGGAAGATTACATCGGCACTCTTGGAGAGTAGATCTTATGAGAACCTGATAGACTTTGACAACCATCTGGATGACCTACGAAATGACTGGACAAATCCAGAGATCAACAAGTCTGTGCTGCATCTGTGCTAAACATAAGCGCACAGTGTCTCTCTTCAAAGCCATGTCTGCCAAAACAGGACTCAAATCACACTTGTTTTTATCTCCAGTGAATTGCCTTCATAAAATGGCCTAATGCACAACCCTAGGTATAATTTCAAAAGTACCTACAGGTTACAAAAACAGATCTGTGTATTTTTGGAATCAGTTGACGAGCAAGACATTAGTGACCTAATTAAACTAAAAATTGTTAACAACACCCCCTAGGAGAGGTGGTGGTACGTGGGCTTAGTTAAACATAAATTATTGCATTATAAATTTTAACTTTTCTTTGAGTTGCTTACATTTATACTGTAGCCATATAAAAAGTATATAGGTCAAAACTAAACTTAGGTTGAAGTGTTAAATTATTGTGTGGGGAAAAAATGTTTAAATGCATTTAATTATGTTCTTTATTTAGTCTTAATATTTATATCCTAGGAGAATGGATCTCCTGACCAATGTTTAGTATTAATGGTAGATTGTGTTAAATATTGGAAAGCTATGATAATAGTTTAATTATTTAAGTATTTCACTCACTAAATTAAAACTAATATTGGAATAGAACATCAATTTTAAGAAGTCATTTAAGGCTGCATGTAAATGCAACTTTAAAGACTTCGAATTTGCAAATAAATACTTTTGAGAACAGCTGTTCCCACGATCTTTTCGATAGCCAATATTTGTCTGTAATAAGCATTGTGGTCTTGGTTTTCTTATCTCTTATCCAAGTTCATGTGCATGATTTACTATTTATAATGTAATACACGTTCTGCAGAAATGTCCTTAAAGGAATCGGCATCTGAGAAAAGATGATTCAAGAACATGATGGAAGGACCACACTGGTTTGATGAGAAAATCATTCGTCCAGTTGATTTTTTTCACGGAACTTTGACTTTAGAATTGGTGTTATGGTTAAGGGAGAATGAAGTAAGTAGCATGAATGACGTTAGTAATTATACGATGTTAGTAATCCTACGTCCTGTACCTAAACTAAAACAGTTACAACGAGAAGGGAGCCTGCGTATCTCAGGGTTGTCAACTCCCACTCATCTGGCGTGACACGCTCACGCAATAAATCTTAGGGCAAATCTATATTATTCTGTTATAACCCTTCAATTAGCTACATCAAACGCGTTGGGGTAGCTTGCAAACTCTACAGACAATTTGCAAGTTATTTAAACTGCTATATACATGTAAATGCGAGTGCATGTGCGTGCAGACTTGTCTCGAATTAAAAATCTCACTCCAGCTAGTTGACCAAAGCTGGTCACCTTGGTATGTGGCGATCGCCCTAAGGAGAGGTTCCACGAAATGGACCAATTGATTTTTTAGGAAATCATTTTATATTACATTTCATTTTTTTTTTATATTTTTTTTTTTATCTTTGCACTGTGTAAAAAGGAAGCAGAATAATATCAGATTTGATATCAAATCAAAACGTTCCGTTTTTACTTCCGGATGAGAAGAAGACACTCTGATATCACTTCCGGGTGAGAGGGCACACTATAAATATTGCGCGGGACTTTTTCTTGTGCTCCCGGGGTTTTGCTTGTCAGAGACGGTCTATTATTGATATATCAGATGGATCCCTCCGAGGTTGAGTTTCTGGCTGAGAAGGAGATGGTGACGATAATTCCCAATTTCAGCCTCGACAAAATGTATTTGATTGGGGTAAGTGTTTAGCCGCCTGGTGAACAAGTTAACAGAACTATGATGATAGGTTGGTTCGGGTTCTGTCGTTCTGTTTGTTCTTTGAAGCAAGAATAACAACAACAACAAAACACTTCAGAAATAACACAATTTATAAGAATAAAAATAATAATTACTATGGTAGTCCTATAGTGATTAAAGGACTAAGAACCTCTTCTAGGCGTACATTTAATTATACTAGTCCGCCGGAGATTATCTGTACTAATTATATTTAAATTATTTTTTTAAATGATTTGCAAGTAATGCATAATACACACGTAACTGGCTCTCTTTATAGTCTTTGCTTCTGCGTTTCTTTCACTTCTTATTTTGAATCACTCCAATAGTAAATTACGACACATATTTGACGTCTGTCAAGATGGAGTGGAATTTGAAAAAGCCCAGTGATCTCTGTGTTGTCCTCTGTTAAGCTATGGTAAATTAATCAAATTGTATTTAGAAGCGATTTGTCCCACTTAGAAAAATACGTTTGGGTAAATACCAGAGGTTAGTTTTAATCGTTTGGGATTAAATGATTGAATGAGGCGTAGGAGGCAAATGTTGTGTGAAGTTTTCCAACACGTATAGTGTTATTAAAACCGAATCAAGATATTTTTAACAGAAGGTAGACGTGCATTTAAGATTTGCACGAGCTATTCATGACTGATACACACTCTTATCCAAGATAAACTTTATTGATCCCAACTGAGAAAGCAGTCAGTCGGTTCCTAGAAAAATCGAGGTTGAGATTTGAGATTTCTCAGTGGTGGCATCACTCTGCTTGGGATTTGAACTGGTAACCTTCTTGTGTAATACAAGATTAATTTTGCATGCAGGCCCAGTGCCATCAAACTGAAATTACTAATTACTGACATTAAGTAAATAGTGTTATTCGGTAATATCGATCGATTATGTATCAGTTTCTTTTTTGTGGGGTAATTCATGTATTCATGCACTCCGATAATCATTTAAAAAAAAAAAAATTATAATTTGTGTGTTTGATTTCGAGGTGGAGAAACGTTGCAGTTTCTCTATAATCCTTCTAAACTATTTCCACATTGACAAGCAGCACAGCATCCCGTGTTATTTTCCAGTCAGCCAGTTATTTTCTAACTTAGTCTAGCATTAACAGGAATGGCTGACGACATAGCAGAGATTCATGGAGATGGACATGAGCCATGCTGTATGCCAACTCAGTCCTGCGAAAGTTAAGCACTGTGGTAATATGAGGAACATACAGGCACATATTGTTGGACATCATCCTGAGACAGACAAGGCAGCGGAGAAGCATAAACGCTCAGCATAGTTTGTGCTACGACAGCAGCAAATGTAGCTTTTTGCTAACTTCTAATTTTACTTTAAAATTTACACTGTTGTATTTGAAGTTGTTTTGCATTGTTTAAATGCTGCCTTTGGTTTATTTTGAGGAAGAAAATTATTTGGAGTGTGCTGCGTTTACTCATGTTAAGTTTAACTGCGCAGCTATTGTGTAAAGCTTTAGCGGTTTGACTCAACTTTTTTTTTTCTTTCATGGTTAAAGGCTTTAAAATTCTAAAAAAGAAAAAATAACTGAAAAAAAGTCTTGGTATTGAATCGGGATATCCATAGAATCGCAATACATACAGAATCAGCACCTAGGTATCGCAATATTCTATCAGGAGGTCGGTGGTGATTCCCATCCCTAGTAAAAGTGTAGTATTACTTTGTATAGAGCTAACTTGGTGAGCCTTTTACCTTAGCATTCGTGGCTACTGGCTGTCAGTAATTGATTAGTTATGTCTGTAGGGGGACCTTGGCCCTTTGAACCCCGGGCTGCCTGTGAATGTGCCGCTTTGGCTGGCCCTCAACCTGAAACAAAGGCAGAAATGCAGGATCGTGCCCCCAGAGTGGATGGATGTTGGTAAGAAAAGATTTGAATGTCATCATGGCTGCGAATTACTGACTAATGCAGTTACTGACTAACTGCCTCCCCCCGGCAGAAAAACTAGAGGAAATCAGAGAGCAAGAGAGGAAGGAGGAGACTTTCATTCCGATACCGAACCCGCACTACATGGAGCTGACTAAGCTGCTCCTCAATCAGTGAGTGACACGTCATCCTGTCCATTTGCTAGTTTCTGCCTAAACTGCTTAGTTACCCACTATGACATGTTCAGTATTACCATCTGTCCTCTTTCGGCAGTGCATCAGACAACATCCCCAAAGCGGACGAGATCCGCACCCTGGTGAAGGACATCTGGGACACGCGTGTGGCCAAGCTGCGCCTGTCTGCCGACAGCTTCATCAGTCAGCTTGAGGCCCACGCCAAGGTGCGGGTCCCGACAGCACTGTGTTCCGGTGCCCTGAGTTTGAACATGCTCCCTGTCTTGTACGGGTTTTCTCATGGGTACTCCACTTCCCATTGTCCTGCATTTGGGGGATCTGATGACCCTAAATTGGCCCCCATGTGTGACGGTGTACATGTGCAGCCCTGTGATGGACCGGCATTCTGCCTGGGGTGGCCTTGTGCCCCGTGCTGCCTGGGATTATCTCCAGGCCTTTGGTACTGGAAAACTGGTTGGACAATGGATGAAATGAAATGTTTACATTCATACCGATGATTAAAAAACAAGTAAATTAAAAATGTACCGATCCTGCCCTGTAATGGTACTCAGCTTCATAGCTATTACTCTCTTTAGTGATCACTTAGACACTTTGTTCTTCCCCTTGGGTGCAGTTCACCCTGGAGGTCCAGGTCTTTAGACAACTGCTGCGTGCATCTTCAGGTGGTTCTATGCTGTTCAGTAACGCATGCAAAAATTCTGTTTTGGTGATGTAGCTGGACAACCTGACTTTAATGGAGATCAACACCACACGGACATTCTTCCTGGACTCTCTCAACTGCATGTATAAACTGCGCACCAGCCTGCAGCCGCAGTCTGCTACTAAGGGAGGACTCCATTACTAGCAGGGAAGATCTTGCAGGAAGACTGACATGCTGCTGTGTGCAATGCTTATTCAGGTTCCTGGTAAGCAGGCGTGTGGAGTCATGCTGCATCAGGACCCACGGTTCACCACTTTCACCCTTTCAGTCACATTTCTTCTGACTCCTGTGATACTGAAACATGACACTGTAACTTCTATGGCGAGTTTTCTCAGTGTAAGCTCACCAGCGTCCCACTCTGATGTGATTGGTCTAGTTCCTGTAATCCTCACCCTTCAGTGGGCGGACCGGACAAGAATCAAACGACTTATGTACATTTTGTAATTTATTTCTTTTTGTCTGAAATTACAGCAATATATTCATAAATACCTAATTACTACATTCAACAAAGAATATATTACATTACAATTAATTCAAACAAGTACAATTAAAAACATGATTTCACAGCATCTAAACATTCTCCATTGACTAAGGGGGGGGTGTCATCTTTTTGCTTTACATCAGCTGGTGGGTAGGTGGATGGGTGGGGTGGTGCTTAAACCTTTATCTACTGAACTGCATGAGAGTTCTGCACGGGGTTTGTAAACATCTTCCTGTGTCTGTCACATGGCATGTTGACCAGTCCTCTCTGACTGGAACAGCATTAAAACAAGAATAAAAAAAAAAGCCTTTAGATGCTTTTACGAAAATGCGTATAATCTGTGCATGGATGTTGCGCTGCAGTCAGTGCCCAGATAAGCTGAGACTGGCTGGCACAGGGGCAAAGAGTTGGCCAGGAAGGAGTTGGAGAGCGGGCAAGGAGCAGAGAGTGCATGCAGGACAGCTCGAATGTGCGCTTCTGTTGTGGATTTGTCATTCTTTATTAATTCTGTATCGTGTGAAGTGAAACACAAACCGTATTGCTTGCAAATTTCCTGGAAACGATATCACAAATATCACTTAGGCCGGACCCCTTTTATTACAGTTTCCCCAGATTGGGAAGAAGTAAAACTATTCAGTGGGGGGTGCATTTTTGAGTGAAGCTTAATGGAGTAAATTAGAATCTGCTGAAACCCAGGTGCCTTTCTTGCAGTATATTTTGAGCAAGTCAGCCCTCTGGTGGACAATGTGGGAAATGCAGGGCACTTTAAATTACCTTCAGTAGCTGAGAAGGCTGGCTGGTACGCCTTGAACGCTGTACGCACTTTAACAGTGTGGGGCCACCTTCAAATGATTTTGGCACGATTAAAAAAAAAAAAAAAAACATGGCAGAATAAAAATGGTTCAGGTCACAGTGTGGCAGGTTTCAGCACTGTGTGTCTGGTGAGAGTAACACACCTCTACCCTCATTCAACTTGCCTGCAGAAATTCAGACAAAAGAGATCAGGAGGGGGGCGTGGCGCAACTCCCTATCACTGACAAGGAGGCCTACGAGTCACTAATGGCTGCGGCATGCAAACTGTCCGCTGGGACTCCTACTGTACGCTTCATGAATGAAGAGGAAAATGAACTGTGATACCCTATATACCAGTCTGTGAGCGGCGTGGACATCAAATGATCTGCTAGTTAATATGTATTGCTTATTATGTAAAAAACAATGCTGAAGGGCTGTCTGAGTTTTGGTACCTTTAAGATGAACCTGAGCACGCAGGCTGTCCTGGTCACTCAGTCAGAGGGACGCCGTCAGCAACGTGCAACTCATACTTTCTGAGTTTTGGCAGGAAAAAGAAGCGATTCTTAAGCTACCGATTACAGACCTATTCATGGGGGTGCTGCTGCCATTCTGGTATCGGTAAGCATTCCCCCTCCCCCCCCCCAAGACACGGACCGGCCCAAAGGGTAGGAGGGCCTCCTGAGCTTTGACTTGCAGAGACAGCGGCCGGTTATGGGAGGGTGGGGGGGCGGGGCTTCCTCACAGGCACCACCCCCCCGTGAATGCTACAGGCCCGGAGTGACCGTGGCACGGAGGGGAGCGGGGGGGTGGGGGGCACGTGTTTACCAGTAGAAAAGGGTCCTCTTCTTTTGTACTTCTCAAACATTTCAAAATTGTTTTATCCTGACCAGCAGCAGTAAACACTAAAGCAAGTTTTTTTTATTTTTTTTAAGCCCAAAAGCATTAACATATTAAAAATGGCAGGCTTTTAAGAACAATGATTAAAGTAATAAAACCATACAAAAATTTTAATATTATTATTTACATTACAAGGCTTAAGGGCCTCTTTAAATTTATTCTCAAAATTTCTATTTCGTAATAAAACATCTCCTTTAATCTTTCCAAAATGTGCATCGGTGTGTCCTTCCCTAATCTGACAGCAACAGAAGTTCCTTGTGACTGCGGTACCTCAAGGAAGCTTTCCAATGTTACTCATTTTGATTTGTTTTTAAGTGCATTTTCTGTCATAAGCCCATTTAACCCAGAGGGCGGGTTGCTGACCACAGATCAGTGCGTTGGAGCTGGGTGGAGGTGCCGCCTGGCCCCCCCCCCTCGCCATGGCGGCGGTCCCTGAAGCGCCTTGGCGACTCTTTCATGCGGAGCCCGATGGCTCTCACCATGCTGGGCATCAGCAGGGATGATCTGGCTGACGTCTGAGCTGTGGGGACCGGCTTGAGAGGCGCACACACAGGCCATGTGGTCCGGGTGCCTCCCCAGGCCAGACCAGACGCTCAATCCCCCCCCCCACCCCGGCTTCCAGCACCCCCCTCAGCACATGGCACGTTCACGGCCAGCTGTCGCTTGGGTCCTTTGCGCAGAGGAGAGTTTTACTTTTTTCCTTTTTTTTCTGAGTAATCCAGGTGAAAAAATAGACTCTTGAGCTACATTGGGGGGCATGGTGGCAGGGGCAGGGTCAGGGGGTGATGTCAGGAGCGCAGGGGGGGCGGGTCACCTGGAGGGGTAGCCCTTGAAGTATCCCCTAGACCCCTGAGCCAGTGGAAGTGTCAGGCACTTTCGGAAGTGGTCCAGCTCAGCCTGGACCTTCTCCCTCTCGGAGGCCAGTCTCTGCTTCTGGGCCATCAGCTCCTGCGGGGGGGGGGGGGAGGTCAATGTAGCACTGGTTAAAAAAGGGCAGTGCCACTGGCATGCTCCTCACTCAGGCTTATTAATCAGTCATCTCAGGCGGCACCCAGCAGAGCCGTAACTTTCGGTAAAATGGGAATCGATATGCACGGCTCAGCGAGAGAGGTTGCCGGCAGACAGCCGGCCCTTTAGAGAGCCACGGCAGTGGCGGAGACGGGAGCAAATTGTGACCAATTAAAATTCTGGACAGGTGGCATATAGTAAGTGTGGAAAGAAAAATGGGAATCTCAAAGCAGAGGAAATTGTGGGGGGATGGGGGGGAGCGTAGGAACATCTGTTCACAGGAGAGAAATTGGTTAGGCGTTTGTGCATGGGTGGGGGAGGCAGGGAACACGGACAGCGTGCTGTGGGGGGGAGATAGCGAGG
>JAODJX010000007.1:9609168-9623394 GCA_026776945.1 Isichthys henryi | reverse complement strand
GTACCCCCGCTCTGGGCTCCCCTTCCCAGTCTCATGATTATTGCGATAGAGCTGAAAGTGGAGGATTATGGGAGGGGTGCCCAGAATTCCCACCACGATCCTGACAATATGGCTGAAGTTGGAGAACACACTCTGTTGACAGCAGAAGGAAAAAACAGAAGCCATGAGATTTAATGAGAAGGGGATCTGCTATTATGATTCGCCGAAGTCACACACACGGGGTCACCAGAAAATCCCACAGCAGGTCTTACTCTTAAAGAGGATGCTGGGAATACGTAACAAACGATTTCATTTGTTCAGTTACTAAAGAATTGTGTCTCTGGAAACAGTCACAAATGACTGCTGTTATTGCTGCAATCTCTGCCCGTCCAAATGAAAATTCTTGGCTCAACTGTGAACAATCTGTGATGTGTATCACAATCAAATTATAATATGTGACAGTTCTGCATGCTGCATAACTAAATTAGGCTGTAGAACAATAGTCATTAACATTTCTGGACAGCTGTCAAAACCACAGCAGTGGCCATGAAAACACAAAATCGACAATTTGGAATGCAGTTTGGCACCAGCGTCCACAAGAATATAAAGTACAGGGTTTTATTATTATTATCATTATAACCATTAATAATACTACTAAATAAATAAATACTATTATTATAAATCATGCCTCGTGCCCATTGCTTCCGGGATAGGCTCCGGACCCCCCACGACCCCGTAGGATAAGCGGTTTGGAAGATGGATGGATGGATTATAAATCATACCACCACAATACAAAAATAACTACTGGCTTCAGTTATTCAGCAAGAAACTACAGAAATCTATAACTAAATATATTTATTATTATTATTATATATTTTTTTACTAACTTTTACTATATATATTCATATATTTTAATCATCTAGCTTATAAAACAGTTGCTGAAAATGCAGTGGATATGTCTAGAGTGCCTAAAAATGATTGTATCCTTTTATGCAGTGTAATTTTTCATGTATTTATGATGTTATTTGGCTCAACAGACATCTCTCCCCAAGACGGAGCGGGACCTGGACTTCACTGTCCGAACCGCCTGCATGCAGCCCAGGATCTCGTAAAAATCCATTTCTCGCTAAATTATTTTTTTAAGAAGCCCCTGCATTCCTGCACATTACCTATTACCACCACAGCCCACTGCCATCAGTCACATCAGGGGTTTAGGTGCAGCATTTGCTTCTAACCCGATTCCCAGCCCAGCCCAGCCCGGCATCCAAGCTGCTGTCCGTTTGAACTTAAAGAGCCCTTTTCAAGGGTACAACAGAAGTGTCTGTTCAGTGATTAATGGACATCTGTTGGTCACAAAACAGTACTCGCCAGTGAATGAGTCTCATTCGGGAGCCTTTAAAAGTCCAGAACATTAGCACATATGAAATTATTATGTGCATAAAAAATGAGGCCACTGGAGATTTTAAATCTGTTTTTTAGTGCTTTTGCCCGAGCTGAGAGCAATGCGCTCAGCGCTGTTTCGTCACAACTCAAATGTAAAGTGACATGCCGCCTCCACAGCTGAACATCCCCCTGATGAGGACAGTGACCCTCCGCTGCCCCCTGCCCGCTGGGGCACCACACGCCAGGCCCTGCACACAAGGCTAATAAAATCGAGGACTAATCAGGGGGGATTATAATACCCCACACCAGTGCAATTCTGCTCCATGTCAGTATATAAGAGGAAAACTGTCACAACACAAACAAATATTATTATAATAAAATAAAATAAATTTATAATTTAAGAAATTTTATAATTTCTTTTAATAAATTAAAAAAATATTTTTAAAAGAATTTAAAAAAAAGAAAAAAAAACCATGTGAAACAATTTTCTGTCCGAATGAAAACAAAAAGCGTAAAATAAAATCACTCGTTTTATATAAAACACGGAATATTTTTGTGCGTGTGTATCTCCGCATGCCTGCATCTCCGAAGCACAGATGGGTAATGATGTAACTTAATTTTGATCAAATATGTTCCAGAGGCCTCAGAAAACCCTAATGCGAAAAAGAGAACGAAATCTAATCGAGAGAAATAAAAACAGGCAGGGAGCACAAAGGCAACGTGCAATCAGAGGGCGCCGAGCTGGAGGCTGCGCTCACATCATGGCCGAGCCTGGTGTCTTCAAAGATTTTCAGAGCGAACCGTAAAAAACTCCATTAACTCCTGACAAAGAATGCAAATTAATCACAACATGGGGTGAAATGGAATTAAAGACCCTTTTCTAATCAATGACAAGACAGGATGAAACTCCCCCTCAGCCACCCCTCTGTCACTGTGCCCCCCCTATCCATCCAAGCCTCAATACTGGCTATTCTAAATCGGCCCCCCAAATGGAAGAAGTGAGTGCCCAGGCTCCCGGCAGGGCCAGAACGGGCGTCCCGGACGCAACGCGCCTCCCGTCTCGCTTCCCGCCGCAAAAAATTCATCCCATTAAGAAAAGAAAAAAAAAAAACACAATGTGGCACTCATGCAAATCTCGGGCGCATCCAATTTGTTAGAGGCGCTCGATGGCCCGGCGGACGAGCTGAGCTCGGCGCAGACAGATGCACAGGGCTGCGGAAATGACAGCTCCGGCCCGCGGAAGCCTGCTCGCTGCACCGGGCCCGGTAAAGCCCGCAGGTGAACTGTCTGCAGCACCATATGGAGCAGGGAAAATTAACAGCGAGATGAGAATGGCTGTGGCGATGGGGAGCCTCTCTCTGCTCGCTCCTCTTCCCCTGTCGCTGCTCCAAATGAAATTCAAAAAAAAAAAAAAGTGTGAGAAGAGTGAGGAGGGGGGAGGAAGAAGTCATAAATTAATGGGGTGTGAAAACATTCAACATTTTAACACAACACCGGCGGCACTATTTGCACAGAAAAAAGTTTTTTTTTTCCTTCCCTTTACACTTCAGGTCATTTTGAGGTAATTTATTAATCATAGTCAGTCTTAAGTATACGGGAAGACAAAGGATTTGTTCGATGCGGGTTTTATAAATATACTTTCATAGCGCACCCCCTGCCAACAGTGCCGCAGGAAACAGCTGATGCTTCCCGACTGTGACTGGGGTGCATCTTGGTGCGTTTATATTGGCGGAGAGGCGGGGCCTGCTGTGTCCCCGCCCCCACCGTTTGGGCTTTTACCAAACAGGGCCTCCTGGATTGTACATAACAGGTGCGATTTATTTGAACATTGTTACCTCACGCTACAACCAGGGGGAATGAATAAATAAAAATTGGTAGCTGTGTATTTTCCTAGCTGTCACTGCCTGCCCCCCCCAACCACTCACATGCTGGAGGGCCACTAAATGCCCAAACAATGTTTACAAAAGGGGGGGTTAAGAGGGTACAAGTCCTATTAGTTACCGGTCATGCCAGTCTTACCGGATTTAAGCAAACCATCAACCACAATAGCGTAATTGCTCAGACATTTGTTTTAGCAGGTCTCCTAAACTAGCATGAAAGGAAGGTCAGTTTTGTTTACAGGGATTTCAGCTTATTATTTTCTAATATAGGCAATTCTAAAGAGCCGGCAGAAAAAAGGAAAGGAGGGCAATGCCGCCATTCTGTGCGGAGTTCGGCGTCACAGCCGGTCACAGAGACACAACAAGCAATAAGAACCTGGACAGGCCTCTCCACTCACAATCCCTCTCTCCTCTGGTTACCATGGCTGAGTGCGCGATTTGGAGCAGGACAGCAGAGGATGGGGGTCAGGGGTCAGGGGGATCTCCCTTTCCCCCTGAATGTGAACACCCGGACATCCTCACGGTCCGCGGAGGGA
This sequence comes from Isichthys henryi, assembly GCA_026776945.1. Lineage (NCBI taxonomy): Eukaryota > Metazoa > Chordata > Actinopteri > Osteoglossiformes > Mormyridae > Isichthys > Isichthys henryi. The sequence goes on along the minus strand of JAODJX010000007.1, from coordinate 9,619,616 downwards.
GGATGAGGGAGCGGATGGCCTCACGGGCCAATTATTATTCAATAACCGTGTTTGTGTCAGCAGAGCCACGTAATCCGAATGTGCATACATTAGTTTATGTAATAACACAATGAGTATTAGCATGATAATGGCTGGTGTTAATAGATGCTGAGGGAAAAGAGCGACAGCACTTTGAAATGAGAATGCCGCAGGCTTGCAGACACACAAAGCATTAGGGAATATCCACAGAGGCCTCCACGCCATGACAGCACACTTAAATAACAGGGGTGAAAGGCAGCGCGGGGGGTGTGAGTCCCCAGCCGCCTATAGACTGGCATCACGCTATTACCCCTCCCTATTGGACTGCGGCCCTGCAGGACAACGTTATTAATTGCATGCAAAACGTTCACTGCTGGGGTAGGTGCATGAAGTAAGGGGGGGGGGGGTCATCCTTTCAGAGAGGAGTCCAAAAAAAACACACCCCACGTTTATCGCCCCACCGCGCAAACACAGATGCCACACTAAAGAACCAAATTCCCAAAGCTGAAGAAATATATATTTCACAAATTCCGAATCAACTTCAGCCACTTATACTGTACAGATGGGATCGACTAGCAAGCAAAAGCTGCTTCTGTCCAACCTGTTATGAGGAGGACGACGTTAAAACATGAAGCCAACACTGTTTACAGGTCAGTAGTAAATAGGTTGGGGGATGTCTGAACGTTCTTCAGTACGTCTTAGACTAAGAGAACGATCACAAATAAAATAAGAAAAACACAATAATAATGAACAGCAATAACAATAATGAACCATAGGAGTAATTTTTATAATAAAATCCTAAATCTGACATTTGTGTTAAAGAGAAATGACAAGAGCAACGATTCCCACATGGCATTAAAAGAAAGTGGTTGGTCTTCCCTGGCCTTCACAACGAAGTCACAAACACAGGACAGATAACGGCCACAATCCACCCACCACGCCTTTTTGGCTAGATCAGCACTTACCTGTGGGTAAGGGAAAGTGCCCAGAGCGAGCTGTGGGGGGGGGGAGAGAGAGAGGTAAGAACACAAGCAAGTATTTCAATGGTCAATGAACAGCATGCGACACCATATTTCCTTTGCCAGGTGTCCCCGGGATAAGCCTCCCTCTAAAGTGCGACAATCCGCAGCTGGGACGGCATATGAGGCAAAGGCCGCTGAAGATGCTGGCTAAGCGAATATTCGCTCTTCTCCCGTTTTAATACTGCATGAATATCAATGATGGTGCACATCCCAGCAGCCGCTGCAGGGCCCTGTCGCGACGCCTCTACCCGGTCATGTCAACAAACTCCATCACCTGAGCCCAGGCAATGATGGCGGCCATCTACAGGAAGAAGAGGGAGCGGTAGAGTGCATGGGTGTTACCGTGTACACGCACTTCCTGTCCAACATGCAGAACGGCCAATCAGAAGCGTTACATTCATCAGGAAGTCAGAATAATCCTTTGATGAATAATGATCGTATTTCCCTGATATACTTGAATGGGAGCTCGTTTCCAGATAGATACAGAGTGTGTTGTTGACTACATGATGATGCATTACTATATTTGAAGGAAAAGGAATCTGCAGTCTTTTTTCCATTTTAAATAAACACTGCAGTCACAGATGCAGTGTGGTTTTCTGGCGATAGCAGTAATGCTAACACCGTTAGCATGGCTGCAACACCAGCGACTTGTTGCCGATTAGATCTAATGCCGACCTAAGCTTCAGTGACACATGCATAACAAAAAGCCATTAAATAATTAACAAGGCATAAATGACAAGTAGAAATGATTAGTAGTCGTCTTGTCTTGTAAAATGGATGAAAAGAATTTGAAAACTGGAAAAAATGTGCTCTTTTCCTTGCTGTTCCTATGGCATTCCTTGGGTAGCCAACATGGATTATCTGATGGCCTCGTCTCTTCTTATCGTTGGCCTGAGAAACTGAAGACAGATGAAGCCTGTGCCTCCTCCACCCCTCCCCCAACCGCATGCGGCTGAAAGTGTGGGAGGACAGCATCGAGGCCCCAAGTGCCCCACCCCCAGACCAGCATGCTACTGATATTCATATGTGAATTAAGCTCAGTTGCTGTTTCTATGGCTATTCCTCTGAGCCCAACCGAAGGAACAGCCCCCCAGGGGAAAAACGGGCTGACGCCCCCAGCCCTCCCCCAAGTACCCCACTGTTAACCACGTTCGCCATTTAATAAAGGCCCTTGTGGGCCTTTTCCTTTTTGACATTTCTGAGGACGGTCTCTGCCGTGGAGGGGGGGGGGGGTTACAGAGACAAACCACAGCTGAGCTGAGTGAACATTCTCAGATGAGGTCAGGGACTTCCTGAGCTTGTGGAAGCAGGTCGGGAGGCACTGGGAGCTCCCAGGATCTGACAACAGTTATAAGTTTGGGCGAGAAGAGGCCGACTACCCCCTCACCTCACAACCATGACGACCTGTTGCTTTTCGCTTGCGTTGAGAGGGAAAACGGAATCCAGCTCATATGTTTAACCAGAGCGTTTCAAACGCAAATATGGAGAGAGACAGGAGAAGTTCCACTGAGAGCAGGTAAGTTCAGAGGTCACACAGGGGTTGTGCCTGGCCTGGGTACGACTTTCAGGCCCAATACAGGACATGGAATGGGGGGGGGGCAGTATCCTCTCCCGCTGGGCGCAATCTGCTGGACCACTGAGGTGGGGGGGGTCGCTGCTGGGCAGATGGGACGGAATGCGAGGGAAGCATGATGGTCCAATCTGCTGATGAGAGGAGCGGCAGCTGAGGCTGGATTAGCTTTGACAGAACCGGCGCGGCTCCCCACCGGACAGCACCGCCCTCAAAGGCTCCCAGCCATTAGTTAATCACCTATAAGAGCCAAGAAGCTTGGGGATTAGGGGCTGCAGCGGAACCGGACAGGAGAGCCGTCCCAGATACAAGGCCAACGGCAAAATGACACCGAGACGTGGCGATTCACCCAAAGTGCATGGAGACGCTTTCATCTTCGAAAAATGTCACCTGGCAGTAATTCCTCATCAAAAAGCCTGTCTGGGGTTAGCAGGCGAGCCGCTACCTGCAGATTAATCCAAATCGGGAGGAGTGAAGGCTGGACCTCATCATATTAACCCCAATGAGACTGACGGTGCTGGGATTCACTCTTATTAAAATGTCTTGATCCCAGCTTGTGAAGTCAATCTTTATTAAGTGAAGGCGTCTTGAAACAATGAAGCCCAAAAACACTGGCGATGACCCCCCCCCCCCATTCCACACAGCCCCACTAGCTCTGCGACCACTCTGATATGCATCGCCGTCGATACCTCAGGTGGAGCGAGGCGCGGAACAATTTGTCAGGGCGGCAGAAAGTCCTTAACGGTAACGGATTGAGAATCGATAATGTTAATCAGAACAAGCTCGGTGCATCGGAATGCAAAATTAAGACGTTACTTTAAGACGTAACCCTGTCTGAGGTCCCCCCCCCAGTATGTCCATGCTGAGTGGAGCACGTGCGTCTCGGTGGTGGCGGAGAGGCAGAGGGGGCTGTGCTCTAATTACTGGGAGTTCTGGTGGCTGCCTGATTGATGGGCTTCCGCCACACCTCCGCCCAGCCTCGGCTTTTCCTCCAAGCAGCCCCCGCGTGGTTCCCTGAGCGGCCGTCCTTCGCGCAGCTCCCTTGAAGACCCCTTTCCCACAACTCTTCCCTCTATTCAAAGTCTCCACGCCCGCTGCACGCCCTCGCTGCCTTCCCAGGCGATCCGGCCTTTGCCGACAGCTTCACTGATCTCCGAGCCGCACCATGAGCTGTGCTATCACCGCGATCGAGGTAATTAAACCAGCAGACTGCTTACCTCCATGAACGAGATACCGACGCTCCACACGTCCGAGTGAATGCCATACTGCTCGCCCGATATCCTCTCAGGCTGCAGAGCAGACAAACACGGAGGGGAAACGGCCATGACGGCCACTTCAGTGTCACTGGAGAAGCTCAGCGGTTATTTAAACACAGGCTCCGCAGAACATAGAGATGTGAATTGAGTCTGGGTCTCCGGGGGTGTGAGACAAGATCAGAATAGAAAGTTGAGTTCTCTGTATGGGGGGGGGGGGACTGCCGCAGGGAGGAGTGAGGACCCAGCCAGGGTCAGCGGAGAGTGTTTGCAGGCCAATCAGCTTCCTGCATTACCTGTACGGAACACGCAACAGGTGGATGGCCCTCACGTTTACAAGTGCATTGAATTCTATGGGAGTGATGATTGTTTACAGGCACTGGGAAGCAGGTAATGTAACATATGAGCAAAGGAGAGTGCAGATCATTTCATTTTCTTGTTCAAAGGCAGCTGGCAGGCTATGACGAGCCGAGAGACTTGCATGACCTCCACCTCTGCGCTGAAGCAGAAGGCCACAAAGCTGCGGTGTGCAGAGCAAACGGCCGCGTTCCTGCACAGAAGCAGCACGAGTGCATGTCACACTTACCGCCATGTATGCGTTGGTCCCCACGTAGGTTTTCGCGATGGAGTTGACCAGCTGCAACAAAAGACACAAGCTTATCACTCTTTCACCTGTATGACGGTGAAGCTGCACACAGACTGAATTACTGCAACTGAGCCTTTTATGGGAGCAGCATAGTGGTTAGTGCTGTTGCCTCACACCTCTGGGACTAGGGTTCGAGTCTCCGCCATATTCTCCCAGTGTCATTGGGGGAGGGGGGGATTTCTCTGGGTACTCCGGTTTCCCCTCACGGTCCAAAAACATGCAGAGGTTAACTGGAATTGCCCGTAGGAGTGCATGTGTGAGAGAATGGCATGTGAGTGTGCCCTGCGATGGGCTGGCACCCCATCCTGGGTTGTTCCCTGCCTTGTGCCCTGCGATGTGCTGGCACCCCATCCTGGGTTGTTCCCTGCCTTGTGCCCTGCGATGGGCTGGCCCCCCATCCTGGGTTGTTCCCTGCCTTGTGCCCTGCGATGGGCTGGCCCCCCATCATGGGTTGTTCCCTGCCTTGTGCCCGTAGCCTCCAAGGTAGGCTCCGGACCCCCTGGTTTCAGAATATGAATAAGACTTTTATTTCCATGGAAATCTAGGTTCACGGTTCAAGGAAGTGATGTCACAGGATTAAGACAATACTGGTTTTTTCCTTCCTGCCTCCCCATTGGCTTAAATAGGACACTTTTGGAAGCATACTTGTCACATGCAGCTGATTCCAGAGTTATGAAATCAGACCATGAGACGCCATGCAGCACGTATAAAATGAAAAACAGACACCAAGGTCCGCAAAGCATGCAGGGAGCTCACTGGCGATTGGTGGCTGTGTCACCTGGTCAGATTCCAGCTGAGCATCCAGAACAGGAACCTGTCTCTTTAAAACAAAGTGCACCTGAGGAGGCTAACTGGAGAACTGGAGATGCTAACGGGTCTGCATCGGTGACCCCTCAAGATCCGGCTGGGGGCCGCGGGAAATGCCGGCGCATTCCATTCAGGTATTGGCATTATTGCCGTTGTGATTAGGAGCGTGTGCTGCGGGGGCCGCCCAAGAGACGGGGCACAATGGAGGGTGACGTACACAATGGCAAGCGGCATTAATGATGGGGGCTGGATAATGAGCGTGCTCCCCAACCACCAAGAGAGCCCGGTCTGGTGGGGGGGGGGGGGGCTTTCTGGCTGACACTGACCTTCCTCCAGGCAGAGAGCTGAGCTAACAGCCATTCAAACCCATATCCAGGGGGTCACCGTCTTTGCCGCTCTCAAAGGAGGGAGGGATGAAAATTAATTAAAATTGGTCTGAGTGGTGAATGCCGTAGCTTTGTTGCACCCCCACCCTCCCCTGCGTTCACTGAGGCGGCAGGGCCTTCCCTGGTGTTATGCCCCCCCCCACCCCAAATGGCCTTGGCTATTGTCTGTCAGCCAAGCTCTCGCCTCGTCATCAGACACATATCAATGAAGTAGCTGTCTTATTTTCCTGAGTAGTAATTACAACACCAGCAACCCCCGCACCTCCCCCCCCGTATGCCGAAACAATGCCGCCTCAGACAGGCACCATCCAGACGCCAAAGAAGCCCGTCTCTCAGCTCGGGGGGGGGGGGGTTACCTTTGCACAGGTCAATATCCCTGCAGGTAGACAGAACACAGATGCAGGTGGGGTGACATGCTGGCACGTGCTCAGAACAGCATACCTGGGTGCTGACCCCGAAGTCACAGAGCTTCACCTGCCCCCGCGTGTTCACCAGCATGTTAGAGGGCTTCACATCTGGAGGGGCACCGCGGGAACAGTCATGTCAGTATGGGGGGGAGGGGAAAGGGGCACGTGACCTGCCTGTTTGCCTTCAGGTGTTGTGCACTGAGTGGAAGGGAGGGCTATGGTGTGCGTGTGTGTGTGCATGTTTATGCGTGTCTGTGTGTGAGTGCATGCATGTCTGTCGTTTGCGTGTGCATGGATGCATTTATGTGTGTACGGATGTGTGTATGTACGTGCGTGTATATGTATGTGTATCTGTGTGTGTGAATGTGTGTGTATGTATGAATGTGTGTGTATGTAAGCAAACCCGAGCCACAGGTCACAGCACTGAGACACTCCAAGCTCCTTGCATGGCCACCAACAGCGACCAGCTGCAGACCAGACTCTCACTCATGTGTCACAGACGAGCTGCATGCTCCGAGGTGGCGTCCTTGTATCCCAGGCACTCCACAAATTCATTGAAACCCACCAACCCGTACAGACAGACTGAGCAATAAGGGGTCATATGATTAGTCTGTTTGCTTGGCAAGCAGTTCATATATTAGCTGTGCCAGTGGTAGAACAGAAAATATATAGAAGGTGTTGAGGTTCCTGAGGAGGGCACAGCTTCACACGAGCTAATGTGCTGCACCACTGGTGCCAGCCTGCGTGGCTGAACGTCTTGTTCCACTCGCCTTGCTTTCTGCACTCACCTCGGTGCAAAATCTTCAAGCTCCAAAGGTATGTGAGACCTTTCACCACCTGGAAGCAACGGGGACATGTAGGGTCATACAAAGGGCGTTGACATGGTTCAATAAAAGAACTTTGTGTCAAAAGATGTTTGAGGGAAAAAAACATACATATATATTGTATAGAAGGACAAATAACCTGCTGTTGTATTCACACTATCAGACGCCACAATCCAAGTAAAATTTGGTTGAGGACTGGAGATGTGGATGCTGATGCTCAGTAACATTCATGCAATGTGTGCAAGACCCAGACGGACCCCATGACACAACCGAGAAGCTCCACCAGTCAGGAGCATCACAGCATTCATTTCAGACAAGCAGCCATCGCAACGACACCTCATTTCCCAACGCGTTTGTTTGTCTGCACTATCAATGAGAGGAAGAAATTGAGTGAAAGGATTTTAATGAAACGCTCAACTTCGTTAGATTAATTTTAAAACGATTAAAAAGCAAGGCAACTTATTAAGGTTTAATGCTGGACCAGGGGACCTGTCATACTTGCAAGAGATCAAAGTTGCCAGGGGCTGGCTGTGTTGTGTTGCGTCTTTCGAGGGAGAGAAGAATGCAAAAAACAAATCTGCGAGTGTTCCTGGCAGCAGGAGACGTGCGCTTAGCGAGGCCAACCTGCAAGCCGCATGGGACCTCGAGTGTCCTGGGGGGCTTTTAAGCAGATGATGGTTCGGGATCTTTGTCAGTGAGAGGAAAGGATTTGGGGGGTAAAGCTGGGATTGAAAGTTGTCTATATGGCCATTTCAGTTTGCTTACAGTGTGTGTGTGTGGGGGGGGGGGTCCTGTAAAACACAGGATATGTGACCTGGAAAGCAGATGGTCAAAAAACCGGGGTGAGTCATATCAACAGCTGAGTGGGTTGGGCCGGACAGGGCTGGACTGAGTGAGCTGGACTGGGCTGGGCTGGGCTAGGCTGGACTGGATTGGGTGGACTGAGTTGGACTCACTCCTCCACCTTTGAACACATGACTGCATGTAAAAGTAACAGCAGCATCCATCACAGCAAACGTCAGCGCTGGCAGTGCAGCCGTCTACATTCCAGCGTACTTAGGAGGTCGTCACAGAGTGAAACACACACGTCTTCACAAGAACATCAGCGGGTTTCAGCAGGGAGACACTGGGATGCTGAGGCACCGGGATGCTGAGGCACCGGGATGCTGAGACACCGGGATGCTGTGAGCTTCACATTATGGGACGCTCAGCGCTCCGACGTCTGGATTCAGACTTTCCGGAAAAGAGCTCTGATCGGCCAGGTAAACAGAGTCTGTAGGTGTGTGAATGGATGGTGAGTGCGACTGCACGAGGGTGGATGGGCAAGGGACTGACTCACCGCCACAGCGATCCTGCCTAGCACGTGCTCTGGGATTTTCCGGTACACGTCCAGTGAGCCCCCTGCACACAGACACACATGGCAAGGGGAGACCATCACTTGTGGTTAATATCAAACTGAAATAAGACCTTTGGCTGTGTAGGGTGTCTGGCAAGGGGCGGAGCTAACACGAGAACATTTCAGGTCCGCATTACCAAGGACACATGAAGAAGGATGAAATATAAAGCTGCAAGACTCTCGTGTTCCTCACTTCAGAAATAAAACACTAAGCATGTCCATCAACCTGCTCTGGAAAACATTTACTCCCTGGTAAAGAAGGACATTCTGCCAATAATCACCAATGATTATTTCTTTTACAATGATGCAACAATTGCCAATTATAATTTCTATCTATCTATCTATCCATCCATCCATCCATCCATCCATCCATCCATCCATCTCCCGAAACCGTTTATCCTATTCAGGGTCACAGGGGGTCCAGAGTCTATCCCAGAGACTCCGGGGGCAAGGCAGGGAAAAACACAGGATGGGGTGCCAACCCATCCCAGGTCACACTCACACACCACACAAGCACTCCGACGGGCAATTTGGCAACTCCAATTGGCCTCAGCATGTTTTTAGACTATGGGGGGAAAACCGGAGTACCCGGAGGAAACCCCCCGATGACATGGGGAGAACATGCAAACTCCACACACACGGAATCCCGGCGGAGACTCGAACCCGGGTCCCAGAGATGTGAACTGATATTAATAATAAAACCACTAAACTAACCACTGCATAGTCGCGCCGGCCCTCCAATTATAATTTGTGATTCCAAATAATAACTTTGTACTCGCAGACATGCAGGTCAACATTTAACAATGAATGAATGAAAAGAAGCGCCTGAAATATTTGTTATGGGGGAAGAAATGACAAACTGCTTTTTCATTTTACCTGCATGGAGGAAAATCATTTCATGACATTTGTAAAACTACTGAATTTTGCTAGTGTCCTTAAACTGAGGGATTGTAAATACTACAACAGTGATGTGAAGTACAGGTTCTCCAATCCAAAACTGTGAAGACCTTCCATACACACAAAGAAGAACAGCCACTGCAGCACTCCACCTTTTTAAGGGGTAAAGACGACATAGATAAAATGTCATGAATGCCACCAAGCACAATGAAATAAAATATTATTAATATAACATCCAGACAGAATTCCCATCTACAGGTGCAGAGCGGCAAGACCAGTTTTAGGATATAAGAAAAATCAGCGTCCTTAAGTATCCTGGCACCTGCAGCCACTTTCATTATTAATGTCTTGCAGAAATCAAAACGGGTCAAAAAAAAATCTACCTCCAACTGTAGCTGAATCAGCTGAATAGGTCATCCTGTTAATTCCAAAAAGCATAAAACATGCTGTCGCCCCCTAAAAACTTCAAGCGAAGGCAATTGCCCCCCCCGCCCCCCTACACCCATTTTCACAAATCAGCCAGAACACCACAGCACAAATAACAGGCCAGGATCAATACCGCCCTGGAGCGGATACGGGGTTTGGACCTCACAAGCGCTGCCATGAATGTAGGGTCTGGGGGACAGGCGAAGCCCCCACACAGCTATAACCCAGCCTGCCTGCCTGCGGCCATGAGGACAGAATGATTAAGAGTCACGTTACCCGTTACCTGCTGGGGGGGGCACAAAATAACCCTGCCAGGGTAGTTTAGACAAGGAGAAGAAACTAAAGACTGATTACACAGGACAACTGCGGTGAGAAATATTTAGCTGTAATCCAGGGGGGACTAAGGACAGGAAAACAAACAAACAAAGATCATCTATGGCAGAAAGGCCCCACTCAAAAAGAGCAGGTGCTGTGCAGGGTCCGTAGGAGGCTGTCAAAGGAACACAGCAGTGCAGTACAGGGTGTTAGAGGAGGGCGGGGTGCAGCATCACAGGGTGTGCCGATATGCCAACAAAGTATCGTATCGTGATTATGAACATTCATACCGTCATCAGCCTGGATATCGTATCGTGATTATGAACGTTCATACCGTCATCAGTTTGGATATCGTATCGTGATTATGAACATTCATACCGTCATCAGTTTGGATATCGTATCGCGATTATGAACATTCATACCGTCATCAGTTTGGATATCGTATCGTGATTATGAACATTCATACCGTCATCAGTTTGGA
>JAODJX010000007.1:9579519-9597928 GCA_026776945.1 Isichthys henryi | reverse complement strand
CAGAGGGGGGGCGACATTCATAAAAGTTCAATCTCATGTTAAATAAAATATTTATGTTTTATATACTGTATATACAGCCTACTAACTTTAATCATAAACATTTATGCTGTTTATATTACGATGATAGTCACTAGCAAGCAGATTTCCCTGACGTGCATTTTCTACATCCATATGACTGTATACATCAGTTTTAATGAATTTTTGGGGGGAAGGGAGGGTTTGTCATAGTTGTCCTTTATATATCATGTGACTAGGCCAGTTTTGGCCGCATATGGCTAAGACCCACAGCTCACTCTCACTCACTGACTCACTGACTCTCTCCAAGCGTGGCGTGTTCACGCGCATTTCGGAAGGGGTAGAACGGGTCCGCCTAAACCACACGGCAGCGAGGGACCCCGTGAAAAGCCCCACAAGACCAGCCGGCTGAATTATTTTCCAGGAAAAGCAATTTGAGGCAATACCCCTGGTGCCTCGCTCTACACAAATAACTCCACGCAGGCTTGCCGGTCAAAGAGGTTTGTGTTTTACATTCGAGGAAGTGTTTAGGATGAAAGTGGCGGAGGACAAAACAAATTACCACAGAGGCAGGCCCCCCCGTTTCCCAGTCAGCTTCACCCCCCTGCACTGCTATGCACGTACTTTTCTCGCAGCTCTTACCCTGTGACCTGGAGACACCTCCAACCCCCCCTAACCCAGGCTGCACCCTCAGCCACGTCACAGCAATCGACGCCACGGAAACGAACGGCTTATGCTGGACGTAAATACAAGTCAGCAGAAGGCTTCCTCTTCGGGGCTCAGATGGAGCACAGATTCGGGTGTGTGACATCACTAGACTTACCCTGACCTGATCCCTAGAGCCAATCGGTTGTATGGCTCTCATTCACCAGACCAGTCAGCCAATCACATTTAACTAACTTAACCTTCTGAGTGGTTATACGGGTCTTTGGTGAGATTAAGGTATTTCGAGGCCTGAGGTCTACGGCGAGACCATTTCCTCATTCTTTGTCAGGCTACATTGTCAGTGCTCTTCTTAAGACTGTTTAGACAAAAGATAGGTGTCCTTGTTCGGAAAAACATTCTATGGCACCCTTTTTGTGTCACGGTGTAAACCCTCACGTTTAACACAACCTTGATGAAATATTCATGATAAAATGCCGCCTCCCCTCGCTATATGGGATCAGAAGCTCTCCTTTAAGTATTTCAGCAATCAAATACTAATGGTAATAATACTAATACAGATAAATAATTTAACACAGCGACAAGTTGAGAAATCAGCATGTTGTCACTTGCCACCATGTGAGCAGGAACAAGCGGATTTTCTGCTGGGTTCAATTGACTGAGAAGTTCTCTGTGTTTCAATATCGGCGTCCTCAGCTGTGCGGAACATTTTTCCTCGCCAGCAGACCGGGCAGGTGCCTTTCCTCAGCTCTAATTATTTTGTCATAAAAGAAAGAGGCCATTAATGAGACTCCTCTCCGCGGTGAAGCGGCAGGCCGACGTTTTTGTTTTTTTTAGTAATAAATAAATAAATGGCCACTAAAATAAAGTGCATTTCATTTTTAATGACATTTAGCACAGCCTCCTGAAAAAATGACGGCCTCCCCCTTGCGCCAAGGTTAGTCTAAGAAGTGATCAATACTTCAGCCTCAATAAAGTATTTCAATAATGGCGGTGCGAGGTGGAAAGGGAGCCGGGTGTGCGACTGGCAGAGCGGTGACCTGAACGCCCCGTGGTGTTAGCTGAGCGGTGATAATACATCATCCCCGTAACAGAAAGGGGCCGCGGCTTTGCTGTCCGGAGCCGCGCGCTGCGAATCGCTCTCATTCCTCAACTTCAAAATCGATACTGCATTCCTTTCACAACCTTCGGATCATAATAAATAAATAAAACACCGTACAACGCACAACAAGCAGGAACCCCCACCCAGGACAACAACCAAGACTCAAAGAGAGATGGAAGGTAGGGGGTCGTAACTGCAGGTGTGTGTTTCTGTGCCAGGCCATGTGTTTGTAGTTAATTCTGCAAGCAGGTGCTTAAATACTAGAGTTTAACATAATTGTTTCTTTGTTTCTTGTGCAAGAAATCAGAGAGGGCAAACTTTAATCCACACACACCCACACAGTCTTCGGCCCACTCTCAAGCCAAAATGCCACACGCCCACGTGGGAAAGGCCCCGGAAACTCACTTGTAGACTGTCCCGCCGTTTCCGTGGCCGAGGAGCTCTTGGTATCGAATGTTCTGCTCATTCATCTAGACAAATTTGTGAAAAAAGGAGAAGGGAAAATAAATGAAAAAGGAGGGAGCGTGCGAGGAAGATAGAAAATGTCAAGGAAAGAAAAGACACTTAAGGCCATAAACAACGGCAGCCGTCCAGGTCATTTCAAGTTCAGCTGCAGATCAATACAGCGTTTGCTGTCCAATTTATAGAAAGACAACAGTGGGAGACAGAGTGATGAAAAGTTAAATGGCATTTTTTTAGCCGGGGTCATTTAATTTAAGTTTGATAAAAGGTGTCAGAGTAGAATGATATAATATGGAGGTTATCCGATGCGGGGCGTGAAAAGTTTGGGAAGGGGGGGGGGGAATCACAAGGTAATTTACACCTTTACGACGTTCAAAAAAGATAGAGAGCGGCACACACAGTCCACACTACGCTTTGTGGGTTTTAATAAAAGCATATTAACTAGGGAGTTAAGCATGGCTGTAAGACTGTAACTGATCTCCCCCATCAAATACTTTCATTTATCAGCCAAGAAAGGCTTCCTAAGCCTCCCAAGTCTGTTTTTCAGCTTTCTAAACATCCAGAAATAATTGCAGATGACTCAATAGTTACTAAAATACCAGCGCGATTCTTTCGAATCATGGAAGATGCTGAATGGAAGCCTCCAGTCGTCTGAACTGTAACTGCACAGAAACAGCCTTTTGGCCATTTGAGAATCGATGTCATCATGTGATGTGGCCACATCAGCCTGCTGTTAATTATTCAGGGGCTACCTGCCGCTGGGGTCAAATTCACTATAAAATGGGGCCTAGTGGTGTTGTACATTCGTACTCAACCAGGTTGAATGGGTGTGGCCATGGAGAACATAGGTCATGTGATCAGATGGGTCACATGACAATACTGCCTACATGGTCTGACGACTCTAAATTCTAACTCAGCTGACTTTGACGGTAATTAAACTACATGTTCATTATATACTTATAACTGACAGTAAGAATGAACTTTCTCGCTGTCCCGTTCAGATTATTTAAGCAGGATTTTCTACCAGAATTTCAGACATGGCTTGTGATTTCCAGATCAAATGCCTATATCAGATGGAACTTCTTTTGTTTTTGCAGGACCTGCAGTGATTCAGATGAAACATGGAGAAGAGGAAAGTTCAGCAGATGTATCACAGCACTGGTATATATTACAGTCATATTGGTGGTCAGAGGCGGACGGTATGGTAATAGCGTTGAGGCTGTCAATGTTTCTTAGAGAATTGCCAGCTCTGCACACTTAGAACATTGTGACAAAGAAATTATAAACTCAGTACCCTTAAGAACCAGAATACAAGCTACATCTCTGTAAAGAATACGAGAAACTTCCTGCGGGTGGGAGCCAGAGCCCGAGTCAAAGTCAGATAAAGAGAATGCAAACCGAGAAGCTGACTTTTCAGTTTTAAAGGCGTAACCTACTCAGAATAATCAGAATCCCACTGTAAGAGGATTTTGGCAAAGCATTTAATCTGGTCACAGGGAAGAAGACGAAGGGGAAGATGCAGCATAATTGAAGGAGGACCTGAAAATCAAGAAGGTTTAGCAAAAACCTCTTTATAGAGCAGACTAATCTAGACGCATAGCACAAGCCATCAATCCACTGTCGACACTCTCAGCTCCAGTCCAAAGGTCACCGTTTAAGCTGAGTGACAGATATTAGATAAATATTTATGTCACATGACCTGTATCAATAACGCTGTGGGGAGGAAGGGGCGGCTATTCCACAGCTTGTCGATAGCCGATTTTACTGACGGATAATAACTTTTCCTTTATGTGGGTCGATGTGCCACTGCTGCGGCTCATTTTGGCAGCCGTCCCCCCCCCCCCCAATCGATTCAGCTAGAAAACAGGTGGCCCTCTAGGTCATGCCTGGCGTGTCACAAGTGACGTGGCTTGAGGCTCGTGTTGCAGCCAAAAGGGGGGGGGGGGCGGCTAACACATACATTCAGTCAGGATAAAGATCTCATTCTCCCCAGTGTGAAAAAGGGAAGCAGACAGAGTTTAAGAAAAATCAATGGGGAACCCCTCATTTAGGTGAGGGGGGGGGCACATGTATCACAGTCAATAGGATCTAATGGGCTGGGCTGAGCACAGGACTGCTGGGGACAGGAAGCCGCTGAGCAGAATGAGACACGCTTCACGGGGGTGTCACTTGCACTGACAGACTGACAGCGGGACGTCAGGGCCGTAAGACTCCGGAGGGGGGCGGGGGGGGGGGCTGCAATGACGAATGGGTAGGGCTAAACACATAAACGCACAACAGACAGATGGGCATCAAAGCCATATACACAGACATACACATACAGACCCAAAGTGCACTAATAACTCAGGTATTTCTGAAAGTCAAAAATAAATAAGGATTGTTTTGGCTGCCATTGATACAGAGCAAGTAAAAGGCTGCTATAAGGCAAAATGATCAATTCAGCAGACAAATAGCTTCAGGTTCAATCATCCATCCTTCTGTTCACTTGGATGACACATTTTTAGGCAAGTAACTGTAACTATGCTACATCCTGGACGTGTCCCCTGCCTTGTGTTATATGCTACATCCCGGACGTGTCCCCTGCCTTGTGTTATATGCTACATCCTGGACATGTCCCCTGCCTTGTGTTATATGCTACATCCCGGGGTTGTCCCCTGCCTTGTGTTATATGCTACATCCCGGGGTTGTCCCCTGCCTTGTGTTATATGCTACATCTCGAAGTTGTCCCCTGCCTTGTGTTATATGCTACATCCCGGGGTTGTCCCCTGCCTTGTGTTATATGCTACATCCTGGACGTGTCCCCTGCCTTGTGTTATATACTACATCCCAGGGTTGTCCCCTGCATTGTGTTACATGCTACATCCCGGGGTTGACCCCTGCCTTGTGTTATATGCTACATCCCGGGGTTGACCCCTGCCTTGTGTTATATGCTACATCCCAGGGTTGTCCCCTGCCTTGTGTTATATGCTACATCCTGGACATGTCCCCTGCCTTGTGTTATATGCTACATCCCGGGGTTGTCCCCTACCTTGTGTTACATGCTACATCCCGGGGTTGACCCCTGCCTTGTGTTACATGCTACATCCCGGGGTTGTCCCCTGCCTTGTGTTATATGCTACATCTCGGGGTTGTCCCCTGCCTTGTGTTATATGCTACATCCCGGGGTTGACCCCTGCCTTGTGTTACATGCTACATCCCAGGGATGTCCCCTGCCTTGTGTTATATGCTACATCCTGGGGTTGTCCCCTCAGTTTGCAAAAGCATAAATGGAAGATGGATGGATAGATGGATGGATGATATACAATAACACACACGTAAACACAAATATACAAACTCATTATGACCACAGGAACACTTACCTGGCCATTGGACAGAATCTTCTTGAGCTCTGCTGATGACTTCTTCAAGCTGTGACAGGCATAGTCAGAAGTCAACCTCAGCTGTGCTTAAGAGTCACACAAACGTGTACAAACTTCACCCTTACAGCTGCTTTGGAAACATCCAAAAAAGCCCAAGCAAAATCATTTTTTTTACCAGAAAATCACACCGGTAATCACATCAGAGTTCTAAATGGGAAATTTTAACAATTACGTACAAATGCACTGTTCAGCTACACTCACTATATGCACAAATTATACAATGAACCTGACAGTTCCAGCTGAGAAAGGAGTTTTAACAAAGGAAATTGAAATATATTCTTTATAATCATTGAGGTCTGAGTTTCTTGTATGAGGCCTGTGACGTCCACAGACACGACACTCAGGCATCAGGCTCGCCACTGAGGATCCAAAAGGTGCATCACCTTCAGGTCTAACTCAAATTTTGGGGAGCTCCCATTTCAACACAAGACCCTCTGCTTAAAGACTATAAGAGGGTTCATTCTGAAGCACACGTTTTATAAAAGCCAAAAAAAAAGCCTGATTTAGGGTCACAGCTTATATCATTGTCAGGAATTCAGGAAATCCCCCCCCCGCCTGCGCCCCCGGCTCTGACACCCAACGGACCCCACCTCTGCTTCCTCACCTATTGTTGGGCAGCTTCTCCACGGTGCTGGGGCCACAGCTACTGGCAGAGCCGGGACGCGTGTTCACCTGCGGGCAAACGGGGACGATCGAACGCAAGGCCTCCACAGCACTAATTAACCTGTGATTTGCCACAGAACTCCTCAGTTCAGCTTGAAGGTTAATTGGCTTTTGTGAGCGAGAAAGGATGGATGGGAGGGGGCCCGTGGGGGGGAGGCACTTAATTTTAAAGGGAAAAATGAAGAGCTTGCAGAAGATGCGTGGAAGGAAACAAAAATGTGACAAGAATAAATAAAACTTTCCAAGAGCTGTTAATTCCTCTCAGATTACAGTTCTTGGGTTTAATTGATCCTTATAGCTGTCAGACTCAACAAAGACTCAAGGAAAATACAGGGAAATGCAGCTAAAAATAACATGTTTAATTGAGGTCTGCAGGTCATTTCACTCAGTCCAGTAAAACAGCGATTCTCTCCTTAATTAGTGCCCATTAAGACCTAATTTAAATGTATATTATTTTATTCCTTGTTTCCAAGCCAATTAATTTTTTTAATCAAAGAAAAGTGGGGGGGAAAAGATTACCCAAGGTTTCTTAGCATCTACAGAAACACAATTAGTGAAAAAAATATATATGATCTTTTTTATCAAACGAAAACAGAGAAATAGAGATCAGACAGGAACATTCAATGAATCAATTGGTCAACTAACCAATCAAATTCATTTTGTAGGCAGTATTTTTCCCCCCAGCTGATGTCACGAAATGCTTTAAAGCCATTTTTCCAGGCTGATGGGTGTTTAAAAAAATGAAAACTCAATATCATAATTTAAAATAACAAATCAGCAAGTTTAAAGGAATCCAGGCTGATGTTCCGGAACTGGTGGATAATGGCGGATCCTTCTCGAGAAACGCTCGGACCTGTGTCCCGTCCAGCAATGGAACGCACAAGGACCACAGGCATTCCCCATTTGGGGGGGCAGATTACAGAGTAATACCCCACTCAGTGGGCTCAGAGGGCACCTGGGAGAGAAAGGACTGAAGGACAGGGAGGGGCAGGGACACGCTGGAGGTGGAGGGAACCAGAGAACAGGAAAAAGCGAACTAGGAAGACTTCAACTAATATTTCAGTAAGTGGAACACAGTGTTACCAATCCATTCCCAACTTTCCTCAAACAATTATTGAAATGGGTACCTTCAGGCCATGTATGTTCCGGATCCCTGGAGTCTTCCCGGCTGAAACAGTAATTGACTAAATTGTAGAACACATCAGAGCCATTTACAAATTTGCTCAAAATGAATCGTTTAAAAAGAAATGAGGGTGACTCTGAAATTAGCAGGGAAAATGACTGAGATGTGGCTCTAGAGACACAGGCCGCGGAATTAGGAGCGGCGAGAGCAGCCGCCTCCGAGCGGGTCCACGGTGCCTATTTACACACGGCGCTGAACATTGGGTACACACAGGACAGGGCCACGCGGCACAATCCGGATTACACCCTCAGTCATTTGCCAGATTTTTTTTAAATCCTATTTGGAGCAATACTCTCCCGAGTCACAGAAATGGTTTACCACCAAATTATCCTGAAATGGGCTTTGGCATGCATCATTGTCTGTAATTTCATAATATATATTCAGCACACATTTAATTTAAAGGCTGTAGAGAACAGTGAAGTATAATATATGCATTACTACAGTACGACATGAACACAAACAAGCACATGGCCGACAAAGGAATGCCTTCAACGTGTAGCATATAAACTGTTGTACGATTTTTTTTACCCCAAAATACTGTGAATTGTTTAACAAAAGCCAAAGAGCCAAAAAACGCTCTTTTATCAAGACGGAACAATGCGAGTCAGTGAACTGGCTCTGTCGGAGAGATTCTTTCGGTTATTCAGCAGAGGAGAAAGAGTAACGACAGCGTGCAGAGCCGCGAACACAGCGCCAAATTGCTTTCAGTGTTTAGTGCTGCAGAGTGTTTGAGGATTGCGCGGCACGTTCATTTCCCAAATACAATACCTACAAATTATATGTTGAAGGGGCTGTCGGTTTTGATTGATTGTACCACGCAGGCAGTCACAGACTGACTGACTGACTGATCCCCCAATGCCCCCCCCCCAGCCCTAACTAAGCCATACAGCAGGCCTCTGCTGACCCGCCCCACTGCCGCTTAACCAATGAGCTGTAATTATCACGCCTATCAGCCTCCCCGCGACGCTGGGCATCCAGGCGCCATGCCGACGGGCTCACAAATCGGGCACGGGGTGGGGCAGCCCTGGACCGGGGACCTCAAGTCACTGCAATGATGTCACTGGCAGCCAGTAAGCAACACGCCGCTCCAGCGATAGTGGTGATGCACAGAGACACCGCTCAGTAAAAATGACAGTGGTGAGTTCTGTCACATTGTATCTCACTTGGCTTTTCACTACTCTCTCCATTTAAGCATCGAACCCTTAGTAAATGGTAAAGGCAGGTCCGATGACCCCGACACCTGCCACATGAGTGTCACAGGTCAGCTGACTCAAGGCAGGGTGAAAGGATGCCGTTCTCACATTGGGGTTACCTCTAGGGAAGATGTGGAGTGGTTCGGGCTGGATGCCATTCATGCACTGCTCCATGACGGTGCTGCAGTACTGTGGAGAAAAGCAGAGAGGCACGGTGAGCTAACAGGGGGCGGAGCCAGTAGGTGTGGGGGCAGAGCCAGTAGAGGGTGGGGCCAGCAGGGGGCGGGGCCAGCAGCCACCCCATCGCCCTATCCAGGTGATCTGTCTTTAATAGGAAATTTGCCTTCTATCGATCCACACCTTGTAATGCCTGCCAGCTACAATCCAATCACACAGCTGTCAGGGGCATTAAGAGGCGCTTTTGCTCCTGCGTGACGCCGTGGCACCCTGCTGCCTGGCTGGTCACCTGGCTTTAGCCCCCACCTACCCCCGACATTTTTGCTCATTTTCAGGCAGGTTTATCTAGTAACCTGAATAAACACACAGCAGGAGTCTAAAGGCAAGGACACAAACACACCAGGCGGCTTCATTCAACCTACAGCGGCATGTCTGAAATAACCAGGCCATGTCTGGCAAAGTCGGCTTCCGAAACACCCCGATTCTCACTAAAAGCAGCGTCCAGTGGATGCCCCGGTCAGCATTACCAACTGCTCAAAGCTAAATCTCGTGCCTATTTTTCCCCACTAGTTAGGCTCTGCTGGGGATAAGGGGATTTAAACACAGCCCGCATGAAGCATTTAGGCAACTGTCTCACAGTTCTTAGCGCAATTCTGTCCCTCCTCTTCCTTGACGTGATGGGAGGAGGAGTGCAGAGCGGCATCCACCGATTGGATACGGATGCGTAAAAGAGGAGAGGAATTAAGGAACGAAGCAGTGCGGATAGGGCCGGCCGGCCAAGTGGTGCAGCTGTTATTAAGAGGGCTATTTATCACTGTCACCCCTCCCTGGGCTTCACCCTCCTCTGCCTGCGAGCTCTGTGAGGAGGCCGTGCCGAAACAATGAGGCTCATCCCCCGCCGGCATGCAAGCGGCCTCACACACACACACACACACACACAGGCACACTCACATACGCATACATAGACAGTCACAGATGCGCGCGCACACACACATAGGGTATGCCTATCCTTATGGGGCCCGCTCATTCACTTCTATGGAAAAATGCTAACGCTAATTATGACAACCTTAACCCCCACCCTGCCCTAACCATAACCATAAGTAACCAAGCAAAATACAAGAGTTTTTGCAGTTTTAGTTTTTTCATAGCAGTCACTGATTTTTATAACAGAGTTTTAAGGGAAAAAAAATGGATAATTATCACGTTATGGGGACATTGTGTCCCCATAAGGATAGGTATACCCGCTCACACACAGGCATACACACACAGACACACAAACACAAAGACATAGACACACACACAGTCACACACACACACAGAATCACTGTGCAAACACCTTTAATTTTCCACTCTGCTACTTTATTGATTAAAGCTGCAATTACCCACTAATGTGCTACAGTGTATTAAAGGGATCTCCCTTTGTTGGACAGTAAGTAAGCGACTGGCAGGTTCACGCAATGCTGTCCTGCAGCCTGGGGGGACGCGTGTCCCCTTCGCCTCATCATCATTAGCGGTTCCAGGATCAGGACGGGGGCGGGGGGGGGGGGGTCAGGCAACGCATACCGGCTATCAGAAAGTGTCTTGAGCAAATCCGTGTGTAAAAGTCGCCACGGGGACACAAAATTCTGTTAATCAGCATGCAATTGTAATTTTAATTACAACACAGAGCACATAGAAAACAGATTAATTAATAGCAGAAATGACCGATAAAGAAAAGGCCAATGACACCAACTAGAGCAAATCACATTAACACCATAACATGAGAAAAATAGAGGAATCGATAAAGTGGGGGGGGCCTCTCCAGTGCTGAATGGGCACAGATGAAGGGTTTGCGAGTCGGTCCTGCTTTCATTGATGCCCGGAGAGTGTCGGCGTGCCTCTCTGTCAAGCTCCCATCCAGTTTAAATCTACACGGCTCTTTTTGAAGAGGCCTTATTGTAATTCACATGCTCACCTGTAATTACTGCAGCTCATGTTAATTAAATCGCAAAAATAGCTGAGAAAAGCAAGAGAAAAAGCAAGTAGTCATGTGATTCCTGGTCATGTGATCCGTCACATCTGCTTATACAACTGCAGGCTCCAGACACATTTAAGCAAAGGTCCAACTGCAGCCACCACATAACCGTCTGACCATGGATTTATTCATCTTAACTCAGCCATCAATCTTCAGCCAGAGATTGTTTTTTCTTCATTTTGTATGTAGTTAGATTTATAATGTGCTTTTAATGGTCTGAACAGAGTCCCTTTTGCAAAGGGGTATATAGAGAATCATTCGTTCCTTTAGAGGCAACATCCTGCCAGCCCAGTTTAGCGGAGGCTCCGCCCAGTGATGCAAACGAACCTCGATTGTTCATTGGCCAGGGGAACAGTAATGGGATGTCAGATCAAAGACTGCATATACACACGTTTTCTACTCTCATGATCAGAATGGTCACAAAAATGGCTACCGGATATTAAGAATGGCTGACTGAGAAAGTCCGGAAATACCAGCATTTATACGATTCCTCGCTACAGGACTATAAGGACTCCCAGATGGCTACAAAGTAAAAGCGTTCGTACTGCAGCGCCTCATGCCCATGTGTGTTTTTGTGTCAGTCTCATTATTGTTTTGATTTATTTATTTATTTTTATATTACTGTTTATTTTCATTTGATATCTAGTTTAATTTTAGTTTTCGGTTTTAGTTTACGTTACTTTTTATTTTAAAGACGTAAATATATTTAGTTATGTGTGTTACTTTACGTTTTAGTAATTTTATTTCTAGGAACAGACGGAAGGCTGTCGGACTTTGCTACTACAAAGTGTTACGATGTAGTCTGCTATTTAAATGGTTCACGTACACTGCAAGGGAGAGCCAACGATAAAGCTTAGCTTTAGCTACACAGCATAGAATAACCATAACGAGAAGTATTTGACCTTTTTATTTTATCTCAGTTGGTTTTGATTTATATTTATAACTGTCATTTATGTGCAAGTTTTTATTTTGGAATCTTGTTTTATTTCAGTTCATGGAAATTTTTTCATTAACTGCCTTGCTTGCTACAAGTACACAGGGCACAGTTACTTTTAGTAAAATTCTTATTTATTCTTGTAACATCCATATCACACTTCATAAACGTGCCTGGCATTTTGGCGCTGGAAATATGAAGATCCAGAACTGCGGACTGGCGGAATGCACCTTTTCACGTGAAATATGAATCAGCCCTGAGCCACGGGAAGCAAATGCAGCGACGCTGGCTAAAATGTTGGGGGCAGTCATTCTTATGTAAACACAATTTGCCAATATACACACTAGAAAAAAAAATCTATATCCGTATATTGTGCGATAAGGCGATAACATCATTATTGTGACAGGCCTTAGCACATTTCACATTTTGGGCCCGAGCATCATCTTTCGGCATCATCGTGCGACGTTTGAGTTAGGAAGAAAAACATTATCGCACAGCACAATGGAGTTCATGATTAATGCCCTTATTTTGTGTTTTTTTTGGAGCTGTTTTGAGCGCAATGACAAACAGTCCTCATAGATTTATCGAGTATGCAGGGTTGTGATCTTCACTTATTTGCGCTGCATGTATAAGAAGATTTTACCAAATATCTTTTGTTTGTTGCGTAGAGCTATTCCTGCATAGTCTTGTCAGCTCAAATTTCTGGCAAGCATCGCACCTTTGCCATAGACCAAAGTGATCCTCTTGTCACAATGTTTGTTAAATGTTTAATAATATACGATCTATACGTGTCATTTTTTTGTGAAGGAAAAAAAAAGACAATCTGTACAGCCTACCCAATCTGTTCCTACCAGGTTCGGTCTATGTCTAGTGTACGTGTGCACGTGCGTGTCGCAGTGACATCATTAATGTCATTAACGCCAGAAAGTGTGAAAGCTCTAAACACTTCAATTCAGAATCGAGTGTTTCTTCTCTCCATCTTCCACATTATTCAATAGCACGAAAAAAAGAATCTTTACTTAAACAAGGTCTGGAATTCAAAAACTGAGAAAAAAAAAAACTTTAAACCTCAGTCAGTTTCAATTCTATTTATTTCTTGCATGCCACGCATAGCTCTATCACATTACCAACTGCAGAAATATGCTTAGAAAGTGCAAATGAGAGAGCCAGCAAATTCTTTCCTTGTAAGCAAAGTACTTACGATGCAGTCGAGACCCAACAGCCTTCTCTTGCCTTAACGGCCTCTAAACGTGCCTCTAAAGGCAGGTGTACCTCTAAACGCCCAGAAGAATTCTTCTCTAATCCACTTC
Source organism: Isichthys henryi (assembly GCA_026776945.1). NCBI lineage: Eukaryota > Metazoa > Chordata > Actinopteri > Osteoglossiformes > Mormyridae > Isichthys > Isichthys henryi. The sequence continues at coordinate 9,584,793 of JAODJX010000007.1, read as the reverse complement.
CCTGTCTGAATTCTTTTTACTTCAAGACAGGGGTGGCCAATCTTATCCGCAAAGGGCCGATGTGTATTTGGGTTCTTGGGATAACCTTTTGGTCAGCTGTTCACACCCAAGTGTGAGGACTCTCCAGCCAATCAGTCCTCTAATTAGTAATCTAATTAGGGAGTCGCAGCAAAAACCCGCAGACACAGCGGCCCTTTCTGGATAAGATTGGCCACCCCTGCTTTACAGAATGACTCTCCACTGAACTGGAATTAAGGACATCCAAGCAATATTTTCTTTTATTAGCTTTAACAGTAATTGACAAAAGGTATAACCTTTGCCAACAATCCTACGAATCATTGCTTCACACGTGAATCACGCTCAAAGCTTTTCAGCAAGGACAGATGTCCCTGGGGGGGACCTGTGACTCGGAACTATAACAGGCACCCACAGAACCATCCAGAGAAGGCTGGGTATCACTTCTGTTTTGTATACATCGGGACAGAGTGATTCATGGCACGACTGCCTTGGTTCCATGAGACTCGTCCTTCAGATGAACATTCGGCGCGCAGTGGTTAATCGGCGCGGTTTAGCGCGTATTGTTATTTAATACCGGCATACGGAGAAAAGGGTCAGGGCTTTCCGGTGTTCACAAAGGACAGTGTAACAGAAAATCCATATTTGTTGTGAAGATGAGGCCAGTGACCTCCACCTTGACTTATGACTCCTGTTGTAGGCCGCTGACCCCAAGAAGATGAAGCATGGCCTCCGATATTAGCTGTGTGACCTCAGCTGAACCCAGATGATTCCAGATTTACACTAGCTGGTAAACCGGCCAGCTGGAGGCCCAGATGGGCTCGGGTGCGGAATTTAATGGAGCTCTGTCCTCCTTGGAACAGTAACGGGCCTGGCAGCCCAGGACTGAGCAGCGTCACAATCACTGCACCACATCGGGACAGCAGAATTGCCAAAGTCACACACACACACACACACATATATATATGACTTTTTTTTGCCACACCCCTCAAAGCATCACAGGGGAACTGTAGTCAAAGAGTCCCTCGTAAAAACGCGACATGGGACATAAATCAAAGCAAGGTGACTGTCCTCGTGTAGCACTTCATGGACACATCCAGCGTGACCCCCCCCCCACCATCAGCTGCCATCATGCCAGCCTGCAGCCCCAACAAACAAACCCAAAGATTAAAAAACACAAAAGCCCTGCATAAATAAAACCATGTAAGGAAGGAGAGGATATTGAGCCTCTGGCTACAAGAACATCATCGCATGCTCACAGGGGGTAAAAGACATCCCCAGATGAAAGTAGATTTTGAAAAATTTCCCAGCCCAGGGGGTCTGCTTTTTAATGAGCCGAAACTTTAAGTACTGCATAATAAATAATAAAAATTGATAGTTCATTTAGCTTTCACTGTACCTCGTGGAGAAGCCATTACAATCCATTACTCTTAATGTCCACAATGTGAGCAGTAAGTACGGAGGAAGCATATATAATATTAGCACAGAGGGGAATATCGAAACAATAATCAACACTCACAACAACAACAAACAAAAACAAAAAAACACACACACCCTGACATGCACTTTTTACAGACATTCCACAAAAATACCGCAAACACACAATGTTTTTTAAAGTAGTGTCATTGTACATCACCCAGGCGACAAGTGACAAGAAAATAAATGTGAATGCAAATGAACTTACAATGCTGTCGCTGTGGAATAACCGCCTGAAACGCAAACCTGCTCTGTCTGTGCGTAAACCCTCGCCTGGCCTCAAAGCGCATGGGAGCCGCTGCGAAAATCACCAACAGGATTGTGTATTGACTCATTCCTTTATTGACCCGTGTTAACACACTGTCAGTTACCAAAACGGGGGGGGCCCAGGACTATAAAATTATTGACAAATACTTCAACCAGGCGCTGCCTGTTGTCATGGCAACGCTGATTGGCGCAGCGGGTCTGCGGGCCTCTTCTCCATTCAGCATTTCCAAAAAAAAAATAAAAAATATGTATCCACTTGTCATTCCCTCCAATCTGCTTAGTAATGAGAACATTTTCCTCCTGGGTGAAAAGATCTGCTATAATAGATTTTTAATAGCTTTCTCCCCCCCAACAAAAAAAAGAAAAAAAAAAAAAAAAAACACTTCCAGCACTCAATAGCATAACTGAAAAAGGCTGTAATTCCAGTTTCATGGGTATGGGGTCAGCAATTATAATTCATTGAAATCACAAAAAACTTAAAGCCTTTTGCCAATAAGATAAACCCATTTCCCAAGACCGCGTTTCTTTTTTTCCATAAAGTCACACAGCACAAAGACAGAAGTCTCAATTAAAAACACTGCCGCGGTCTCAGTCCCCACAGATGCTCTGAGCTGGAATATGCCAGGCTTGGTGGGAGGGGCGGGCAGGGCAGGTGCAGCACCAGGACCCGCGTGCGGGCCAGCCTTTCACAGGGGTAGGCACTGAGAAGGCCGCAAACCAGTGTGCAGGCCAGCCTTTCACAGGGTGAGGCGCTGAGAAGGCCGCAAACCCGCGTGCGGGCCAGCCTTTCACAGGGTGAGGCGCTGAGAAGGCCGCAGACCCGCGTGCGGACCAGTCTTTCACAAGGTGAGGCGCTGAAAAGGCCGCAGACCCGCGTGCGGGCCAGCCTTTCACAGGGTGAGGCGCTGAGAAGGTCGCAGACCCGCGTGCGGGCCAGTCTTCCACAGGGTGAGGCGCTGAGGAGGCCGCAGACCCGCGTGTGGGCCAGCCTTTCACAGGGTGAGGCGCTGAGAAGGCCGCAGACCCGCGTGTGGGCCAGCCTTTCACAGGGTGAGGCGCTGAGAAGGCCGCAGACCCGCGTGCGTGCCCAGCGTACTTACGTAGGAGAGCATCGCCTTTAGTTCCTCGTCACTCCTGACCGTGATTCTGTCCCCCACTTCGTCCTCATCTGGAAACCAAATGCTACATGTTACTCCAGGAAATATCAATCCATAAATACCGGTCAACTTGCATTCTTTGGGATCACTTGCATCATGCTCAAATGAATAAGGCCAAAACTTATTGATAACACTTACTCTATAATAGCACTTTTATCAGGTTTTAAGAAAGGGTTACTTTGGCTGCGATTGTTTTTCTCTTCTGAGACACAATGACGATGATTTCACTCTGGGATAAATAATGTTTTTCCTGATTCCGATTCTAAAATGATGACCGACCTCCCTCTCATTTATCCTCAGGTATTAATCTATTTGACCTGAGAGTTGCATCTTCTTCAGACACTTATGATAATGAAAATTATTCACACAAACATGCAAAATGAATTCAGCTGAAATGACCAAAAAAAAAAGAGAAAAAAACAGCTGGGAAACAGGAGCCTCAAATGGAAACAAAGCAGAACATATTAACAGTTTGGGGCGTCGGCTTTGTCATCGGTCACAGAGCAGCATGTGATTGGCCAGTGTCAGCCAATCAAATCAGCCTGTCCGTCATAAACTCATACCATTTCACAGCATATTCTGCTATTCCACTACTCAATAAAAGATTTTTACAATTCACTTGGTAGGAGTCTGTGAAATTAATTTACTTATTTAACACATGCATTTATATTACATGGAAGATGTTTACAGATACTGCAATTCAGGACACATGGGAAGGTGGCAAAAGGGCATTTATACACCACTTTAACTACTTGTCGATGCCCGTCGTCGCAGGCAAGTCGAGCCACGTCTAGATGAAATATTGTGTCTTGCAGTGCTCTTCTCTTGGGGATAAAAATGAAAATGGAAAGGTGAGGTGTAGGGGAAACCTTGCCATTATCATTTTTTGCATTTCCATTTCAAGTTCATTTTCTTGTGAGAAGGAATATGCCCCTTGATAATATCATATTTTCCTTCTCAAAAAGAACCTGATTCCAGGCTATGTAGCTGGTACAGAAACAATATTTTGTGTAGACATTAAAATCCACAAATATAGTAAATGGCAAAGACAGCTTGCAGCTTTTGCAGTGTCATTAATAATAATAATAATAATAATAATAATAATAATTTAATAGAACAGCTTTCATAATAAAATGTACCTAGTTGAACAATACGGATAAAGTTGAAATGAACGGCCTCATAAAGTCTCAGTCCTAGACCCCAGTTTTTTAACCACCTTGCCGCCTGCTAGAGGCAGCAGGAAAACTACTCTGCATCACACAGACAGGTAATGTTTAAGCGTAGTTATAAACTTTTTTTCCTCATTGTTTCAGGCAGTAAAATATTACAAGTGGCCAACGTTTCCCTCTAGAAAATACACATAAAACGTGTGCAGCTACTTACACTCAAACGCCGTGATTGTCGCTTCCGGCATTACGTCCCTTATCGCGTTCTGGAGAAAATAAGTTCAATTACATGTCAATAAGCGGCTTTCCGATATATTCACTTTACTTCTAGAAGTTCAACCAGGAACCAATAATAGAGATCTAACCGAAAAAAAAAAACAGCTGGATAAATTGTAACAGTAGTGACCACAATACAAATACATATGTATTAAGGTTAATATGCGTCTTCTAGCCATTCTAAAATAGATGGCATTACCGCTACACGGGAGCACGACAATAAAGTGATAAATAAACGAAGCATCCCCTCACCAATAAATCACTGAAGCTCAGAAGTGATGGACAGTCAACGGTTGAGTCCATGTCTCCGTCGGGTGTCTTTATTCGAATTACAATTCGGTCGGTGTCCATGGCGCTAATGTTACTTAGAGCAAGTAAAAGCATAACAAACGCATTAAACTAGTCATAGTCAAATCTAATTTATGCTGGAAGAAGACGTGACATTGTCTTATGCTGCCGATTTAAAGGCTTAATTTTGGGGGGGGAAGTTCGGCTGGCTGCATATAATCCATCGAACACCACTCTAAGATAGTCCAGTACGGCGTGTCCAAAAAAATTGATGACTTAATAGACCCCAAACCTGGCTAGATAGGTGTTTTTGGTTGTTTATACTAACTATACACGGTGAATTTCTCAATATTCAAAATACAGGAAGTACACCGGAAGTTCAAGAAACATAACCCGGAATTACCGTACGTCACATAGTATTACGTCATTTGTAGGCGGATCGGTCTATAGGGTTGCATTTGTGGTTCATTGTAATAAAAAGTTTTGAAATCTGTACACATTAATCACTGCATAAATACAAATATATATAGATAAATATACATATATATACATGGCATGGTGGTGCAGTGGTTAGCACTGTTGCCTCACACCTCTGGGACCCAGGTTCGAATCCCCGCCTGGGTCACATG